>OY821781.1:5017500-6267500 GCA_963682175.1 Triglochin maritima
CATAACTATTTATACAAATTATATATGTATATCCTCTTAATTTTTAAATGGATTGGTGGGTTGTGTGTCACTATAAAAAGAGTTGTAGGCATGTAGTAGTTGGCTGACATACATCAACTAAATTAATTACTGCTACTACTACTAGTGTCATGGTCAAAGATGACTGAGCATTCACTAATGCAGACTACACAAGTTAGTTTAAAAAAATCTAGATTTTTTTGCTCTTAACATGCAGTAATATACCATAATTAAGTGGTTGAATCACAAACAGATCAGTCAATTCATGTGGTCAGGTTATATGCCTGTATCCAGGTTTTCAGACCTCTTTTATTTGCTCATGAAGTGATAATTAGAAGTACTTCCACTGGCTTCTCTTTTTGTTTTTCCAGAAGGGATAATCAGAAGTACTTCCAGCTCCATAATACTGCTTTTATTTTGTTTTGCTTGAAACCCTTCTTGTATGTTTTATGCCTTATTTATGTGTTGTTTTGCTCCTTTTCATAATATGAAATTTCTTTTAATGATATATGTGTATCATATCGGTAGAGATCTGACAAAAATCCAATATGTTGGTTTTGTACTCCATTGGTTTGATATGTCAGGCAAAACATTAACAAATTACTGCTGCATGTCAAACCTATTTTAAGTTCAACTTTTCTACTTGGAAGTATAAGAATAGATTTCTATGATTCCAGGTTATTTACCTCTTTACCTTGATGTACCTTCTTCATTTGGTTATTCCCTCTTTAATTTTAATTTGATGGTATATGGCTGCCTGTTGTCATAATAAACCGAAGGGAAGATGGTAAAGAAATTATTCCTTAATGCTTGAAACTTCTCTATCATTGTTCCTGCATCTAAGACATGAACTTAAAATTGCTAGAGCTAAAGTGCTGTTTAGTATTGAGTGATAATAACTAAAAAAAGCGGAGGGTGTTTCATTGATTCATTTGATGGTATTTGCTAGAGCTAAATTGCTAGAGCTAAATTGCAAGTTTAGACACATCGATCTCTTCTTGTTTCGATTTATGCTATTTTCACACTCTGCAAAGGAAAAATGTAAACTGTAGGTTTTAACAGCAAGAAAGTACATAGAGTTTGCATGACAAACCAATGAAAGAATTATACTGTAATTTTCAGTTCCTAAGGCAAAGTTCTGTAGTAATGAACTTCTTGGTCACATTTCTGTAAGTGACCTCTCGACATCTGTGTATGGCTTCTGATATCTCATGGTCGGGAAAATTGGAGAAACAACTGTGCACTTTACTTCCAAGTTTAGCCTTTTCCTAGACCTATGCTTCAAATTTAGTGTTTTAACACCTAAACTTGATTAACTTTCCTTGTGGTGGTCATTATTAACCTTCTATTTTCTCGCTGTTGCTAATACTTTCTATCTTTCTATCCATAATAATAATAATGCATTCTATCTTACTGAAGTTGTCGTCCCCAAGTGCTGTGGAGCTTGCACTGAGATAATTTGTTTCCTTTTGGTAAAGTAGAACTAGTAAGTAACATCTTTAACTTTTTTTGCCGAGAAAGAAGATTCGGTGGTCCATGTTCATGTGTTAAACGATTTTTGAAAATGTTTTAGTCCCAGAAAATCGACTTGAAAGTACAGCTTTCTTATGCTCAACCAGAAACATTTTATATCTTTACTAACGAGCCTAAATGTGGAACTTTCTCTCTCTTTTTTATAGCTTTTAATTCAGTCATTTTAATTCACTTTGAAGATGCATATTTCTGATGGGTTCATCTCATTTTAATCTTGTCTTCAGATACTTTTCTGATCTCAATAATAGCTCTTTAGATGACAGTATTTGTCATTTCATATCTGGAGAAAAAATGAATAATATGTTGGAGGACGTCCACAAGTCTCCTGCCAAGAAGTTCCGTAGGGATAAGAATTGTGAAAGGGTGTCTGATTCTGCAGAGTCTTTGGTGATAATGGATGAGAAAATCTGGAAAGAATTTCCCGAGGATCTTTTCGAGGCAGTGATTGCTAGACTTCCAATTGCAGCATTTTTCCGTTTCCGATCAGTATGTCAGAAATGGAACTCTTTGCTAACCTCAAACAGCTTATCCAAGCATTTTTCTGAAGTTCCACGGAAACACCCCTGGTTCTACATGATTAGACGTGATGAAAATAAGGGAGTCATGTATGATCCGTGCGCCAAAGTATGGCACCACATTTGTATTCCTTCTTTGCCAGCAGCATGGAAGCTCTATCTACCTGTAAGTTCTGCTGGTGGGCTCATATGCTTCATGGACATTGGATACAAGAAGTTTGTTGTTTGCAATCCGCTGACACAGTCGTATGAAAAGATTCCGCTTCGGAAAAACAACTTGACCCGGGTTGCTGTGGGGATGATTCTGAATGGAAAATCTACCGCTGATGGTTACAAAATCATGTGGCTTGCAAACAGCGGGGAACATAAGGTTTATGATGCGGTAGAGGATTGTTGGACCTGTCTGTGTATGATGCCATCAAGCATCAAACTTCCTATACACTTGAATTTCAGGTCGCAAGCCCTGTCGATGGGGAGGACTGTTTATTTCATGCATTTCGACCCAGATGGTATCATCTCTTATGACATTGCGAACGGTGTATGGAAGCAGCTACTCGTCCCATTGCCGATGAACTTGAAAGATCAAGTGCTGGCAGGCTGCAACGGACGTATCATGCTCGTGGGTCTGCTTAGCAAAAATGCCGCCACATGCGTGTGTGTGTGGGAGTTGCAGAAGATGACTCTTCTGTGGAAGGAGGTTGACAGAATGCCAAACTTGTGGTGCTTGGATTTTTACGGTAAGCACGTGCAAATGACTTGCCTAGGAAATAATGGCTTGCTCATGTTGTCTCTAAGGTCAGAGGCGTTGAACCGGCTTGTAACCTATGATCCCTCTAACAGGGAGTGGAATAAGGTACCTGGATGTGTTCTTCCGAAATGGGGAAGGAAGCTGAAAATCATTAGCGGCACAGCATTTTATCCATGCCCGACCGCCATCGCTTGACTCTCCTAGATCTATTGTACCTGTATTCGCCATGCGTATAGACAGACTCAGTTAATGGTTTTCCGTTGCTGTCGAAATATACAATTGAAGGATCTCTAACAAAGGTTTATAAAACCTACTCTGATGCTTTTGGTTTCCTTGATTGTTCAGGGTTCTCACTCATCTCATGTATCTTGCTGTGTGATGGTATGTCAAATTATGATAATTGCAGCTCATCCAGAATTATGTGGTCTTTAATGTTGATACATTTATAAGTTTTGACTTTCAGGTTGTTCAAATGCTTCGTTACATCTTTGATTGATTGACCAGACTGAAAGGAATAGCAGACATACTTTCCCAGAAATTACATAATAACTTCTGAAGTTTAAACCCATAATTTTTAGTTGTACAACCACATGTCCACATCCAGAACTGAACTTCTTTCTAACCAATAATAAACAAATCCACAAGTCTTCAGTTCATAAGATTGAAAGTTCAGTCCTGCTTGGAGGAGCCTTCACCACCATCCAAGGCCAACAACGGCAAATCGGCATGCGAAAGGTCAGGTACACCAACAGGAGGCAATGGCGATACCTCGAGTTTCGACGCCTTAGAAGGCGTAGAAAGATTGCCTAGTTGTTCCTGCACACTTTCCCCTGTACCTCTTAAGGCACCAGTGATAGCACCCCGGACGGTCTGCAAAGGGTTGCTCAACTTCTCTTTGATCGTGTTCTTGGCGAGTAGTAGTAAGGATATTTCTGAGAATTGCCAGACGGCGGTGACGACGATTAGAGTCGATAGAAGACAATGTGTGATTGCGTTCTGTCTCCTGATTTTCCCTAGTTCTTTTAGAACAATACTGAGTTGCTTTTCTTTGGTGTTACAGTTATTGCATTCCTTTGTGTCCGTGTCTTTGTTGGTATCAAATTCTTTGGCTTTGTGAGATTTGTCTTCGACCTTGTGGTTTGTGAGTTTCGAGTTATCGAGATTGTCCTTTGAGTCAACCTGTTACAGACACGTTGAGAGGATCAAGAGTGTAAATATGTAAAATTGGTCAAGAGGTTGGAAATTCTAAACGGATGAAGAATCATGTCGCTAGTTGAGTTGAATAAAACAAAAATTGAAATGTCATGCAACATCTTAGATATGTCGACACAATTGAACATATTAGGACATCAGTTCATAATTATCAATTTGATCTCAAACTTAACACGTCCACTATTGTATCAGTATGAAATTGTTGCAAGACACCAGGGATTTAAAATGGGTGTAGGAGAGTATAATAGATAAAATCAAAAAAATAAAATAAAATTTGTCGTAGCATTAATCAGGTGTACGGTCATGCGTACTAGGCCCTAAGATCAACATGAGATGGGCCATTCCATATTTAATCTCTAACACTAAGTCGTTTTCTTAACGATTACCTGAAACGTATAAAGCATTTGATGATGCCTTGACGAGATATCATATTGTGTTTTCAATGTCAAAAACCTGCTCTGGAAGCAATTAGTAATCTTCAACTTTTGGCGACCGTGGAAATTTCATAAACTACATGATTACCTTCAATTTGAGAAACCACAAATCCTACTAGTTCACATGTAAATCTAAAAACATGCCATGCATTTTGCTAATCACACCAATAATTAATTCATAATTTGAATGAGGAAAAACAAATTTACCATAGCAAAACCGATTGACTTGTAAATTTGTAATAAGCCAAATGTCTTTTATAGCTTTAAGATTTGCTTAACTGACGGCTCATTAGGGTTTGTCTGATAATGTTGAAACCTTGCTAATTACAAACATGAATAATCTGAATCATTTTCCCTATTTCCTTCCTCCTTCCTTCCTTTGGGATATCAATATTAAATTTATGTACAAGCATTTGAAAACATAGATAACTTCTTTCAATAATAAAAATATTTGAGGTTATTTTGTCTCATTTAAGAATCTGTGTTACTTATCCGCTAGACAAATAGAATTCACTCGGTTGAATGACTGCATTTACTGTTTTAATTTCTTTTAAATCTACAATTTTCTTCGGTCAAAATTGAATTAGAAAAACAATTTCCTTATTCTTGCATATGCAGATGATAATGGGAATTGAAATGAATGACAAACTAAACAAGGAAACAAATGTTTGAACAGACAATAAATGTCAAAGAAGGAGAAATCAGAAGAATTACCTCTGATCCATCTGGAGTTTCTTTCTCCTTCTCCATGAGCTCACAAAAAAATTTAAGAATTGGAAAAGAAAATCACAAGAAATTTTAAATTAAGTGTTGTACAAACAATGAAAGGGAAGGATAGAATGAGGCTGGAAATGTTTTTAGGTGCCGTTAATTCCTGCGTGCAAATAGTTTACGTGGCAAGTGATTAACTTTTGCATTGTGGCACGTGTCCATTGCTAATGGCATTGATTCCTTGGTTTTGGGGTGGGATGTTTATATCTTTCTCCAATTAAGAAAAAATTGTTTTTTTGAAAGGTTATTGACCGAGGTTGGTACAAAAGTCATTGCGTCGTCAACAAAACAATAGCTGTGATCACTTTTAATATTCTTTTATTTTTATTTTTCGTGATATAAGAATAAACCTTTAATTTATTCAGGCCTTTTCCATACGTAAAAGCAAATTTGCACCTTCTCCCATACCTATAAGCAATTTATTATTATTATTATTTATTGTTATGTTGCTTTTGTTGTTGAAAGTTATTATCTTAGGATTGTAATTATTTTGGCATTGCTTTACTACATCATCACATATTCACATCAACATCCATACTTCACTGGACAAGTGAAGAAATACAAGCGATCAAAGAGCTTATTTTGAACACCAAAGTGTTCTACAAACTTGTTGAGTGAAAGTGCACAACAGTTGTATCAAGTTACAAAGGTATAAGAGAAAGTGGGTAATAAATCAAGTAAACGACCAAGATATCTTCCAAAATCAAAATAAAATTCGTGGAACATCATGATATCAGAATTCAGGATATGGTTAGTTGGTAATAAGCCATGATAAATTTATAACAGGACAATCAATACTAGTCTTATACGATTTACTTTATTCTTACGACTTGTAAAATCTTAAATAAACTCATTGGACAGCTACACTTTATTACGTATAAACATGAAAAACATGCTGGCATATATATTAGCACAGGGAATATGATATGGCATCAACTCCACACAACTAGTCAGGCAAAACCCCAACACAAATCTCCATTAATACAGAACTTGTTGACACCTATATGTGATGCCTAAAACTTTGTATGCTGTGCTGTAAGTAATCAAAACTTTATTGATATATAACTTTAAACAATGCATTGCATAAACACCATTTTACAACAAGTTCTCTAATACACCACACGAACAAACTTTAATTACAGTATCCGTATTTACAGAAACAAACGGAAAACGAGCCAATGCATTCAGGTTTCACTTTAAAGGCTGAAAAATCTCTAACATTATCCTAACTGAACACCCATCAACAAAGGAAAGGAAGTGCAGAAACATTAACGTCTACTCTGAGCACTTGGAAGATCGAAGTCCCAATCGCCCTCCATCAGTAAATCATGCATATCATCGGTGTCAGTGTGATCCGCGTCGACCTGCTGGTTGGTTACAGCTTCAGTGGAATTGTACAGTTTATTCTGGAAAGGAAACACAAAGATAAAGGTTATGCTTCGAAAGGGATCTATAAAATGTGCGTATTGATATTTGTGAGCTTTTGAGAACACCAGTGCCATACTTCCAACAATTTCACGACATCATGATTCAAGAAGAGAGAGCTTATGCAGCAGCATGTTAAGAGTTTCAGGAGTACAGCACCTTTCCTCGCTTATGAATGAACAATTTAACATATAGGTTTGGTTTGACCGAGTTAGTGTGAAGGCAATTTGACTTGGGGGTCTAAATGTAAAATCAAACTTACAATGCGCTCGTTATTCCATTAGACACCGTGTTTATAAAAAAATAACTTCTAGTCCAACAATAGATTGTGTTTCATATTTGACTACACATAAGTCAAGTGAAAAAAATAGTAATACCTTCAATTTTTGGTATTTTCGTAGCATCCGACTATACTGTCGTCTTGCCAAAGGAGAGTCCACCATAGACAACACCCTTGAAACCGCTTCCTCAAGAGTCGCATACACTTTTTGCCTACGAAAACTTTTGAGGATATCATCGTCTTCAGTTTCATCAACAGGCTGTGGCTCAGCCTTAAAGCCACGTAACCCATCTCCACGCCTGTGCCATCGCAAGACAGCCTTCTCAAAAATATTAGCAGTCCAAAGGAACTCCTTGTATTTCTTTCTCACCTGATGCCCCCTTACATGAGCCTGCAAATATATACAAGAATGCATATGAGATGGAGATAAAGCAAACTTTCATATCTCATGTATGTTAGCTCATTCAAAAGTTATAAATCGGCAAAACTACAATTCAGATAATTGACCAGATTGACCAACATTAGGGATTTAGGACGGTGGATTCACATGGCTATCTGCTGAGTCAATTATTTTCTACTAAAAACCATACTATCATTTCAACGACCCACATTTATAAACATAGGCAAAGCTACATTCTCTGCTCTTCCTAAAACGCATCAAACTCGACATTTACTTCAGCATCTATCACCCACTTCATTTTGGCAAACCTTTTTTTATCATACACTTTGTTTCTTGTTGTTCCTTCATTGCATGTTTTAATTTAAAAGCTAAATGCCGGACATACTTTTCAATCAATAGCTAAATCTTAGCCAATCAACATGACACAAATAACAACAAATGAAGAGCAAAAAAATGCCAGTATGCTGTTTCATCAATTTATACTGGATGTACATGCTGATTGCTTCAAATATTATTGAGGTCTACCCTCACATTTATGAATGCAAGTTGAAACTACACTACATTTAAATAGCGTTAAATTCAGTACGAGGGTTAAAGTTGAGGTATGACGGTCTCAACATATGAATCATGTTTTTCATTTATTTGCGTTACATACTAGTATACCAAGTGAATTCTGGGATTTGATCTTTGGTTCTGACTACCCAGGGCTCAAGATACCAACTAACCTAATAACAAGTGATGGTGTTATTTATTTTGGTGCACAAGGACCCTGTAATGGATAAGTAGATCGATTCTTGTACCTGTATTTTCACAACATTCTTCCGTAAAGTCAGAAAGCCTTTGCGTCCTTTCCATCCTTGAAACTTCCTCTGGATGCGAAGTGCTGCAGAATGAAGATTGTTGACATGAGAATTATGCCGTCCTTTATGGCTTGAAGCGAATGCAGCTGAAAGTGCATGAATTTCTTCTGTAGTCACATTATATTCATCTAAACTCTCGGACGCCCTCAATCTTCTCTCAAATGAGTAAGCACGGAAAGTAGATTGAATCCGTGATGCAGCTTGCACAGCGATACTAACTGCAGAGAGTGAATCTTTGAGTGATGTCTGGTGTTCCAGACAACCAAAGTTATTCTTCTCAGAGATGTTCTCCAAAGTACTCTCAGCCTCCAACACAGCGTATGTCTTAGAAAATTCCCTTTCTTCCAAATTAAGAGAAGAAAGATGATCGGTGAGTGACTTCTCTGAAAGATATGCTGCAAGACCCATATGGCCAGAATCAGCAGCAATATCAGCAGGAGTTTTTCCACTAGGGCAATCTGAAGTGGGATGTGTCACAGCCCTGGTTGAAGCTCCAGAAGCAAGAAGCGCTGCCACCATTTTCTCCCTGTGCAATGTAAACAATTTTCAGATAGTTAATGAAGCCTAAATTCCTAAAATCAGGAAGCAACACTTTTTATAGATACTCAGGAAGCAACACTTATAATTCTATAAAAAGAGAAACGATCCATACCTCCCAAAATGAGCAGCCCAATGAAGTGGTGACCATCCATTGACATCGCGGAGGTTGATACCAATACCACAACCAAGGACGGGACCCAATGCCCAATCATAACCCAAACCTGAAATCAAGTGGATTATGCATTGGTCTTGCTTTGACAGAGAACAGTGTGTTTCTTCAATTTCATGGGATTTTGAAGCTGCCCACTTCTGTAATTTATCCTTTAGAAGTTCTCCTAAAAGATAATCTTTAACATCTGATGGATTATTGCTTAGAATTTCTTCTTTGACATTGACACCTATTAATGCAGATGTCTTCCCATGCCCATACAACAAAATATGCACGAGCATTGTAAGTTGTGATAGCTCCTTGCTTTTGATTGTATCAGATTGAGAATCATCTATAGAGCTGGAAGTGCTGAGATGTGAAAGGTACTTAAACTCTCTTACTTCACTACAGGCTTCCCGGTTTCCGGATGTAATGCACAGTGTGACCTTTCCTGGAGCATGCATAGGAGCATGGCAACTTAAAACACCTTCTTGAATGATTTCTGATGGAACCTCAATATCACCAAACATTACCTTCCAATCACAACATGACGGTGAACATAGAAAATTTCCAATAAGTATGACCTGTGAATTGTGTTTGACACTTGTGAATAAACGAAACTAAAGATATTCATATGTCAAAAAAAACAACCTAACTTCAATGTGAAATGTCAATCATTAATGAAATAACATTGGTAGCAGACTGCTTTAAACTATCATTATCTTTCTTCTTCTTTTTTCTTTTTTTGATCAATTAACTATCATTCTCTTTCTGTCTTTCGCTTTCTACAACTTATACATCTGACGACTATTTCCTATTAAAACCATTATAAGATAATTTTGATATTACTCCTAAAAACAAAGTAATGGTGGACAAGAAAATAAACCAACATAACACATTTCAAAATACCTGCGTGCATTCAGAAGAAAATGCCCAATCTGGAGAGATTTGACGAATGTGAAACTTTGGCTTATCTGCAACTGTCGAGTTATCACTGCCTAGAAATGATAGATGTTGATTGCTGTCAAATGCCATACCGAAATTGTTAGAGTAAACTGGCTCACTACCGTCAGCAGAAAAAATTGTACTATTAACCCAATCAAGACTAGCTTCTTTGTCAATCATCCCCATCTCAGAAAAACATCCATTCGTCGAAGACCGCATAGGTTCGTCCATTCTTCCAAGTATTGCATCTAGAGATGACTCAATCAAATCATCAGAGTTTCGCACGGAATCGTTGGAGCACGAAGGCAATTTGTGGTGCACATTACAATAATCAAGGTCATTTTTTGCATCAGTTTTACCATCCTGCTGGAATATATTCACTGGCGAAAAGTTGCTTTTTGGAGAAAGAAGCCAATGCTGTAAAGAAGAAACATATTTTGTTAATGACGTGTCAATATTTTAGTCAACACTAAAGATATTTAAGTTCTAACTGATCGGTGCAGGTATGTATAATAATAAAGAAATACATACTCATGACAGTAAATGGACTGTAAAAAAAGGGATTCAATGAAGAAAATTGCAAATTCACCTAGTTATTCGACTGACCAAAAAAACTATCCTAGGGTCTAAATTTGCAAGTACTATGTATGCTGGTATGGTGAATAGAGATGATTCTAGTTTCAAAGTTTACTCGATATCAAGTTAACTTGTCAAATCAAGGGTGGGAATGGATCAGGTTCATTGAGTTTTGAGGTTTTTCAAAACCAAACTAAATTTGTTAGAAAATCTCCAACCTAACCAAACTGAATTGATTTTGGCTAAGATTGGCCTGAATTTGAACTTGAATTTGATACCACCTTTTGTTAATCACTGTTAAAGGCGACCAGAACTCTATCTCAAGGCATTCTGGATGCTTAAAGAGCTTCAAATATATATATATATATATATATATATATATATATATATATATATATATATATATATATATATATATTGTTCATTAAGTAAAAAATCTCAAAAGTAAAAGACAAAAATGACAAATTAAATGTGTTGAGATAAACTCTACCTGCATTTTGATATAAGTGAACTTACAATGTTAATAAAGAAATTGTAAATTTAATAAGTATATTGAATTATATGTCGCAATAATATGGGTACACATATCATGTAAATTAGATAGAGAAAATCCAATATGGTTCAGAAATAGGTTCAACTCAAACCCAAATGTGATTTGGTTTCTATCTTTGATCCAAACTCAAAATTTTGGTTTAAGTCCAGTTCGATCTCAAATAATTCCGCCTGAAATTCATCCTTAAATCTCAGTTCTGCTTTTAACTTTTACACTTAAACTGGTATTATCTTTTATGGATTCTCTATGCTCAAATAACTTTAGCAGAAAAACTTTACACATAAGTTACCCTTCACTAAATATTTGTTTGTTGAACAGAAAATTTCAGAGTAATCATAGTAACTACAACACCAAAGGTCCAAAATCCATGAGCGGATAACTGGTAGCAATAGCTCCAAATTGATCAGAAATAAATTGGAAAATATATATATCAAAAAACTTACGCACACTTTCATGACAATTTGAGGGTTTGGATGAGAAACTTCCTCTACAGGCTTGTTGGTTTCTTCCAGATGCAGCTTCAGGCTCTTCTCCCAACAGAAATCCAGAAGGTTCTTTACTGCAATCACCAAACGCAGTAGCAGTAAATAATTGGACAGGATCTTCCCATGAGGAATATTCATTTCTTCCAGCCGTAGTATGTCCACTGGTAGAAGCAAAATGTGTTTTCTCATAGCCATCTAAAAGAGAAGAGTCAAATGTTCAAACTTGTAAGACACTTTCAACGTATGAAAAAAAAATCATATATATAAAACTTGTTAAAAGTAGTGAAACATTAGCATTGAACAAATAAAAACTTGTGAGCAATAAAGTAACAAACTATACACAATAAGCATGGATAATTGGACAAATACACCACGCACAAGAACAACAACAAAGAATATAATAATAGGGTACCAAAACAAAACCTTAAATTATAAAGAGCATGTTACTTGATATCTAAAGAACTTCAATTCGAGTAGTATGAATTCCTGCCACAAAACTTCAAACCTTATGATATTTTGCTTGGCAATGAATAAAACTAAAACCAAAAGCAAGAAAATTGAAATGATGAAAAATTTCAGTAGTCTTGAAAATGTTAAATAACATGATATAAGCAGCTTGCTGGTCCTGATTGCCACTACAAAAGTAAAGATGTACAACAATATTATAAGATCGCACCTTATGTCCACTCACTACTACATAAATTATAAATGATTTTTACCAACACATGTATGGATGTTAGTGAATAAACTAAACCAAAACAACACACTTACACGCCCCTGAAGTGGGACAAGTAATTCACTAACTCAACCCGACAATAAGGCAAAGGGCAACGAGTACATAAACTGTGAAACAAAATGTTACAAAAGGAGGCCCAAACATGCTTAAGCAAAAAATACAATGCTAAAGTTACGAAATAGAACTCAGCAGCTGACACTAGTTACCAAACTCTGCTAATAGCAGACAGAAATTGTGAAGTTGGAAAAGATATGTTGTTACTGTAAACTTCTTGGAAAAAAAATTATTTTCTTTGGCATTACTGCTCTTCTAACATGGAAAAAATAATTTGCTTAACAACGTTTGAAATGACATACAAATAAGGTACATGAAAGGTATAGATGTCCAAGTATTACAAAAACTCAGGGATGTGAAAGACTGAGCAATTATTAAAAAAGGCATGCCAAACTAAGATTTTTTTGTTGTTCAATATTACGAGATTAGAGAGCATTTTCTGCACCTTCCAAATATTGGGTATTGTCAAAGAGGGCTCGATTTCCAGAATCTTCACCAAAAGCAGAACCAATTTCGTCAAAACCTAAACCATCTAGTAATAGACTTTCAGTTATGTCTTCTACGTCTTCACCTTTTCCGTGATTTAGAATATTATGACTGCTTTCAAACAATGGATCATATTGCTCAATAAGTAATTGATTTTCATTACTAGGAGATTCACTCGCAATAAGCTTTTGGATGCCTGAGTGCAATTCCACGAATTTAGAGTTGCATGGCGTAGAAGATTCATTCCCATTAAGCCCCCCATTTTCAGAGCGTAATTTTAGCGTGTAAATACTTGTGCAGCTGGTAGTGAAATTGGAATCAGTTGGGACACTTGACCCAGGATAACTTCCCTACAAGGTAAGAGAAAAAGGAAGGTTGTTATTTCATATTGGTTAAACAAAATGCTTTGTCAATACTAGAACATTGGCTCATTATACACCTCAGTGATATCCAAATAGTGAACAAGGGCAATATGCTCACGAGCCCTGCAACAAATAGAAACTGAGTCACATAGCGATGGCCAAAAAATGGCATAATTTGTTTTAGAGAAGACGCCATAAGGCATAAACTATTAAAATTTCCTACAGCGACATCCTTCGAAGTTAATACGCAATTAGTGAATACTAAATTGTTGGCTGAGATCAACAAAACAAATAATTGCACATAATGAGCCTTTTCTACATCCCATGTACACAAACACACCAGACGAACCACTTGAACATAATAGTCAATGTATCATGCCAAATGGAGCACAGAGATGGATACACAACGGAGAAATGATATCATACAGATATGAAATCTTCCCAAATAGTAGGATATGATGTCACAAAAATGTCATGAATTCCTTATTTATCAACACAAAGTTGCTGCTTTACTGGACAGCAAGTCCCATATTTAGATGATTTCAGCTTTTATTGTGCTACAAAAAAATTGGAACATGTAGTTCTTTTTATCACTTGGCACATTTAGGAGTTCGAAAACCACAATTTTCAAAATTCCCAAAGCATAACCTATGTATGCAATTTTTATATGGTATAAGGTCATGCAAATTATGTGGCTGGATGTGCTCGGCAATATTACAAAGAAATAAATAAGAGAACCCACATTATCATTGACAAAAACATGTAAAGGGGCACATAACAAGATAAAAACTTTTATATAGTCAAGATCCACAAAACTCACGGGTCTAACATCCAATAAATCCGCTTCTGGAAGAAGTTGTTCTCTCCACGAGCATAATAACAATTCAGGGAATTTACATTATCTACCTACAAAAATGAAGACATTTAAAAAACATTAATACGAGATTGAGGACACACATTAAAAAGTATTAGAATAGCACCAAGTATCAGCTACTAGGACCCATCATAGCATTTGAATTGTGAAGGTGTAAAAGCATAATCAAGAATAATCTAGTAGGCCCTTACCCTACAAACCTGAACAAACACCATACAGACCACCATATCAGAAACTAAATTTAAGCATATTCCCTTTTTTTATTGGTATTTCCCTACATTCTAAATCACATCATATGCAGCATTTCCATTTTTCAGACCTCCAATTTCAGACAATGGATATCTCTACTCATTAACAGATCCATATCAAACACTGACACCATGTAACTACTTAAGAGTTTAAGGTAAGTGGTGAGACAACTTTAATTATCCAGTTCAATTACCAAGGATCCATGTTATATACTAAAGATATTTTTATTTAACCCCTGAATAATAAAATTAGAAGCATTTGATACAAAAGAGTACAATATTAGAAGCATTTGCTTGTACTATCAAACATCGCAGTGACAAAGTTTATAAAGTGAATTTTTACTTTTTCATTGACTAGGTCCGATGCATCATCATTTATTTTGTTTAAATTGGTTTGGAAGATGCGTCTATATATTTGGTGCTAATTTTATATTTTCATGATGATAAAATTATTTCATTGAAATATTAATATCACTGGTCACAAAAATAAAAAATAATAGCAATGTATCTATAGTATAATATCGTACTCAATTACTCATACAGGGGCATTGCATCACTCTATTTTCTCATACTTATGAAATTGTATCCTATGATCACAACATCATAAGAACATTATTAGGTAAGTCATATGGCTTAAATAGTACAATTAACAAGTATGGTTTTCTAACTTGCTTTAGTTGGACCAAATAGTTTCCATCGACTTGGTAATTATCTACAACTTTTCTGTTTCTTTATTAGGTGTAGTTCATTAACCTTATTTTAGAATACCCTATGTTGGATTTGGTTAGGTTTTAAGCAGTTGAAACCTGCTTAAGAAAGGTATGATGTCTAACAAAGTGAAGAAGTGAAGAACTTAAGAAAGGTACTCTAGGCTTGAGCACACTTGAGTAGTAGGATAGAAGTGAAGAACACAAGTGGAAAGTTTTGGCTTGAGTATGTTGGATTTGAACTTTAAAGTGAGAGATTTCTCTTTGATCAATAGTACAATAGAGAGTGTGAAAGATGTGTTAAAGTAAGATCTAGACACCTATTTATAGGCTCTAAGATCTATATAGTCATTGCGGCTAAAGACAAAAGGGATATAGAAGCAACCGCCAAAAGATAGCAAAAGGAGCCGTCAATCATGTGTCAAACAGTCGACCGTTTGGTCACTCGGTTCGATCGTTCACTTAAGTTGTAAGTTAACGGTTTGACAAAATCAGTCTAACTAACACAATGTAAATTGGAAGTATGGATACTAGACATTAAGGAAATGGTCAACCGGTGGGTAAAAAACAGTCGAACGGAAACAAGAAAAGTTATTGTCAAGTTTTGGGTTTAATTCGATCGACTACTATGCGACCTAAAGTCTGAAGTCCATATTGGGTAAAGGCGTGTTCTTCAAGATAATCGTTGGGGAATAACGACAAGAAAATAACTCGAAAAGGAAATTTGAAAACCAAGGAACGGTCGGACCAAATCGTTCCAACGGTCAACCATTCTACCAAAGAGTTGTTAACAAACGGTCGGACGAAACCCAATTTTCGGTCGACCCTTTTGCACAGGCTGGTTGAAGTTGAGTTTGGTGGTTTTTCGATTAAGATTTGGGTAACCTACTGAAGTCCAAATAATATGAGATTTAGTGTGTGCCTTTTAGATGGAACCTAGAGTAAGTGTGGATAGATATCCTAACAAATATGCTAAAATTTATAAGGGTTCCTAAAGACTAAAATAAAAATAAAATTACATATCTTCAAAATCTTGATTACATGTCTTGACTTGAATTTTTTTCTCTTTGAGTCTTGTTCACCTATTAAAATAGAAGTATGCACAATACAAGTATATGTGCAATGTATGGAATGAGTTTATCCTAATTTGATTGTGATTAAGATTGATTTGATTAAATCATCAAAGTTAACATGATTAAATGTCTAAAAACCAACAACCTAAGCAGTACTTTGTGGTGTGGCTTTGTGCCAATGGTTTTCACTTCAAAATGCTAGCATAGCAATGTGGCAATTTGTTCCTCGAGTAGAATTTCTGCATGCCCTGACAGAAATTGAGAGAGCCAGAGATGGAAGTTCTTTTAGATATTTCTCTATGTTATAAAAAAATCTAGATAGTGCAAGTTCGGAGAACAAAATGTGCGAAGCACAAATGGCTTAATGTTTGGAAATCTCAATGTTGTCATACTATTTTGAGTACATTGAATGATCAGAGGTCAAGAATCAAAATAAGCCAATGACGTACCCAGTACCCTGAACTTTTAATAAATAAAAGAAATATTTACTAATTAAAGACAATAGCTATGTTGGGGTTCATTCAGCTTAGGTCTAAGCAAATTGCATGCTAAAACAATAATGCTAGATATTGAATAAGAGGTCTTTATCATCCATTTCGAATTGCTATAAATTATTAAAGAACAAATGTTGGATAATCAACATGTATGGAGTTAAATATACCCTGAAATTGTTTAATATCAACTCCTTGGCAAAATTTCCTTTAGAAACTAGTGGAAAAAATGTCTCCGAAAAAAGACATGAGAAGGAAGTTACAACACCAAACCTTCAGTTTTTCATGCCCTTCAGCAGAAGCTCTCCCATTCTTCTTTCTCTGCCACTGGTGCCCGTCTTTACGAAAATAACGGTTTACCCTCCGGTTAAAAAGCAACAAAGAACCACCTGTTCGTGTTAAGTTTTATGTTACTTTATTCAAAGAAAAACAAAAAAATCTATCAACCTAAGAAAGCATAAAGAAAAGGCATACTATGAGGCTTCTCAGGAGGCAAATGAGTGATTTCATACTCCTCGTGATGTTTTAGTATCAACAGAACTTCTGAAGGTTTCAGCCACCGCCTCTGAGCCTCTTCACATAGTTTCCTTATATCAAACTCTGCCAAACAAAACATATCACAAAAGAAATTAATAACAATAGCAACAACAATAAAAACATCAACAGAGACTAGCCTTGACGTTGAACCCAAAAGATAAGATCGGTCAAAATACAATTACAAATACAGATAGTCCTACACAACCAACCTTTGGATGCAAAAACTTCCAACAATTCTTTTTCCACAACGGAAGATTATCCTCTACAATGTGAAGCCAATCACCTTCATATTTTAAACACTTGCAAAATTCTATGTACTTAATAGAATAGGTTAAAAAGAATAACTTAACAACAAAAGCATCTTAATGAACAATTACTACTATGATCTATAAAACAACGATGACATCTACAATCTTCACATTCCACATCAGCAACAAAGGCTAAAAATGCAAAATCAAGCCCCAACAACAGATCCAGTTCTCCTAACCATGAGAACCAGAAGTCCAAACCAAGCAAATTTCTGGAAAATTCAAACTTTGTATTTGAAAGTTTCACATTCCACCTGCCAGCAGGGGTGAAAGTTGTCAAATTAAGGGTGGAAAAGATGGGATTGATTGGACAAATTTCATTTACGGTTACCAAAATCAAAAGAGGCAATAGTGGATTTTGCATAGACTTTTGAATGGTGTACGTTAACATTGTTGGGCTACTACAATTGTGCTTACATTGGTATGTTATGTAGTAAAATATGAAATGCATGTGCAATCTGTTGAGATCACTGTCTGAACTGTATGAATGTGATGACTCATGAGAACATGAAACATTTTTTTCATAGGCACGAGTAAAAGGGAAACAATGTTAAAGGTGCGTAAATTTACAATTACGTTAGCGTATGAAGGTAAGAGCACGAGGAAAATCAATATTAAGAGTGTGTAAAATCAATCTTGTTAGGACTGCTAATCGAGGTGCGGGTATATCAAAAATCTAATGTCCAACAACACGAAGTACACATCGACTTTGAAATTTAGCCTGCAAATGAAATGTTTCCTTGTTAAAATTTAGTGTTTGCTATGCACAATCCAAATGTGTGAGACGATGATGTTAACATGGTGTAAAATTTGTGTGAAATGTGCGTAAATTTAGTGTTTAAGTTGCAGTACGGCCGAAGGCACGACCACAAGAAAAATCGATGTTAAGATTCCATAAAACTAGTGTTAGATTGGGAGCAGCTAATTGGTGTGTAAGTAGATAAAAAAATAATATAATGTCCAAATCCAAGAAAACGATGACAACGAATGTGATAAAATTCAATAAGTGAAAATGAAATGTTCCTTGGATAGTGTTTGGTGTGCACAATCTAAATGTGCACAGAATTAAGATGGTGTAAATTTAGTGTTTAAGGTGCTTAAATTTACTGTTAAGTTACAGAATTAGTGTTTTAAGGCATGAGCACAAGAAAAATTGATGTTAAGAAAGCGTAAAATTAGTCTCAAGTGAAGAACTGCTTATTGCGGTGTGAGTAGGAAAAAAATAGATGCCCATGTTCAAGAAAACACCATCTTCAAGGAATGTGATAAAATTATGAAAATAAGATTTGGAAATAAATTAATGTAATCACACCATCATAATGAGATTCAGTAAATTATTACTCGGAAAAAGGAAAACACAAAAAAGGAAAAACGCAAAAATCAATTTTCGACCAATTCATGGCCCCCACCCTTTCCATATGCGTAAGGAAACACAAGGAATTGGGTTTCCAACCCATTTTTTATTTTCGTAAGACAAGACCACTAAATGTGTAATCCATCCGAATACAGTAATGGTATGAAATTGTTAAAACTAAAATATTTATGCTAATATCTAATTCGTATCTGTTTCTAATTTCTGCAGTAAAAAGAATTTCCACAAATTCACAGGGTGTAATTGGTACATGAGAAAACTGATTTCTGGTTGATTAGGAGTCTAAAAAACTTAAAAAAATTTGGAACTTGAGTTTCAAGAGAAGATCCATGACTTAAAATATGTGCGTAGAATGACTTTCCTAACTTCCACTCTAAAAAACGAGGGAAAGTCATGGAACCGAAGTTCCAGGCTACCCTCCACTTCCTAGGTACCAATATCCAATTCATATTCTCGTATGATTGCTGACCGCATTCACTTATCCCAAATATGGGTATATAATGTGAAATTCAAAAATCTTCACATTCTTTTTTTACAAATACTAGACAAATATAGAAATACTTATATCCCCTCCTCCATCTTCAACCCCAATTAACAAACTCCATCTTCCACAACTCAAAAACGAAACATCTTCGCAAATCCGCGTCGCAAAAACAAAATTCTCCACACAACAACTCAAAACCAAAACGGCAGTTTTCAATCGAAGCATCCAATTCCACTATTCCGACCTTCTACATAACACTCCTCCCACTCCAAAAGCCATCTACCACGCATCAATCCACTCCAAAACTTGAAATCAATCTCCACGAAAAGATTCGAAATCAAACAGAACAGTAGCAACTATCCAGCACATAGACTACTGACCTCTGCTCATCGCGATCGGGAAGCGAAGTCGGAACCCTAAATCGCCGACCGGAAGGAGGGAGAAGAGAAGAGAAGAGAAGTGAAAACGCCGGAAAAAGACACGCACTTAATAAGTAGTTGAGCATGAGTTTGGAGCAGGTCGAGCTGGACCGCTAATGCACTGCCGTCGTGTGTAAAATGCGTTGTATTAAATGTCGAACAAGTTCCCCGAACCGTTGCTAGTTTAACATGTCTTAGCTAAAAATAATATCTCGAAACTAAGAAAAAAATTTGTCCAAGTAAAAACGACATCAGTGATACCGTTTTCATTAAGGGTAAAAACGACATCTACAGTGTTGTTTTTAGTTAATTAAAACAACATCTGTGGTGTCGTTTTTAAGGTATATATTTTACCAATTAAGTTTTCTATGTACATATTCTTTCAATTTTGTTTTTTTAACTGATTATTTTGAAAAAAATTCATTATCTTTAATAGGACGCCGTTAAATTCAAAGACATCTCACTCAAGTTGGAATTCTATCTTTTGACTTACTACACGAAGAAAGTGACTGACTGTGGGTTTTACTCTTCTTCCGCTTATTATAGATTTGGGGTCATAAGTCGATAAGCTCATTTAAGGCTTCCTATATATCGTAAGTCACTTTAGATGTCCATATTTGGGGTTTTCTCAAAGAAGTTAAAGCTCTCTCCTAATTACTACCAATCACATCGTTGGTTGGTTTTTTTCTTGTAGACACTCCGGTAAACTCGTTTCAAATTTTCATGTAAAAGTCTTTGCAACTTTTCTTTTACAAAACACCACCAGTTAGATGGATTAATATATGCATCTCCAACCATAATAAAATCCTAAAGAAAATTGAAATAAAATCAAACTCGTAAGGACCAAAGCAAGAATTCCGGAAGTTAATGGTGTTTCACGAAATCATTCCTTACATATCATGAGATGAAGTTAATTAATAAATTGATTATGATAAGGTAATGATGCGCCACGTGGTACATGTTTTAGTGGACGCAAAAGGGAAATTATAGGAAAGATCCGAAGAAACGTTCTTTGTTTGCTTTGCCTTTTACACGTGTAGTAGAACGTGGAGGGGGGGATCTACTTAGCAGCCTTGGCGGCACTATTCAAAGTCGGTTGGCTTATTAGAGTATTACTTTGTTAAGTAATTTCATTAGAGTTCTATTTAACTGCTAAGTTGAAACCAAACTCGATTAACTTTATCTTAAAAAGTAGTGGGCGATGTTTGTCTTTGGGAAGTTGTCACCTGGTTAAGTTTTTCTTTGAAAATTACATGATGTTTGTTTTATTTTTTGTGTTTGGTAACATGTGTTTGGATCTGTGTGGTTAACTCTTTTTTTATTTATTTCAACCCTTAACTATATTTTATCTGGATTGACAAGGATACGTTTCTGAGTCCAATTTCAGTTTCAGTTCCAGATTGGTGACGGGTTGATTAGAAGAAGTCAATGGAAACATCAATTCGATGTACGTTTTGGAAGACCCAAAAATAAAAATCATGCTTTCACACTCCAGCGTATTGCATCATGCTCTTTCATCAGGAAGAAAAACCTTAACAAGACAATGACTTAGCAATTTGAAATTCATTTATCACAAATTAATATATGCTCATAAATGGGACATGTAAATATTCAAACAGATGTCTATTTCATCACAACCCAACAAATTAAACACAACTACTGTTTTTGTAGACTACCAAGTCTACCATGTCAAATTGACGTGTAGTATTCATGCACCAAAGAATCTTTGTTCCATCTATCTCCAACTGTAAGTGCAATTAATGCAAAATATTGCAAAAAATGACATCTCAACATTAATTGGTTTCCTACCGATTTCAAACTCACAACAAAAATATCAATACAAAATTACAAACCCAATGTGTATGTGTTCCAAGTTCCAATTATCATTTCGGGGATTGGAACACAAGTTCGATTGTCACGCTCAAATAATTTTGTTTCGTGGGATATAAATTTACGACTCCTCTTAATAATTTAAATCATATTACTAGATCCACCAAGAGATTTTTTTCGGGTCAAGTTGACTTTCTCAATATGTTGTTTTGTGCACATTTATGCCAAATGTTGACTGGTCAATCACAATGGATAACAGAAAATATGGTTTGGATCTTCTGAAAGTTAATTATGCTTAGTGGTGGGTTTTAGTCTTATATTACTCTAAGAAATTTAGCAACCACAATTAAGATGTAGTTTCCTGGCTCTGTTTGAGGGGTTCCATAGCAATTACATGTGTAGAGTATATATAGCAATTAAGTCAAATGACGAAAAAAAATGCATACATAGGAAAAATAGATAAATTCATATACATGAATCCTTGTTTTAAAGAACAAGATATACATTGATATATACTATTTTCTGTTATTCTTTACAAACAAATTAAAAAAGAAACTTCAATGTAATTACTGTGACACTTTCATAATTTTGAAGGTAAAAAATCTCACTTGTATAGAATTCTTAAAAGCTCACGTAAAGAACATCACCAGACTACCAACTTTTTTAGACCTGATTACTTCTCAGTCATTTGGAAAAGTCACCAAGACGAACTAATTAAAAATTAATGTTTTTTTGTCTCATATTATTCAGGAAAAAAAACACAAACAAGAAACTAAGCAACTGCATTTATTTATTTGCAACTGGATTTACATGGTAGTGCACAACATGCCGATGCCCATCTCAATAACAATCTAGTCAACAAACTCACAACTCAAAGCAATCATTAATTCTAGGATTAATTATGCTAATAAAAAACTCAAGACTTTGATCTTAATTAGCAAGACAGTGATGTAGTTCAGAAACCAGACCTTCTCAGGTAAGCCATAAGACCAAGTCCTGCAACTAGTGCAGCCCCTGCTGCCACCGTGCTGTAAGCCGCTGCCCATGCGTCGGTTTGCGAAAATTCAAGGCTGCCTGGCCCCAAGCGCTTGCTGCGGCCGCTCGATTCTGAGTACTCCAAGTGTAGTCTTAGACCCTGTCGGAATTGAGTTAGTTGGCTATGTTACTGCTAGCTCTGCACCTTGATTGAAGATGAAAAAATCATTGAACTTGGATTGGATTTGGATATTGGTGGATTGCCAAATATGAATAGTAGCACCCCCAATTAGTCTCAAATTGCTTAGATGTGAAGTTTGCAAGGACTATAAGGACATGAATCTACTAATATAACATTTTCCAGCTTATATTTTTAAGTGACAAAAATTGTGGTAATCGCTATGAGTTTGTTGCAGGATGATAGACTCATGAGCGACGAATCAGACTAAACTGACCTCTATGTGAATTTGAGATGGGATATTACATGAACAATATGTGATTTGTATGGGTGGATGTGTTGTACATAATATTCTTCTCTGCTTATGATCTTTGGTTCTCAACTTAAAAATTGAAGTGTTTCAGACATTTGTATAGTACTTATAACACCAACTGATACAAAATGAACATGTAAAAATTGTCATAATTACGCACCTCCGTATCAGTCTAACTAAAACAATAGGATTGATGATTATTTTCAGCATGTTTTCATCACCACATAGACATGGTTTGATTGTTGAACACTACAACCAATAAATTGCAATCAGATTGGTAGTTTTCACCTGAGGGTAACTGAGTCAAATCCGACCGACGGAACATATAGCCTAACAAGCATGAATCTCTAAATGCATATAACAAAATGTACCTACATTTTTGTTGACTCGCAAAGATTTTGCGGACGATGACTGGATAAGTTGCCATAACTATAACTGAATCATGCATACAAGTCTTATACAAGGCAACAAGTTTGTTGGCCATTTTACCTTCCAACCAGCCAACATTGCGTGCTCGATAGCCGCTTCCAAATCACCATCGGATGCGAGAAGCACCTTGTCATGATCTTCATCTTCATACTGAAAATCAAACATCCAAAATCTGGTAACATTGTTTGGTCAGAAAATAAACATAGCACACAACAACATACCAATATTTGTGGCAGAAGATTCCTATCGATCTCTTCTCCTACTCTTTGAAGAATAGAAGTTATTAGCCCTGCCATACTTCGCGTATCTAGCAGTTAAATACCACACATTAAGTTTAACACAACAAACATCTTCATAATCAAATTCCACGTAATTAGATTTCATTAAAAAATTACTTGAACAACTTTTGCATATAATTAAGTACGAAAACAATACCGCAATTAAATCGGTGCATTTGACCATTTCTATCTTCAAGCTTGAAGCTGAAAGTGTTGGGGAAGTTAGGTGACGTTCGACCCGTCTCCGTTGCTTCCGATGGAAATTTCAAAGTAGCCTCACTAAAATCACAAAAAAATATATATTAAAATGTCAGTCAGCTAGCATTCAATAATTCGAAGCTCGAGTAACCTCTGCGAGTCGTCGTCCTCGTCTGCCTGACCGGATTCCATCGCAGAATCCCAGAACTTCTGCACCAAACTGCTTGTTGCTCCGGTCCCGAAATCGCAACTGCTTCCCACCTCAATTGGCAAATAATGAATTAATGTTAGAATCAATTGTGATAGCTAGTAATGGGGAATGAATTAGTTTTATAATTACATACATTTTGTCAACTTGTGTTGTTAGATGAAGTGTTGTAACTGACTTACTGTGGCTACGGCGGCATGGGTGACATGAATTACGTCGACGATGGACACAATGCTGCCGTCTAACATGTACGAAAAATGATTTTAGTCATAGATTACAGATAATGGATATGGATTGAGAAGCAGTTTAGGTAACTTGACTAAGTTTAAATTTAACCTCGGTCTAAAATCGGCAGGTGTAAAAATTTCCCGTCTTGCATGATATGAAGAGCATTGACGATCGGTGTATTGACCGATCCACATCTCGGATTTGGAGTCATAACCTGAATAAGACTCTCAATGTTTATGTAAGCATAAAAATTGATTTTTGCTTCACAAAATGGATTAGTTAGGTTTTGCTTCATTTTTAAGTTAAAGTATGTTAAACCAATTATAGATGTAACTTCAAATGAATTTTACTTTGGCCCTTCCATGTCAATTTACTCACTCTTTCTGATAAATAAAATCTAACATATATTATATATGAATCTAGAATATATACCTTGTCAACCTCTGTTGTATCGGGAGGAAGGTTTTGCGCGACGACCCGCATTAATATGTCCCTTGACCTACAACAATACAAAATCTAGAATACTATATATCATTTTGCCTAACAATTAAATTGATTTCGGATTAATGCAGAAAGCTATTGACAAGAATAGGGATTTATAAATGAGAAAGCGACTTCACGTTAAAATCCCTTGTACTTTATCCTCCACCACTATCACCGCAGCACCGAGCTGAAGCTCATGCATCTTCTTTGTCACGGTCAACACCGAATCGGAAGGAGAAACTTTAACAATCCTGAGAGATATATAACTCTGTCATCAACCAAGAAATTGGAGTAGTAACTAGAAATGTAGAAAAAAAGATGTTTTCACATCCAATTAAGTGAGAATTAATATTTCCTACCTTGAGTTCTCCAAAAAGATACTGTAAAGGGAGGGACGAAATATTCGGCCGCGAAGTGTCTCAAGGAATGTAACATCCCCGAACAGCGGAAAATTTAAACTTTTTAAATCATAAGAAACACGTGGACAAACCATCAAGAGTGGGGACATTACAGAAAGAAATACATAAATAAGTCTGGTGCACCATAATACAATACGAGTTTGTCAAAAGAGTGATTACATTACAACACGAAACACAAGGTACATGTAATCACGACAACCTAAAAGTAGGAAGACGACAGGATCCAGTCCCAACGTGCAATCTCCCTCGGTCACCACCCGCCGGAACCTAACGCGGTCCTGAAAAAGATGCAACAACAATGCCTGAGTTTCCATAAGGAAACCCCGTATGACAAGCTCACCTATATGCCCTAACATACTAGTATAGCATAACATGGAATACAAAGCAGTAAAACAACAAGCCACCAAGGGCCAAACCGGACATCCGTCCCGCGATCGTTTCCGCTGCCACACAGGCCCCGCGGTCTACAATCGCCACCGCTGCCACACAGGTCTCACGGTCCGCAACATCGCCGTCGCCACACAGGCCGCACGGTCCACAAACACCGGTACCACACAGGTCACACGGTCCAACCTCACCGCCGCCACACAGGCCGCACGGTCCAAACATCACCGCCGCCACACAGGCCGCACGGTCCAACCATCGGGTCTCCGTAGAGACCTACCGTAGGCACATACGGTCTAACGGACAATACGCAACACATCCCCACACGCGACTACACAAGCCAAGGGATCGGTGAGGATGCGTTCGCACTTCCGCGCAAGGTAGAAATCAGATCTAAATACATCGTGGTCCACCACCACCACACCAACGGAGCCGTCGCTCAGGTCGGTCCATCAACCGGCGCCACACAGACCGCACGGGATATCACTCGATAGGTGCCCAATCGAGCTACCTGCCGGAACACATCATCGGCAGTCCATCGCCGCAACCACACAGGCTACGCGCGATCCTCCCTGCCGCCACACAGACCGCACAGGGGCCCTACCGCCGCCACACAGGCCGCACGACACGTGCAATAACTGCCATCAAGGTCAGTCGAACATATCCGCCACACAAGGCCAGACAATCGACAGATCCGAACCGAAGTCCGCAGGGTCAACGAGCTCCACGTGCAACACCAACTCCGGCTCCAACTGAGCAGGGTCGCGACCTCCGTCGCCGTCAATAGGCCGGTACCTCTCTGGACCTCCGTCGCCAATCCTGGTCGGTAGTCTCTGTGCCTCCGTAGCCATCGGCCGGTAGTCACTGCACCCGTCGGCAGTTGCGTGTTGCTGAAGCAATGGGATCCGTAATCCCTCAGGCCGCTACTCTAACGCGAGTCAAACGATCCACCAGATATAGTCACGATCCATACATGGAAGTGACGCGTTCCGGACACCCACACTCTTCCACACGGCGGTCCCTGGGCAGGCACGCATAACGCGCCCACCGTCACCTCCCGGCTCACGCACAAGGCGAGGACACGGGTTTCCGTGGACAGAGTTGGCATCCTAAGTGGTGTAGGATTTCATGTTTAATTATACATATATATTTTTCGAATTTTCATGTATAATAATGATCAATTTTCAATTTTCTAGAATTTATTGCATGCATCGGTTTGTTTTAACAAACTAGTTTCAAAAACTCTATTAAAACAAACATAAAGGAGCTCCGAAATTCATACCTAGAAGTTCTCTAAAACTTCTCGAAGATTCGGAAACGGTTGGGATGCTTCTCGCTGCGCCGGATGCCTCCGAGTATTCACCAAACTCTAAACAAGATCGGAGAGAGGGAAGCTAGTCTCTCAATCTCCGATAGGGTTTAGAATCCAATTACTAACCCCTCTTTAGTTCCCTTTAGAAGATGACCTCTGAAGAACTAAAACTAAACTTAAGAATTACTGTAATTTCGTGGAGAATTATGGAGAGAGATTTTGCATAAGAAAAATAATGAATTAAAATTAAGGAGGTAATGAGATAACCTTTTATTTATAGGTTCTCTCCAAATTACCTATTCATGTGCAACCTCTTGCCCATGATCCCATGCAAAATTCCATCTAACCATCCATTATTTATTAATAAATAATATTAGCCACGAATTAAATCAATTATGGACCAATTCCATGCATGATCTAATTAATTCTTAAATTAATTCTGCATAAAACCGTCTGGACCGGTCGACCGTTACGAAGGTCTGGTCGACCGCTCGAACCCAATTTCGGTCGACCGTGAAAGATTCGGTCGACCGTTCTTAACATAGAATATTTCATCGCAATGTTCAGTCGACCGACCGATAGATTCGGTCGACCGTTCCGAACAGACGAAAATTCCCTGTTATCGGTCGAGACACGTCCGGTCGACCGTGTACCTTCGGTCGACCGTTATCCATTAACCGGTCGACTGTTTGCACAGTCTAGCAGACTTGTCAAATTTCGGTTTAACCCCTACAAAATTTGACATTTCGGGATTAGTAGTAAATTCACAACTTATGTAACATATTATCCTATGTAATGATCAATCATTACACCCCATAATATTTACATCACATATGAATTTAATTTAGATTCCAATTATGTTATTAATCACAACATAATTTTGATTTTGCTTGTTCACCCCATGTGTCACATTTTCTACATGAAACCCGACACATCTTATGAACTCAAAAATCCCCATTCCTTGTTTCCCAGTTTTGTGGTGTTACCTATGGGAGGATCTAAACTAAGTTGGCAGTGATATTAAGAGCTTAATATCACAAGCTATAAGCGGTATCTAGCTACACATTATAGCTCCCAATTAGTTAGATGTCTTAATTCCACTCTAACCAAAACCCGATCCATTTAGTGATGGAGTGCACCACTTGTGTCCGTCCCTTGCCTCATGATATTAAGAATACACACAAAGTAGTATTGTGTCATCTTTGTATTAGTATTCATTTCTTGATCTCTTTAAGCTAGTTATAAATATGTGACTTAACTCAAATCACATTGTGCACATTATAACTTTGCTTTATCAAGGGGCCCACTAATATCATCACTCAATTAAGAGGGGCAATGATAATCTTTTGACTAACTATCTTCTCCAACGAAAGTTATACTTAACCAATCAATGCCTTTACACTACACTGATCGATAGTTTAAGACACTGATCTAATTAAGTATTCCTTAAGTGATCAGATATAAGTCTCATATCAAAGGACCAAAGACACAGTAAAATATCAATGACACAGAAACACATTTCTATAATATTTTACTTATTAGGTCTATTCAGTATACAAAAGTAATATTTTCCTCTTTTGCATACCCGTGTTGTCACTCACTTGTAGAGCTACAATGATCTATGACCAACACGACAATCTTAACTCGGTAATTAATGTCCCATGTTAATTACCATGATTGCGAATATCTTTTGTTTTATGTAAACCAATATCTTTTAGAGCTCTACGGTTAAGGACCAAGAGCCTCTTCCTTAACACTTCTAAAAGACGAATAACATAAACAAGGAACAAAATGATTTCTCATTCAATTCATAATAATTGACATTTAAAAGTAAAACTTTTAGAACACATTCCCTTCAAGTGGAACCAGGAATCCTGTCCTGTGCAAAACGGTCGACCGAAAGAGACACGGTCGACCGTTTTCCTCAAGGGAATTCGGTCAACCGAAGTGACAAACGGTCGACCGCTTCCACAAGGGAATCGGTCGACCGAAAGTGACAACTCGGTCGACCGTTTCCACAAGGGAATCGGTCGACCGAAGCGTCTGTCACGGTCGAACTATTTGCGCAACACATAAATCCCAACGGTCTACCGAAGGTCTAAAACTGGTCGACCGAACGAGGTCAAAATCCGGAGTCTGGTCAACGCTCAAATCAAATCTATCGGTCGACCGACTCAGGGGTCTCGGTCGACCGAACACTTACAGGGTCAACCTAATATTTTCTATGTCATCAAACGGTCGACCGAAAACGAATATCCTACCGGTACACTAAAGTTACGGTCGACCGAACACAAGGTCACGGTCGACCGAACCACGACAGGCAGACTAAAAATACTGCGATCGGTCGACCGTCCAAGGGACCCGGTCGACCGACAGACGTCTTCAACCTCACGCCAGCCGAGGTTTTGACGCCCAAACTCGTCGCCGGCGAGGTCTCCGACCTCCCGCGACCCACCAAAACATCACCCCAACGTGGGTGATCACAATAGGCCTCTAATGCAAGAACTTGGCATACCTCTCTTTGAAGATCGACGAAGAACACCGGAGCTCCGACTACCACGCCTCCGGCCGCAACCTCACTCACGTCCTCCTCCACGCGCCTTCGCACCACTGTCACCTCCGCTCAACGCCGTTGCTGCTCCAACCAAGAAGAGAGGAAAAAATGAGGGAGATGAAGAGAGGAAAAATGGGAGTGAGAGGAATGAAACGTGAGAGAGTGAGAAGAAAAGAGAGAGATGAATGAGTTTTCTCCCCAACCAAGCCATCATCACTACAGCCGCACCTACACCCAGCCTACTGTTCACGCAGCACTCCTCCACAGCACCTACACCCTCCCATCACGTCTCCTTCTTCCCACTTCAACTTCCCATGCAAACCCATCATCAACTCCACCTAAACACCAATTAAACCCTAATCAAGGTTAGGGTCATAACAATGTACCTGGTCCTGGTAAAATCAAGAGGGAAGAAGATCAACAACAAATATATATGTTGAGTTGTATCTTGAACTTTGTGTGGATTTACCACACTCCAAATATTGTCCTGAAAGGCTAGATACATCTAATTGTCCTGAAAGTTTAGTCCCAAAACTCCAAATTTAATTTGGTGATTGGTTGAATTAAATATTTTATGTTAAAGTAAAGAAAAATCGTTCATTTTTGTGGCATAATGAGCTTGAAGCTTTTTAAGGTAAAAGTTTAGGAAGTTTGCTTGAGGTTTTGTTATCGGTTGGATCGATGAAGAAAAAACTATACAGGTAATGCTTTGGTATAGCTTAATCTCTCAGCAAGTTAAATGTGCTTACAAATAAATAAAAGACTTAATTTCTAAATAATTGTAGAGGTTGTAACCACCAGATATGGATGTTCCCCAATGTTTTTCGATCCCCTCAACCGCGGCCGCAATTGCTTTCCCCTTCTCCGCCGCTCTTTCCATTCTCTCAATAGCATCGAACAAGCATTTCGCTATATCAAGCAACGCGATAGCCTCACCATTTTCCACGACAGGCAGATGCCTGAACTTGCCTATAGAACAAAGAAAATCCAAGTTCAATATCGAAAACTACACTTTGGTGTTAAAATCAAGCCAAGGTTAATTTCATACCATGAACCATCTTCTGCAATGCTTCGACAGCCAATGTGTCTGAAAGAACGAACACCGGATTCTTCGTCATTACTCTGGAAATCGGCGTTTCCTCAAGGTTCAAATTTTGAGCAATAACTCTTGTAGCTAAATCCTTCAATGGAAAACAACTTTTCATTATGCAAAATATACGATTGGTACGTGCAACATTTTTAAGGCCATATATGAACCTACATTATTTGATTCAATGGGAGGTAGTGGACACAACTCTATCATAGAATACGCGCACTTATGGAATATATATTATATGTCTATTGTTATAAGCAATGCGAGACTTCTTTTCCAATACATTATGAAGAACAGAATCCGACCTTGTCTGTTAGGATTCCACACAACAACGCATTCGAGTCTGTTAACAATACTGCATCGACCTTGCGTGTGATCATTCGACGACAAGCTTCTTGAATACTTGTGTTTTGAGGAATTGTTAATGCTTTTGATAATCTTAATCTCTTCACGGTCCGGTCACTGGTTGTGGTCCTGTCCACAAATAAGATTTGAATTGAAATGTATTATAAATGTCATTCACTTAATTTGGCAAACAAGACTGTAGTGATATAACCATTACATTTAGTAATTTTGGCAAAGTCTTCAAATCGTACATGTAGGACTCTGAAGTTGGATATAAGTAACAGACTAAACAATTGTCTGCTGACTGTATTCCCTCTCCCCCATGACTATGATCAATGTACAAATTGTAAATCCTTAACCCCAAAAGATAGATAGATATATAAGAAGCAACCACAACTTTGACTTTTAAAAAGCTCAAGGCAAATTTTTTGCCAAATTATAACTTTTGTGCTAATTCTTAATCTCTTACTGTACAAAATTAACTTCATTTTGTATCAATTGTATAATAATGTACAAAGGAAATTCACACCCCTAGTCTCTTACTAAAAGAAAATCGCTAAACAAGTCGAATTTTATAAACTGGTCTAAATTAATTACTTCACATTCTCAATATTGATATGTCGAATTCATGTAGTTGGTATCTACGGAAAAGAAGATAAATGTAATAGGAAATGAATTGGAGATGGAAGATTATATAGTAGATTCATGTAGTTATAGCTCCTATACCATATTCTCTTACTAAGGAAGTGCAGGATTATATATGTAACATTCCGAAACAGCGGAATTTTTTTTTTAAAATTTAAAACATAAACATACGACCGTCAACGGTCAACAAGGACACGTTACTAGAAAAGTCAACTGAATATATATATATATAAAATATCTCCACGTGGAAGTTATAATACAGAGTGTCAAAAGACTTATTACATGTCTAATACATAACTACTGTAATCACTGCCTCTACAAAAAATAAGATGACAGGACCCGATCCTGGAGGTACTCCCCTCGATCACCACCAACCTACGACTGCCTGCTCCCTGAAAATGAAACACAAAATCCGCCTGAGTTCCCGCAAGGAACCCCGTATGCCAACACCTCCTATCATAAACAGAAAATAAGACGAAAAGCCAAGAATGCACATGCAATGCAAAACCGCCTCGGGCCCACAGACTGCCCATCACTCTCCTACACTAGGAAAGTGCATCCCCTCCCTACACAAGGAAGAAGGCGTCCATCTGCCGCACAGGCACAAAGGACCTCGCTCTCCGACACACGGAAAGTGCATCCCCTCCCTACACAAGGAAGAAGGCGTCTCCCACCCACACAGGCATGGAAGGCATCCCTCTGCCGCACAGGCACAAAGGGTCCAACTGAAATCGCCCTCGTCGAATGTGAAATCCACCAATGATAATTCGACCCACCGGTCGAACAAGATCAATCTAGCGGTCGACCGTTTGGAAGGTCTACGCTAAACATTTTATATACATATATCTCTAGTCGGTCGAACCAGGGTCCGTTCAACCGATAAGAAAGCCTGCCGGAATCCTGCCCATTGTATTCGGTCGACCGAAACTCTTCCGGTCGACCGGATCAACAAGCACTTCACTGCAGGAAAATTGCACGCGGTCGGTCGACCGGATCACAACGAGCGGTCGACCGTTTAGATGGTCAACGCTCTTGACCGACTTTGCGCAGTTCTGTCGACCGAGACACACACTCGGTCGGCCGAAGGTCTGTCTAACCTATCTACTGGGATTCGGTCGACCGAATAACCACCGGTTGACCGGCTAATATAACCCTTAGATTCCCGCTAAATTTTGGCATAAACGGTCGACCGTCACACAGACGTCATTCGACCGTTTTCGGGCAGTAAGTTAATATTCACTAAACTCGGTCGACCGACCCAACCACCGGTCGACCGAAACATACATTTCCCCTCTGGACAGGCATCATCTAGACGTTGTTCGGTCGACCGAACTCTCAATCGGTCGACCGAATAGAGCGTCTTCAACCTCTGTCCAGTCGGGTTTTCGCCGGGGAAACGACACCAACGCCCCCCCTACACTCCCACACCTCTTGGGGAGTTACTATGAAGACTTGACATACCTTTTACTGTGGAGAGATGCGCGCCAGCGAGCTCCTCCTTCTCCTCGGCGTTCTAGCTTCTTCTCCCTCCTTCCTCCGTTCTCGTCGCTCCTCCCTCGCGTGCGCCTCCACCTCGTTGCCGGAGCTCCTCCTCTGGTCGCCGGGATGCAAGGGAAAGGGTAAGTTTTGGGTGGAATCGGAATGGCAACAAGAGAGAGAGAGAGAGGTGAGTTTTGCTCTTATAAACACAACAACCCATGCATGCTACAGTGACCGTCCCCCACCTAAAACCCTAAATCTCGTCATCTCACTTCTCTTCCCCATGCAAGCACACCAAAACCCATGCCTCCAACCCTAATTTCGTGGGTTTAATCCCTAATGAGGGATTAGATCATAACAATATAACTAAAGGTGTAACCAAACCTACGGGTGGCCATAGTTCCTACCATTTTTTCTTACTTAGGCAATACAGGATTATATAACTAAAGGTGTCAAAAAACCTGCGGGCGTTGCCGGCAAGGTTGGTGTCGGACCGCCTAGAAAAGGACATGTTGCTCGTGGACAAACTTCTCCGCGAAGACATTGACCAAGAAGAAGGCCCACCACAACCACCACCACTGTCGCCGCCTTCTATTGCAAATCCCACCCCCAACCAACCAACCAAATCAAGAGTTCCAATGTGGGAGCTTAATTTGTTTGTTGGAGGAGGGAAAGGGAAGGTTAGTTGGGATTTGGAAGGGAATTGAGAGAGAGAGAGAGAGAGAGAGAGAGAGAGAGAGAGAAAAAGAGGGTTGAGGTGGTTTTGGAATGGAATGAGATTGTGCTCCAATTTTGGCGGACCATAACGACTCCCAACCGCTACACTGTCTGTCCGCAATCTAGCCTGTCGCTTTCGCTGTCCGTACCTGTCACGTACACTATGTTTTCCTTGATTTTTTTTATTTTTTAATATTTTTCCATGTCAATTTTTTTGAAATATTTGCATAGAAACAAAACTCTTGCATTGATATCAACGAAAATTTCACATCTTAGAGTAAGCTAAACTAAATGTTATAATTTCGAATTACGACTAATTTGTCTCCTTTCTCATATCTAATTATCTATCTTCTTAAGCAGGACTTATTGTGTGCTTGCATTTTCTTCGTTATAATACAATGTTTTCGCTTTTAAATTAGATGTTTTTTGGATCTTTCACGTCAACATCCTTCTATTCTCAATGCATTGTGATAAACGTATTTCATGTTTTTGGTTTCTAATACCGTCCAAAAAAGTTTTATTTTTTGTTCTAGTAAGGTACGTAGAAGGTATGTATTGATTATGATGCATGATATGTTCTCTAACCATCCAATAATGTTAGCTTTGCTAAGAATGTATACTTCAGAGTTGGAACAGCTAGATGAGAAAATCATTTTTTTTTCATGGTGATTTTGAAGAGCATACATGCATGCAAAAACCAGAAGAATCACTATTGAAGAAAAGCAAAACCATGCATGTTTATTTGTTGCAGAATTTTTTTTATGCCTTAAAGCAGTATCGTAAAGTGGTATAACATGTGGAACCGTTATGGTTGATCGTGAACATGACAAAAGCAAATATGATGGTACTTCTAATTTTCTAATATCATAGTTGATGACATATTGATTGTAGCAAGATATAAATTTGAGATTTGAAAGTTGGAAATGCTAATATTTTGAAAGTTTGTCATGTAAGATTTGGCTTAGCAAAGAGATTCTCTTTAAGTAACACACAGTCTTGAATAAAGTACTAAAGCAAATCTAGAGAAGGTGACTTTAGCTGATCCTCACTTTAAATCATCTATAGATTTATGCCTAATCACTGATCATGGTCATGCTTATATCTCAAAGTTCTTACATTTGATTTAACTTTCAATTGGGTCGATCATGCATGTACACATATGATATGAAGTTTATCTAAACCAAGAAAAGCATAACCGGCCAATTGCACTCCTATACTTTTCCTTCTCTCTTGTATTTATCTTTATCCTAAACAATAAAGAAAACAGATAGACACCACGTGTGATATATTCCAGGGAATTTATTCCCACAAGTGACAACACATCCGAATCCATTAATAAAAGCTCAGAGAACCAAACGAATGTGTTGCCATCATTACCACATAACTTCATCAAAGAGAAAGGAATCACCACCTTCATAATCAACTACATAAATAAATGGATAAGACTTTCACAAAAGGAAATGAAGAGAAGGATAATGTAATATCCTGAATTTTTTAGTTGATGTAATAATCAAATATCTTAATGGACTAATTAAGATTGTTGGATGATTGTGTGGTTTTAGGAGAAGATGGAATTTTGAGAAGAATATTGAGAAGAAAAAGATGGAGATTTTGAGGCAAGTACTGATTCGTTATTCTTCAGTTTCATATCATGTCTGTCTCTCTTGATATTCGTAGTTGCATGCATGTTGAGCATTAATATTGATTTTATGAATATGCATATGATTGCATGGTGGTGTTTCGGTCGACATGTCCTGTGGCTGTGTGTATGTTTCTAGCAGAGCAACTTAGGAAAGAGCTGCCTAACGGACAGCGTGGAGCCACCCGAGAGAGGAAAGGGCTGCCTGTCGTTAGTGTGGAGCTACCAGGTGTGCGTCTAACAGATTGATAGATTTCAGAAGCACAGGATGTGGTCGAATCTGAATGGGGGTTTCAAATTGATATGCATGCATTTTATTTGTGATGCATGTCTCTTGATTGTGCTTATTGACTGAATGTCATATTCTGTATTATTTTCCACATGATTATGATTCTGATTGATTGATGGTTGGTACTTGCGGGCTGTCGAGCTCACAATTTGTTGATTATATTTTTCAGATTATTATGGGCCTATCAGATGGATTTAAATATCAGAATGCGCAGCGGTCAGGATCGTGGATCGTATCTTAACGCACCGGGTTCGGGCGGGTGAGCAGTTGTCCGGGCTCGGGGCGTTACAGATAATCTACAGACATTTTCCAAAAAAATATTATTAATCAATATCTTCCAACACTTGACTATATCACAAATACTTTCCAGTTAGAAGTAACTTCCAATTGTACCCTCACATTGAAAACATCTAACAGCTAGTAATTTAGCACTACTTTGTACATTATAATGAAACTCTAAAAATTAATGATTTGATATGATAAAATATTTTTTTTAAATCAAAATTAAGGCTAAAATGATAAAACATGTACAACTGAAAATTTTAATCAAACCAAAGGGTTTCAAAGATATAATTGTAAAGGATATGAAAAACACCAAAACAACACAAACACACATGGAGTGCAGAGAATCAAAGTCATGCAACCATGGTCCATGTAGTGAGATGGAGGCAATGCATCTATCATATAAATTGTTAACTCCCCAACCCTTCAAATACCAAACCTACATAGTCCCCAACACTCTCACCCACTTGAACATCCATCAAACCAAAAACCAAGGAGTGCAACACTAATTATATATTGTGTTGTTTGTTAATTACACCATGTCTGATTGGGGGCCAGTGTTGATAGCTGTATTGCTGTTTGTGGTGTTGTCTCCAGGGCTCATCTTTCAACTCCCAGGGCAGAATAGATTCATTGAGTTTGGAGGATTCCACACCAGTGGCATTTCCATAATAGTGCATGCCATCATCTACTTTGCTCTCATTGCCATCTTCTTGCTTGCTGTTGGAGTTCACTTGTATCTTGGCTAGGTTTGGTGATTTAATGCTTGCCATGCACGAGTTCATGGCTCCTCAATTGTTGGTTTGATGTATGGTTAATGAGTTTTTTTGTCTTTTTTTAGAGTAATAATAAATTGGGGATTGGTTTGTTGTTTGTGTTTGGTTTAATTAGATGGTGCATGTTTGAAGAGATCCCTATTAAATAAGCCAGTCATGTCAAAGTAATGTGAACAATATTGTCGTTACTTCTTCTTTAAAAAAATCTACATTGCTGCAGTCAATATTAATGTTATGGTTCTTGGATTATTTCAAAGTCAAAATCTACTGACGGGATTAGCCTCGGTTGGTAATTAATATTATTGTCATTGTCTTTTTTAACTAGCGTTACAACTGAACTTGCAGCCCATTGCTGCTGGTGTTTTATGAGTTGATGTTCTGGTGACCAATTATATAGAATTTTATTTATAATTATGGAGGAATATAAGGATTGAGATTGGAAATAAGTGAGGTTCTCACATTATTAATTTGGAGTAAAATTATGTCTTAAGACTTTTTTTTGTAAATTTTTGTTTTCTAAAGAGGCCCATTAGTCCATCTTGAAAACAACATGCACTAATATTCAAAGAAAAAATTAGGTCTTTGAATGCTCTTCAAAATACCAATTAGCACAAACTAGCTATCATTGTAATTACTAATTAAAAGGAAATGACAATTACGCCCAAAGAAAATGTTAAAACATTTTTTTTTGAAACTTACTTCACACGAAAACCTCCTACAGCAAACATATTAAACTTAATGAAATTATATTGTATCAAATGTCTTCTTCAAAGTTACACAAATCGCAATACCCATGTCACGTTTATATACAATGAAAATTACAACAAAGAAGCATAGACATAGAGCAAGCTTCATAAAAATCAAATATTTCCACTTCCACCACACTGGTATATATTATTCCAATCCACACTTAATTTGCTTACATATCAAGCATAGAGATGGAAATGCAAGACAACAAGAAACAAAGTCTGAAGCAAACCATATATGATGGCATGTACAACAATAGACACAAGGCTTGTCCTCATACCCATGAAGTCCACTGGCCTATACTTGCCGGGAAGCTGGAAGATTACGCCCGGCGACAAGAAGACAAAAAGAGCTACCGATACGATCGGAGCAGCCCAATCTCTCATCTCTTTTCGCTAACTCGATGTCGGAATCATGGTCGATCGTTATAGTGTGGTTTAGTTTCTTTGTGGAAGTTGATGTGGTGTTTCCTAACAAAAGAGAAGTAGCAACTTAATTGGCATAGCTTTGGATTGTCACTTTGGAGCTCATCTATTGGGAATCGGATTCTAAAGGTATATAGATTGAAGTGTGATATGTATGTGCGCATGTAAAGTTAGGTTGAGAGATGTCTTTTGGTTTTCGAGTGGTTGGTTTCGTTAACTAGTGTAACTTGCAAATGGGAAATGGAAGCTCGAAATTAAGGACTTCAATTTAACGATTGGAAAAACATTTCTTCTGGGAAATGGAAGTATACGTTCTTAGAGTGTTACTGGTATTCCAGAAAACTTCAAGAAAGTAAGGATTTAAAACGACTTTTAGGTGATTGGGTATTTGGGTGGTCTCAAAAACTTTAAATACTTCCAGAACTTAAAAAAAAGTACTTAGAGTGACTTCCAACTTCCACTATAAAATGAAGAAAAATCATGGGAATTAATAAAACTTTCCTAACCTTCTTATGCTATCAATTACTCGAAAGTAGACATTGTGTTGTGTTGATTTCAAATTCGTAACTATGGTAATAATCATTATGAAATATTAATTAGTTAACTCAACTATTTACCTTAGGGTAATTTCAATGAAAAGCCTTAGATTTGGATCTCAATAGCAATTTTCGCGGGTAAGAATTTTCTCTCCTCTCTTATCTCTCTTTTCCGAAACTTATATGTCTTTATATTCGCTCCATTAAGATAATTATGCTTAAAACCCCGATTATTAACTGTTACAAGTTACAATCATGCGTCGTGATAACCTTGAAGTTTGGAAGATATGTTTCTTCAAGTGAAGTTTAAATAATATTATATTTAGACAGTAAAAGTCATTTATCAATTATAAACATGTAACCAAACATTCGTAACACAAGTAAAATTAATTGAAATCACTATTTAACAATCATTATCGATTATGTAATGTAATCAAACATGCATTGACCATATTGTGCTTATGATAACACAATAATGTCTCATTCAACAAAGATAAAAACTGCAACCTCAAAAGATTAAAAATATATAAATATGGACGATGTCAGAATAAAAAATAAAAGATAAATCATAAACCAACAAGTCTCTTAAATACATTGAACTGAACACAGTGCTAGACTTTAATTTGTTGCTGAAATGAACTTGATTTTGTCTCCAGATGGAATTGATAAATAACAGTGGCGTGTATTAAGTAATTATACACATTTGATCATAGTTTGGACACCATTCCATATGTTAAAAGAAATTTTATGTTAGCAGAATCTAATAAACACCTACCTTTGTCATAACATAAATAAATCTGGCACCCAACTGAGACTAGCCTAGTCAACAATTAATCTCATCAATATTTCTTCTAAAGCACAACAAATTAACTATATTACAATTTTAAGTTGTCCTATCTCAAGCACAAACAACAAACTCTAAGTAAAGAGAAATCATCATATTACTCCAAATTTCAGATTTTCAATCGACGTCGACATACGAATAACATAACCTTATGAATTATGTGAGCCACATATATGCCATTGATGGATAAATCAAATTGCAACCTCATCTTCTAGGATATAAGAATAAAGCATATATACTTTCACAGTGAAAACCATCATCCACCACGATGATGGATAAAGCAAATTAATTGCAATCTCATTTTCTAGGATATAAGAATAAAGCATATATACTTTCACAGTGCAAAACATCATCCACCACGAATCATATACCTTGATAGATACAAGTAATCTCCAACATTTTAAAATATTTTCCAATTCTCCAGTCAAGATTCCCAAGACTCACCCACAAAATGGGAAATATATGTGATAAAAAAATATTATTAAGTAAAAAATAATAACAACAAGAACCATCTTTTGGATCTGCTAGTACGGTTTAAAACAATATCAACAACACTTGTATTCTATTTGAACACAAACATACCCTCACGAAACCACCTCAACTATCCACCACACGAAGGCATAACTTAATTTGATCACGTTTATGCTTTGAAACTATACTAGCAGATCATATCTCAACCGATTGACACCGATCGAACCCCTTACTCACCTGGTATTAACATGGATCCCGATCGCGACCACCAAAATTGTAAAAATCGCGAAATATATGATGCTATGGACCAAAATGGCAATCCCACTTGTGCCCATGTTTCCAAACTCCACAACTCTTGTTCTTGATGGGAATTGAAACAACAACCCTGGTGACAACAATATGAAGAGGCTAACTCCAATTATGACAGGAGCCCAGTCTGTAGACATCTTAATCGATCTTTGTCTCTAACAATGTTTTTTGTCCTCTCTTATAGCTAGGTAGGAAGAGTGGTATATGCATGTATGTATTAAGGTCCTTAGAGGCCAAGCAATGCCATTCTTTAGTGAAAAGCAATGTGCATGATTTTGTGTTGCTGTGTTGGCTTTCACATAATTAAGAAGGCAACATTGCGATTACAACTTTTGAAGGGTTCCTTTTCCTTTATCTATCTATATGTGCATGGAAAAAGGGCTTTCGGCTGGTGGTGTTTCTTTGCTTTATGTAAAAAAATTCTGATGTCGTGAGAAAACAAACGTTCCGAGGAAAAAAGATCATAATAAAGTTAAAAGAAGATATGGCAGCCAAAAATATACCTGCAATTAGAAATCATTGCAATAAAGTTATAACACAGCTAAAAGAAAAAGGATGCAAACAAACCCACAATAAAATAGTCAATCAATGATCAAACAATCCCAATTATCAGAGAGCAGAGTTTAAAATTCAGATATCATAAGCTATGCAATTATATATGTACATGGCTGAAAGAGGGAAACTTCTTTCCTGTTCAGCAAGAGAAACTAAATATCTACAAAACAAACACATCAAAGACTTGTACCTTAACAACAACAACAAAATGTTAAAAAGAAAATCACAAGAGATATGTAGTTTTATTAAAATGAACTACAAAAATCAAGTAAATATGGAAAAATGATGGTTTAGTTGGAATGATGTATATCAGTGCACTATGATGTGCAATGTGTTGCTTTCTGACTGACCCTATTAATCTTCAAACAGATAGGATTCGAGAAAAACTGGCCTATAGAAAAGAAAAGGAGCAAATCAAATTAGAAGAACATTTCATCAGTCATTATGATAGCAATCTGTTCACTGGAACATGACCATTTAGAAGTATATGTCTCCAAATATGATCTCATGAAGTAATTAACGAACTGAATCATCTCATCAACCATATTTCAGTGTGTACTATATCACAAAAAGGCACATTGTTAGTCACTTGGTAGGTAGGTGTATACAAAAACAAGGTTTGTCGTTTCAATGTCGGATCTATCGAAGGAAATAGGGATCTTAGGCTATTATGAAATCGACAGACTGATGTTTAATGTTGGGAGAATACACTGAAATACATATATTATAAGTTAACAAACAGAATACAATTGGTAAACTTACGAGAAAAACACGCCTAAAAAATGAAGTACCATTTGTTTCAAAGGAAATACAATAATCAGAAAATATCTTCTTTTTAAAATCATGTGTTCATGTTTTTAATCTATATGCACATAAAAGGCTGGAAAAATTTATTTACATGTAACACTGCCTAATAACCTCTGGGATCCAAACATTACTTAAGTAGCAAGTGAAAGTACTCAACCATTACCAAATATCAGAATAATTTGAAGTAGGTTCACAAGAAATCCATGGCAAACCAATTAACAATAACAATCCAAGTAATATCACATTCCCAATCACACCTCTCCTGTTCCGAGACACGACATGCATATATAGCCCAACAACATCGGAAAACATCTCCTAAAATTGTTAATAAAGAAATAGCAAAAATATGACATTTTTTCTCTACCCGCAAAATATAACCTCCAAGGCGCAGCCGGAAACGAACTCCGGGAGGGACCAGAACTAGATCTGGATGGGATGGGAATACCTCCAGGGGATAAGAACAAGCAAAAAAGAATGTACATCCAACGGTAACACCTACATGGGATCCACCTTTCATTTATATAGGGTTTGCTAAGTGCTATCCTTTCATAACAAACTTCTTATTGCGAGGGACCAGAGTCCAGACAGACATCATACATATATGACATGTTATAGGAATCGGTGTTCAAGTAATCATTGAATAATTATACATTTAAGGCTCCCAAATTCTCCTATGCAAGTAGCTTCCGATTTTTAGTACCAAAGCTAAATTCAAATAAAATATATCAATATTTTTATTATATTACACAAGATGTGTAGCTGAGTGGGGAGAGAAGTTCGATCTCGTTTAACAACCAGTAATTAAGAGATTAATAACTAAAATTAACCCTATCATTTTCAAAAAAATATTTTTATCGTAATTGGAGGTGAATTTTTTAAAGTGGAGCCTGCGAAGTGATTTCGTTTTTATCTTGAAGTAAAGCACATCCTGTGTACAATTTTGAAAACGGTACACCACAAAAGTCTACTTCTTTCATTTCTTGTAAAATTTTACCAACCATTGACCGTCCTCCCAAAAAAACTGCACATCCAACGTTTGATCTTGATCATCATTCAAGATCCCGAACTAACTAAATGCGAAAATGCAGATCACATGGTTAAAGTTTTGAGTCTACCAAATAATGCCGATCTGAGCTTGTTTTTACTTGCCGGGAATGCCATGTATCAGTCATGCTGTTTTCTTAACCGACAAAGAAATTGTTGTCATTGATGAATGATGATAGACAAGAGATCCGAGAATTAATCAACCGAAAACAATTAATCTGCAACATAATCTCTTGTTTTCTTTCTTTCTCTCTCCCCTACGATTCAAGATCTTTAATATAACTGGAAAATTCACGACTAAATCATTCTGTAAACTCATCTCGGATGTAGGACTTTGATCCCCCATTTTCCACCAAGTATGGAGAAACCTGACCTCTCTTAAAATTAAATCTTTAGCTAGTCAGTGTTCAATAATAGAATTCTAACAAAGAATAACCTTATTATGAGAGTGTCGGGCACAACACAGTGGTCAGACCCCTGGCCCGGCACGGCCCGCGGCACATCTTTTGTCTCTTATCAGTGATTGAAATAATAGAGATTCCATATTGTTATTGTTTCCAAATAGTGATCAATATCAAATGTTGATATTTTATAGTTCAGTTTAGTTCATGTTAATGACATGCATTATACATTTCAAATTGTGTATATTTTTTATCGGTAATTGTTAATAAAATAGCTTATTCCCACTAGTTTGGGATTAAAGGTTTTTGTTGCTAATCGTGGCTAAAAATGATATGCAAATGGGCCTTCTTTGGTGAAATAGATAGCATACACTGCTGGAAAAAAGGGTATAACGTTAGATATTAAGGGGGTACAACGTCGGGTTGACCGACTTAGTTGACCAACGTGGTAAGTGGGAGACGTTATACGGGGATACTCTTTCACTTCGGTTTCCTATGCAACCGACGTGGTAGACCCCTAAATATATATATTTTTTCGGTTTTTATACCATACTACGTCGGTTTTCTAGAAACCCAACGTTGTAGGGGGCGACCACGTCGGTTTTATGGAAAACCGACGTAGTAGGGTATTTTTGGTTTTTGGTTTTTGTACCCGACAACGTCGGTTTTCTATAAAATCGACGTGGTAGACCCCTACAACATCGATTTTCTAGAAAACCGACGTTGTAGGGGTTTTTTTTGTTTTTTTTACTTTTTATTTTTAAATTTAATGTCTGTAGTTCACACTCAATCCCTACAACATTCATATCCAATTCAACAACTTTCAAATTCACATACATTTCTTGCAGCATTCATTCAAACAATACACAAAAGATTCATCTAATAAGGCAACAAATTAAAAAACATTCTTATATATGGATCTATTTTTTATGTCAATCTACAAAAATGAATGTTTTCTTTCCCTCAAGAGATCAATCACGCTGATCCACAACGTGTATACTACCATGACACTGCAAGGAAAGTAATAAAAGGAAGAATGTGAGAGAATATCTATGGTGTACTCGGGGTGGCCTTGGATTCTCATCACATGATCTCCATAAACAAACATCTCAATCCTTGTCTTCTCCAACCACGCCACTACCCCTGCTCCTTGAGGATACATGCATTCCGACAACCATTTGAGGAGAAAATTTCTGAATCAAATATTGATATCAATGAACTTACATTTGAGGAATCAACCATCAATTGTGGTGGAATGGACACCGTACCTCCTCAAATTCTTGCTTTAGAACATGACCTTCCTTCCCACCAAGTTAAACACGCAAGACAGGAAATTAGTTCCTCCAAGATCTACCGCATAAACACTAGATCAAAGATCAACCATCGTAACTAATCACACAAAAAACGTCAAAATTTCTTCCAAATTGAAATCCACAGCAAAAAAATCAAAATCAAACCCCTACCTGGATGTACGGATTCGACTACGCTGGATCGGTCTTTAAGGTCTCCATTTTCTCGACTCCTGCTCGGTCGATCGCCGGAGAAGGGACGGTAGGGTCGGGGTTGGAGTCAGAGGAGTGGAGAATGTGGGATCGCGAGATCAGAAGCGGATAGGAAGTGGAGAAGGAAATAGATCTCTCACCCATCTCTACTTCTGGATGGGAAGGTCGATGTGGTTGGGGAGAGGTAGGCGGCTAGGGTTTATGTTTGTTGATTTTCAGTTTGATGGGATTTCAATTTGGTTTACGCGGCTATACCAAACAAAAAATTCAACCATTCCACGTCGGAATATTTAAAGGTCGACGTGGAATCCCCCTACCACGTCAGATTAATTACAATCCGACGTGGTAGACCACTTCAGTCCAAATCTAGTCCAACATCCAGAAAATCGGGTCCAGATCCCCTACCATGTCGGCTTATGTGTTCGCCGACATGGAAGACCCCCTACCACGTCGTATTTCCTAAAACCAACGTGGTAGGGTTTTAATTTAAAAAAGAAATATTAAAAATGATATGCTTATCCAAATAAGAGGAACTCAAACCAAATGGATTGACATTGACAGATGTTGCATCCAAATGCAATCAATAACAAAATGATGATATTAGCAATAATAACATAGTAATGGGAATTCAGGGATATCCCAACTTCACAACAACAACAACAACAACAACAACAACAAAAATAGAACATTAAACTTCTCATTTAACTAAAATATAGATGTATTCACATGATAAAACTAGAAATGAGCTTACAGATTATCATTATCAAATTAAGTTTTTTTCCTGAACCTACCACATATGTAAGTTGGTCTAGTGTAAATTAGTGATTTGGCCAAAGAGTCGTATGACTCGTATCACATCATTTATTTATTTGTTCAATTAATCAACTTTATTTACATACTTCATTGAAAAACATTATACACAAACTTGTACTGTTACATCCTAACCCTTTGCTTATGGGTTTAATTGTGTTTAGGTGGTGGATTAGAAGAGATTGGATTGGATTGAGATGGACGACTAGGACGAGTGGAGGAGAAGAATATAAAATGTGACTTTCTCTCCCTTTCTCTCATTTTTTTTTCTCTCTCTCTCTCGTGCGACTCTCTCTCCCGCTCAACTCTCTCTCCCTCTCAGCTACTGGGGCATGGTGGTGTAGATTTGGCGAGAAGACAGACTCGGTGGAGTGCGCAAGGATCGTGTTGATCGGTTGCACGGTTGGGTTTGCCGGAGAAGGAGAAGAGCGCTCGTGGAAGCGACCTTCATGGGTTCTTCAAAGGCTTCTTCAAGCCTTAAAGGTATGCCAAGCTTTAGTTTAATCCTCCTTTTTAGCCTTCGTGAGGATTGGAGTGGGCGATGGTAGGCCAAAAGGCTCGTCGAGGGTCTTGCAACAACTTTTCTGCTCTGGAACGGTCGACCGACGGGTTGGTGCGGTCGACCGGGCGTAGTGTTTTCGGGAAAAATCCCTTGCACCGGTGGGATGATACTCTAGGAGTGGTCGACCGGTGGTACATTTTATGCAAGAGGAAGAGGCTCTGGGTGTTTTCGGTCGAACGAGTCCCTTTTGCCAGTCGACCGAAAGCACTGTCGTAAGTCGGTTGGGGGCGTTGACCATCCAAAAAGTCGACTGCTCGTTGACTTCGTCCGACCGATGACTTAAGTAACTTAATGGCCGGTCGACCGGAAGAGTGGTTTCGTTCGACCGTGTAGTGCGGTTTGTTGGAGAGTCTTACTGGTGGGAATCGGTCGACCGTGAGTTTTTGTTGTTCGACCGTTGTTGCTTTTTGAGCAAAAGAGGAATTCACTGATGGATTTCGTTCGAACGGGGACCCTTTGTCGTTCGACCGGTTGGACGTTATTTCGGTTTTATTGCGGAATAGTAGTGGTGTTTGGTCGACCGTTTATGGTCTTCTGTTCGACCGTTTGGGCACTATTTTGCATATGGATGCTTGTGTTGTGTGTGGTTGGATCTGCCTCGAGGGCAACGGGTCCCCGACCTTCTGTGGGCGACGGTACGGACATGCCGGCCTAAGTGGAGATCGTGGTTGTGGCTCTACGGAGCGGTGCCTTGTGAGCACGTTGATGTGGCCGAGACTCTGACCGGCGGTGTCTTGTGTGCACGTTGTTGTTGCCGATGTTTTCCGGCGGTGTCTTGTGAGCATGTTGTTGTGGCTGAGACTCTGACCGGCGGTGCCTTGTGTGCACACGTTGTGGGGTTGGGGTGAGAGGACCCTTGAGACCCGTGGCCGATGTTTTCCGGCAGTGCCATGTGTGCACATGTGTCTGTTGTGCTTTTATTGCATTCTTCATTTCATGTCTCATATATACATGTTATGTTCATACTTTGTAGGATTTCGTGTCCCCATGTATATATATTTTTTTAAATTTTTAATACATCATACAAGATCGTTTTCATATTTTCAGCAATTTTATGTTCATCTATTTGTGTTTTATTCTAATAACATGCAATCATACATTTATTAAAATAAATCACAAAGGAGAATCATACCTAAAGGTTCTCTAAAACCTTTTGATGATCCGGAGTCGCGTTGCACGATGAGTTGTTCACGGAATTGCCTCCGAGTGTTCACCAAACTCTAAACAAGATTAGAGAGATAGGAGCTAGTCAATCGATCTCTAATAAGGTTTAGAATCTAGCTAATAACCCCTCTTTAAGTCTCCTGAGATTCTAATCTCCAAACTTAATTTTACTAAGAGTATTTTCGTGGTGATTAGGAAAAGATTAATGAGAGAAAGATTTTGCATTAGTCTTAAAACAAGTAGGAATAGGTGCCCTTTTATAGGCTCCCAAAACATCATTATCAAGAGCTATTTTTAGTCATGATCCCTTGTTTTTCTCTCCTAAAATTAATCTCTAAATTCCATATAATCATCCACAAAAAACATTTTAATTAAATATGGAATTATTCCACCCATGATTTAATTAATCTCTTAATAATTCAGGCAGAATTGTTCTTGTTCGGTAGATCGAGAATTATTCGGTCAACCGAACCATTCGGTTATAACACGTGTTCGGTGCACCGTGAGCTAAACGGTCGACCGATTCTTTATGAGAAAAATTCCCTGGAATAATTCGGACAAACCACGTCTTTCAATCGGTCTACCGTTGACGCACCAGAATCGCTCCTGGAACATAGTCATCGGATGACCGGGTCACCTTCGGTCTACCGAGAATACTAATTCTCGGTTGACCGTTTCCAATCGGTTAACCGAACCTGATTGTCCAGGCACTCTAGACAATCTCGGTCAATCGATTGCGCTTATCCGTTCCACATTCGGTTAACCGATCGAAGATCCCTCGGTCGACCGAACCCTGAACGGTTCACCGTGTTTGATCCCGATTTTGTCTTTGTCAAATTTTGGATTTATTTCCAACAAAATTTGATCTTTTGGGGTTTTTAGCAAATTCACATCTTATGTAATATTATCCTATGTAATATTAAATTATTACCCCCCATAATATATACTTCTCATATGAATTTATTATGATTCTAATTATATCAATTCTCATGACATATTGATTTTATTCATTCACCACATGTGTCCCATTTTCATATGAAACCCGACACATCATATGAACTTAAAATCAAACCTCTTGTTTCCCAGTTTTGTGGTGTGACCTATAAGAGGATCTAAGCATAATTGGCAGTGATATTAAACACTTAATATCTCAGACTATAAGCGGTATCTAGCTACACATTATAGTCACCCAATTAGCATAGATGTCTTTGTTCCACCTGAACTAAAACATGATCCATTTAGTGATGTAAGTGCACCACTTGTGTCCGTCCCTTGCCTCATGATATTAAGAATATATGCAAAGTAGAAATGTGTCATCTTTGTATTATATTCATTTCTTGATCTCTTTAAGCTAATTATAACTATGTAACTTAACTCAAGTTACATTGTGCACATTATAACTTTGTTTTATCAAGGAACCCACTAATATCATCACTCAATTAAGAGGGGCAACGATAATCGTTTTACTAGCTATCTTTTCCAGCACAAGTCATGCTCAACCAACTATTGTCTTTATCACTACATTCATTGATAGCTTTTGACAATAATCAAATTAAGCACTTCTTGAGTGAAAAGACATAAGTCTCATATCTTAGGATCCAAGACACAGTAAGACATTAATGACACGAAACACAATTCCATAATGTATTACTTGTTAGGTCTATTCAATATATAAAAGTAATATTTTCCTCTTTTATATACTCGTGTCGTCAATTATTTGTATAGCTACAACAATCGATGACAAACACGACAATCTTATCTCGGTAATTAATGGTCCATGTTAATTACCATGATTGTGAACAACTTTTTGATTTATGTAAACCATTATCTTTTAGAGATCTACGGTTAAGGACAAAGCGACTCTTCCTTAACACTTCCAAAAGACGAATATCATAATCAAGGAACAAAATGTTTGCACATTCAATTCATAATAATTGACATATAAAAGTAAAACTTTTAGAACACATTACTTTCAATCTTAGGGGTTTGGCATACGGGGTTTCCCTATGGGAAACTCAGGCATTGTTTGTTTACATGTAAGGTCGTGCGCGTCAGTAGGTGGTGGTAACTGTGGGCAGGAGCACCCAGACCAGATCCTGTCCTTTTATCTTTCGAGGTGGATGATTTTCCCTTGTATATGTGTTTGTATATCTTTTGTATTGGGTTGTAATCATCCTTGACTCTTGTATTATACAGTATACCACTTTATATTATATATACTTGTGGTTTGGTAATGACCCCGGTGTTGATTCTTGTATCTGTTTAAAGTTTTAAATTTTCCGCAATTTCGGGACGTTACATGTACAAGATCATAGAATCAGATAATGCATGTGATGTCCGTGTCAGAGTGGCTTTTTCATCACAAATTTGATTGCTTAATAGTAGGACACATTAATCCTCGTCTCTTAATAAACCTATGATTTTATAAAAATCACATTTTTATTCAAACACTTCAGTAATGCATTTTCCAAAATTTTAAAAAACCCCTACCACGTCGGATTTCCTAAAACTGACATGGTAGGTTTTTTAATTTAAAATATATATATATATATATATATATATATATATATATATATATATATATTAAAAAGACATCCTACCACGTCGGTTTTCCGAAAACTGACGTGGTAGGGTTTTAATTTTATAAAAACTATATTAAAAAGACACCCTACCACGTTGGTGTTGATAAAACCAACGAGGTAGGGAGGTCTTCCACAAATGTTAACTAAACCCGACGTTGTAGGGGGTCTTCCACGGTAGTTTAATAATATGTTTCCCTTCGAATAGTAATAATGTTGACATTTTCCATTTTCTTGAATAATATACACTATCATTTATAGTATTTTTTATCAGTCATTTATATAATTTAGAAGGTGTAGAAGGAGTTGAAGAGCAATTCAAAAGGAGGAGCTAAAGAGCAATTCGACATAATCAAAGAAGTTTCAAATTTTCAAAAATGGTAAAGCTAAAATTCAAGGCATTTTGTTTGCTTGGATATTGTTCGAAAACAAGACATCATTGGTTAACTTAAATTTGAAAATAGACTTTCGTAAGAAAATTGGAAGTGTTTAAAATTTAGATCAGATCTGATTGTACACTAAAAGACATTGAAACGTACGTGTTAAATTTTCTTGAACGGATTCCACTGACTAACACATTAAATTCATTGTCGTTTGCATGGACGCCAAGTTTGACTGCTATTTCTGAAAAAATTGCATGCATAGCAACAATGTTTTCTGCAACAGTTACTACGAGAAATTAACAAAATTAATCTACCAAATATAAAAAACGTAAGAGCATGTTTTCAGCCGTACAATCCAGAATAATAATAAAAACTGAACCGTTGAATTTGTAAAATCAAATCATGACGTAACCATGGACGTTCATCCCTCTTAGCAGATGCATCTAAATTTCCCAGTGGATACAATGAACTCAGGCAACCCTAATGGTAAATGTTAAATAGTAGAGACAACCCACAAACTGTCCCTACCCGATCCCTCCCTCTTCTCTCGCACGTTGATCCATTTTTATTTTTATTTTGATCGGTGTCGCATGATGATTCTTACATCTTCTCAACTACCGGAAACCTCCTTCGCAACAAAACTACGAAAAAGTGGGACGTAACAGGGGTTGTTGGGGTGAAACGAGCCTTGACAACACTATGACGGCGTGCCGGGCCGGGCCGGCACGACCCGGTACCCAAGTCTATTCCCATTATACACTGGGAGGTTGTTTTTTCATTTTCAGTTTGCAAACCTATATATGTTGTTCTATAACCATGATTTTATTAAAGGTTTAGCATTATATTCACATTAAACAAGAGTTGCAAGTTATCACATTATGTTAGCTTAGTTAAGAGTTGCAATCAGATTCTGATATAAAATACTTAGAACAAGTCATACCACAAGTTAACTTTACTTCATTCCTTAGTCCAAGCCAGACTATTAATTTTTTATTATCAATTCTTCCCAACTACATATATTTTTTCAGCAAAAATGTCTACCAAACAAGGTTGAATACTAGATTGGTTATGGTTGTTATAACAAGTCTGTAGCCTTGGATAATGCATGTTCACTTACATTGTTTGCATTATGTATATCTTTTATCTTTAAACCCACTTCGATAACAATTATGTACTAGGTAGAATATCATTTGTTTTGCTTGAGAGTAAATAGGTATTTTCAAGTAATATGGATTGAGTTGTCTACTTTAAAACAAATATAAAAACCGGAAAGAAAAGAATTGGTGATACTCGGGTCATGTACAAACAAACGTTCAGCATAGGCCTTCTTCAAACTACAGACCAGGTATCTAATAATACAAGATAAAAAAAAACATAAGTTACAAAAATTAAATTGTGAAATACTAAAAAAACATGAAGAGATTATGGGTCTTTTCTTCCCGTGGGATAACGTCTAACGTCGATTTGACTGACTCACGCTTTGAGTACTTGGCATACAACTGTCCGCAGATGCTCTTTGTGCGTCTCATGATCCAGTGGGTAGACCAGGATATTATCCATGAATACGATCACAAATTGATCCAAAAACGACTTACAAACCATGTTCATCAAATCTATGAACATTGCAGTTGTGTTCATCAATCTGAAGGACATCACTAGAAACTCATAATATCCATATCTCGTGTGAAAAGTTGTCTTCGACACGTCCTCATCTCTGACCCTCAACTGATGATATTCAGATCTCAAATCAATCTTCGAGAAGACCTTAGCATTCTTCAACTGATCAAAGATGTCACCAATTCTCGGCAATGGGTAACGGTTCCTGACAATTTCTTTATTCAACATCCGGTAATCGATACACATCCTCATGGAGCCATCTTCTTCTTCACAAATAGGACATGGACTCCCCCCGGTGACACACTCGACCGATGAATCCCTTGTCTAACATCTCCTGCAATGGAATCTTCAGGCCAACCAGCTCAGCATGGGTCATCTGATACGGCGCCTTTGACTGAGGCATAGTATCGAGAAGTAGGTCGATAGAAAACTTGATCTCTTGATGTGGAGGCAATCCTGCCATGTCCTCTAAAAACACATCGGCAAAATCCTGAATTGTCTCCACATCCTCCAGGCTAGGTCTCTGGCTCTCGGTCAACATTGTGCTCGCCAGAAATGTTGCATACCCCAGACTAAAGAGTTGTTGTGCCTTCAGTGCAGAAATGATAACACAACCCTCCCTACCGCGCATGCCACCAGACACTAACACACTGCCATCGGAATCAAAATCTTCTATTCCCGGCAATGAACTTGCTCGGCATAGTACGTGACAGCCAATCCATCTCGAGTATCACGTCAAAGTTCACCATCGACAATAACACAAGGTCAAATGGAAAGCTCTTGTCGCCCGACACAATCGGCACGCCAACCAAAAACTTTCCGAGCTCATGCCTCTATTATACAGGGGTGCTAATCTTGAGGCGAGAGGTCAGACTCAGGGGGCTAAGGTCTACTAATCTCGCAACCCACTCAGAGATGAAGGAATATGTCGCATCGCTATCAAATAAGATCCTAGCAACATGACCAGCAACAACGAGAGTACCTTCCACCACGTAAGCTGACGCAATAGAATAATCCTCCGACCGTACGGTGAAAACACGTCCCACAGTTCTCGAATCACGGTCTCTGCTCTACAATCACGTGCAAGATGTCCCGGCTTTCTGCAGTTGAAGCAGGATTTTGTCGTTGCGCCACTACCAATGTTATCACTGCCACTGCGGTTGACTGCTCCCCTAGGGGTAATCACATGCCCTGTGACCCAACTGTCCACACTCAAAGCATCCACCAGACACAGTGCCACACTCTCGTCCCAGGTGTGAATGGAGACAACGTCCACAAATATCATTGGTACTGCACTCAACTGACCTCTACTTCTTCTCAGGGTGACCCCCGAATTTGCACCTGGGCTGGCTCCTATCACGGCGACTACTACCTCCAAACCCTTTGCTCTCCTAAGTGTGAATCGGGTACTCAACATCCAAAGTCATCGTACTACGATGTGCGTCCTCCAGTGTTTAGGGCATACTAGTAAGCACCACTCACCGGAGCGGCTGTCAAAGTCCCTCAGTGAACTTCATCGCCCTCTGCTCAGACATACTATAAATCTCCGAACAATACCTCTTGAGACAACTGAACTTGTAAACATATTGAACCAAGCTCAGATCTCCATGCTGAAGTGCCAGAAACTCACTCCTCAAACGATCATAAACATGCTGTGGAAAATTGTTCTTCCTGAACTCCAGAAAGTCCTCCCAACTAATCGCAATCGTAACTCCAAAGACCACCACGGCAGTAGTCCACCAACTGATCATTAATCCATTGAAGATGTATGTGGCCAGTCCTACCTGACGCTCAGGCGGACAAACGATCCCTCCAAAGTATGTTGGATCCTGAAAATCCAGTCCTCCACTGTCAATAGGTTTGTCCCTCCGACAAAGGTCGGTGGGTGCTGACGCATAAAACGATCGAGAACCTCACCATAGTCCTCATATTGTGGCCTCCTGGCGTGCTCCTCTATAAATGTGCTCATGCTCTCCAACTGGTCTCGCATCGCTCGTTGGTCATTGTCTTGAGAATTGGGTGTAGGGGGTCTACATGCCTCGATCTGCCACCTCAGCAAGGGGCATCTGCCCACCGAAACAAGAAACTTAAAATATGTAAAACTAATGAAACTGCGTTAAATGATCCTAATTTGGATTGTACGCGAATGGACTGACCTAAGCTCTGATACCAAGTTGTAACGCCCATAATCCTCACTCGGGACACAACAATCAATCACAACTATAGCAAGTGGAATAAAACATTAACTAAAAATAATCATGTCGATGCCAAACATGATGTCAATATCAAACTACAATGCAAAAAGGGAATACAAGAAACTTTGATTTTCTACTACATAACTACAAAGAGGAGAAGAAAAATACATGACAACTGAGCCCAACATATCTAGTCCACGCGTCCAAAGCCTAAGTCGCCTCCAACCACTTACTGCGTTTCACCTGCACACACACACACAAGCCACGTCGGAGTCTCAAAAACAAGACTTCGTACACCACCCCAATCTGACACGGTACAAGGTCACACCATCCATACGACCCACACTAGTCTCGTGTCCCAAAATCACCATGCGTCCCAGCAAGGCCGGGCGTGCACCTTGACCCTACCGTGCATCTAATCCACAAGTCGACTTTCAACCCACTCTCATGGCAGAATTGTCACACGTCCCAAGGTGATCACGCATCCCAGCCAGGAAGAGTGTGCACTCTCAACAAGACTGCGCATCTGTTCCACAAGGCAACACCCTACTCCAACCACGCGCACGAGCCCTTGAGCCCAGCTTCAACTGTCACTCATAACAACGTGGGTGCACCCTCCTGAACCGCCACAACACAGGGGAAACCCTAACATCTAGTCATACGCGTATCACACGCCATCCTCACCTCCCGACCACACGCCCGAGTCCATGAACAACGCTCCAATGGCCACTCACCACAACGTGGGTGGACAATCGGTTCCACGAACCTCCCACACCTCTCATAAAGTAAGGGGTTAACACAATTTACCCCCAAAAGTACGGGTCACACAATCCCAACAAAAACATAAAGCAATAAAAATAAACAAGACTAGAAGATCATACAAGCTGCATACTAAAACTATAGCTTTAAACCCACAATCAATAGGGTACATGGATCTAAGCATAATTCCACTAAAGTTTTCTTATTAATCACAATTCTCATAAGTTTAGGGAAAATAGTAAATTTCCTAATTAATATAGTTTACTACAAATATATGGAAAATCAACGGGAAAATGGCAATTTTCCCAGTCCGACCCACCACCAATCGGTTTGACCAGTCGTCGGCCAGCAGGCCATTGTAGCCACGGCCACTCGAGATGAATTGATCCTTGTTGAGAAGAACGAAACATTTCGTCCCCTCAACAATGTGCTTTTCATAAACAGGAACAATACCCCCACACCTCATCATTTTGGGATAACCTATTATAAGAGACGGGAAACATTTCAATGCTGAGAATCAGATGTCTGAACCCAATAATATCGAAGTTAATACTTGTGGATTGTATCTGTTTTTCGATGATGAAAGGTGAGCCAAGTCCATGACTTGACTGTGGTTATAGGAAGAGAAAATGTTGGTCCTAGAGAGGACATTTCAGAAGACGACAACAACGAGGCGACTGACGAGGCTCAAGAAAGACTTAGGGGTTAGGTTGAGAGTGATTTGGGAAAATATACTAGATTGGGGAAGGGGAAGAAGTAGCAAAACCGTTACCAAACTATTTTCGAACTTCTACTTGTATGGGTGAAACTTTGTGTCCTAAATCCACCAATCCTATCGACTCCGTATTCGAAATCAAAAGATTTATCTGAGAGAAAAAAAAATCCACAATCAAATTCGTATTCAAATATAAACATCCGTTTTTATCTTAAGCTTCAAGTTGAATGACGACAAAAACGTATTCAAATTCGTATTCAATCAAATTCGTATTCAAATATGAAGAAGAAAATACTAGATTGGGGAAGGGGAATGACGACTGATGTTTTTATCTTAATCCACAATCAAATTCGTATTCAAATATGAAGAAGAAAATCACTCATTCAATATTTTTATCTTCTTAATCATTCTTGGTCGCATTACTATACTTCAAGAGATGTCTTCCAAAGAAAATCACTCATTCATTCGACAAAAGAGAAGATAACAAAATAAAAGGAAAATATTGAAGAAAAGAAGAAAGGAAAAACAAAAACCAGTTTTCTCCATTTATGACTTCCCCACTAAAATATCTTAACCAACTCAAGCCTAATAAAAAGCGAATCCTATAACTTCTCTCTCAACTAGAAATTTCTATTGAGGACATAGCAAAGAAAATCTATCGAAAACTAAAAATTAGCATCCTCCGAAGTCCATGCCAACCAACTCCAGGCATCGATTAACATTTATCACGTACGCAGGCACAACATCACCAGTTATTTACAACTTTATTAATCCGGCCTTCCACGGTAAGCAACATCAAGATAATACGGTAACAAAACTACCACTATGTTCATCGCTTTTCCTATATAAAAAAAAACAAAATATACTAGTCATAATTTACAAATAAATGACTTTAACTATCGATTATTACCTTGGGAGTAATACTTAAAGCTGTCCAACTATACTAAGATACTATGGCTTCGACACGACAATCGTGTACTTCCAAGTCATAATTTCCCGTTGACAATTTGGGTTAAATAAGACTACTTCAAGATACTTAAGTGAGCCTAATTTCCCGTTGCAACATTGGTTTTTAAGTATACCCCTGCAAACTTATATATAGTAAAACAATTCAAACCAAACATTAGCGCTTAAGATGTATCAAAGGAAAATATCATTAAATAATAGAAAACACATCGTGAGGCATCACAACATACGAAAGTAGAACTATAAAAGGCTAGATATAGGAAACATTTTCAGCAACAATATACGTAAATCGGTTCTCTTACTATTCAGCACAGCTGAACAAGTAAAGACAAACAACCATTTTTTAATATTTTCTGTTTTGGTTACGGTATATGCTGCAAATCTTATCCAATTTGATCCATTGATCAATACAGAATGATAGTACTTCTATAAGTCCATTACAACACAAATTAGATTACCTTACCATTAAAAACCCACATTATCAGGTTACAACCCAGTAGACTTCTATTCCTTAGATTTTATGAAATATACTAAGAAATATAGAACAAAAGGAAGGTGTCGCCATCGTCATTCGAGAGTCTGTCCCTAAGGCAAACAACAAGTTGGAAAACTTTCAAACTTCAGTATGTTCGTCCACGACCTCTACTTCATTATGTTTATCCACGAGACGCTCCCACTCATCCTTGTTATCAGCCAGAATTTTAGATTCATATTCCAAGGCCCCTGGTTGACAGAATTTTCACAAATCATCAGGCATAAAAGTTCTTCAAACTGATGAAACAAAAAAAAATGATTCTTACCTAGAAGGGAACCCTCTTCAACCTTTTTCTTCACAGTCTCCATCACGATCTGCAATATCGGTAGGCAGCTTAACCAAACAAGGAGAAGGAGAAAAAACAATGAAAGACACAAAGCAAAGCAAAGCAAACATAACACAGAATTGAGTACCTCAGAAGACTCGGAGGAATCTACACATTTGATGATCAATTCGAGCAGAAGCTGAAAATTGTTAAAGAGTGAGTCACTTGTATATTCAAAACCAGGCTACTGTTAGCAATTAGACAATGTAATACACGTCTAGCTGGAACACTAGTGTAGGTAATCCATCGATTGACCGAAATAACATGGGAACAAAAAATTCAAAAAACAAGTATCAGAATAGGAGTAAACATCAAAATGGTTAATATTTCAAATACATGTCAAAACGGGTTAAAGATCAAATTACATGGGGTAAAAGGGCTTCACAATGTAAACCACATCATAAAAAGTTAAAAACTGAAACAGTAAGGAAAGTATGGGTGCATTGCATAGCTAAGAGAAATAGTTACGGCAAGGAGATGAAATCGGAACACCAGGAATTAATTCTGATAGCATACTTTTATTGGTGATCGGTGTTAATGCTAACACAACAATATTTTGGCAACGTACTACTTAAGATGCAGAAGTACTTAACATGCACATGTAACTCAAAGAGTACAACAACCAATAAGATTTGTGATAACAAGTCAAAAGTTTCACGACTACCGTAGATGTTTATGTTTGTCATCTCAATGTTAACAAGACAAAACAGGGTACTGCTGTACTGTAAGCACACACACACACACACATATATATATGCAACTTGATTTGATTTTAGCAACAAAAAAGGATGGTGGAGAAAGACTAATCAGTTAAAACGAACCAGGAAGGCATGGTAGGAGACGAATGGTGAAATAAGAGGGAAGAGGCCTTCCGATATCGCAACATGCATGGCAGAGAAGGCGATGCAGATCTGGATTATTGGAATAGGTGTTAGAGAAGTATTCAATCCTCAAAGACAACTAGGGTTTAGGGTGAAATTGAGGAGTTACAAGGAAATTGCTTTCGCGCAAGACGTGATTTAAGAGGTCTCGGAGCTGTTGCTGGGCGAGATGCTGGTTGAAATTCTTTCTAACCAACACCAACTCTTTATTGAAGCAATCAGCACTCACTATCATCACCATCTTGGTGAGACGGAGAATGTAAGGGCAGAATTGCAGCAGTTGAGCATGCCATTGATGGATCGTCAGGGTTGCTGCAGTTGCGCCGCTCGACTGGAGCTCCTCTTCGTACAGGCCTGCCTCGTTCGTGAAGTCAGACACCGCCCATATCATTTCCACGTGCACACCCTCCGGCTCGGTAAGAGGACGGTTGAACAACGCCGCCTCGTACGCGGACAGCAAATGTTCCTTCGCGTTCTGAATCTCTTCCAGGATATTTTCCATTTCCTCCGAGGTTTTGTTGCTTTCACGTTCGGCGCCGTCTACAACCAAAATATATACAAATTCATTACATCAGAGTCGGAAGATTGGTTGGTTGGTTGGTTGATTGATTACATGGACCAAGGATGATGGATTGATTGGATTACATACCTTCTTCGACGACACTTCTCATTTTGGTGGCTCGCTCGGCTTCCATCGCGAGAGGGAGACTGATAGACCCCGGATCCACGTCGGCGACCGACTGGTTCGTCCGACCACGACGGCAAGTATAATATGCCGTTGTGGACGGGGACAACGAGACCTCCTGAAGGGTGGAGGTCGAGTGAATGCGAGAATCGCTGAGCTCCAATTTTCGAAACCCTAATTTTACGCGAAAAACCAATCCAACCCAAATAGGGTTCCTACGATCTATATATAGTTCAATCAAGACATCAAGCAAAAACATGTAAGGAACCTATCCAAGGTTCCCAACAGGAATCCACAAGGCCACATTTCAATCATTTGTACCTCCAACAGAAGCAAGAGCAAGACCAAAAGAAATAAAGTGAGTTTGCAGTTCTTTAATTGGAAGTTCTTTCTGATTCTTTCATATTCGTTCATATATGTAATCAGTTTGACCATAAAAAATTAATTTATTATATTATCATTCCACAGGAATGCACATCCCCTCTAATGTATCAAACAGTTACTGCACCTCCATGGTCATCCCCCCTGACGCACCAACAGACACTACAACTCCACAACAAGCCCCCTCTCATGCAACAACAACAAATTCAACTCCACAGCCAGCACAACCAACCCATTGTAATGCGGCTTAGGAAACCTCATATCCATTAAGAGCATACTCTCAAGTACATGGAAAACTTTTAAAGACTTTATGGAAGCTGACTACTCGAAAAATGATGCATTTAAAGCAATATTCTATTGTAATAGTTGACATGTAAATTTCGGTTAACTTTGAATTATGTAATGTTATGGTCTTCTTGTAGTTCAGAAGTTTTTGGTGTACTTCACATGTGAGCACTAATGTTCAAGATTTTGGTGTGCTTACATGTGAGCACTAATGTGTATGACATTGCACTTTTCACTAACAAATGAAGTTTGAATGAAGTCAATTGTTGGTTGAGAGCTTTTATGACATCTCTTTTGGAGTGCAATGTCAGGGTTACACAGTTCAGGTTAACATAATGTGTATGACATCTTTTTTTATAATTGTTGAAGCAAAGTTGTGCACAAGTTCAACACATAAGTCAAGACGAAATTCAACAACAAAGTTCTAATGTAACATCATATCGTTGCACAAGTTACATCAATGACTCACAACTACAACAAACAACAACACAACATAACAACCACCAACTACAACACTGCAAGAAACAGAACTCCACAACCTAACACATAGTGAATAACATTAACCCAAACACATAGTGAATAACATTACCACAAACACATCACTACTGAGTACCAAACACATAATTAATCACATAAGCTAACCTAATACACACAACAATTCCAAACCAAAACCTCTTTTGATGCCACATTTGCTCCATGTAAACATCTGTCATTGCTTCAAGCTTCTGATACACATTTTCAAAGTTGGAACTAAAAAAGGACTCCATTTTCCACATCTCAGGTGCAAATGTGGTGTCCAGCAGAGATGACTCATGTATCCACTCAAAATATCTACAACCTCCACCATCCTACAATCAGGGAACCCTTCTATGCATTTTAACGAACACATAACCAGCACCCGCGCCCTAAAAAAAACCATCCATTTAAGAAATTTAAGGGAAGGAGTTACCCCAAAGTGGCGGCAACGAAAAAAATGCTTCCCTAGGCTTATCGCCCTCCCAGAAGTGAAAACGATGGCCGACGCACCACAACCACATAATGGAATAGTGCTAGAGATCGTTGACTCGCTACTCTCACTGGTCTGTCGACTGCCACTTTTCATCAACTTCGGCGGGACAACAGAGGTGGGTTGTTTAGGCTGGGAAGAGGATAGGAAGGAGAAGAAGTGTGGAAGATGGTTGTTGGCCAAGAAGTGGGAATAATGGGAGGTTAGGTGGCGGGAAATAAGGGAGGGAAATGTTGAGGGTGTTTAGGCCAGTAATTTGGTTAATTAGGGGTTAATTGCAAGTAGCAAACGACGTTACATTGAATGCGTAACGAAGTGGTATGACAGAAAACTTAATGACATTTATGGAACGGTTGTACTTAGTAGTGACACTTATAGAAATAGTGATGGAACAATGGCAGAAACGGAAATATAGTCTTTTAAAGTTGTATCCCAGCAAAAAATATATTTTTAACTTTTTTTTATTTTTTCACAATAATCCACAAAACTCCATAATAATTTATTTTAACAATTACTTAATCTAATTAAATAACAAGTATTTCGATTAGAACAAGTATTTGTTACAATCCACAATAGGATCAGTGAAATAATGAAAATGTTCCTCGTTACGCAAATTCTGGATAAAGCAAAAAAATTAAAAATATATTTAAAAAATTAAAAAAACAAATTTAAAATGATTTAAAAAAAATTAAAAGAGACCAAAGGGCAGGGCGGTCCCAGTCCCACCAAAGCAGAGTTGAGCGTGCCCCATACTTTCCTTACTGTTCCAATAGTGGGGTGGGAAATTGGGCCGTAATTTTTTCATATAATAAAAAAAAATTTAAAATTTCGAAATCTAGGAAAAAAATTTTTTTTTTTCGAAAACTAAGTGGATCGCGGGTGGAAACCGCGATCCGTGGTGCACGGATCGCCGGTGGGAACCGCGCTCCGTGGGCACGGATCGCGGTTCCCACCCGCGATCCGTCGTTCACGCCAAAAAAAAAAAAAATTTATTTTTTTTATTTCTGTTTTTATTTTCTATTATAATTATTTTTAATCTTTTTTAAAATCTTTTTTTTTCAAAATATGTTTTCTAATTTATATTATTTTTTAAATATTTAAAAATTTGTTTTTAATTTTTTCAAAAATCGACCTCCAAATCACGTCGATAACCCGACGTATTGAATTGTTAGGGTATTTTATACAATAAAAAAACAAAATTTCTTTGTCAGAATAATAAATTATTTACAACTAAATATTAAACAAACACTAAAATTAATTAAAACAAAAAATTGGAAACGTTGTAAAAAATTCGTAGGGTATACACACATTACAAACATGTTTTGAGGTCGATACAGCAAAAAATTTAAAACACAATTAAATTTTTTAAAAAATATTAAAAATTACAAAACATATTTTGAAAGCAAATATGATAAAAAACATAGTTAAAACGATTTTAAAAAAATCAAAACATCAAATACTACAACTAAAATCCGTCACTTTTTTTAATTTCTTTTATTATTTTTGATTTTTTCGGTTTTCTGTTTTAGTTTTTTTTTCTTCTGTTTTTCTTTTTTATTTTAATTATTTGTAATCTTTTTTAAAATCTTTTTTTTTCAAAATATGTTTTCTAATTGATATTATTTATTAAAAAAAATTAATTTTGTTTTTAATTTTTTCAAGAAACGACCTCCAAATCACGTCGATAACTCGACGTGTATTGAATTGTTAGGGTATTTTATACAATATAAAAACAAAATTTCTTTGTCAGAATAATAAATTATTTACAACTGAATATTAAACAAATCATAAAACTAATTAAAACAAAAAATTAGTAACGTTGTCAAAAATTCGTAAGGTGTACACACATTACAAACATTTTGGAGGTCGATACAGCAAAAAATTTAAAACATAATTAAAATATTTTAAAATATTTATAAGAATTAGGAAACATATTTTGAAATATATATATATATATAACATAGTTAAAATGATTTGTAAAAACAGAAAACCGAAAAAATCAAAAACAATAAAAGAAATTAAAAAAAGTGACGGATTTTAGTTGTAGTATTTGATGTTTTGATTTTTTTAAAATCGTTTTAACTATGTTTTTTATCCTATTTGCTTTCAAAATATGTTTTGTAATTTTTAATATTTTTTTTAAAAATTTAATTGTGTTTTAAATTTTTTGCTGTATCGACCTCAAAACATGTTTGTAATGTGTGTACACCCTACGTATTTTTGACAACGTTTCCAATTTTTTGTTTTAATTAATTTTAGTGTTTGTTTAATATTTAGTTGTAAATAATTTATTATTCTGAAAAAGAAATTTTGTTTTTTTATTGTATAAAATACCCTAACAATTCAATACGTCGGGTTATCGACGTGATTTGGAGGTCGATTTTTGAAAAAATTAAGAACAAATTTTTAAATTTTTAAAAAATAATATAAATTAGAAAACATATTTTGAAAAAAAAAGATTTTAAAAAAGATTAAAAATAATTATAATAAAAAATAAAAACAGAAAAAAAAAATTTGGCGGGAACGACGGATCGCGGGTGGGAACCGCGATCCGTTTCCCACCCGCGATCCGTGCACCACGGATCGCGGTTTCCACCCGCGATCCACGTAGTTTTCGAAGAAAAAAAAAATTCCTAGATTTCGAAATTTTAAATTTTTTTTTATTATATAAAAAAATTACGGAAATTGGGTGCCTAATTTTTGGGCACTCATAGTAGGCACCCTAAGAGGGTTGAGGAGTTGCCTTGCCCGTCAATCACTTCACCTTAGGTGCCAAGCAGTCACCCGTCTTTTTGTTTGCTCCTTACCAAAAAGAAACACGATGAAAACAATTATTGATATCAACATTAAAACAAGAGTGGAAGTTCCTAAAAAATTACATAATCAAATTTGTATAAAAACTAAATCACATTTTCTTATTCACAAGTCCCAACTACGGTCAGAATAACACTTTGACTCCTTGAATATGAAACTATTTTTTTTTCAAAAACTAATCAAAATTTGAAACAAATTCGATATCCGATTTGATTGGAACTTTACTACAAAGATAGATTAGAACATGCGCATGACAAACAACACGAAAATTTTGATAAAAATGACAAATATGTTGAGAAATAATAATTTTTAATGAAAAAAGTTAACATGTTAGACAAATCAAAGTTAGAGTGCATGTACAATTTGGGTTAAATAAGACTTCTTTAAAAACTTAAATGAGCCTAATTTCCCGTTGCAACTTTGGTTTCAAGTATACCCCTGCAAACTTATATATAGTAAAATAATTCAAACCAAACATTATCACTTAAGATGTATCAAAGGAAAATATCATTAAATAATAGAAAACACATCGTTAGGCAACACAACATACGAAAGTAGAACTATAAAAGGCTAGATCCAGGAAAAAATTTCAGCAACAATATAGGTGAATCGGTTCTCTTGCTATTCAGCACAGCTGAACAGGTAAAGACGAACAACCATTTTTTAATATTTTCTGTTTTGTTTACGGAATATGCTGCAAATCGTATCCAATTAGATTACCTTACCATTAAAAGGTTACAACCCAGTAGACTTCTCTTCCTTATATCTTATGAAATATACTAAGAAATATAGAACAAAAGGAAGATGTCGCCATCGTCATTCGAGAGTCCATCCTGTCCCCAAGGCAAACAACAAGTTGGAAAACTTTCAAACTTCAGTATGTTCGTCCATGACCTCTACTTCATTATGTTTATCCACGAGACGCTCCCACTCATCCTTGTTATCAGCCAGAATTTTAGATTCATATTCCAAGGCCCCTGGTTGACAGAAATTTCACAAATTATCTGGCATAAAAGTTCTTCAAGCTGAAGAAACAAAAAAAAAATTCCTACCTAGAAGGGAACCCTCTTCAACCTTTTGCTTCACAGTTTCCATCATAATCTGCAATATCGGTAGGTAGTTTAACCAAACAAGGTGAAGAAGAAAAACAATGAAATACACAAAGCAAATCAAAGCAAACATAACACAGAATTGAGTACCTCAGAAGACTCGGAGGAATCTACACATTTGATGATCAATTCGAGCAGAAGCTGAAAATTGTTAAACAGTGAGTCACTTGCATATTCAAAACCAGGCTACTGTTAGCAAATAGACAATGTAATACACGTCTAGCTGGAACACTAGTGTAGGTAATCCATCGATTGTCCGAAATAACATGGGAACAAAAAATTCAAAAAACAAGTATCAGAATAGGAGTAAAAATCAAAATGGTTAATATTTAAAATACATGTCAAAACGGGTTAAAGATCAAATTACATGGGGTAAAAGGGCTTCACAATGTAAACCACATCATAAAAAGTTAAAAACTGAAACAGTAAGGAAAGTATGGGTGCATTGCATACATAAGAGAAATGGTTACGGCAAGGAGATGAAATCGGAACACCAGGTATTAATTCTGATAACATACTTTTATCGGTGTTAATGCTAACACAACAATATTTTAGAACCGTACTTCTTACGATGCAGAATTACTTAACATGCATTGTAACTCAAAGAGTACTATAACCAATAAGATTTGTGATAACAAGTCAAAAGATTCACGAGTACCGTAGATGTTTATTTTTGTCATCTCGATGTTAACAAGACAAAACAGGGTACTGCTGTACTGTAAGCACATGTATATGCAACTTGATTTGATTTTAGCTAAAAATTTAAAACCAAAAAGGACGGTGGACAAAGAATAATCAGTTAAAACGAACCAGGAAGGCATGGTAGGAGACGAAGGGCGAAATAAAAGGGAAGAGGCCTTCGTATATCGCAACACGCATGGCAGAGAAGGCGATGCAGATCTGGATTATTGGAATAGGTGTTAGAGAAGTATTCAATCCTCGAAGACAACTAGGGTTTAGGGTGAAATTGAGGAGTTACAAGGAAATTGCTTTCGCGCAAGACGTGATTTAAGAGGTCTCGGAGCTGTTGCTGGGCGAGATGCTGGTTGAAATTCTTTCTAACCAACACCAACTCTTTATTGAAGCAATCAGCTCTTAATATTATCACCATCTTGGTGAGAAGGAGAATGTAAGGGCAGAACTGCAGCAGTTGAGCACGCCATTGATGGATCGTCAGGGTTGCTGCAGTTTCGCCGGTCGACTGGAGCTCCTCTTCGTACAGGCGTGCCTCGTTCGTGAAGTCGGACACCGCCCATATCATTTCCACGTGCACACCCTCCGGCTCGGTAAGCGGACGGTTGAACAACGCCGCCTCGTACGCGGACAGCAAATGTTCCTTCGCGTTCTGAATCTCTTCCAGGATATTTTCCATTTCCTCCGAGGTTTTGTTGCTTTCACGTTCGGCGCCGTCTACAACCAAAATATATACAAATTCATTACATTAGAGTCGGAAGATTGATTGATTGATTGATTGCATGGACCAAGGATGATGGATGGATTGATTGGATTGCATACCTTCTTCGACGACACGTCTGATTTTGGTGGCTCGCTCGGCTTCCATCGACGTTGCTAGGGACCAAGGGGAGGAGATTAGGGTTTCTTTCTCTCGCTAGGGATTTGCTTTTGATTTTATTTCTGCGTCCGTTCCACCCTCCTTTCAACGTGTCCTCGTATCCTTCAAACAGGGGTGGGTGGTTCGGACTTGGGTTGGGTCCAGTCGGTTTGTTCGACGGATCTTATTAGCCTAGGTTGTTTGCACTAGCGACGTATATCTAACTAACAATTTAAATCTCGACCGTTAAACATCAATAATGTTTGTTTGATAAATTTTCAAATAAAACTTCAAATGAAAAAAATACGTAATTGCAGTTTGCTACCTCACCTTCCACTTGCTGGTAATTTTATATACGCATATAAATCAAAAAACATATATAATATAAAAATCATATATAAATTAAATTATCGTATTTATATTTTGATGCAAATCTATTCAAATTCGATGCAAATCCGTCAGATACAAATTCCGATCTCCTATCGTATATCTGACACACGACACAACACAAAAACGAAATTTCTCGTACCTGACACACGACGCGAAACCCAAAAAGCTTAAATCCAAACACAATTTTTTTGTGTCGTGTTTTCGTGTCAAATTGTCAGACCTAAACACAACTTACGACAGTAGAACTATAAAAGGCTAGATCTAGAAAACATTTTCAGAAAAAATATAGGTGAATAGGTTCTCTTACTATTCAGCACAGCTGAACAGGGAAAGACAAACAACTATTTTTTAATATTTTCTGTTTTGGTTACGGAATATGCTGCAAATCGTATCCGATTTGATCCATTGATCAATACAGAGTGATAGTACTTCTACGAGCCCATTACAACACAAATTAGATTACCTTACCATTAAAAAGCCACATTATCGGGTTACAACCCAGTAGACTTCAATTCCATGGATCTTATGAAATATACTAAGAAATATAGAACAGAAGGAAGGTGTCGCCATCCTCATTCGAGAGTCCGTCCGGTCCCTAAGGCAAACAACAAGTTGGAAAACTTTCAAACTTCAGTATGTTCGTCCATGACCTCTACTTCATTATGTTTATCCACGAGACGCTCCCACTCATCCTTGTTATCGGTCAGAATTTTAGATTCATATTCCAAGGCCCCTGGTTGACACAAATTCCACAAACTATCAGGCATAAAAGTTCTTCAAACTGATGAAACAAAAAAAAAATGATTCTTACCTAGAAGGGAACCCTCTTCAACCTTTTTCTTCACAGTCTCCATCACGATCTGCAATATCGGTAGGCAGCTTAACCAAACAAGGAGAAGAAGAAAAAACAATGAAAGACACAAAGCAAAGCAAAGCAAAGCAAAGCAAAGCAAACACAACACAGAATTGAGTACCTCAGAAGACTCAGAGGAATCTACACATTTGATGATCAATTCGAGCAGAAGCTGAAAATTGTTAAAGAGTGAGTCACTTGTATATTCAAAACCAGGCTACTGTTAGCAATTAGACAATGTAATACACGTCTAGCTGGAACACTAGTGTAGGTAATCATTCGATTGACCGAAATAACATGGGAACAAAAAATTCAAAAAACAAGTATCAGAATAGGAGTAAAAATCAAAATGGTTAATATTTCAAATACATGTCAAAACGGGTTAAAGATCAAATTACATGGGGTAAAAGGGCTTCACAATGTAAACCACATCATAAAAAGTTAAAAACTGAAACAGTAAGGAAAGTATGGGTGCATTGCATAGCTAAGAGAAATGGTTACGGCAAGGAGATGAAATCGGAACACCAGGTATTAATTCTGATAGCATACTTTTATTGGTGTTCGGTGTTAATTCTAACACAACAATATTTTGGCAACGTACTACTTAAGATGCAGAAGTACTTAACATGCACATGTAACTCAAAGTGTTCAACAACCAATAAGATTTGTGATAACAAGTCAAAAGTTTCACGACTACCGTAGATGTTTATGTTTGTCATCTCAATGTTAACAAGACAAAACAGGGTACTGCTGTACTGTAAGCACACACACACACACACACACACACACATATATATGCAACTTGATTTGATTTTAGCAACAAAAAAGGATGGTGGAGAAAGACTAATCAGTTAAAACGAACCAGGAAGGCATGGTAGGAGACGAATGGCGAAATAAGAGGGAAGAGGCCTTCCGATATCGCAACATGCATGGCAGAGAAGGCGATGCAGATCTGGATTATTGGAATAGGTGTTAGAGAAGTATTCAATCCTCAAAGACAACTAGGGTTTAGGGTGAAATTGAGGAGTTACAAGGAAATTGCTTTCGCGCAAGACGTGATTTAAGAGGTCTCGGAGCTGTTGCTGGGCGAGATGCTGGTTGAAATTCTTTCTAACCAACACCAACTCTTTATTGAAGCAATCAGCTCTTAATATCATCACCATCTTGGTGAGAAGGAGAATGTAAGGGCAGAACTGCAGCAGTTGAGCACGCCATTGATGGATCGTCAGGGTTGCTGCAGTTTCGCCGGTCGACTGGAGCTCCTCTTCGTACAGGCGTGCCTCGTTCGTGAAGTCGGACACCGCCCATGTCATTTCCACGTGCACACCCTCCGGCTCGGTAAGCGGACGGTTGAACAACGCCGCCTCGTACGCGGACAGCAAATGTTCCTTCGCGTTCTGAATCTCTTCCAGGATATTTTCCATTTCCTCCGAGGTTTTGTTGCTTTCACGTTCGGCGCCGTCTACAACCAAAATATATACAAATTCATTACATTAGAGTCGGAAGATTGATTGATTGATTGATTGCATGGACCAAGGATGATGGATGGATTGATTGGATTGCATACCTTCTTCGACGACACGTCTGATTTTGGTGGCTCGCTCGGCTTCCATCGACGTTGATAGGGACCAAGGGGAGGAGATTAGGGTTTCTTTCTCTCGCTAGGGATTTGCTTTTGATTTTATTGCTCCGACCGTTCCACCTTTTCTTTCAACGTGTCCTCATCTCCTTCAGAGAGGGCGCCTGATTTTCGCCTCCGCTAGGCGGCACCCCGCTGGGTGGGGCTGGGGACCCACGTGTCCCCAGGCCATTGGTCCAAGTTATTTATTTTTTATTTAGATTTTTTAATTTTTTAATTTTGTTTTTGTAAATATACAGTAAATAATACGAAAATTAAAAATACATTTATTTACTGGAAATTGAAATATACGAGTATACGTCGTAGTGTACGTAAATTAAAAAACATTTATAAACCACATAATGTAGAAAAAATACGACATTTTTAACCGTGATAATCTAATCTACATTAACTCAATAGTTTCCGCCCAATTTACAATCTTTGAGAGCATTCGGTCTTCAAGTTCTATTAGACCCTATTCAATAATATTTTTATGGTTTTAATTATAATACTTGTTATTTAATTACATTAAGTAATTACAAAAATAATTTATTTGGTAGTTTGTGGATTATTGTAAAATAAAAAAAAGTAGGTAAAAAAAATGATGTAGCGGAAAGAGAATGTTGAAAAGTAACGGAGGAATTTATCAATTCATGGTAGAACTAGACAACTTTTGAACAATGATTTAAAAACTGAACCGAAGAGTGAACCGAAAACAGCTCGGTTTGGTTCAAAGTGATCGAACCGATGGTTCAACCTGGTCCAACCGATGATGACGTCAGCATGACATCAACATTTTGTGAGCTGAGTGTTGAACCGAACCGACTCCGTAGCGGCGGTCCATCCGACGGTCCGACCGATTGAACTGATTTGTCCTATTGTTTTTTAACATAACAAGTAATAACCAAGTACCTAAATTATGAATAATTCAACAAAAATTATCCATTTGTAAAATAACTTAATTAAAACCAGTCAAAAAATGAACAAACATGTAACTAAGTAATATTAATCTTTCTTCTAACAAATGAACAAACATTTACTTCCAACATCTAAAGCAGTAGGGGGGGTGGACTGTCCTAGAGATCCGCCGGTCTGCCGGCCTTCGTGGGATCGCGAGCGGTGGCGGTACGATGAGGGGTGGACCGGTGGAGATCGCGAGGGTGGAGGTGCGGTGAGGGTTGGGGAATGAGTAGTAAAAAGCAAAAACCTTAGAATTTGGGTCAAAATTGAACAATAAATAAAACAATAAAAATCAAATTTTGTTTAAATTGAAAAAATTGGGTTTTTCGGTTCGACCAAACCGAAAAAACCGATCGGTTCGATCGGTTTTCTTCGGTTCGCTCTGGTTCACAAGAGAAACCGGTTTTTTGACCGAACCGACCGGTTTGCTACCGGTTCACGGTTCAACCTGGTCCGACCGCCGGTTCGGTCCGGTTTTTTAAACATAGCTTTTGAAGCCCTAAAATCACAGATCATCTTATCATTAGAGCTTTCGTCTTTCAATATCGTCGTCGTGATGACACAACATGAGGAAATAAAACGACAAGTCATGACCAAACCAACAGAACAACAAAACCAAGCATTCGTGATGTCTCGAAATCAAAATCAAAACGCAAAAGGAAAAAAACACAGTTCGGAAGAAGAAAAGATGACTATTGCGACAATTGTAAGAAACAATGACACAACAAGGACTGTTGATGGTTCCTCTATCTCCATCTCTGACCGCCAAAGGACGGAACAAGATAACGGAAAGGAGACGGAGGCGGAAACTCGAGTGGAGGCAGCAAGAGTTGGGGTCCAGGGAACCCTAGCTCTGGAAAGCCTAGTGGTGGAGGAGAGTGGAATAAAGAGTTGCAAGTCAGGTCAGCACAAAGGCTCGGGGTTTTATCTCTGAATTTAGTGCGGATCTGCCCGGATCCGAATCTAACTCCTACCTCAGACACAACCAGAACCCGCGAGCCTCTCAAGCTGAAGTCCAAGAACATATGTCCAAAGTGTTAGCCCACTTAAATGGCCTCCTCAAAAGTCAACATCAAGGTTAAAATCAAACTCAAAACTCAGGTAGCTTCTCATGTATTGCTCTTCCTATTGACTCCCTTAATCTACTGCTAATCATGCTACTGTTAATCACGTTAGTATTAGTAATTCATGGATCATAGACATAGGAGCCACAGATCATATGACCGGCAATCAAATTTGTTACAAAATATTCATCTTGATCATAAAATGAATAAATGAGTTACTATTGCTAATGGAAATCAAGTCCAAATTTATGGAATAGGAGAATCAATTTTTTGGAATAATATACCCAAAGATGTACTTTTCATTCCATCTTTCACATCTAACTTGTTATTTGTTGCAAGGATCACCAGAAAATTAAATTGCAATGTTATTTTCTCACCTTATGATGTATTGTTTCATGACCGACCATCAGGGAGGATAATGTAGGATCGTGTGGGTCTATGGGTCCACAAACTAATCACAATTAAACCATAATTTACTACTTGGTTGATCGATCAAGGAAATACAGCGGAAATTTAAACTAAATCAAACACAAGTAGAAAGGTAATGCAAACCACAAGAAGACACGTCGGTTTTATAGAGGTTCGGCCGCACCTACGTCCTCTCTTGCAAGCACCTCTCGAATCTCCGTTCGAGCCCCTCTTGCGTCTTCACTATGCCTCCCCGTTCCGGGCCGGGAGCAACGCCTTTTACAAGTCTTCAAGCTCGCGAACAACCCTCGCCGAGCTTGGCACCACCTCTCACAATCCGAGAGGAACACTTCGGGCTTTCACCGAAATCTTTGCTTTGGGCTTTCACCAAGACCCTTGCTCACTTTACAACAGAGGTAACCTGAGTGGAACTCACTCTCTAATTGAGCCCAACAATTGCTAGATGATTGTATGATGAATGATGTGGAAATTAGGCTTTGGATGACTAATTTGGAGCTTGGAGGTTGTGGAAAATCTCACTATAGGTTTGACACTTTGGAGTTGTGAAATCTTGTGGAAAACTAAGTGTGAACCTCTATTTATAAGCTCCTAAAGATTTCTAGCCGTTTGGACAAGATTTGATTGGGGTTTGTGCAAAGTACACAAAACAGAAAATCGGATTGCAAAAATCTGTCCAGCAACGGTCGACCGAAAGGTGTAACGGTCGACCGAACCCTTGAGTAAGTTAATGGATCGGTTGACCGAACATAGGTACCGGTCAACCTAACACTTAAGTTCTATAAGTCAACGGTCGACCGAACAAGTACCCGTCGACCGAACTACAAGGTTCGGTTGAGGGAAAACTCGATCGGTTGAACAAAACTTGTGTCGACCGATAGCAGGTAGATTTTCCCTAATAGACCGGTCAACCGAACAAGGTATTTTGTTCGACCGGTTCAAAAGTATTTGGGGGGTATTAAGAGAAAAAATGTGTATACGACCGTTGTATAATACGACAAATATAACGGTCGTATTTTTACCAGAAATAGCAAACGAAACGGTCGACCGAAGATCTACCGGTCGACCGAACAGGTATGGGTAAACGGTTAACAGAAGTGTGATCGGTTGAACTGATTGGTCTGGTATAACAAATATTGTGTATAACCGGTCGACCGAAAGGTGAACGGTCGACCGAACTCAGGCAGACTGACGACCAATGTTTTAGGTGTTTAGGTGATCTAATGGAGTCCAAATGATATGATATTTTGTGTGTGACTCCTACAAGAAACCTAATGTGTCAATGCATGCATATTAGCTTAAGTTATGCTCAATTCACATAAGTTCTTAAATACTCAAAGAAAGGTAAAATTACATGTCTTCAATCCTAGCTTGATTACATGTCTTGACTTGATTTTTCTTCTTTCTTGAGTCTTGATCACCTGTAGATGTTAGCACAATTCAACATGTATACCTTTATACTACATGTGCTAATCTACATGTCCTAATTAAGATTAGGTTGAATTACATCATCAAAATACGGATTAAGGCCCAAAAAGCCAACAATCTCCCCCTTTTTGATGATGGCAACCTATATCTTAAACAACCTAATACTTGAATTTTGTATATGTAAATTATGCATATAAATGCTCCCCCTATGGATGTGCATAGTTTATCTTGACAATATCATGTAAATTTCAAGTTTCCCCCTTAGTTATCTCTCCCCCTTTGACATCCATCAAAAACAACAATTAATTAAGACTTTAAGCATAGAATTTTGGATGTCTTGTAATGAAGTTGCTCCCCCTAAATTTTGCACTTCATTACACTAATAAAAGATATAACATTTAAGCTCCCCCTATCAATATGACTAGATGAAAACTATGAATATGATTCAAGTTAAATTCATTTGAGTTTCAACTTAGGCCTTATTCTAACATCCATTTAAATTTTGACATTTACAATCAATGGATGTGGTATATGATTTGCAATGAATAAGGTATATGATATGTCAATTAAGCATGTAACAACCTAGATTAGAACCAATTTGATTGAAAAATTTAGAGGATAGGAAATTATACCAACTTGAAGCTTGAATTGGTTCCAATCTCATTTGGTGATGCAACCGGATTTGAATTTGACTCTTGAGCTCGTCCGGTCACCACCAATATCATCCTCAAGCTCCTACAAGTGTAGATTTTGGTACCCATTTTTGCTTGGGTCCATTAAGTTTAGCTTTTGGTACCCAAATCCAAGTTGATTTTGGTACCTCTACACTTACTTTCTTTTTCAAGGCAAAATTGTGTTTAACATTAATTTGAATAGGAAAGTTTTTAACATAAAAATTGTTTTTATTGCCATGTGTGAACTTATGCAATTTATTTGACAAATTTTCGTTTAAGGCATTCAGTTCACTATTTTTAGTTGCTAGAGATTCATTTAAGCAATTTAGATTTTTAATCATAGAATTATGCTTGTCATTCATGTTAAGCATGTGAATCTCTAAGTTTGCAACCTTTTCATTCATGCAATTGAAGTCATGTAATAATTGCTTGCTTTCTAAATGAGATTTATCAAGTTTAATAAGCAAGTCATTAGTGTCAATTTCTAGCATATGACTATCAATTGCATGATATGAGGTATTTTTCACATTTAAATTTTCTTCCTTCAAGCATGCATTCTCTAAAGTTAGAACTTCAATTTTAGCAAGCAAATCAACTTTATCATCTAAGATAGATGCATTTTGACATTTAAGATCATGGATTTGCTCATTTGCTACTTGATTAGTCTTGTGAAGTTCTTTATATTTTTCAAATAATCTTTGAAATGCATTTTGTAGTTCATTAAAATCATAGGCATTATCTTTTGAACTACTACTTGAAGAAGAGCTAGAAGATACCTCATCTTCACTTTCTCCATTGGATGAGCTTGATGATGATGAAGATGTTGAGTTAATCTCCATTTTCTTTGCTTGAGCTACATCCTTCGGATTTGCTTCTCCCTTCTTCCCGGTTGGCGAATCTCCTTCACCATAACTCCTTTCTAATGTTTGTCATATTGAATAAGCACTATCACATGAGCAAACAACATCAAAAAGTTCATCTCCTAATGCACAAAATATGACATTCATAGCCTTAGCATTTAGGGATGCATTTTTCTCATCTTCTAAACTCCATTTACTAATATGACATCTAGGTGATTCATATGGAGTTTGAATCATAAACCACATGCTAATGTTTATGGATTTAATGAATGACATCATTTTACTTTTCCATGAAACAAAATTATTTCCATCAAAATATGGTGGTTTACATGATTCACTAGGTGTGGATGCATTAAAAGCCATGTTAATTTATCGGTTAAGAATAAAATTAACGAATGAGGCTCTGATACCAAATGTCGGATCGTGTGGGTCTATGGGTCCACAAACTAATCACAATTAAACCATAATTTACTACTTGGTTGATCGATCAAGGAAATACAGCGGAAATTTAAACTAAATCAAACACAAGTAGAAAGGTAATGCAAACCACAAGAAGACACGTCGGTTTTATAGAGGTTCGGCCGCGCCTACGTCCTCTCTTGCAAGCACCTCTCGAATCTCCGTTCGAGCCCCTCTTGCGTCTTCACTATGCCTCCCCGTTCCGGGCCGGGAGCAACGCCTTTTACAAGTCTTCAAGCTCGCGAACAACCCTCGCCGAGCTTGGCACCACCTCTCACAATCCGAGAGGAACACTTCGGGCTTTCACCGAAATCTTTGCTTTGGGCTTTCACCAAGACCCTTGCTCACTTTACAACAGAGGTAACCTGAGTGGAACTCACTCTCTAATTGAGCCCAACAATTGCTAGATGATTGTATGATGAATGATGTGGAAATTAGGCTTTGGATGACTAATTTGGAGCTTGGAGGTTGTGGAAAATCTCACTATAGGTTTGACACTTTGGAGTTGTGAAATCTTGTGGAAAACTAAGTGTGAACCTCTATTTATAAGCTCCTAAAGATTTCTAGCCGTTTGGACAAGATTTGATTGGGGTTTGTGCAAAGTACACAAAACAGAAAATCGGATTGCAAAAATCTGTCCAGCAACGGTCGACCGAAAGGTGTAACGGTCGACCGAACCCTTGAGTAAGTTAATGGATCGGTTGACCGAACATAGGTACCGGTCAACCTAACACTTAAGTTCTATAAGTCAACGGTCGACCGAACAAGTACCCGTCGACCGAACTACAAGGTTCGGTTGAGGGAAAACTCGATCGGTTGAACAAAACTTGTGTCGACCGATAGCAGGTAGATTTTCCCTAATAGACCGGTCAACCGAACAAGGTATTTTGTTCGACCGGTTCAAAAGTATTTGGGGGGTATTAAGAGAAAAAATGTGTATACGACCGTTGTATAATACGACAAATATAACGGTCGTATTTTTACCAGAAATAGCAAACGAAACGGTCGACCGAAGATCTACCGGTCGACCGAACAGGTATGGGAAACGGTTAACAGAAGTGTGATCGGTTGAACTGATTGGTCTGGTATAACAAATATTGTGTATAACCAGTCGACCGAAAGGTGAACGGTCGACCGAACTCAGGCAGACTGACGACCAATGTTTTAGGTGTTTAGGTGATCTAATGGAGTCCAAATGATATGATATTTTGTGTGTGACTCCTACAAGAAACCTAATGTGTCAATGCATGCATATTAGCTTAAGTTATGCTCAATTCACATAAGTTCTTAAATACTCAAAGAAAGGTAAAATTACATGTCTTCAATCCTAGCTTGATTACATGTCTTGACTTGATTTTTCTTCTTTCTTGAGTCTTGATCACCTGTAGATGTTAGCACAATTCAACATGTATACCTTTATACTACATGTGCTAATCTACATGTCCTAATTAAGATTAGGTTGAATTACATCATCAAAATACGGATTAAGGCCCAAAAAGCCAACAATCTCCCCCTTTTTGATGATGGCAACCTATATCTTAAACAACCTAATACTTGAATTTTGTATATGTAAATTATGCATATAAATGCTCCCCCTATGGATGTGCATAGTTTATCTTGACAATATCATGTAAATTTCAAGTTTCCCCCTTAGTTATCTCTCCCCCTTTGACATCCATCAAAAACAACAATTAATTAAGACTTTAAGCATAGAATTTTGGATGTCTTGTAATGAAGTTGCTCCCCCTAAATTTTGCACTTCATTACACTAATAAAAGATATAACATTTAAGCTCCCCCTATCAATAAGACTAGATGAAAACTATGAATATGATTCAAGTTAAATTCATTTGAGTTTCAACTTAGGCCTTATTCTAACATCCATTTAAATTTTGACATTTACAATCAATGGATGTGGTATATGATTTGCAATGAATAAGGTATATGATATGTCAATTAAGCATGTAACAACCTAGATTAGAACCAATTTGATTGAAAAATTTAGAGGATAGGAAATTATACCAACTTGAAGCTTGAATTGGTTCCAATCTCATTTGGTGATGCAACCGGATTTGAATTTGACTCTTGAGCTCGTCCGGTCACCACCAATATCATCCTCAAGCTCCTACAAGTGTAGATTTTGGTACCCATTTTTGCTTGGGTCCATTAAGTTTAGCTTTTGGTACCCAAATCCAAGTTGATTTTGGTACCTCTACACTTACTTTCTTTTTCAAGGCAAAATTGTGTTTAACATTAATTTGAATAGGAAAGTTTTTAACATAAAAATTGTTTTTATTGCCATGTGTGAACTTATGCAATTTATTTGACAAATTTTCGTTTAAGGCATTCAGTTCACTATTTTTAGTTGCTAGAGATTCATTTAAGCAATTTAGATTTTTAATCATAGAATTATGCTTGTCATTCATGTTAAGCATGTGAATCTCTAAGTTTGCAACCTTTTCATTCATGCAATTGAAGTCATGTAATAATTGCTTGCTTTCTAAATGAGATTTATCAAGTTTAATAAGCAAGTCATTAGTGTCAATTTCTAGCATATGACTATCAATTGCATGATATGAGGTATTTTTCACATTTAAATTTTCTTCCTTCAAGCATGCATTCTCTAAAGTTAGAACTTCAATTTTAGCAAGCAAATCAACTTTATCATCTAAGATAGATGCATTTTGACATTTAAGATCATGGATTTGCTCATTTGCTACTTGATTAGTCTTGTGAAGTTCTTTATATTTTTCAAATAATCTTTGAAATGCATTTTGTAGTTCATTAAAATCATAGGCATTATCTTTTGAACTACTACTTGAAGAAGAGCTAGAAGATACCTCATCTTCACTTTCTCCATTGGATGAGCTTGATGATGATGAAGATGTTGAGTTAATCTCCATTTTCTTTGCTTGAGCTACATCCTTCGGATTTGCTTCTCCCTTCTTCCCGGTTGGCGAATCTCCTTCACCATAACTCCTTTCTAATGTTTGTCATATTGAATAAGCACTATCACATGAGCAAACAACATCAAAAAGTTCATCTCCTAATGCACAAAATATGACATTCATAGCCTTAGCATTTAGGGATGCATTTTTCTCATCTTCTAAACTCCATTTACTAATATGACATCTAGGTGATTCATATGGAGTTTGAATCATAAACCACATGCTAATGTTTATGGATTTAATGAATGACATCATTTTACTTTTCCATGAAACAAAATTATTTCCATCAAAATATGGTGGTTTACATGATTCACTAGGTGTGGATGCATTAAAAGCCATGTTAATTTATCGGTTAAGAATAAAATTAACGAATGAGGCTCTGATACCAAATGTCGGATCGTGTGGGTCTATGGGTCCACAAACTAATCACAATTAAACCCTAATTTACTACTTGGTTGATCGATCAAGGAAATGCAGCGGAAATTTAAACTAAATCAAACACAAGTAGAAAGGTAATGCAAACCACAAGAAGACACGTCGGTTTTATAGAGGTTCGGCCGCGCTTACGTCCTCTCTTGCAAGCACCTCTCGAATCTCCGTTCGAGCCCCTCTTGCGTCTTCACTATGCCTCCCCGTTCCGGGCCGGGAGCAACGCCTTTTACAAGTCTTCAAGCTCGCGAACAACCCTCGCCGAGCTTGGCACCACCTCTCACAATCCGAGAGGAACACTTCGGGCTTTCACCGAAATCTTTGCTTTGGGCTTTCACCAAGACCCTTGCTCACTTTACAACAGAGGTAACCTGAGTGGAACTCACTCTCTAATTGAGCCCAACAATTGCTAGATGATTGTATGATGAATGATGTGGAAATTAGGCTTTGGATGACTAATTTGGAGCTTGGAGGTTGTGGAAAATCTCACTATAGGTTTGACACTTTGGAGTTGTGAAATCTTGTGGAAAACTAAGTGTGAACCTCTATTTATAAGCTCCTAAAGATTTATAGCCGTTTGGACAAGATTTGATTGGGGTTTGTGCAAAGTACACAAAACAGAAAATCGGATTGCAAAAATCTGTCCAGCAACGGTCGACCGAAAGGTGTAACGGTCGACCGAACCCTTGAGTAAGTTAATGGATCGGTTGACCGAACATAGGTACCGGTCAACCTAACACTTAAGTTCTATAAGTCAACGGTCGACCGAACAAGTACCCGTCGACCGAACTACAAGGTTCGGTTGAGGGAAAACTCGATCGGTTGAACAAAACTTGTGTCGACCGATAGCAGGTAGATTTTCCCTAATAGACCGGTCAACCGAACAAGGTATTTTGTTCGACCGGTTCAAAAGTATTTGGGGGGTATTAAGAGAAAAAATGTGTATACGACCGTTGTATAATACGACAAATATAACGGTCGTATTTTTACCAGAAATAGCAAACGAAACGGTCGACCGAAGATCTACCGGTCGACCGAACAGGTCTGGGTAAACGGTTAACAGAAGTGTGATCAGTTGAACTGATTGGTCTGGTATAACAAATATTGTGTATAACCGGTCGACCGAAAGGTGAACGGTCGACCGAACTCAGGCAGACTGGCGACCAATGTTTTAGGTGTTTAGGTGATCTAATGGAGTCCAAATGATATGATATTTTGTGTGTGACTCCTACAAGGAACCTAGTGTGTGAATGTATGCATATTAGCTTAAGTTATTCTCAATTCACATAAGTTCCTAAATACTCAAAGAAAGGTAAAATTACATGTCTTCAATCCTAGCTTGATTACATGTCTTGACTTGATTTTTCTTCTTTCTTGAGTCTTGATCACATGTAGATGTTAGCACAATACAACATGTATACCTTTATACTACATCTGCTAATCTACATGTCCTAATTAATATTAGGTTAATTACATCATCAAAATACGGATTAAGGCCCCAAAAGCCAACAGATAATTGTTAGAGGCACCCTCATAAATGGCCTTTACGAGTTTGATAGTTCGAATGAATTTTTGCAGGCTAATAACGTGTCATACCAGTCTCCCGGACTATGACACAAACGTATGGGTCATCCACCGTATACTGTTTTGAAACAATTATTTCCCAGTTTACATCTTAAGTTTGATTTATGTTGTGATATTTGTCATCTAACAAAGCCCTTGGAATTAATCCACTCGGATATCTGTGGGGGCGCCCTGGTAGAATCGTATAATGGTTTTAAGTATTTTATCACTTTTATCGATGATTTTCCCGCACAGCTTGGTTATATTTTCTTAGATATAAGTATGATGTTTTCTTTATATTTTGTGAATATGTCACCTTCGTAGAAAACATGTATAACACAAAAATTGAAAACATGTATGAAGCCATGTTAATCACACACGAATTTTTTTTTGTTTCAAATCATGTTCCCAAAGCTTTCTGGTCGGAAGCCATGTTAACCGTTGCCTATCTTATTAATCGACTTCCTAGCTCTCTCCTTCAAAACAAACAACCTCTCGAAATTTTAAATGGTAGACGTATGAGCATTGATCATCTTAGAATTTTGGTTGCACTTGTTTTGTTCATAAGAAGATGATCGACAAATTTGACTCAAATTCTGTTAAAACTTTTTTTTGGATATTCCTTCCAAAAGAAAGACTACAAATGTTATGACCCGTAAGCAATTAAATTATATATCTCTTGGGAAGTTTTATTTTTTGAGAATGAATCATATTTCAGCTCTACCAATAGCATTTCTGCAGGTCAAAACACTCCTCTTCCGACTATGGATGTATTTGAAATATCTCTAGGTCTTGAGGAAACTCTCATCCCTCAAGAAGGGAGAGATGGTAATACAGGTGATGGCAATGTTACGAGGGAGGAAACTCAAGAAGAAGCTCCCACGAGAAGGTCCACAAGACCAACTCGTACCCCAACTCTCCTGTGAGACTTTGTTACTTATAAAGCTGCTTATCCCATTCAAGATTATGTTTCCTACAAAATTATCACATCTAATCACCAAGGCTTTCTAAACCAAATAAATACTTACCAAGAACCAACCTCTTATCAAGAAGCCCCTAAGGATTCAAACTAGGTAAAAGTCATGGAACATGAACTTGAAGCCTTAAGAAAAAAACACAATTGGTCTACGGTTCCTCTCAAATCAGGGACCAAACCCGTAGGATGTAAATGGGTATACAAAATTTAAGTACAATAGTAACAGGAAAATTGATAGATATAAAGTTAGGTTGATTGCTAAAGGGTGTAGGATTTCATGTTTAATTATGCATGTATATTTTTCGAATTTTTATGCATAATAAGGATCAATTACAATTTTCTACGATTTATTTCATGCATGCATCGGTTTGTTTCAATAACTAGTTTCGAAAACTTATTAAAACAAACATGGGCTCCGAAATTCATACCTAGAACTTCTCTAAAACTTCTTGATGATCCGGAGATGCTGAAGAAGACGATCGTCGCTTCCCGTTGCGCCGGATGCCTCCGAGTGTTCACCGAAACCCTAAACAAGGTTGGAGAGAAATGAGCTAGACAATCAATCTCCAAACAAGCTTAGAATCTAGCTACAAACCCCTTCCTTAATCTCTGAGATTTCTCCTTCCAAAGACTTAGAAAACTAAGAGAATTTTCGTGGATTTTTGTGGTGAATTAGGAGAGAAAATATTTAGCAAACTTCTAGCATAATTAAGGAGAATAAGGACCTATTTATAGGCTCCAATCTTACTCTCAATCATGACTATTCTTAAGCCACGAATTCTTGACATTTTCTCTCACAAACTAATTCCATAATGCATTATATGCACCCACAAAACGTTTGACCAAGTTTGGAGCTAATCCAACCATTGATCAAATTAATCTCTTAATTATCAAAGGCAGAAAATTGATCGGGACTCGGTCTACCGAGACATACTCGGTTAACCGAATATGTCACGTTCGGATTTCCGTGCACTTGACGGATGACCGATTCTTAAGGAGAAAAATTCTTCTTAACCATTCAGACGAATTCGCGTCTTTGACCGAGTGCCATTCGGTTAACCGAAAATATCAGAACTGGACATTGTTCGATCGACCGTTTCTGGTTCGGTATACCGACCCAGAGTTCCATGCACTTTCGTCAAGTTCGGTCAATCAACTTGACCATCCGTTCCACGTTCGGTTGACCGATCCACAGATCCTTCGGTCGACCAAACCTTAACGGATTACCGAACTTCTACCCGATTTTGACTTTTTCAAATTTTGGATTTATTTCCAACAAAATTTGAACTTTAGGGGTTTCAGCAAATTCACAACTTATGCAATATATTATCATATGCAATAATAAATTATTGCACCCCATAATATATGCATCTCATATGAATTTATCATGATTCTAATTATGTTATATATAACATAATTGATTTTACTTGTTCACCACATGTGTCATATTTTCTATAAGAAACCTGACACATCATATGAATCAAAATCAAGCTTCTTGTTTCCCGGTTTTTGCGGTGTGACCTATGGGAGGATCTAGACTAAGTTGACAGTGATATCAAGAGCTTAATATCACAAGCTATAAGCGGTATCTAGCTACACATTATAGCTCCCAATTAGTTAGATGTCTTAATTCCACTCGAACAAAAACCCGATCCATTTAGTGATGGAGTGCACCACTTATGTCCGTCCCTTACCTCATGATATTAAGAATACACACAAAGTAGTATTGTGTCATCTTTGTATTAGTATTCATTTCTTGATCTCTTTAAGCTAGTTATAAATGTGTGACTTAACTCAAATCACATTGTGCACATTATAACTTTGCTTTATCAATGGGCCCACTAATATCATCACTCAATTAAGAGGGGCAATGATAGTCTTTTGACTAACTATCTTCTCCAACAAAAGTTGTACTTAACCAACCAATGCATTTACACTACACTTATTGATAGCTCAAGACACTAATCTAATTAAGCATTCCTTAAGTGATCAGATATAAGTCTCATATCAAATGACCGAAGACACAGTAAAATATTAATGACACAGAAACACATTTCTATAATATTTTACTTATTAGGTCTATTCAATATACAAAAATAATATTTTCCTCTTTTGCATACCTGTGTCGTCACTCACTTGTAGAGGTACAATGATCTATGACCAACACGACAATCTTAACTCGGTAATTAATGTCCCATGTTAATTACCATGATTGCGAATATCTTTTGTTTTATGTAAACCAATATCCTTTAGAGCTCTACGGTTAAGGACCAAGAGCATCTTCCTTAACACTTCTAAAAACGAATAACATAAACAAGGAACAAAATGATTTCTCATTCAATTCATAATAATTGACATTTAAAAGTAAAACTTTTAGAACGCATTCCCTTCAAAGGGTACAATCAAACCTATGACCTAGGCTATCAGGAGACCTTTGCCCCTGTTGCAAAAATGAACACGGTTAAGGTCATTCTATCTATCGCAGTTAACCATGGATGAAACATCTTCCAAATGGATGTTCGAAATGCTTTCCTTCAAGGCACCCTCGAAGAAGAAGTATACATGACTCCTCCTTCAGGGTATATTCTCCGAATCAGGTTTGTAAACTTCACAAATCCATCTACAAATTGAAGCAATCTCCCCAAGCATGATATGCAAAACTCAGTCCATCTTTTCTTCTTTATGGTTTCTTTAAAATCTTTGTTGATGCATTCATGTTTATTAAGCATTTCAATAACATCACCATCATCGTTCTTGTGTATGTAGATGATATCATAATTACAGGAAACGACAACGAAATCAATTTAGTGAAATCATATTTAAAATCCAAGTTTGATATCAAAGATCTGGGATTCATGAAATATATTTTAGGCATTGAGATTGCTCATTCCAAAAAGGCATGTTCTTATCCCAACGTAAAATATGTCTGATTGAAATTAAATTTAACCGTAAGTGCACGACTGTCAGTGAAGATGGGGCAAGTACGGGTCGATCCACAAGGAGGTGTGTCAAGTGGAAAATAAAAGGGAGAAGAAGTTGATTAAACTACACTAAACTAGCAAGCAAAAAACAAAGGGGACTAAAACGAGAGGAATTGAAACAAATTAAACTAAGCAATATCAAAGCAAGATGAGGATCGAGAAGAAAAGCCCCCAAGGGGTGGAATGTGTGTACACATGAAAAAAATGGTGAGGAATGCATTCAATAGGGCACAAGTGTAGGTTGTATTTTTATGCATAGGAAGTATCTGATGGTTGTGACAAAACCTATCATCTAAATCACTAACTTAGTTGATGAACATGAGCATAAACAAGTTTGTTATTGAGAACCTAAACAAGCATGAGATGTACCTATTGATTATAGCAAAAACTATCAAGTTAAGTATTATCTTTTACTCAAACAAACATACACTCACATTCATCACATAAAGCAAAAAATAACATTCATCACATTCTTCATGACATGTATAAACATCAACTCCACCCCAAAGGGGGATGAAACTACTCACTACTCATTACTCATTAAGCTACCAACTACATAAGAAAAAGAAACATTCTAATTAATTCTACTAAGACAAAACAAAATTAAGTTAAGCATGCATGAATTAAAAGAGAATACATAAAACTAACAAAATATTCTTTTATTCATTACTCACATTACAAGTAGCATCTGTCCACTAGAGTTTTGCTTCAAGGCTTTACTCCAAGTAGAGAGAATATCCACCAAGCAAGGAGTGCATTACAAAGGAAGAGGAAGAATTCTATTTATAGTCATGGAAAAAGGTAATCAGGGGCAATTCCCCGATGTAGGACTAGTAGACCTAGTAAAAATAGACATAACACACTCTAATACACAACCATGCTAAACCGTATCGGATCCATAGCAGATCCAACCGCCAATCAGCGGTGTGGATTGATTTGATCCGACCCGGTTTTGGATGACACTTTGATGGCTTGATTTCTTTATGTGTAGTGCACCCTAATCGGTTGCTGGAGTTTACATCTGGGTCATTCTCTCTTCCATAAGCCTCACGGACCAGTCATTTTTCTTGCGTTCAGGTCATTTTTGTGTCTCTTCTTCTCAAACTTGTTTATTCCTGAAACTTAAACATAAAACTCATTACATAGCATTGCTTAGATTTACAATAGAGGATATAAGACAGAATATATGCATGATATGATGTCAATCAATGTCCTTGACCTACTTCAAGAAACTAGTAAATTAAGATCTAAACCTATCAATACTCTCATTAAGACAAACCAAAAGGTAAGTCCCACTAATGGTGAACCTCTAAAAGACATAGGTCAATTCCAAAGATTTGTATGGAACTCATATATCTTACTTTCACCAAATCTTATATAACTTATGTCGTTAGCACAATATGTCAATTCATGCATGCACCTCACACTCAACACCTTGACATCATTGATAAAATTCTTAGATACTTACAGAAAACACCATATCAATGCATACTGATGAAAAGAATTAACTCTAATTCAATAATTGGCTACTCCAATGCACATTGGGCTGGTAGCCACCGTCAAAAATTTACTACCGGTTTCTGCACGTTCATTGGTGGAAATTTAGTTACTTGGCGTAACAAGAAACATTCGTCATTGCAAGATCCAGGGCTGAAGCAGAATACGGAGCTATGACATTCACTATTAGTGAGCTTATTTGGCTCAAGCATCTCCTCAAGGAAATGAACATTTCATGTCAAGATCAATGCAAATGTTCTACAATAATCACGCAGCATGACATATCACCTCTAATCCAGTCTTTCAGGAACGAACCAAGCACATTGAGGTTGATTGTCATGTCATAAGAGAAAAAATTCAAATAAAGGAAATTGGTGTTCCTTACGTCCAAAGCAAAGATCAACTTGCAGATATCTTCACCAAAAGACTAGACTAAGCTCAATTCCAAAATATCTTTCACAAGTTGAGATCTTTCAATCTCTTCCGGACACAACTTGAGGAGTGTTGAAATAGCAAAATCAAATCAAAGTAATCACATATTGGCTCAAGATTATCATAGCCAAATTACACGCAATCTCCATTTAAGGCAACCAATCTTCCAACGGCTATTCCACTCTTATTGCACATCCATGCAATCAATATTGCAAAAGTAGGAAACATTTCACTCTTGTAATCTTCTCCAAACGGCTAGATTACGAGCCTACATATATACCCCATGTTTGTAATTCAAAATTCATATAATAAAACCATACAGAAACCCAATGATAACATAATTACTACTAATGTAATTATTTAAGTTTTTCAGGACTTAAATGTAAATCGTTAATTCAAAAGTTGAAGGTCTTAATTACAAAACGGAAATTCAAATTCACCCTTATTTATCGCACCCAACCGACTCCAAAAGGAGTCGATCCATCTACCGGTTTCGCCTTTTGAATTAAATTACTTCCCTAGATTTTATTCCATGTGTTATTGGGCATGTAACGATGGCGCAAAATATATCCCTTCCCGTTCCATTTATGGTTCTAGGATAGGAGCTCCAACCTAATAAAAAGTTGCTCGCATCCGTGATCAATACAAAATACTTGAAGTTGAAGGACATTTAATTGGTAAGGTAAAGGAAGCATATCACGAAACTAAGAGAAGTTGCATGCAACAATGGCTTACTTTTTGGCTCAAGTTAACCACAATATTGCATTGTTAAAAATTGTAGTAACATAATAATCCATAACGTAATATAATATATATTTATCTTATAAGGGCCTCCTTAACGGAGGCCCTTTTCGGGTCGGGGCGAAATTCGCCCCGACCTGGCTCCCCTTAATGGGGAGCGGACCCGGGTCTGCGACCCGACCTGGGTCCCGACCCAGGTCTGGCCACGTGGCCAGACCTGGTTGGTTGAATTTTTTTTATTTTTTTTTTATATTAGTTAAATAATATGTTAATAAATATATATAATTAAAATAAATTGTAAATAAATATAATAATTAATAAAATAAATCAATTGAATTAACTATAATAATACAAAATCAATATTAATTTAATATCAAATTTGAAATTGTGTTTACCTTTCAGGGGGCGAGTTGGGCAGCCGTTCGTACGAGTTCAATATGTTTCAATCCAACTTTTAAAAAAAATTACATTTTCTTGTGTTTTTGTTAAATAAATCAATTAAAGTGTATCACTTATTAATATTTGTTAATAATATAGTAAACAAAAAAATTGAAACTCAAATAAATTAAATTAACTTCAAAACAAATTAACAACCAAACACATAACATAGATTTCTACTACAAAAAGGAAATAACATGAAATTTGACTTAAACTAAACTTGACTGAAATCGATTAGCAACTAAATACATAACTAAACTAATTTAAAGATGTCCATTTTTCTCAGCCCAATCCAGCAACTTTCCAAGTGTCTTTTCCTCCACTTCTGTGCGGTTCGATTTACCAAATAATGTGTTCATTAATGCTATCTTCTCAGTGGCCAGCTTCAACATTGCTTTTCGCTCCGATTTTTCACCTCTAACTTGCGAACAATATTCAAGTTTTGAACACAAGTCTACAACCCGATCGTCCAGTTGATTTGCTGCTCGAGCTTTTCCCTTCTTCTTTGCCTTTTTAACCCCTTCCGGACGCTGAAAGGATTGTTCTGGAGTTTCATCTGGTGTTCTTTCGTTCGGTGGAGACGACCGGGTCGAAGAGTCTTCCGTGCTTTTCCTTTTACTCCCGCTTCCTGATGTTGGAGTAGTTTCTACTTCCTCTAGTTCAATTATGGGTGGGCGTGCACGTGTTGCACTTCCCGAACCAGGTTTAACGAACGACTCCCACTTTGGTACTTACGTAACATTTCCCATACATGAAGAAATGAGAACTTAGAACCAACAGTGGATTCGTAAATAGCATGCGCTTCACGAATTACATCGTCGTGGTTGTATCCGCTCCTTTGACGTCGTACAGCTTCATCATAGCAACCGCTCCATTTCATTACAAGAGGCGTAAACCTCCTCCAACGACCTTTTAAGGAGTCCGACAGGCGTGGGGCTATGTTCTTGTTCGAGCGGGCAGCATGCTCGTACACACGTGCCACTCTACCCCATAAAGCTCCGACTTTCTGTGAGGTCCCGACAATGGCATCCATACTAACCTGCATGTAAGCCGAAATCAACGCTTCATCCTCCAACGTTGACCACGCCTTCACTTTATTTGGTTGCGGTGATTGTGTTGGTTGGGAGGAGGGATGGTCGTCGCTCTGATTCTGATCATTCACATCGGCATCATTCGGATCATGTCCACTAATTAGGTTGGCATACATGACATAAGGTGGTAATGGGTTGTGATATTGTTGTGGTGGTAATGGGTTGTGATATTGTTGTGGTGGTAATGGATTGTGATATTGTTGTGGTTGAAAAAATTGTGGTGGTGAATTTTGTGGTAAGCTTGGATAGTTGTAAGGATCGAACTGGTAAAATTGTGGTTGGGAAATACCCCGTGCAGGACGTGAGTCACGATTATGGTCAGGAGAAGACATGTTTGTTTAACATGCGAGACTAGCTTTGGATGAGTTGTAGGAAATGAAGTTTGAAGTGTTAGCTTATATAACAATGAAGGGTGAAGATTTGTCGACAACGCATGACAACCAATAGTGAAGATTCGTCCGACAATGCGTGACAATCAACAGTGGAGATTCGTCGACAATGCATGACAACCAACAGTGAAGATTCGTCCGACAACGCGTCACAACCAACAGTGGAGATTCGTCCAACAACGCATGACAACAAAAAGTAAAGATTCGTCGACAACGAGTGACAACCAACAGTGGAGATTCGTCGACAATGAGTGACAACAAATAGTGAAGACAACGCGTGACAACCAACAGTGGAGATTCGTCGACAACGAGTGACAACAAATAGTGAAGACAACGCGTGACAACTAACAGACAACACATGACAATCAACTTTGAAAGTTCGTTTAACAACGCGTGATGATGAACAGTCGTCCGACAAAACATTATAAATAGAAGGTCATTTGCAAGTCTTCCTCAAACCTCAAGTCTCAACTATGTCGAGTGACAAATCTTCTAACTCTAATTCCTCGTCTTCATCATCTGATGACCTAGATGAGGCCATAGACCAGACAACTGAAATGGTTGCCGAGTACCTCTCCTCTTACCTCGAAGCACAACGACCACGTAACAGGAGGCGACGAACTTCTAACCCAGATAGAGATCGCACTGTTGGTTATAATCGTCTAATTGCAGATTACTTTAATGACAATCCTGTGTATTGTGATCGTGTTTTCAGAAGGAGATTTCGAATGCGGAAGCATGTCTTCCTTCGAATTGTAAACACGCTTGAGGCTACCGATGTGTTCTTCCAGCAACGACCGGACGTTGTGGGTCGACTTGGCATATCAGGTATCCAAAAATGTACTGCAGCGCTCCGGATGTTAGCATATGGTGTAGCGGCAGACGAGGTGGACGAGTACTTACGTCTAAGCGAAGCAACAGCAAGACAATCTCTCCAAAATTTCTGTCAAGGTATCATTACCAATTTCGGTGATGAATATCTACGAACCCCTACCGCAGCGGACCTAGCAAGACTGCTCCAGGTTGGTGAGCTACGAGGGTTTCCAGGCATGATGGGGAGCATCGATTGTATGCACTGGGAGTGGAAGAATTGTCCAGCTGCTTGGAAGGGACAATATCAAGGTCGAAGCGGAAAACCGACACTTGTTCTGGAAGCTGTTGCATCTTACGACCTTTGGATTTGGCATTCATTTTTTGGGATCCCAGGATCGTGTAACGATCTCAATGTCCTCCAACGCTCTCCAGTTTTCGATCACATTCTGGAGGGTCGCGCACCACCTGTGAGATACGAAGTGAATGATAACTCGTATGATATGGGTTATTATCTTACAGATGGTATTTATCCAAAATGGGCAGCATTTATGCAATCAATCATCCTTCCTCAAACACCTAAAGATAAATTATTTGCCCAATTTCAAGAGGCAACAAGGAAAGATGTGGAACGTGCATTTGGAGTGCTTCAGGCAAGATTCGCCATCGTGAAAAGACCGTCGTTAGCATGGACTCCAGACATTCTCGGTAAAATTATGACTGCATGCATAATCATGCACAACATGATCGTGGAGGACGAACGCGACTCTTATGAACAGTTGGTGGATATAAACGAATTTATACATGAGCGCCCTCAAGAAATCGGTGAAAGTTCAAACCCGTCGGGTCTCCGGTATTCCACTGAGCGTATCGTGGATATTAACAAATATCTGCGTAACAGAGATCGAGTTCGCAACGCTCAAAAACATATGGCATTGCGAGCCGATTTGATCGAGAATATATGGCGACGTTTTGGACGGAATGAGAATTAATTATGTTTGTAATATGTATTGTAATATTTTATCTTTGAATTATTATAATATGTAATTGTCGAATTTTAATAAAATCTAATTATTATGTGTTGTTCGTAATTATTGTAAGTTAATTAGATTAAGTTATTATAAAAATAATAAATTTAATAGTTTGTGAATTATTATGTTGATATAGAAAATGAGGTAAAAAGAAATGATGTGGAGGAGAGAGAGTGTTGAAAGTGGGGTTGGGGTTAAGAAGAGAAAAATGGGTTGGGTTGTGGGTTGCATAGTGTTTTTTGCTGACGTGGCAGAGAGAGAAAACTGACGTGTCAAGATATTTGGGGTTGGGGTTAAAGATGACCTAATAATAAAGTCACGATATGTTCTTAAAATTACAAAATCTTCAAAATATTGAATATCAAATATATGTGTTAAAATTAAAAAAAAAACAAGTAAAACAATTTTGGAATTTGACAAGTACATTTTACAAGCCTTGTATACATAGGGTATCTTAAAATTACGACTCTTATAAGTCTCCAATCACCATCCTAATTATCTTCTAGTCTAAAATTTGACCTCAAAATTCAACTAAAAATAGATTATAAAACACTGTCATGCACAACAATGAAAAGAGAAACCAACTTAAAATTTAGCTAAATTAGGATACTTCCCGTTTACTTAGATTACAAAAGATAAGAGTATTTTTTAAAAGTACTTCTACGTTTAACTGAATCACTAAAGCGTAACTCCTCTCGGACTTCAGCTTAAAACAACCTCAAGTAAACTCTAATATTATATTGAAAATGAGCTTGCAAGTGTTCTAGGAAGTGTTTTGGGGGTAAAAGGGGGGGGGGGGGGGGGGGGGGGGGGGGGGAGGTTTATGGGATTTTTTTGATTTTGAAAGTGTTCTAGGAAGTGTTTTGGGGGTAAATGGTGTTTTTTCAATTATTTTTTTGGGGGTTTATGGGATTTTTTTGATTTTTCCCGTGTTTTTCATTCCGACTGGAAAAATAGAAGTTTAGGGTTTAGAGGTCGGTTGGAGTGTATGAGGTAGTGTTTTGGAGGTAAACAAGGTCATGTTTTGGGGGGAAATTGGGAAAAACTAGAAAGGTTGGTGTAATATGAAGAAAGAATTGAAAAGTACTGTTTGACGTTACTAAATTCATACGGTTATTCAAGCTTTCCCATATCAATGTATATGTTCCAATCCGTGGATGTCGACGATAGATGTGCTGAGCAACACAAGATTCCTTGGTAATCAAAAAATGCAACATCCAGCATGTCTGATTACTATCTGTAGTGGCATACTTTGAATTGAAAAATTAGCAGATAATCTACTGAAAACTTGAAAAACAGTCTACAAGTTAACTGTGAAAATACAATATTTTTCATTGTAAAGTTTTAGATTCCCAGATAAACATGCATTGCATTTCATTTGTTTTCCAGTTTAGCTCTCTCGTTAGCTCACTGTGCTTGTCAGCTTTGCCCTGCTTTATTTCCAAGCCAAATCAAAACCACCTATTTATTTTTCTATTTATGCTTTTGATCATGCTAATGTTACTTTTTTTGTTCTGCATTTTCTCAATTTCTCAATTTTTGTATGTTTTATTCGAAAATGTCAAGTCTGTTTATTAGTTATGTTCTTTTATAGGTGATAATTCCTTGTGATTGACGTTTGATTTTGGAGTGTATCATCTAATCGTACGACTACATTTGCTGTGCTCCTGCTTGGAGGGGATGTGGTCGATAGGAGATGCTAAGTGGGACTCAGCCTCCTATCTTGAGAAGTTATTCTTCAAGCATGAACATATATGAAAACCTTGGAGTTAGAGTTCATATAAATATAGTTTTCTCTAGGATTGGTACAATGGCGACTGCATGGTGCTGAAAAAGGATTGTTGATCATAAAAATCTGAAGAAGACATTGTATTCTAGATCTAGCCATGCAAACAAGGAAAAAGATTGTTGCAAGTAGTACCATAGCAGAGCAACCTAGCCCAAAATACAGGCTTCAAAAAAAGACAATAGTGGTTTCTGAGAACAAGGTCACAGAGCTCATAACATCTTCTCCCAGAAAACAGAAAGCCGGTATCTTGTTATGTGCTTGTTCCTTGCTCTGTTGTATTTCCAAATAATTGCTTTATCATTAACTTTATTTTAAGCTTGGCTTTGAGTTCTTTGTGGGTGTCTTTTGCCGATAGGGGAAGCTTAACTTTCAAATCATATTATATATATATTGTCACATGTAGGTTTTGTTTATGCCATATGATCTTCAATTATTTGTGTTCAATGCTGTAGTGTGTAGATCACAAGTTTTTTCTTAGGATTTTGGCATTTACTAGTTAATATCAACTTTTCCGATTAGAATATATTGTCTGGGTGGTCAGTTGCAAAATAAATCGATGTTGTAGTTTGTACTTCCAGGAAGTTGTGTTTGCAGCGTACTAGGTATTTGTATGTTGTGAGTTGTAACACTTTCAGAGTTTCAATGCATTTTAAGTATTAGATGTAAATATATTTTTTCTATTTTAGGTGCGCCATGCACTACTATCATAAAAATTCTCTAATTCGGTGGATCCTTTTCTCCTTCTAGGTCAAATTTTTGCAAAGAAAACTAGAGATGCCAAGGTTGAAAATAATCTGAAAGACAACCGTGAGGGCAATGAAATCAACTGCCGTGGTTCTGAAGACCACAAGGTTCTGCACAGTGATTTAATTTTTTGTTTGTTTGTTTTTGTTGTCCTTTATTTTCTTTTGGCACGTTAGGTATACCTTTTCTCCTACTTTTGTATTTAGTGATATTTATCCTTATTTTGTTACATATCTTGGCTATTTATTTTATTCCATTCTTTGTACTTGACTCTATCGTATAACAGCCCAGGTACAAGGATTCTGTGAATATAAAACATCTTTTGGCATTTTTTTTATGCTAATGTGATTTCTAGTTACTATAGATTTAGTTTTTGTAGCTAAATCCGTGAAGAAAGTGATGGAGCTTAACTAGTAAGCCATAACCTAAGCAGTGGCATTGAGAAATAAAACATGGCAATGAGGGATATCTTAGTAGTTGCGCAACAATGGTGGTGGGCGACGGCCATCCATGTTCAAGCACTTGGGTGAAAATCAATAACAAGTACAATGAATTAAAGCCTGAACAGATATCTGGAGTTATGAGACATAAAATTATTTTTCCTGGTTATCCTGTTGTGAAGAGTGTTTCACTTGTTGAATCAACCAGTTGTGATCAAACATTCAAATTTATTTTAAAATATTGAACTTCGTTTGAATTTTTTTCTTCGTCTTCTCATCTAGTTTATGCTTTTTCCAAAAGCATTTGCTATTGTACTCTGTGAAACCCCAGAATTTGACCACTTTTGTTGGGTGTCTAGACTATTCTAAGGTGAGAAATATACCAAATAAACTTGCCCTTTTCTATCCGTTCATTTTTCATTAAATCCACTAACTTATTACATCTTTTGAGAAATTTAGTGAGTAAATTGGTTATAATCCTTATTGCTTGGGGGGGGGGGGGGGGGGTCTTCTTATGGATGTGCAGCAGGTAGATGGTAGAAATACCATATTTTCTCCTGCTTTTCACATTTCAAATGATGGACACAGTGGCAACACTGATCATGGTAACATCTTCTGTATTCCAGTATTTGAAAAAAAAAAAACTGTTTTTCTTTTGTCTGTATTACTTATATTATCTCCTCTATGAATTATTTTATCTGTTGATGTTTGAGGAGGCATCGGGCATGACAGTGTACTTAGTTATGCAGCATTCTTCAAACTAAGGTCTGATATCAGGAACATTCTCCATGAAACTGAAATAATAATCTTAGTGGAATCATTTTCTTTAATTCAAATTTGTTTTTTCACAAATTTGTACTAGTGCTGATTTTCCTGTTTTTTGGCTTTTCTTCATGATAAGAATGTTTTTTGTTCTTCCAAAACTTCTCCTACCACCCATTCCTTCATGCCAGCATGGTTTCATTCTTACTAAGCCAGGGCCATCTCCTTATTCTGTTTCTAAAATTCTCACACTGATTTAACAGGCTGTAGAATTATCCAGAATGTAAGTTTGGTAATAGTCATGTTCTCACCATTTGTGATCATTTATAATTCTATCTTGTTAAAAAGGGCAATCTTGGTATACAAGAGTATATCATTTGAATTTAATTACAGATCATTTTGTGCCAGTAGTTATCTTTATGCGGTCCCATTGAATTATCATTAATCATTAACTGCTAATTTTGTCTCATTTGTTTTCCTGCAAAACAGAGTTTATGGATATATCATCTAGTGAAGATGCAACGGGTGTGGGCTCTCTGAATTTTGGAATTGAAGAATCAAAAGTTGGTCAAGCATGCCCTGAGTCAAAAGATGCTACTATATGCCCTACGTCAGGGGTTCAAAATGGTCCACATGGAGATCAAAATGATGAAGTTTTATGTGGTTCTGATACTTACAACCTAAAACATTACTCTGATGCATGTAATAGCTGCGAAGATAAGCCTCTTATAAGTGAAAATGCATGTCCAAATCCTGACGGAGAATGTAAAGGGACCTTGCATTCTAACGTATCAGCTGTATGTTTTGCAAAGCAGAACACAAGATCCCTATGTGTCGACCAGTCACAGGAATCAATATCCATAGAGTGTGACTTTGAGGAGGATGAAATTGATGAATTTGATCCGTACCTGTTCATCAAGTATTTGCCAGAGTTGTCTTCAGTTGTGCCAACATTTAGGCCCATACTTCTCCCAAAACAAACTCGGAGTTATCCTTCAACCACCCTTGTTCTGGACTTAGATGGTACCTTTCCTTCTCTTTGTCTAGAAGTTTATGCTGGTATTTTATAATTGTTGCTATTTTTTTCAGATGTCTCTTGAATATTTACCTTCTCTCTGTGAAGTCATGTATTAATTTGATGTAAAAAATATTCTTCAAGAATATTTCTTGGGATCAACACTTCTTTTTTGCATTTCACGAATTTGAATATTTTATGCAACGTGCAGAAACTTTGGTCTACTCAACTCTTGAGGCTTGTTCTGATGTCGACTTTACCTTTCCTGTTACTTTTAACGGTAAAGACCACACAGTATATGTGCGTTGTCGTCCTTATCTAAAGGAGTTTTTGGATAGAGTCTCCTGCCTGTTTGAAATCATCATTTTTACTGCAAGCCAGAGTATATATGCGGAACAGCTTCTTAATATGCTGGATCCCAAGAGAAGGTTTTTCCGTCATCGAGTTTATCGAGAGTCCTGTGTTTTTGTAGATGGGAACTATCTCAAGGATTTATCAGTTCTTGGCCGTGATTTGGCCCGTGTTGTGATGGTTGACAACTCCCCACAGGTATTTCTTTATTCTACTGTTGCCTGCTTTATCTCTTTATAAGTGCCCATGTTAATTGGTCCATATACGCTTTTGAAGGGAATATAGACTTCATCTTTTTATGGTTTGGGTATTTACTATGTTCTTTAGTATCCTTATAATCAGTTTGAGTATTATTTTGATCTTCAACTCAATATTTTTAGGTTCACTCTACCAAAATGACATTCTGTGAAACCGTTAAAAATGAAATTATTTGAAAATGGTTTTGTAAATCCATATAGGTGGTAATAATTCTGCAGTGGCTTCCAGACAACACAATTCCTAGTCAAATCAATAAACACCATTACCATTTGATAAGTTGATAGAGATATGGATGCCATCATGGGCAACACGGGTCAAACAAAAACCAGTAATTTCCACAGCCACACTCTAGGAAGAGTTTGAAAAAGATCAGTCTTTTTTGATCTTTTGGAGCAATAGCATCTTTAGGGATATTTTGGAGCCTAAACATTCATCACTTTTGCGATATTATTGATGGAGATTATTATTTACAATCATGATTCATAAATCATGGTTTTCTGGTTCCTGTTTAATGTTTATTTGATCTTGGCTTTTAGTTATGGTTGTTAAGTGCATTTCCATTAGCAATCTGTACATTTTGTCATACAAAGGGCACTATGTTTTATGCCTGTCTATTAGTTTAATAGATTAGTTCTATTCGACATTCCGACAGGAAATAAATTGGCCTTTGACTCGATTCTGGTTTGTTGTACAGGCATTTGGTTTTCAGGTAGACAATGGCATCCCAATAGAGAGTTGGTTCGATGACCGGTCTGACAAGGAACTGCTTTTACTGCTCCCATTCTTGGAGAGCTTGGTTGGAGTTGAGGATGTCCGTCCTTTGATAGCAGAGACGTTCAACCTTCGACAAAGAATAGAAGCTGCAGTCCCATCCATGTACTTTGGTAGGTGAAGAGAAAGGTTTCAGACGTCTCATGTTGATAGGCTTTCAAGTCGCTGTAACTCCGCAGAAGCAGAATTCTTTCTATTTTTTCAGCCATGTATCATTTCCAAGGTTTCTGCAGCTAAACAGCCAGTAGTTGTAAAACTGTAAAATGAATAGCATGCATGTTGCTTCTTTATTTTTGCTCCCCGTTGGAAATTTCTCTTGCGCAATGAATCAGTTCATTTTTTTTCTTCATTATCCAGTACCAATTCCGATTCGTTGCATTTAATAAGTTGTTTTGCTGAATAAATAACGTCTATTTTTCATGCGGTGATTCTATTTTGTTAGTTGTGTAACCAGCTTGTAGTTTGGACTGAAATCACCTTCGGAACGAAATCAATATATTGTTTGTTGCATTGGGAGGTCCATTGTATATATATATATATATATATATATATATATATATATATATATATATATATATAGGGAGGTATTAGAATGAGACCATGTCTCAATTTAATATAATGAGACCCCAAACATACACCATCAAGATCTAATCTAACGGTGAAAATGAAAAAGGGTAGTTTCGTAATCACCACATCCTCCTTTTACCTCCCCTCATTCCTTCCTATATGCACCCATCACGTTCTCTTTCTTCCTCTTTCTTTCGTTCCTTCCCAATTACACCCTTGCCATCCTCATTCCTCCCTCGTACGCCCCCCGCCCGAAGCGGAAGAGTCCCACCACGCCGGCCGAGCCCCACTCTTCCAAAAAAAACCGTCCCTCCACGGCCAAGGTCACTGCCTCCCACGTGCTCGTCAAGCACGCGGAATCCCGCCGGAAGGCATCCTGGAAGGACCCCGACGGCAACGTCATCTCCCGTACCGCCCGCGCCGACGCCGTCGAAAAGCTGACGGAGCTTAAGGAGGAGATCTCGAGTGGGAAGAAGAAGTTCGAGGATGTCGCCAGGAGACACTCTGATTGTAGCTCCGCTAAGCGCGGGGGCAATTTGGGTATGGATATTTTTTGTTGTTGTTAAAGTTTTGATCTTTCAGCTATTTCTGTGATCTTCCACTAGTTTATGTATTTGATTTGTGTACATCCAGATATTGAATTGGGGGATTTTTGTTTTTTTTTTTGTTTTTTTGTTTTGGTTTGGTGGTTGAATTTTTGATCTTTTAGCTTTTTGTTTTGGTTTGTGTTTTTTTACTTTGGTATGTGTGATGTTCTGCTCTTTCAAAGTGGTTGAGTTGTACATCCGGATATGAATTGGGGGTTTCTAAGAAGAACAAAGATTTTGGTTGTTTGAGCTTCTAAAGAAAACCAACTTCAAAATTTTGGTATGTGGGAATTTTGTGACTTTCTGTTTTTGTTGTAGTTAATAGTAAGAGCAGAAAAGTTTTCAGTTACCTACATGTTTGTGTTTAGTTTCTCTTTAAAGTTTGGAAATTGGACTCGTCTACATTGTGAACCAAGTAAATAGTTGAAGGGGAAAGAAGATCTCAAAGCTAGCCTTGATAAAGGTCTAAGAAGTGCCAACGAACAATTGAAAAAGGAACACAACGAGGACAAGTTGCATGAGATCAACTCTACGCTTTCAACTCTGCCGAATCTGATTGAATCGCAAGTATTAGCTTTTCAAAGCAAAGCTTTTGAAGCCATGATGAAGGAAATGAAGGTAACATTTTTTCATGATTGATCTTATGTCAGATACTTGTAATGAAATAACAAAGATTTATTTGCTGCGCAAGCAATCTTTATATCATTTTCTGTGAGAATGATAACCATTTCTTGTCCACGGAATCTGTTATGTTATTTGAAACAACTTTTTGCATTTTTTTTCCTCGAAGGAGATTGTTAGTTGTTTCAAGCCACCCAAAAATAATCAATTACGACCTTCAACACCACTGTTGGAACCCTTCTGACAGCCTGACACTTCGTTTGAGACTACACATTTCTTATGTTATTAATGCATCAGATTTCTAAAAGCTCCTCAAGTAGAACTTGTGTAATAAAATGATATCGTTGTGTATTGAAATGAAATATTGGTGTATTAAACATATACTGTTGTTTATTTAACGCATATAGATGTGTATTCACTGGAAGTTTTATTTAAGAAAGTGATGCAGTTTTGTAGAGTGCTCCATGTCATTTTTATCTCCAACATCTCTCTTTCCTCTTTCTTTAACGTTATCTATTTTAATCAAAGCTAAGTACAAAAATCAAGGAAAAAATCAATCAATGTATGTTTTTAATACAAACAAAATCAAAACAAAATACAAAAAATCAAACAAAATATAAGGCTTATGCGGGGCGGGTTGCGAGAAAACCGCAACCCACCCCGCTTATTTTGCGGGTTGTGCGGGTGGCGGGTTGGCAGGTAATAATTTTTTGTCTGCAACCCGCGTTAGGCGGGGCGGGTTGTAGGTAAAATTCTACCCATTTACAACCCTAATGGTAGGCTTAAGTGGGGATGTCTACAAGTTCCCTAAGTTGATTTCAATTAATGGTTTATATATATCTTATCACAAAAATATACAAGATCAAACATTTTCTCTCTCTCCGAACCCCAATACCAATTAATGTCTCAACTCTCATACCATGAACAACAACATGAATCATTCATCTACTTCCAATATGGACTTCAAATTCTATTTTTTTCTCGGAAAACAAAAAACAGATTTGTTCTCTAATCACTCTTTAGCTCCAGATCTCACCTCCGTTTTTGTTCCTTTCAAAGATTCTTTTGTATGCCTACAAACGAGAAAGGTAGTTATATCCAACTTCTTACGAACTATAGTTCGGAAAAACCATTTTTAGATCTATAGATTTGTGAGATAATCGTCGCCACCTTCAAGTTTGTAGACTTGCATGATTCTACGAAATATCATTTTTTCTAATACTTATTTCTGTAAAGTGTAGTGTTCAGATCCAGTTATACATTCCGGAGAACTTGTGTAATAAAATGATACCGTTATGTATTGAAATGAATATTGATGTATTTAACATATACTGTTGTGTATTGAACGCATATAGATATGTATCCACTGGAAGTTTTATTTAAGAACGCATATAGATGTGTTTGGGGTGAAAGATAATGGATATAAGACACAAAGATATGCATAAAATTCTGCCAATCACTTGACAGTTTTTAATGAAGGAGTAGTTAAGCTTATGTACTAAAATGATATCATTGTGTATTGAAATAATATGTTAGTGTATTAAACGTGTAATATTGTGTAGTGAATGCATATAGATGTGTATTCATTTGAAGTTTTATTTATGAAAGCAATGAAGTTTTGTAGAGTCTTCCATTTCATTTATATCTACATCTGCATTACCATAATACATAACCACACGACTTCAATACTATCAATAATGGTTGTGCAACTTCCATTACTCAATTTAGTCAACAAGTACATGAATTCAGATAACTTGTCCCAACCGAAGTGGACAGGTTCAAAATTTTAAAAACCGGGATGCAAAATATAATGACTTATGGAATATACATAACTATACAAGTTCAATACATAATAAACATATAACAATACACAAACAACATATATCAATACATAACTAATAATGATTTTTCCAAAATGTTAGCTAACCAAAATATCCAATATGTTTATTTTCTCTTTTGTCTGCTCAAAATGGGATTGGATTGGACAGATTTTGTGAATGAGTTTTTATGAAGAAATTGTTGAACTTGTGTAATAAAATGATATCATTGTGTATTGAAATGATATATTGGTGTATTAAACATATATTGTTGTTTATTGAACGCATATAGATGTGTATTTACTAGAAGTTTATTTCTATATCCAATATCTCTTTTTCCTTTCTCTCTCTTTCTCCCTTTCCTATAGAAAAATATGTTATAATATAGTAATTTAGTCTTATGTAAGTCCTTTAACAGCTTTGGTAAGCTTAAGTGGGGATGTCCACAAGCTCTCTATGTTGACTTCAATTAATCATTTATATGTTTGATCCCAAAAATATATAAAATCAAACATTTCCCCTCTCTCCAATACCAATCAATGTCTTAACTCTCATACCATGCACAACAACATGAACTCTCCATCTACTTCATTTCCTCCACAAGGATCAACAATTCATGTTTATGTACGTATCTCTTTTAGAAGCTTATGTTGTTCACTTCTTCTTCTCTGGCGACAACCAACAGTATTTGTTTATTAAACGTATTCTGTTGTGTATTGAACACATATAGATGTGTATTCACTGGCGGTTTTATTTTTTAAAGTGATGCAGTTGTGTATTGTAATGATGTATTTGTATATTTAACTTTTATAGTTATGTATATTAAACTTTCCAAAATGTTAGCTAACCAAAATATCCAATAGACAAGTTAAACCATACTAAACAACATTATATTCAACTTATAATGCTATTGTTATTTTAATAATGATTTTTATGAATTAAAGAGTTCTTGGACTTGTGTAATAAAAGGATACAGTTATGTATTGAAATTATAAGTTATGTATTAAACTTATAATGTTGTGTATTGAATGCATATATATTATATGCTTCACTAGAAGCATGTGATATACTAAAAGAACTACGAACAAACCAAATATTTAGTATCATTTCCTGGGGAAAAGGTTATTAACACAAATTTTGTCGACACTCCACATTAAAATTACCAAAAATAGGTGTTGTAACATGTGGAATTAGCATACCAAATATGTTGAATAAGTACATAATTGTGACTCATACTATATACAAATATAGTTGCATATGGATAAATATGAAGCAAACAGAAAGCATAAATACAAAATATTTAGTGCAAAATATGGCCGTTCTTCGTCTTCCTGGTCATGTGGAGGATTGGTGTAGGAAGAATCAGGGGATGTCGGAACTTAAAACTCTGGTACAGTTGCTTGATCCTGCATTTTTAGCGTTTCCTTGGGTCTTTATAATAAGCAATAGAAATCATAAATGAGTTGAAAACATAATGGAATGTTTCCTGAAATGTAATGATGCTTACACATTCAACATGTTTCAGTTCAAAAGGTTCAATAAATCTCTGTAGACCTTCAAACAATATTTCTTCACCAGTTTCAATGAGTTTTGCATCTACATCCATCATAGCAGCAGAAGATGAAGTTACGAAGATGTCAATTGACCTCAGAAAAAAAAGATCCTGCAAGATCAGCATGCAAGCAAATAAAGCAAAAAAATATATGATTCGGTTATACTACCAACATTAAGGATTCTTCCTAGTAACATAAAAATAAAAGGGCATTGTTATTTTACGGCAAGAACTTAAAGCATAAATAAAAAACACAACTTCAAATCCTAAACCAACAGAAAAAGGAAAAGGCTAAAATTTCAACATAATCTAAGACCTGATCCAAGCAGAGAAGCTCACCTGCAAACCACGTCACACCCGTCGAAGTCCCCCTTCTTCCCGACCTTCTCCTCCTCCGGGCGGGTGACGACGATGCTGATGAGGACGGGAGGGGTCCCACCTTCGTCAGGAGCCTTAGCTTCGACTCTCCGATCATCGTCTCTGGCCAGGGATTCGGCCGGGTTTGCGGTTCCCGACTCCAAGTCCGGCGGTGGCATGGTTGGATTTGGGTAGGAGAGGTTGTAACCGTAGTTTGGTTGGGTGTGACGGAAGAACGGAAGCTGACGACCCCCACCTTCTTCCGGCAGGTGGAGCAGCGCTTGGGCTGCTGCGGAGGCGGGATGGGATCAGCGGAAGATAAGGAGGAGGAAGGTTGAGAAGGAGGAGATGTGTTGGTGGAGGAAGTAGGAATGGATCAGAGTGAGGATACGAGATGTGTTGGCATCTTGAGATGGAGATTACCATATTATCCTTTGATTGTATAACTTGTATGTTGGATAAACTAACCGTTGGATCTAGATCTAAGGGAGGAAAATATAGGGTCTCATTTTTTTAGAATGAGACCTCGTCTCATTGTAATATTTCTGTATATATATATATATAATCTTTTAAATATTTTTTGTAAAATCAATTTCGACTTGAATAGAATTGCAATATTCTCAATCGTAAGTAGTTGCATAGCACAGACCATGTGCAAAGCAAGGTGATCTAATGTTGTAAATGTGTAAGATTTTACATGCAACTCATCCCGTTTAAAGCGGGTAGCAGACAAAAAAATGTTACGATTGTCCATTAACCCACATAATGGACAGTGCGGGTTGCGATTGTCTTGCAACCTGTCCTGGATAACTTGCATACAAAGTCACTATTCAACACTCATCAAATATCTAATTTTTCACTCACTACACATTTAATTTTTCAAAAAATACAATGAGTGATTACTACTTCTCAACTTTTGATGTTCTTTTATTTTTCTTAGGAAAAATCTTTTTTTTAAAACCCACCAAACCCGCCCCGCATCACCTAGTCCAACCTTAAGCGGAACAGATAACAATTTTTTTATTTTGACCCGCTCCCCACCCCCCCCTCACGTAACTGCTTAGCTCAGACTGGGCAGGTAGTGGTGGACCAAAAATCCACCCCACACCAGCTTACACCCCTATCCATTACTTTATTCATTCTCGCATTGTGCAGACAACTATTGGTCCTGTTAAGTGTAACAACCATGATCATATTAGCACTCATTACTTGCGAGGATATATTCTTCTTGAAAGCAAGTAAAACTTTATTAATTAAAAGGTTTGTATTAACACATAAGTCACACTACAATACACTATTAATTAAATGACTAATATCAACACATAAACCAGATTACAATACAACGCGAGCATATCTTCTATAAGCTTAGCACAAAAAAGTTTTTTTTGCAAGTAAGATAACTTCATCATAGATAAATATCAATATTTACTTACATCACACGTGTATGATTGAAACCTCCCTATCCAGGAAACCGGTCGCAAACTACTTCAAGAGTTCAGTCCCACATCTAATATAAAAAAATCCACCTTACATCTTCAGATTTGCAACCAACAGCTAGACCGACCATTTGACGTGCAATCAACACCCAAAATATATTGACACACTATACCTATATTTTGGCGAGTTTGCTGGAAAATGTCTTCTGCTGGTGAAGGGTGCTCTTCACGTTCAACTTTCTCATCAAACCATTCTATATGGTTCATTCCCATAATGAAAATGAACGGTGAAGCCTAAAGGTGCTGTCCTTGCTGAAGCAATCAACACCAAACCACCAAGAAGGGCGACAACAAATATCCAAATTAGTAAATACTTCAGGACTTGGTGATACCTATCCAATCATCTCAGTGTCTTTTATCTCATTCGACAAATGGGTAGGTTCATCCGTCAAATCCATAGAAGTTGCAGATTCCAATAGATCATCAAACCGAATAGGAGAATGGCGAGCTGTATATTGAAACAAAACCTGTATAGTACAATCAGAGTCAAGTATCCGTAGAAATTCTAGAAAGTTGATTAGTACTGTTTTGAGTTTTCAATGCAGAAGGAAGACGTATAGTTTTCTAAGAAGATTAAATATAAGAAACAGCTTAACAAGTAAATAAGCAAACAATAATGGTGGTTGCAGCATCAGAACTATATCCTTTCGGGATCAAGAATATCATTGTTACTAGTTTTGTTACAAAACTTACGGGACTTCTTTTGATGAAACACAATTTTTGCTGCTAATTACCACAATTAATATAGTAGCAATTTTATATACGAATGGCAACGGACTGATTTATCAGAGCTCTAGATTTTCTTTACTGAGAGGAAAAACGTAGCTCTCATTATTTTGCAATCAATTCATTAGGAGAGAAAATAACATATGTTACAGAATAGGTGTGAAACAAAATTAGTTTGCATGCAAGTTTGGTTTAACTGCATCCTTGAACAAATTATATTTTTTCTTGGACAATACAGGCAGATTATGCATGTGGATGCTGGCATCCAAACAATGTACTCTTCAGGCAACAACATTTTGATATGCTGACATCACTTTCAATATTAATCAAACATGGTATGTACGTGTGTACAACTACACTACGGTAATCTTAAGTGCACATCTATTTAAAATTGATCATCTCACACGTTTACCAACCTTTGAGTAGCTATCAGCATGAGCTCTTGAACGATTAACCTTGCCAACGTAGTGTAGATCAGCTGTCTCTAGCTTTCCATCAACCAAACGCAAGCCACCATCACCAATAGCAAATCTCAAGAGAGACCCTGATTGTAAATCAAACTGTACATAATGCACTGTTGCTTAGAAGACAATAACAAATAGACACAAAGGAGGCATCAAAGGGGCCTGGTGGATTGAAATTAATCAAATAAGATTCTGAAGTACAAAAAAATATGGACTGGGAAAAATATCTTAAGTGGAGCTAGAAGCACCCTAACTAAGTAACGGTCACCAATTGTCACATTGCTTTTATTTCCAGCCTCATCCCGGAGCAGTGGATTCTCAACTAGTCGAACATCCAATTCCACAGAAGTTTTTAAATAGCATAAATGAGTTAGAAAAAATATCTCGTTTCAATAGAGACCTCCAAAAAGAATAAGAAAATACACCACAAAGTTCTTACATTTTGGATCACTGCTTTGTCTAAACAACCAAATACAACAGGAGGATCATCTGAAGTAGCTAATTTTCCATCATCTTGAAATTGCAAAGCAACCTGATCATTGTAAGACAAGCTGTCAATAATTCCAAAAATATTAATTATTTTACTAGAAGTGAACATTAAAAGGTATAAAAAGAAAATTCTAATAAGACTATTGTAGTTGTGCCAATTGCCAACACCTGCTGTTATTGCAGGCCCATAAAGTAAATAAAGTTGTTATTATAGGTACCAGCAGAAAGAATAAGAATGAATGGAAACACTTCTTAAGAGTAATCATGAATCATGTGATGAGAATATACCTGTTAATGATGCTTTAGTAATTTCTACAAGTTATAAATGAAAATATACCTGCTGGTGAGAGGGGACCTGCCCTTTAGCATCGGTATCAAGGAAATATGGGCTACAGTTTTCATCCTTCCAGACCAAAGCTAATGGTGTAATACCTGCTTGATAATGTGCATGCCTTTTAAGAAACAAAAACTAAATAGTGTAAGAAAAACATAATCTGAGAAAAGCAATCTAATCAACTATGATACAAAAATTACTTAAGAAAGCAGGACCATGATGACATAAGAACAAAGAGCACCATCTATGTCTGCCATACAATCTTCTAATTGCTGATAAACAGTATTGAAGCTTCTAATAGAATGCATATTCATAAGGGCGAATTTGTGTAGCCATAGCTAATATGATTTGTTTGAAAGAAGAATTTGTTGAGATTATTATACATGTGCATTTCCATTGGGTAAAAAAAAATATTTCTTGGCATTTTGGATACAATAAACAAATCAAAATGAATTTCCAAACCATCTGCATTTATTATTATTACGAAATAACAAACAATCTGACTGTTATTTTTAACTTTCTAGTTGCACTGCCAGATTCTGACAGAAAAGATAATAAACAAATCACTCACTTGTTATAGAAAGCTAGCCCATCTTTTCCGTAAGGCATTTCACCCGAATAGGCCACATTTAAACCAGTTTGATTACAGTCATACACTGAAACTGCACAGAATCTGTACTTGTGGTACAATGTTGGAGGGTTACAAGCTCCAGTTTCAGCAAGTTTGGAGTTCAACCAGAAGAACCTAAACTCTGCCGCACACTCATAGAGTGAGTAACCCCGCCAGCACAACATGTCAATAACGTAATATGTCTGATCAGCCTGCAAGTCATAATCGGATAAGCCACAGAGGTCATCAACCTAAACATCACTGAGACAATAGTAGGGTGCAGGACCACAAGTATTAGTGAGTTGTTAGCATAATACCTCGTGAAATATACAGTCCAGTATGCTATATCCCTGTGCCGGACCTGAAACATCTTTTGTTCTAGCACCATTGGGTAACAGAGAAGGAAAATGGTGAAGAATAGAGCCGTTGCGAAGCCTACTCACAGTTGTGCCATTCGATGACACCACAAAGCACCGCTTCCCAACTGGTCTTGCAAAGACATACCTAAGAGAGTAAATAAGCAATATTCAGCAAATAATCCCTTTGAAAAGAATGGTATCGTGAAATATATTGCAATTGAATATGCAACTCAAGTTAATGGGGAAGTAAAATTTAGAGAGGACAAATATATCATAATAATGGGAAATAATATTCTTATAGATTGCAGAGAGAGCATACAGACCCAACCTCAAGTTCATACACAGACTCGGAACAAATGATCAAGGAGAAAACTGAAGGCTAAACTAGCATACATGATGGCAATACAAGAAAACTCGCACAAAGCACAATCAACAGAAATAAGAGGTTGCTTGTAACAATAGTTTCCTCATTCTAGCGGATCGTCACACCAGTGAAGGACCCAGGTCACAAGAAGCTTGACTGACCAACCAGTGACATCATCCTTCCTCCGCCCCAACTCGAACAAAGCCTATCCATTGCTATCTACTAATATCAAAAGATGGAAGGATATCACACATCATCTCTCCTCCATTATCTAAGCCCACATGGGTAAAATGATTCACTAGTTGAGTGAGTGGTTATCCCTTCACACTAACTGACTAACTGGTTGTTGTGGACTCCGCCTGTCACCCAAATCCAGGGGTTTGTACTTCCATACGTCATTGTAGTATCAAGCATTGGTTTGGAGAGGATTAAGAGAGTTCCTTAAGGGCTCAGTTGAAATGAGAGTAACTGGGGATGCATAATTAGGGGGTAAAAATTTTGAATAGGAAAAATATACTTTTTCGACACAATCTTTACCCTATAATTGTTTGCCCTTTTTTATTCGGTCAAATCTGCTGGTAAACCATACTTGACTAGTTTGACCTCACTTTTGAGTTTTGAGCAACAATTCGTCAATAGCCTAGGTTTCACGCCTTTAAAATAACCACTGACAACTAATGAAATCAAGTACTACTCGAGTACAGATTACACTCATACCAGCATATCCTACTTCCACTATTAGCCCCATTCTAAGCGATATCTTAGTGTCATACAGAACGTGGTTCACCGGGTGACAACAAGCATGACGATAGGGGCGTCCCCATAAATTTTGGTATTCCACCTACTTCTCAAACACTCTTTGGATTTTGACCTCCTAAGTTTGAACCATTTTAAAAAAAACCAACGCTCCTAGACTATCCTTACAAATTCCGACCTCCTGACGTGAAATCCTGACAACCTCCTACCAAAACCCTATGAAACGGGTTCATTCTCAATTCTCATCCATCACATCGAAAAAAAAAAACGAAAACCGGAAACAATCGGGAGGACCGGAACCGCACCAGTCCCGGGAGAGGCGAGGCGGGACGTCGACCATCCACTCGGGGAGCATGAGCTGGCGCGAGAACCACCGTCTCGCGTCGGCTCCTTTCAGCCGCGATGCCTGGACGGCGTCGAGCTCCGGCGACGGCGGGGCGGAATCAGGGATGAGGGAGGACGCGAGGGAGCGGGCGCGGGCCTGGGACTCCGCCCGGTGCTGCGTCTGCCGGAGCAGGGCGAGGTCGCGCCGGCGCTGCTGGTCGGAGATCGACGGGCGCTTGTACGGTCGCCGGGAGTCGTGCTGCGGCGCCATGGCGAGCAAAGGTAATGGGTGAGGTTCGATTTTGGGTTTTGTATTCTGAATTCTCATTTGCGTCGGATTTTCCGGCTCCGATTTGAATCCGTTTTTGTAAGATTAATTTTTGAAGTATATTATTTGTTCGAATATGACAATGGATACGACAACGTTTTATACTAAAAGGTATAGATCCTGGTATTATAATTATTATGATTTTGGTGAACTCACAAACAAAGATAAGTGTGTTATTTTATCTACTTCGTATCCACGTTGGTTGTTTTTCGTGTCTGTTTAAGTTATGTTAATGTCCAACAAAGCTCGAAAGATTACATTCGAAACATAGCGAATACGAAGTAGTTATTGGCATTTCTACACACACACATATATATATATATAAGAGATACAAAATTCAAATATACATTTCTACAATTGTATCTTATACACACACATACATATAAGAAATACAAAATTCAAATATAATAAATGTTATTTGAGTGGTATATATACACACACACATCAATATTCAAAGATAAACAAATATGAATAATAATCGGATATGAATAAGATATTATCTCTAATCTTGTAAAATAAGATATTATTTGATACTAATACGGTCGAATATTAGCATAAATGCAATTAACACCTCACATACTATATTTGCTATCATATTTAAATGGATTCTATATTTTATGATGATATTCTAATAGATGAATTCAATTCAGTCCATTTAGACCGCTTTCATCCCGAAAAAGATTTTAGTATTCACATTTGTTATATAAATAAACTCCACCTAAGGTAACTTACACGCCCTTACTCCTCCATATAAATTCGAGGGCAACTTTCGTCTTCCACATATAAGTAATGATGTTATCTTTTCGTCCCTTTTTCATCAAAAAAAAATTTGTTCTAAATTCCGCTCCAATTCAGGTTGATTTGATTTGTATCGGTACAATTGACATGTCCAAGCAGGGTAGAAGAAATACTTTTGGAACAAACACTTAGCATTCTTTATGTTTAAAGGACAGTTTATTTATCCATACATTACCACCAATCCGATCCCTGCTGATCGGCCTTTGTTTACAAAACAGGTGGATCTTGTAAAAGATAATGAGTTCATGACCAAGGAAGCTCAAATGTAACGGTTGGAATTTACGCAACGAGAACTTGTTCCAATCAAGTAGTAGTCTGCGACAATGAGAGCATCATTAACCCCAATCCCATTTTTTCCTCCAACCCAGTTTCTCTCTCCGCCACATCAGCAAAAAACACTATGCAACCCACCACCCAACCCAACTCATTTTTCACTTCTTAACCCCAACCCCACTTTCAACACTCTCTCTCATCCACATAATTTTTTTTACCTCATTTTCTATTTCATCACAAAAACACATAAACTACTAAATAAATTATTTCTACAGTAACTTAATCTAATTAAATTACGTTAATTGTCAAATAATTTCAAAAAAGTAGATTTAATTAAAATTCGACAAATACATAATACGATAACTTTAAATTAAATTATTACAATACGTATTACAAACAAAATTAACTTGCATTCCTTCCAAAGCGTTGCCATATATTTTCGATCAAATCGGCTCGCAATGCTATATGCTTCCGGGCGTCCCGAACCCGATCTCTGTTACGCAAATATTTGTTAATATCTACGATACTATCAGTGGAATACGGAAAACCTGACTCGTTTGAACTTCCGGCGGTGTTTTGAGGTCGGTCGTTGAGAAATTCGTTTACATCCACCAACTGCTCGTAAGAGTCGCGTTCGTCCTCCACAATCATGTTGTGCAATATTATGCATGTAGTCATAATTTTACCGAGAATCTCTGGACTCCATGCTAGCGAAGGCCTTTTCACGATGGCGAATCTTGCTTGAAGTACCCCAAATGCGCGTTCCACATCTTTCCTTGCTGCTTCCTGAAATTGGGCAAACAATTTATCTTTTGGTGTCTGAGGAAGAATGATTGATTGCATAAATGCTGCCCATTTTGGATAAATGTCATCTGTGAGATAGTAACCCATATCATACGAGTTGTCATTCACTTCATATCTAACAGGTGGTGCACGTCCCTCCATAATGTCGTCGAAAACTGGAGATCGTTGGAGGACATTCAGATCATTACACGATCCTGGGATCCCAAAAAATGAATGCCAAATTCATAAGTCGTAAGATGCAACAACTTCCAGAACAAGTGTTGCATTTCCACTTCGGCCCTGATATTGCCCTTTCCAAGCAACTGGACAATTCTTCCATTCCCAATGCATACAATCGATGCTGCCCATCATGCCTGGAAACCCTCGTAGTTCACCAACCTGGAGCAATCTTGCTACGTCCGCTGGATTAGGCGTTCGTAGATATTCAGCACCGAAATTGCTGATGACGCCTTCACAGAATTTTTGGAGGGACATTCTTGCGGTTGCTTCGCTGAGACGTAAGTACTCGTCAACCGCGTCTGCTGCTACGCCATATGCTAACATCCGCAGCGCTGCAGTACATTTTTGGATACCTGATATGCTAAGTCGACCCACCGCATCTGGTCGTTGCTGGAAGAATACATCGGTAGCCTCGAGCGTGTTTACAATTCGAAGGAAGACATTCTTCCGCATTCGAAACCTTCTTCTGAAAATACGATCACAATACACCGGACTGTCAGTAAAATAATCTGTAATTAGACGATTATAACCAACCGTCCGATCTTTGTCCGGGTTAGAAGTTCGCCTTCTCGTCCTACATGGACGTTGTGTATTGAGATAAGAGGAGATGTACTCAACAACTCCGTCGGTTACTTGGTCTATTGCCTCATCTACGTCATCAGATGAGGAAGAGGAAGACTTGGAATTAGAAGTATTGTCAGCCGACATACTTGAGACTTTGCGTTTGAGGAGAAGTTGCAGTTTAAGGTTCCCGTTACAATGACCTCTTATTTGTAACATTAATCCATCTTGTAAAACGAATCTTACATGTTCACGCAGCTTGCGTTGTCAGACGAATCTTACATGTTCACGCACTATGCGTTGTCAGACGAATCTTACCTGTTCATGCACTATGCGTTGTCGGACGAATCTTACATGTTCACGTAGCATGCGTTGTCGGACGAATCTTACCTGTTCACGCAGCGTGCGTTGTCGGACGAATCTTACCTGTTCACACAGCATGCGTTGTCGGACGAATCTTAACTGCTCACGCAACATGTGTTGTCGGACGAATCTTAACTGCTCATGCAACATGCGTTGTCGGACGAATCTTAATTGTTCAAACTTGTCCAGTAAATCCATGCGATGGTTTGAAGAAGGTTATATAAACTAACATTTTGGATTTCATTTTCCACAACAACCCTTAAGGCACTACCGCAACTTACAAGAGAATGTCGTCCCCTGACCACAATCGTGACTCACAACGCGGACGAGGCACCCCTCAGCCATTATTTTCCAGTGGTTATGGACATATTCCACCACCCTTCCCTTACCAGTTCGACCCTTACAACAATCCAAGTTCTTCACAAAATCCACCCACACAATATTTACCACCACAACAACCTTACCCACAACAACAATATCCACCATCACAACAACCTTACCCACAACAACAATATCCACCATCACAACAACCTTACCCACAACAACAATATCCACCATCACAACAACCTTACCCACAACAACAATATCCACAACCACAACAACCTTACCCGCAACAACAATATCCACCACCACAACAATATTACAATCCATTACCGCCTTATGAAATGTATGCGAACCTACTTACTGGACATGCATGTCCTACTATCCCAATCTCAACTTCTGATGATGAGGATCAACATCACGACCAACCCTCCACAAAACCAAGACGACGTACGTCATCTCCATCACCAACACGATCACCACAACCAAACAAGCTGAAGGCCTGGTCCACGTTGGATGATGAAGCGTTGATCTCGGCTTACATGCAAGTTAGTATGGATGCCGTTGTAGGCACCTCGCAAAAAGCCGGAGCTTTATGGGGTAGAGTGGCACGCGTGTACGAGCAGGCTGCTAGTTCAAACAAGATGATAACCGCACGCCTCTCGGACTCATTGAAAGGTCGTTGGAGAAGGTTTACGCCATTAGTAATGAAGTGGAGTGGTTGCTATGATGAAGCTCTACGACGGAAAAGGAGTGGATACAACCACGAAGACGTCGTTCATGATGCGCACAATATTTACGAATCCACTGTCGGTACCAAGTTTTCATTCCTCCATGCATGGGAAATGTTACGCAAGTATCCAAAGTGGGAGTCGTTGGTAAAACCCGGTTCAGGAAAGGGAACACGTGCACGCCCAACAATAATTGAACGTGAGGAAGTAGATAGTACTCCAACATCAGGAAGCGGGACTAAAAGAAAAAGCACGGAAGGCTCTTCGACCCGGTCATCTCCGCTAGACGAAACAACACCAGATGAAACTCCACAACAACCTTTTCAGCGCCCAGAAGGGGTAAAAAAGGCAAAGAAGAAGGGAAAAGCCCCAGCACCAATTCAACTGGACGACCGGGTTGTGGAGCTGTGTTCAAAACTTGAACATTGTTCACAAATTATAGGTGAAAAATCAGAGCGAAAACATATGTTGAAGCTAGCCACGGGGAAGATAGCATTGATGAACACACTGTTTAGTAAGTCGAGCCGCACAGAAGTGGAAGATCAGACACTCGCAAAGTTACTGGATTGGGCAGAGAAAAATGGACATCTTTAATCGGTTTAGTTACGTACTTTGTTGTTAATCAGTTGAACTTTATTTTTAGAATGATGTATTTGGTTTAAGTACATTTCCTTCGTATTTCCAGTTATGGAAGTAGTCCTATCTATGTGTGTTTGCTTGTGTAAGCAGTTAATGTTAATTTATTTTCCTTTATTTTTGGGTTATTTTTACATTTATTTAATTTCCTTTTTCTTACTGATTAGTTGTAATTATAATGCACACCCCCAACGTCTCGGTCGGGGGTCTCGCTGGTGAGGTGGCGGGGGTGGCAAGGGGGCAGCGCCCCCTGAAGATTTTTTTTATTGAGATTTTTATTAGTAATTCTCTGCCGATTTTTTGGGTTACTAATGTATTTTGGGATGAACCTAGATAAATTCGTGTGTTCTATTTTTATGGTATTTTTATCTTACTAATTTCCTTTAATTACTTACATTTATAATAATTATTATTTTTACATTTATCTTACTAATTTTCATTAATTATTTTCATTTATTTTAATTTTCACAAATATATTCTAATTATATAAATTATTATACATATCAAATATATATTAAATAACAAATATAAAAACAAAAAATAGCAAAAAAAAAAATTCAGCCAACCCGGGCTGGCCACGTGGCCAGCCCGGGTCCGCCCCCGGGTCGGGTCGCAGACCCAGGTCTGGACCCGACCTGGGTCCGCCCCCCATTAAGGGGGGCTGGGGTCGGGTCCCCTCAGACCCGACCCCAAAAGAGCACCCGTTAAGGGTGCTCTGAGAACTGACTGACGGCTTGGAGTGGATAATTTTGATGCCTGCATGTTTAAATAAATCCAGTTAGCAGAAATCAATCTGAACACTCATATATGACTACTGAATCAGCTACGAAAGAGTTTCCTGATGTTAATTACCACTACGAAACTTGCTTTGATGTCTGATATTGAAACTGGTTCCTGTCCCTTCTCGTCATATTCCATAAAGTCACCTTCAGAAAAGTCGATTTCGAAATTGGTCCCCCATATCTATCAACCAAATACTTAGATAAAAAGAAGTATATATGCAATATATGCAGAGACGTAAATCATGGCACACAAAATATCTGATTCACAAAGGATGTTCTAAAAATGGATCGTGAGAGTAACGTCAATGAGGTTTGGCCAAAGCAGTTTACAGTCTTAACATAGTAAAGCATGGCAGCCTGGCAGTAAACATTATCACCCACATGATTTAAAAAATGCAATATGTGAGAACCTAGTTACTCTAATAATTCCACACGGCAATGGATTTCGAAGATAAGAGGGACATTGAATGAAAAGCAGAACTTTCAAGTTCCAACATAAACCATCAATGATCAATCCATAGGAAATCCGTTACTCCACTACCATCTTTTACCTCCTCTACAAAACTCAAACAAGTCAAATCTCAGCCAAACAATGATACCAACGTGTTGATGCCCAAAACACACAGCCCATGGCAGTGGGTATAAAGTATTCTACATTTACGTTAGTCAAAGGAAATTTTATATAATTTACCCATCTTGACAATACTAGCAAAACATTTACTTTTGCAATAATTATTCTGGTCATATATTATTCTTCAATTTAACCCACTTGCACATCCATGGAGTATCCATCATACATTCATACCTTCATATGTGGGTGCCTTCATGTAGACCTTTCGAATTTCCCTGTTTATTGTATGATTTGTATCTATTATCTTATTATTTTGTTCTCCCATCCTAGATCCTTTTTCCAGAGCACTAGCCTTAACGTACTAAATCCACCTTTTATGGCCCCAATAAAAAAAGCTAATCAAGGAAATTGCAGTACATGAATAACAATAAAATGAAGGCAAAAGTATTCTAATCTATTAAAATATATAGGATCATATGTGAAAATCTGATATTCTTATAACTGTGATGAATGAAGGTCGGCAAATAGAAGGGAAAAAACATAAACTTTCATTTGTAGACCTCACTATTTGTTAAATCGTCTAAGTAACACTTCACAGTTCAGTTCAATGAGGCAACAGAAGCAGGTTCGGTTTCTTCTCTCTTTATTTCTAAATTCTAATGTATAATTCTTTACAATGTCAATTATCTAATCACAGTAGTTCTTGCAGAAACAAGTAAAACCAACACCACTAGGTAGATGCGAAGTATTTATGGATGGCTAGTTTTAACTGCCAAGAAGGATCAAAAGCTTTCTGCATGAAGGAAAGGACGGCAATATAGATATATTCAGTTAAAGGATATCAAAAGTCGACCAATAATTAGAATCTAGAAAACTTGATATAGTCTAGGCAGCGAGTAATGAGGACAATGAGATTTTAGCAACATGACCATTAACCTAGAAAATCAAAATAGAACTTTCCATTGTAAATGACAAATAAAACTATAAATATTAAACTGCATCATACATGAACAACATCATTATCACTGAAAGTCCCAACGTAAAGACCACTCACAGATTCAGCATGCCATCCATCTCCAAAGAAAAACTCAATAGGCTCAAAGCCTCTGCAGTCGAACACCATCAATCTAGCAAATTGATGGGCCTGACTCCTCTCCAGTGTGAGTGGCCAACCATGCCCAGGAATCATCTTGATGTTTCCTTCTCTTCCACGAAATTTACACTGTAAAGGAAAATGGGTGATATTGAAGACAAATGGAGGTAATTTGGCACGTAAATTTAGTGAAAAGATCTTTAGAATGAAACAAGTGGAGAATAATACTGATATGTACAAGTGGGATTGTGGAGGATTGATTCAAAATGTTGATGAAATAATCATGTAAGCTCCTAACTGTATTGTGAAATATATAATATTGGTACAAATGCATGTTTTGACATCCACTGACGAATGGAAAATCCAAACATCAATCTTCATAATTCTCTATCTAAATGCATGGGAACACATTTTACATCCCCAAAAAGGAGAAAATCATTTCTATTTTTTATACATGCATAATTCAGTAAAATTAGGTTTTCCAAAAATCACTTTCTCATAAGATTCTGGACGAATAAGATTTTAGTCTAAAATTATAATCCTAAACAACGGTTACTTATCCTATTATGTTCCACAAACATACCCAAAACACATCTGCTCGTCACCCAAAGCCCTCAAATTCAACATATACTTCTCCTAAGAACTCGAATGCCAAACTTACATCAAGTCACTCATGCAAAAGCTAGTTCTAAATTTACTTCCTCTCACTTCCTAACCATTGTTATGCAAACCAATCACAACACTGAGTTTTACCCTCCCTTCGGTCACTTTTGTGTCCTAAACAAATTTAAAGCGCTCCCGGCCATGCTAGTATGGTTTTAACCCACACCCAACTTGTTCTATATCTTGCATGTTAGTTACATAACTGGATGATTTCAATTCATCCCAACTTTAGGAATAACTAGTTGCTAGACATCGGATAGGTGAAACCTAATGAATCACATAACAGCCAAGTACGGTTTAAACCTATACCAATGGAATCTCCCACCAAAGCCCCAAAAATTCATCACCTAAACCCCATAAATTCAACACCAAAATTATATTAACTCTAAAACGCAAACAAGATTTCATTCACTTCCTAACTATTTTCCTACAAACCAATTACATCGAGCTTAACCCTTTGGTCATTGTTGCGCCTCAAACTTCCATAAAACACTCCCAAATATACTGGTACAGTTTCAAATCACACTTGACTATGATTTACAGTCATCCGTATTCTAAGAATAACTACTTGTTACACACAGGATATGTGAGTACGTGACACCTAATAAATAAAGTAATGGTCAAGTATGTTTTAAAACAATACAAACGAAATCTCCCTCAAAACGCCCCAAAATTCTCACCTCACCACCCAAACCCCTCAAATTCAGCGCCAAAACCAAATTAACCTTAAAAAGATAACAAAAGCTCATCCATGCGACCAAATGAAATGGCCTCCTACAAACCAAACAAAATCCTTGTTATACCCTTTGGTCACTTTTGCACACAAAACAACCCTGTGACGCTCCTAGATATACCAGACTAGTTCTACCGCGCATGCAACCACATAATCTCGTGATTTACTGTTTTCTATCCATCCCTATTTTAAAGTAGGGAAATGTTTGTTGAACGCAGCGCGTCACGGACGCGTTCTACGTGGACATCCATGTCAGCCCTTACGTGGCCAAAGCATGAATGTTTTTTTGTTTTTTCTTCCTGATGTCCACTCAAATCACATTAAATGCGTTTCAACTCAGCACGTTCTCTCTCTCCACCCAAATACAAATATGATGACACTCTTTCTTTCTTCTTCATTCTTTCTCTCCAGAATAAATCACCATTTCGAAGAAGCGTCTGATGCAAACTCCCAGGATTCTTCACAACGTAAGCAGCGTGAATGGGACGGTGCGAAGACTTCCCGATGTTCTTGTCAACGCTCCGTGGTGAAGACTTACGTCTGTTCGGTTTATGTTGTACATCTCTCCGTAATAAATCACCATTTCGAGTAAGATATTACGTCGAAGAAGCGTCTGATGCCGACTCCGAAGGTTCTTGACAACGTAAGCAGCGTGAATGAGACAGTCATGTTTAAGTCTTACATCTTCTTTCCGATTTACTGGGAAAATATATATTATTTTTGTAATTTGTGTGTGTTTGTGTTTGTAATGGAAATCTGAGATGCTATTTTTTTCCTAAACATAATTCTTGTGGGGTAAAATATACAGTGGGAGATTTGTTGAGTTTGTGCGGGGGTGGCAGGGGGCGGCAGCCCCTGCGGGGGACGTGAGTCCCCGCAAAGCGAGCGGACAGAGGGAGCGCGCTTTGCGGACGTTTTTTTGTTTCGACATCATATTATTGCATTCTATATATTGATTCGTTTATTCCGACAATAATGAAGCCATATATTATTCCGGACTGCAAATACACTTATTCCGGACAGCAAATACACTTATTCTGGACAACAAGTCCACTTATTCCGGACAAACTTTATGTTCCGTTTCTGGACACACTTTATTCTTAAACCGGACAACAAATACACTTATTCCGGACAACAAATACACTTATTCCGGACAGCAAATACACTTATTCAGGACAAACTTTCTGTTCCGTTTCTGGACACACTTTCTTCTTATTCTGGACAACTACACTTATTCTGGACTGCAAATAAACTTATTCCGGACAGCAAATACACTTATTCCGGACAACAAATCAACTTATTCCGGACAAACTTTATGTTCCGTTTCTGGACACACTTTATTCTTAAACCGGACAATAAATACACTTATTCCGGACAACAAATACACTTATTCCGGACTGCAAATACACTTATTCCGTACAACAATATACACTTATTCCGGACAGACACATAACGTAAACAGGACAAACACATAATGTAAACTGCACACACATAAAGTAAGCTAGACAAATTAAGTTGATCCAACGTAAAACTTAAAAACAAATATTTTATTATGATAAGTGTGGGCTCTGCACGAATAATGAGACTGCACGATGTCCTAGGGTCTGCACACTGTCTTATCTGTGTATTGGGAAATGAATCGTTCAACTTAAAGAACCGGCGTTTTTTAAAAAGACCAAAACGCGCGAAGAGAAATTTCGCTGACTGGACGCTGACTCAAAGAAAAATATCTGAGCTGTACAGATCCACGTAAGGCGCGTCCGTGACGCGCGCGTCCGTCTATAACTACTCTTTAAAGTAACCCCTTGTTACAAACGGGATACGTGACATCTAATTAATCAAGTAACTTAAAAATAAGGTTTAAAACATGGCATCAGAATCCCACTCAAAACCCCCAAATTCCACAACCTCACCACCCAAACCCCCCGAATCCATCACCAAAACTGATTCCCTTGTGGAAGCGGTCGACCGAGCTGTCACTTTCGGTCGACCGTTTTCTCTTGTGGAAGCGGTCGACCGAGTCCCTTGAGGAAACGGTCGACCGAGTGTCTCTTTCGGTCGACCGTTTTGCACAGGACAGAATTCATGGTTCCGCTTAGGATGCCAACTCTGTCCACGGAAACCCGTGTCCTCGTCTTGTGCGTGAGCCGGGAGGTGACGGTGGGCACGTTACACGTGCCTGCCCAGGGACCGCCGTGTGGAAGAGTATGGGTGTCCGGAACGCGTCACCTCCATGCATGGATCGTGACAAATCTGGTGGATCGTTTGACTCGCGTTAGAGTAGTAGCCTGAGGGATTGCGGATCCCATTGCTTCAGCAACACGCAACTGCTGACGGGTGCAGTGACTACCGGCCGATGGCTACGGAGGCACAGTGACTACTGACCAGGATTGACGACGGAGGTCCAGAGAGGTACCGGCCTATTGACGGCGACGGAGGTCACGGTCCTGCTCGTATGGAGCCGGAGTTTGTGTTGCACGTGGAGCTCGTTGACCCTGCGGACTTCGGTTCGGATCTGTCGATTGTCTGGCCCTCTGTGTGGCAGATATGTTCGACTGGTCTTGATGGCAGTGATTGCACGTGTCGTGCGGCCTGTGTGGCGGCGGTAGGGCCCCTGTGCGGCCTGTGTGGCGGCAGGGAGGATCACGCGTAGCCTGTGTGGTTGCGGCGATGGACTGTCGATGATGTGTTCCAGCAGGTAGCTCGACTGGGCACCTATCGAGTGATATCCTGTGCGGTCTGTGTGGCGCCGGTTGATAGACCGACCTGAGCGACGGCTCCGTTGGTGTAGTGGTGGACCACGATGTTTTCAGATCTGATTCTACCTGCGCGGAAGTATGAACGCCTCCTCACTGATCCCTTGGCTTGTGTAGTCGCGTGTGGGGATGCGTTGCGTACTGTCCGTTAGACCGTATGTGCCTACGGTAGGTCTCTACGGGGACCCGTTGTTTGGACCGTGTGGCCTATGTGGTACCGGTGGTTGTTTGACCGTGCGGCCTGTGTGGCGATGGCGATGTTGCGGACAGTGGGGCCTGTGTGGCAGCGGTGACGATTGTAGACCGTGCGGCCTATGTGGCAGCGAGAACGATTGCGGGACGGATGTCCGGTTTTGCCCTTGTAGGAGTGTTTACTGCTTTGTATTACATGTCATGCTATACTAGTATGTTAGGGCATATAGGTGAGCTTGTCATACGGGGTTTCCTTATGGAAACTCAGGCATTGTTGTTGCATCCTTTTCAGGACCGCGTTAGATTCCGACGGTTGGTGACTGAGGGAGATTGCACTTTGGGACTGGATCCTGTCGTCTACCTATTTAGGTTGTCGTGATTACACGTTTTATGTATTTTGTATTCCTATGTAATCACTCTTTTGACAAACTCTTATGTAATATGGTGCACCTTATGTATTTGGGTATTTCTTTCAGTAATGTCCCCACTCTTGATGGTTTTGTCCACGTGTTTCCCTTTTTTTTAAAAGTTTAAATTTTCCGCTGTTCGGGGATGTTACACAAACAACTGATTTCAAACCTTTGTGCGTGTCTGACTTATTTTGGCCAAAAACAATTCAGAGAACAATTTCATAATATTGTGGTTTAATTAAGACTGTTATTTCTGCATGTTTAAAACTGATATATTTTGAAACTACACTCTAAAAGATGCATCAATTGATTGGCCAATTATATATCCACAGTTTAATTACAAAACAAAATCTTCTTGCATCATGATAGAAATGAATTCTACATCCACTTAAGAATGTATAAAACGTAAACAAGACAATTACGAAACACTTAATTAATAAGGGATATATTATGAGAACTTACCATAGGTGTTGCCATTGCTAATGACATCCATGAACATGTGATATACGTCCAAGTAAACGAACTTAGAGCCCGGGAGATTGGAGTTGAGGTTGTTCACCAGCATCTTCAACCTGTTGTTGAAGGGGAACACAAGGGATTTATCCACCTCTTCGTTGCAACGTTCCGAAGGTGTCCGTGCGAGGATGCTCGGAATGCACCCCAGAGATCCAATTGCCGATAGCACGAACCTCCGTGCTCCGAGATTGTAGAGATTCTAAGTAAGAACATGTCGAAAATGCGTTACTGAAACCATAACAAGACACTTTCTAGCTACCTTACTTATATGTATATATGGCACCTGAGACCTTAATCTTGGTTGATTCATAAAAGAGAGATAATTCTTGACATATATAGTTATTGAGGAAGATAGTGAAATCAAAGTAATTCAAAGTATCATAAGACTTTTCATATTTCTAAATATATCTCAGATATCCGTCAATTGAAAGTAGAATCTCAGTTAAATCTTATTGTTGTTTAATCACATTTAGAGTTGGAAATAACAGTGAATTTTAGGTATATTTAAGAAATTGTAAATAGTTTTGAGCATTTTCAATCATGAATTATTAGAAGATAATGGTAATGTTTTAAAAAGTTTAGAGGATATTCATGAAATCAAACAAATTACAATTTCCTAACAGTTTTTTGGACAACTAACTCTTTTGTATAAGTATTATATATATTTTTTTAAATTTAAATCCCACACTATAGCAGTATAGCTTCTGATCTACTAATTGAGCTAGCTTCTATCGTTTTAAACAAATAACTCTTAAAGTTAATATTCTGAAGGTCACTTGGACCCTTTAATTTGATACTACTTTGCACCAAAACCCATTGAAATTTCATTATCGCTCTTATCATCATGCATGCAACCAACTTAAAAACTATACACTAAACAAAAAAAGTCACATTTAACAAAGATCAATTACGAAATACTAACATGGAGTTGCTGGTTGTACTGTTGCACCAGGAGGTCAGCATACTGCTCCCCATTGTACTCATTCTTAGTGTTATAATTAGGCAACAAGTAGTTATTAAGGTAGTCATTACTCCCCATGCCTATGAAAAATATGCAACGGCTTATGTCCCTTGAAACATCATCAGCTCCAAGCTTGTCCTTCAACTGATTCAGTGTGCTCTCAAAGTTCCGAACCTGTTCGTTGAATGGTATTCTCCCCATCTATAAAATTTAGTACATGTAAAATGATAATAATCGTCAGTTCATTAGTCTTGGTTTAGTTATGTGTTGAAATATTTGAGTTTTAGAGGGGGTTTTACGAAATTTTTGCCGGTCTCGTCGAGGATTCCGGCTGCAGCAGAGGCGTAGTTGAGGCCGTGGAGGGCGGCATTGGCGGAAGCTTGGGAGTGGGGTGGGATTAGAGGTAAGCCAAGTAGATTTGCTGCATGCATGAACAAATTAATTAGAATTTAAAAATATTAGGTATGTATGTTGTAATTTATGTAACACATAGAATGGACGGGAAGTTATGTTATTGTAGGTTATGTTGTGATGATTTCTGGGGTAAACAGATATTTCAGTAAATAAACGTATTTTCCAAGAAGGAGCCTGAAATCCATTTTTAGAGGACACCTCGACATCATTTTCCCTAGAGCCTAGAAATTGAATTGATCCAAGCCTAGAACACTCCCAATCAAAAAAGTGGGTTAAAAATCCATTTTGATGGATGTATAATCCTGCATTTATATTTTTAGTTAAAATCTAAAAAAAATAGAAAATACTTGTTTACTAGATTGTTCAGAAAAATATAATGGGAATTTCATTATGTCAAAATCCCCATTACTTCACTCTACAAATAATATAATGCATACTAAGAACAAATTAAAAACCAAAAAAAAAATGAACGAGCTAGTAATTAAGTGGCATGCAAGCATGAACGACACTAATTATTTTACAGAAATGACCGGAGAAAGAAGAATTTCAGTTAGAAAGACATCCACATCTAAGAGATTGATCGAGCTGTGTTATAAGTATAATTATAATCAAATAACAACCTAATCAGCTAACGCAAATAGAAACTAATTACATCACATACATACCAATAGCATCAACCATGGTGAGACCATTAGAGAACCTGCCAGTGGGGCCATCCTTGAAGTCAATCCCATAAGGAAAGTAATTAGCCTTAGCAAAGGAAGTCAAATCATTATTATTCCCATTATCAATCAAAGAGTCTCCAAATATGAACAAAGCAGGCACCAACTCCTTCCTCCCACCACCATTACCACTCCCACTCACATCAGGTGCAATGTCTTGTCCCAGACAAACCACAAACACCAACAAGAACATAGAAGAAAGACATGTTGGAATTAGTAAATAATTAATTGGCTTTGGTGGTGGTGCAATATTGTTGGGGTGGAGGGTTTATGTAGGGAGGAATGGGGAAGGTGGTAGTTGGAAGAGGGGATTAAATGTGGGATTAATTGGGGTTCGAGTTGTTTTGAGCCAAGTGGTGGACTTGGGTTAGGGTGGGTTGGGTTTGAGAGACACATGAGAGTGGACTTGGTTGAGGAATTATGGTTTTGCATGCATGCATACGCAGATTGTTGGTTCATCTTCCGTGGCCTCGTTAAATTCTTAATTTGACTTCTCAAAATGTTTTCTTGGTAGTGTTTAACATTTTTTTTAGTTAAATCCCAACATTTAACTCGTAATGTTGGGTTTCGATCCGTGGTCAAGCTAATCCAATTGAACAAAAAATGTTTGCATCCATGTAAAAAGTTGGTTTAGCTAATATCGGAAAATTGATTTTTTTCTTCTTAGGTTTTGTTTGGATACTCGAGCATTTGTGTTGCCTAATATATAATGCAACTAATAAAGTGAATATCGAAACGTCCATTTTTGGCGTTCAAAGAAAATTTCCAAAACAATGAGAATATATGATCTGATTCATTTGTTTACTTCGCAGAATTATAGAGAATGATCTATTCAAGCAGGACTGGAGATCAAGGAAAAAGGTGCAGATATTTCAATACGTTGTCCTTAAGTGGACACTGGTACTCCTTATAGGCCTTGGAACTGGGTTTGCTGGTTTCTTCACTAACCTCAGTGTTGAGAATATAGCAGGTTTCAAGTTGCTGCTAATAAGCAATCTCATGCTTAACAACAGGTGAATTGTGTTCAAGTTGATTCTACATCCTCTCTCTCTTACCATAAAAGGCAATTGAATTATAATTTCCTAATATTCATGGATCTCTAATGAATTATATTTCAAATGTTTCTTTCACTAGTTTTGTGATGATTTTGATTATCTAGGTCATATCCCAGTCACATTCAGAAAATAAGTTAGTGTGTTAAAGGATGATACTAATATGCTTTGTGGAAAGGAAATTTTTTCAAAATAAAATTTTTTTTAAAAAAATTTGCCAAAATAAACCTCCACTAAAAATAATTATCAAACTAGACCCGCTGCCACCACGTGGTGACACGTGGCGGCGGCGGGTTTTGTTTTTTTGTGCATAAAGAACTCGGCATCACCAGTGCCGAGTTCTTCTTGGAATAACTCGGCACTGGTGATGCCGAGTTCATTCTGGGAATTCCGGGCTAGTTCCCAGATCAAACTCGGCATCACCAGTGCCGAGTTATTACAAGACGAACTCGGCACTGGTGATGCCGAGTTCAACTTGGTTTTTTATTGGCCAACACTTGACAATTTTTACTGATGTGATTCAAATAGAACTCGGCACTGAGAGTGCCGAGTTCTATATAAGAAACTGTTCTCCTGGCGCTCAGATCGTGCATGAGACGATTGACGCGACAGGAGAACAGTTACTTAAATAGAACTCGGCACTGAGAGTGACGAGTTCTAAAGGCATAACTCGTCGTTACTAACGCCGAGTTCACTTAAAAAAAAGTGAACTCGGCGTTTCCAACGCCGAGTTCCGTCGGGCTATAAAAGCAGCCCGACGCCCCCAACTCTCCCCTTCCACCGAGTTCTCGAGTTTTGAGGTTAGGGTTTCGAATTTTTTTCGTTTTTCACCGTTTTCTTGCATTTTTTATGTATTAGGATGATATACATTGTTGTTTTAGGTATGATTGTGGTGTTTTTGTTGGTTTAGGAACCCGTTTTGGTGCAAAATCGAAATCGAATTTGGGTTTTTAGGCAAAACGTTTTATTTTTTCTTTTTTAGTTGATTATTGAATTTAGTTTTGTTGATCATAGTTCTACGGTAGTCATCTTAAAAAAAGTTCAAATTAAGTATGATTATTGTGATTAAAATTAGATTTTTTGTTGTTATTTATGTTTGAATGTATGTTAAATTGAATGAATGTAAACCTAAAAGTGCTTTATTTGTGTTTAAATGTATGTGACTTTGAATGTATGTGAGTATTGAAGTTTGTAGTCTTGTTAGTTTTCCCAATTTACCAATATGAAAAATATAGGGGATGTTCTGTCAAATTTTTTAAAAATTCTCTGACATGATTCGTAACGTTGTTTATTGTAGTTGATTTTATTGGAGAGATTGTTCGACGTTTACAGTCATTTGCTTCTACACTCGATTGAGGTAATTCTCAACTTTTAAAGTCATTTAAACTCGGCATTCTCAACTTTTTAAGTAGTAAGTAATGAAGAACAACCATCTCATTTTTTAACGTGTTATGTACAGATGGAGGTTGGTGGTTCCAGTACTGGTTCAGTTAGAGGTAGCTACGCTTCACAGGGTCCGGTAGACAGATCAGTGTTGGTTTTGCAGGCCAACCACAAGTCAGACTTGTTCAAAGATTTTGTAAGTATTTTACATTTTCAAATTAAATATTTGCGCGTGAGTTTCAATATTCTGAAAGTTATCTAAATTTATGCAGAAGGATGTTGATGGTGTAAAATGCGTTGAGCATGGATCGAAGCTCAACGCATGGCAGATCACTGATGAGAGGATGTTGTTCCTGCTAGATATGGCAGGGTTTGACACAGTAACTCGGTTGGGCAGAGTTCAGTTGGATCATACGTTGCTGGGGGCGATGGTCGAGCGTTGGAGACCGGAGACTCATTCATTTCACCTGCGACATGGTGAGATGACGTGCACATTGCGTGACATCTCGATGATTACCGGCTTGCGCGTAGATGGATTGCCGGTGTGCGAGTCTCAGGAGTACGATTGGTCAGAGGTTTGCATGGATTTATTGGGTCAGGTCCCCGATGATTTGGGTCGTAAGGGTTCCGTAACTTTGGGTTGGTTGCAAGCTCAGTTTCAGCACTTGCCTTTTGATGCTGACGAGGAGACAGTTACACGACACACCAGAGCCTTCATTTTGTTCCAGCTGGGATGCAGTATATTGGCAGATAAGAGTGGCACGATGGTTCACTTGAAGTACCTATCCTTGCTTGGAGATTTGGCAGTCGCATCGGAGTACAGTTGGGGTAGTGCGGCTCTGGCCCACTTATATCACATGTTAGACGAAGCCTCACTGATTCCGACGAAACATTTGTGTGGTTTTCTTACGTTCCTGCAGTTGTGGTGTTGGGAACATCTACACATTGGCAGACCTTTGAAGAGGAGACCTTTAGCATACCCGGAGGACGACAGGGCACCATTAGGTGCCCGTTGGAGACGACCAAGAACATTCAAGGGTAGTGCGAAGACGACCACACTTGATTTTTATCGTAATGAGCTGGACGTGCAGGAATTCGATCAAGTGATCTGGGACCCTTATGCAAATTTGCTACTTAATCAGTTACCACCATTATGTACGGAAGGTTCAGAGATCTGGACGAGTCGCACTTGGCTTATAAATTTTGGTGAGGTGGTTATGCATTGTCCAGACCGAGTGATGAGACAGTTCGGTCTACAACAGCACATTCCAGAGCCAATGGAGAGACATGTAGTGAAATCGGCTCAGGGGAGGTCGGATGTTAATTGGTTGGTGGAAAATCACCAATTCATTCAGCATTGGTCGCACCGAAGAGATCATCTACAGTTTGAGCGACCACTCCTAGGTGCCAATCCTGAAGAGAGCACACGACTGTATATGGAATGGTACTGGAGCATCACCGTCCGTTGGATAGTTCAGCACGTCTTGGCTCCAAATAATACATTATATAGACCTCGAGCGGGTAGAGAGCGAGAGATGGTAAGATTTAAACATTTATTTTAATAATGACCATGTATTGAAATTGTGTTTTACTGTTTCATAAACTTTTAATGAACTGTAGGTGCATGGGGTTTATGAGTTTCACGAAGAACTCCATCAAATTCACCAGGTGATCAAAGATCACAAGACAGGCTCTTCGATGGTTGGAAAATTAAAGGAAAAAATGAAGGCTTGGCTTATGTGTTTTGGTGCTGAAGAACCCACATTACATTTGAGTCAAGATCGCGTGGTTGAAGAAGAAGATTCACAGTCTCAAGAAGACGCTGGCGGTCTGACTCAGGATACTGAGAATGCAGCACGAGGAGGGGGACGCGGCAGGGGGAGAGGACGTGCTCAAGCACGTCCTAAAAGGAAGAAGAGATTGAGAGGTCACTTAGGATAGATATGTAGTTGTGAATTTATTTGATTGTTTGTATGGTACTTTTGGATGTATGTTAAAATGTTGAACTTCATATTCCACTCGTAGTTGTATTGTATTTTATCGTACTTGTTTGTGTGTCGTGTTCGAATTGTGTTTTCGTTGATTGTGTCGTGGTTGAATTGTTTTCGTTGATTGTGAAACAGGAAATGAAAAAAAAAACTCGAGTTCTTAAATCAATGAACTCTACAAGAGAACTCGGCATCCTCAGTGCCGAGTTCTCTTGTTGTGAACACGGCATCACCCCTGCCGAGTTCACACCAATAGAAATCGGCATCTTCAATGCCGAGTTCTATGTAAGTTTTTTATTGGCCCACTTGATATTCCACTCGACTTGAGTTGCCAGGAGAATAGTGATTCAAATAGAACTCGGCACTCTCAGTGCCGAGTTCTCTTTGATTCACTATTCTCCTGGGCTCATATCGTGCATGAGACGATTGACACGCCAGGAGAACAGTTGCTTAAATAGAACTCGGCGTCCTAGATACCGAGTTCTAAAGTAATAGTTCGGCGTTGGTAACGACGAGTTCACTTAAAAAAAGATAACTCGGCGTTACCAACGCCGAGTTCTGGAGGTCTATAAAAGCAGGCAGACGCCCCCCCTCTCCCTCACGACGGGTTCTCGCGATTTTCAGGTTAGGGTTTCGTTTTTTTTTCGTTTTCCACCGTTTTCTTGCCTTTTTTATGTATTAGGATGATATACATTGGTGTTTTATGTATGATTGTAGTGTTTTTGTTGGTTTAGGAACCCGTTTTGGTGGAAACTCGAATTCGATTTTGGATTTTTAGGCAAAACGTTTTATTTCTTGTTTGATAGTTGATTATTGAATTTAGTTTTGTTGATTATAGGTCTACGGTATCGTAACGTTGTTTATTGGAGAGATTGCTTGACGTTTACAATCGTTTGCTACTACACTCGATTGAGGTAACTTCTAAAACATTTAAGTATTTTCAATTTTTTAAGTATTTAGTAAGAAATTCGATCATCTCACTTGAACACATTTTCAAATATTTAGGTATGGATAAAGATGATGAAGGATCTTTGTTGGTTATGTATAACGGGAAATTAGAATGTGACGGAGATGTGGCAGAATACACAGGATCTGACCGCAAATTGGTAGTTGTTCCGTTGAACATCAAATATGAGGATTTAATTGATGTTATAAGATCTGAATGTTGTTATCCACACAGTATGTTTGATGTCAAGTTGACGGCGAAATTGCCATTAAACAATGATTGGACTTACGTTCCATTAACCAATGATAGGTCGGTTTATGGATTGATGCGTTTGTTTAAACAAATGTCTGTGGTTGGAGTGTATGTGGAAGCTGAACCTAAAGTGCCCGACCCTACGCTGACAACGAACACTCATTCGCCGGAGTATGGTACAGTAAGGTCGACCGGTTGGGACTGTGGAATAGATTTGAATATAAGTCTAAATCCTACAGCCGAAGTTCCAGCATACCAGCAAATTCCATTTTTCCAATCGCATAACTTCCAAACAGGCAACGAATGGTCAGAAAATGTGTGTGACATTCCTTCTAGCAGTGCAAATCCTTATCCTGGTCTGTCGCAATTTGAACCTTCACATTACAGTCATGATGAGTTTGCTGGAGGGGCTGGACCATCTACCTCATATCCTTACCTTGGGCTTGGTTTGTCACCTGTTGAACCAATTCATTTTAGTCGACCAGAAGGCCGGGAACAGATGCATAGCGTTGAAGACGATGACACTGAGGAATTAGGGGATTACAGCACACCTTTCGCTGTAGAAGATGAACCTGAAGGTGTTTCTGCTAATGAAGTCGTTCCGGAGACGCAGGATGTCATATATGCGATGGGTCAATCCATAAACCGTGAAGACGACGACGTTGTTGATGATGCAGTTGCTAACAACGATATGATTCCAACTCTTAATGAACTTCCCGATATCTTCGAGGACGACAACTGGATAGAGAATTCGGTAATTGAACACTCATTCTTCGATGCTGCGAACAATTTTGAACAGAGTGATTGGCATACGCAAGATGGTCGTTCTTTCTGGGATAAACGAATTTTCCCAACCAAAGATGATTTGGTTCATGCTCTGCAATCGTGGCACATTAAAAAGTTTGTTCAGTATTCAGTTGTGGTTTCTTCAACGAAACGGTATACTGTTCATTGTATTCGTCGTGATGAAGATAACTGCAAATGGCGTCTACATGCGTCTGTTCCAAAAGGCTGCAGATATTTTCAAGTTAAAACATACGACGCCGAGCACACTTGTTCCAATCCGATATTGTTAAACGACAACAAACAATGCAGTGCTAATTTTGTATGCGACTTGATAATGCCATCTGTTAGAACTAAGTTCACAATTACTCCTGCTGAAATAATGGAAAGGGTGAAGACCAAATACTCACTTGAAATCGGTTACGCTAAAGCATGGCATGCTAGGCAAAAAGCGTTGAACCGAATATATGGTGCCGAAGAAGACAGTTTTAAAGATTTGCGAAGGTTCGTCACAGTTCTCTGTCAGAATAATGAAGGATCTGTTGTCGAAATAGAGTCTGTCCAGATAAATTCAGACGAGGAGATGTTTAAGCGTGTATTTTGGGCGTTCGGGCCTTCAATTAGTGGGTTTCATTATTGTAGACCCGTTGTCAGTGTGGATGGAACGCACCTCTATAGCAAATATAGAGGTTTATTGCTAATTGCTGTGGGCACAGATGCAAACAACGGAATTTTTCCTTTGGCATTTGCTGTTGTAGAGAGCGAGAATACAGAGTCGTGGACGTGGTTCCTTCATTTGCTGGCAAGTAGAGTTACAAGGCGACCCGATTTGTGTATTATCACCGACAGATTTTCGGGAATAAATGCTTGTGTGCGAGCCGCATTTCCACCTTCGGAGGGCCATGTACATCGATTCTGTCTTCGACACATGAAAGCAAATCTTGCTAAACATCGAAATTGCAAGGAAAGATTGGGACAAATCAAGTTTTATGAAGCGGGTAAAACTCATTCATTTATGAAATTTGAAGAGTTAATGAAGGCTATTGCAGAGGAACATAAGCCGATATACGAGTGGATTCAACATCAAGGTCCTTTGGAAAGATGGACTTGTTGTCACGACGGGGGTCGACGTTTCGGATGTATGACAACTAACATGTCAGAAAGCTTCAACAATGTCTTACGAGGGGCACGCAGTATGCCAATTACAACCATGATTTTGATGACCTTTCTCCGCTTGAACAAATTCTTTGTTAAAAGAAGGGACGTCGCCGAGTCGTGGAATGAAACATATGTACCGACAGTCCACACCGTGGTGATGGCAAACAGCAATCTGGCCAGAACACATACAGTAACTCGGTACCACCAGCTGATGTACCAGGTTGAAGCCAATGACCAGAAAAAATACCTCGTGAAATTTGAAGAAGGAGTTATTACTTGCACTTGTGGATACATAATTGCAATGCACGTCCCATGTTCACATGTACTAGCAGTTTGCAGTGGCAGACATGCAAATGTCAACACTTCACATTTGGTGTCCCCGTATTATGAGGTTCAAATGTACAAGGAGGCGTACAAACCGATATTTATCCCAATTCCTGATGTGAGGTATTGGCCAGATCGAGGCACCATCACAATGAAGCCTCCCCAAACCAAAAGACCTCCCGGTCGGCCTAAATCAACGCGAATCCGAAACGAGATGGACGAACACTCTGGAAGAAAGGTAAGGTGTGGGAGATGCGGCGGTATAGGGCATAACCGAAAGCGATGCAAGGAACCTATATAGCAAAATATTTTGTATGTAACTATTTAGTGAGACGAATGAATGTAAGAGTTGATTAATTGTAAGACTTGTAATGTATTTGTAATGTATTTTGTTATGACTTGAATGAATGTACGACTTAAATCCTTTTTAAGAGTTGATCAATTGTAAGACGATAATTGTAAGACGAATGAATGTAATGTATTTTTTAGGACCGCAAATTTGCCTACTTAAGCCTATTGAATTGGACTTCTGCCTATGAAACTCGGCATCTAGAATGCCGAGTTCTATTGTAGACATGGGTCACCTGGCCGTCACCCATTTTCACACAAGATTTGAGTGCCAGGAGAACAGGACCAAATAGAACTCGGCATCCCCAATGCCGAGTTCTATCTGAATCACTGTTCTCCTGGCAACTCAATTCGACTGGAATGTCAAGTGTTGGGCGATAAAAAATCAAATCGAACTCGGTATCACCAGTGCCGAGTTCTTCCAAAGCGAACTCGGTATCACCCGTGCCGAGTTCTCTCTGGGAGAACTCGGCATCACCAGTGCCGAGTTCTATTTGAATCACCTCAGAAAACGTCAAGTGTTGGGCAATAAAAAATCAAGTAGAACTCGGCATCACCAGTGCCGAGTTCGTCCAAAGAAAACTCGGCATCACCAGTGACGAGTTCTCTGGGAGAACTCGGCATCACCAGTGCCGAGTTCTCTCTGGGAGAACTCGGCACTGGTGATGCCGAGTTCTCTATGCACAAAAAAACAAAACCCGCCGCCGCCACGTGTCACCACGTGGTGGCAGCGGGTCTAGTTTGAGAAATACTTTTGTTTGAGGTTTATTTTGAGAATTTTTTTAAAAAAAAATATTATTTTGAAAAAATTTCCTTTTTCTTAATTACATGTTTATCCTTTTCTCTCTCCAACCTCCAATCTATCAAAACCAACGTACGGTTGATCAACATGTAAGCCTTTTGTCAGCTAAGTTGTGTTACTCTACTATATGAAACTTTAATTTGCTTAATGCAAATTGAAAAGCCTCTTTTGTGCTAATTAGTGTTAGTATGATGTATGACTTATGTATGTTGGTATGAATTAAGTATGATTGTGATATGAGTGGGTGACATGATTGTGATTTGTGATTCAAAATTGTATTTGGATCCATAGTTTGATTGACCCGGATTTTATAGATCTTTTAGAGATAGATGGTCCAGTTTTATTTTGATTTTAGGGTTTGCTTATATAATTACTTGTATATCTCCTTTCTATAAGCAAAATAGTGGATTGGTTTTCTACCGAAAGGGTTTCCATGTAATATCGTTGTCTTTTGGTTTGTGTGTACGTTTTTCTTCTCCGTTTGATTGCTTCTGCATATTGAATTGGCTAACAACAAAATATTAAACATAATTTTGTTGATGAAGATTGAAGGTTCAATCTTCCCTTTCATTTGGGAGAGAAGATGAACAAGTTAAGCCGTCCTTGCGTGCATTAAAGTAGTGATTTAGGATAAACAACATATTGATGAGAACAATACACCAAAAGAGTTTAAAATGAAAAGATTAAATCATCTCTTTCCGAAACAAACTATAGAGTGTTTCCATCACTCAGCAAAATACAATACTACATCCAACAGGCATGTCTAAGCAGCCTTCAACTTTTATTGCCATAAGTCAGAGTTCCAGTTCAGATCAGGCCTCCCTGGAACTGAAAAAACTCGTTATCTACTGTCAGTGGGTAAGAAAAATCCGCTATCGTTGGGTCGAATTCTACAAACCCGTTCGGTTCTATCTGCGTAAATTTCTGTTCAGTAATCTGCACCAAAATATATTTCATTCATTAGTCATGAGATGAGGTGCAATGAAGAGCAGACTTATTAGAATAAGACTTCTAGTCACTGAAGTTGGTTTGCTAAACAAATAAGTTAATGCTCTTAGATTAGATGTGTGTTAATTATACTGCTTGAAGTCTAAATAAGTTTTTAGTATATTTTTATTGGTACCATCAGCTATGGTAGAACACAACTTTGGTAGCTTGAACTACAAACCTCGTTGATTCAGTTACCTCGAATCATCAATTGTGATTAAAAGTTACTTTCATGCACTACACCATAAAACTTGTCTATTCAATACCCTAAATTGTGATCAATTTGATCACATCATTTTAGTACTATGAACTATAAAACTCGCCAATTCAGCACCTCTAACCATTAAAAGTTATGTTTGTACCTAATGGTGTTGAGCTTTTTGTGTATTACCTATTATACTCTGTGTAAATTTTCGTATACCATTTTTCTTACCAAATCACAACTCTGAATTCTCTCCTCTCCGGCATCTGAAACATTCGATTACCTAAGTGTTCTTTTGAGAATAGTTGATTGCACCGATAATAGTTTTATCCTTAAGTTTTTAAACCCGGCCAACAAATAGAATAAGACGTTACCTTTCCCTGAAGTGTCTCATTTGCTGTTTTCAGAATGTGTTCCTGCCCATCAAAGAATCGCAATACTTATTGATACATATCGACAACATCAAAATGGGCACTGAAATACAGTTTATTGAAATTTCTAGACGTATATGATAGCACAAACAACATAATTCGGTAATGTAGTAACTAGTACTCACTTTGTTCTTCAGCAACTCTATTTCTTGGAATATAAGCCGCATCTGTGGGTATAGAATGTGTTCCATAAAGTTCAGTCTCTCAGAAACAGCTGCTGAATGTGTTCCAAAGGATAACAAATAAGTAAAAGTTGTTCTTACTTTAGTGGCACGAATGTGGTACATCCATATCTCAAGATGCCTTTCAACGGCTAGCAGTTCGTTCAACGACATGTTCTCTGTTCCATTGCCATGTATGTACCTGAAGGATGAAATCATAATTCCATTTTGTTCGTGAAAACAATTACTGAAGTAATAATCTCATTTGGCAATTAAAACAAGAGGATGTGTTGTTTTTCTTTCACAATAGACAAATCAATTGCATATTAGATACGATAAGTAGGACCAAGAATGGGAATGGCAAAACATGTCTGGTGATTGATGACTACCTGAGACCCTTTCTTAGCAAATCAATCTCTTGCTTCAGGATCAGTACTTCATTCTCCATCCCCTGCTTTCACATGACAATCGTGAGTTAAATTATGGAAAAAGAATAGAAATTGAAATTGAAAGAGACAAATCGGAAGTAACTAAAAACAATTTTCTGCGCTTGGCCACGATGTTAAGCTATGAAGATGTGGTGCCAATAGGTGAATCGAAAATCTTATTCTAGCTCGAAACATATCACATTATTCATCAGTTTAATTTTTTATGTTGACAAATCGAAATTCAACTTCATAAGTTTGATCAGAAAGCTCTCTGGTTTAATTAGTAAATGTCCAACATCAAGGTCTTGACAACAATATACAAATCAAATTCTTTGGCATCTGAACTAAACAATCCTACAACTTGTGTAATATGAATTGACTATATCTGTTATTGTCATTTATGTCTTAACTCTTAATGTTGTCAAAGTCCAAAAGGCAATTGAGTCATAGAGAAATAGAAATTGTTCTCTCTTTAGAATCATAAGCTCCCTGTAATCCATGAGTTCCGAATGAAATTACTTTTTTTAATACTATCTTGCCACAAACAACACTGCCATAAATAATGAAGAACAACTTTATGACTTCTTTTTCCTAAAAGCCCATTAATCACGCAACAAAATTCAAACAAGAGATGGAAGTGCCACGATGAATTTCACAAAGGATACCATTTCAGATATAGCAAAAAAAACACTACATGAAACCATTGAAAATATGATAAGACCCGTCCGACTGACCTTAGTGTTGCTTTCTTCAGCAACTTCTGTTTGAATATTTGTGCATGACTTCATGTACCTCTCAATCATCTCCTGCATTGTCCTGAATCAACATGTGTCCATCATCAATGTAACAATCACCAAAATCTTTGTCTAAGACTAACCTTTTTTTTTTTGCTAAAGCTTATTCTTAAATTGGAAATGGTGTAGTTACTAAATACACCTTTATCTTAACTCTTAAGCTTCTGTTATTCTAACGAAACACTAGCCTTCTTTGAAATCTTACTTCTGACCACAATATTATAAATCATGGAAGTTAGAGTGATAAAATGCACAATGCTTGTAGCTGTTCTATGCAATCCATATCTGATGTCCTTGATTTGAATGATAAAAAAACATCATAATTGATCAAAACAATAAGAACACTAAAAACTTAACCGTGTATGAGTTTTTTGAAGCTATTCTATGCCAAAATTTGATAACCTTCCAACAACAACAACAACAACAACAACAACAAAGTTTTTTATCCCAAACAAGTTGGGGTAGGCTACCAAAATTTGATAACCTTCATCTAAGAAAAAAACCAATAAACACTAACCATAGCATTGCAGCTAAAAAGTAACAAGATATACAATCATTGACTAACCGGGGTGTTATAGATCTTGAAAATTCAAACTCTGTCCACATACATAAATATTCAACACACTATTGTATAAAGGCCATATCTAAAACCCTTCAATTTACGTTAAAAAAATTGTAATCCTGAGCATTACAACTTATAAAAGTATAAAGATATCAACATTTGGAGGTGTTCTATGTAGCCTATGTCTGATATCTTTCAACTAAAACACAACAAAAACCAATATATTATGTTATAATTTGAACATAACACTGCAAACTTGGAAGACAAAAAACACAAGCATACCCTCTTGTGGCCATTTCAAAGCACTTTCCATTGCCAGAAAAGATGATGAGCGCAACATCGGCATCACACAGCACGGACAATTCTCTGGCCTTCTTGAGCAGCCCAACGCGGCGCTTGCAGAAGGTGACCTGCCTGTGGACTGGATTCTCGATTCTCCTCATCTGAACCTTACCCCTGCCCATCTCTACCTGCACACAACCTCCCACTAGTTTGAACTAGCTTCGAGGCTGCTGCAAAATTCGAACGATCGACTCTACCTCGCTCGCAACAACTATCGAGCAATTGGTGGGCATGCTTCATATAGCTGCAAAAGTGCAAATGGGCACTGCCTCATTTTTGCAACAACTTTTTTAACTACTTTTTTATGTAGAAAGATAGGACTGACACTGGTCCTACCATCTTGAAATAATTTGCTGGGAAATCTTTCTTTCTTTTGTTTTTGAAAAGTGACTCTACAAAATATTTTCTTACTTTGGAAGTTCGGTTTTCAACTAAAATATTTGAATTGATGTGCAATGTCTAGAAACAATTTGGGAGTAAAGTTCTAGAAATAAATAAAAGTTTCTATAAAAGTGAAGCAAAAAGGACTCAAGAGATTATACAAGTGAAAGTTTTTTGTACTATATTAGCATTAAAAAGAATGTCTGATAGAGATATTGAAATGAATAGTTGAAAGGTGATGATATAAGAGCACAAATAACAGCGTCCAGGCTACCCTGGGCGTCCTGCACTCTCTCTCTGCCACGTCAGCTCACCCAACCCACCCAAAAAACTCTCTTACCCATGCCCGGGCTACCCTCACCCACCCTACACTCTCTTTCCTCCACATCATTTCTTAATTAAACAAATTTAATTCTCACACAACATTTAACAAATTACATTTTATATAAATCTAATTCTAATTACAGTTTTTTTAGATTTTGAAATCGTTGGTTCTGGAAATTTCTTAATTTTAATCACTTACAAAAAATTATTACCCCACATTTATAACAAATACCCAATCCATTAATAACAAAACCTAAACTAAATAAATTTTAAAAAAAACCAATCGGAGGGGGACACGTGTCCCCCTCCCTTGGGCGCCCGGGCGTCTGCCCGGGACGCCCACCGCCCGGCCACGCGCGGACAATACAACAGAATAAGGTGTTATGCAATGGCACACAAAGTAAAATGTTTTTCGGTTAAATGGTAAAAAATGTCAGTTTTAAAATAAATAAAAATCCCACATCTAGAACATGTTTTGTGAATTTATCAAAAAAATTATTCTTTTTATCATGTTTGGCACTTTTACACCATTGTACTTATCCCTAGTTTCTATCTTCTATACTCAAAAGTCAAAACTACTTTTGCACAATATATTCTTCACAGTACACATAGGGAGGGTTTGTGCACATGGATTCCGAGGGAATCCGACGAAACGGAATTTGGATTCCGGTTGACTCCGGAAATGGGGCGTTTGTGCACGAAAACACGGATTCCGTCGGATTCCGTCAGATTCTGTGGTATGTATAAAATTTTCTTTGAGTTTTCCGTCACTTTGAGGTTGGAAAACCACGGAAACCGAATTTTTTCGGTCGACCGTCAAACATTCGGTCCACCGAAAATGAATATAACGGACGACCGAACATATTTCGGTCTACCGAATTCGTAACTAGAATGACCCGTTCGGACGACCGAACTTAGTTCGGTCTTCCGTTTACGTTCACTATGAGGAAGTCGCATTTCGGTCGACCGAAACTAGTTCGGTCGTCCGTTTTTCTTATCCAAATTGTTTTCCGAAGCAGACACAAACAACAGAATTCAGTCAAAGGGAAACTATTTTCCACTGGATTCTGTTTTCCTCTGCTTTCCCATTGACTCCGAAAATCACTTTCCGGAGCTTTCCGCGCCACTAACACCCCCATAGAGATAGAGTTATAGACAAATAAATTGTACATTTTGGTAAATTGTTACTTTTAAAAAAAAGTTATTTCATTAATAAAATTACATAAGAAATTATATAAAATTTAAATTTTATACAAAACTTCCTAACTTCATCTGATTATTGCGACGCCTACAAGATAGACCTCACTAAACATCATTTACCTAAATTACTAATTCCATTCTTTCTACAGGTAGAAGAAGTTGTCGTTAAAGTATATTATCATTCATACCACTACAAACGATTCTCTTCCCACCAACAAAACATTCACATCAACGTAATCAACTCGTGCCAATTCAAACAGAATTTCACATAACTCTTTACCGAATGAATGAGAAAAGAATTTCTGATCGTGAACCAACGTCCAGAAAAAAAAATTGTCCGGATTACAAGATATATATTCTTAGACGATCAATTTCACTAAAAATTAATGATTATCGTCAAACTAACCAACTCGTGCTAATTCAAAACATAATCGTACACAATTCTTTTTACAAGTGATAGGAAGATAAAATTTTGGTTGTGAACTAACATCCAAAGAATTCGATCAGCTTACAAGATATTCTCAAGTGACCAACTCGGCCAATTGAGGTTGTCAAGTTCCACATAAAGTTAATTAACCCCATTTGACACCCATCCACCAATCCCAAAGTACAAAATGGTCATGAGATTCACCTTCCACTAACCAACATAAACAAAACCAAAAGAGAACAAAGTTGTTTCATGTCATGTCCTCGTTTGGCCTATTTTAAGCTCTTACGAGACAAAGCTGACATGACCTAATAAAGTTGACTAAACAAATTAGTAGAGTATAGAAATTAGAATTAGATCTACGGTCTTAGAGCAATTAGGATTAGAAAACAAATTGTATTCAAACAACGCAGTTGGAATAGAACAATTAGCTTTAGGGAAGAAACAAATGTTTTTGGAGGACAAAAGAATCTTGTCAAATCAAAGTCCAAAGTACTTGGGAGGTGACACTTGTCTTGGTTTCTATGGGAAACATTACTTTGGATTTACGAATAAAGTTGTGTTGTTATTTTTAATGAACAAATGCATTCTTTTTCAATTTCTTTTGCATCGATAGAGATTAGAGGGAATGTGGTTTCCCCACCCTATAACTTTGTGATTGTGTACGTATTTATAAGTTCTAGTTGGTGGGGGGGAAATTCTACCTTACTTGTTGTATTTAGATTGGAAGTTAATTGCTTTTCATTTCGGGTGCATGAATAAAATTTCAAAGGCGTAATGAAGTAACAATATTTATCAGCATATCTTTTCGAAAGATTTTTGTACATTGTTCTAGTTAAATCTTAAGGTGTGATTACTAACCACCCATTGTAACAATTTAGTCTTTGATCTTGATTATTCCAATGATGTAAAACTACCAAACTAATGGTTAGGTTTTCATATGTCTTGTAAAGGGCATTGGAACTAAGGATATATCTACATGGTTCGTAGTTAATTTCTAGGAATTTTAGCTTTCTAATTATCACTATAACGAGCAAATGTTCTCCTTTGTGGATACAAAAATTAGAAAAAGGAAAAAACAAAGAGAGAGGAAAGAATAGAGGAAGAGAGTTAAAACCTGAAAAATCACTTCATATTCAATACTCGTAAAGATGTATATCCATAACCTTCTAAACAACACTAGATCTTGAAATTTTCAGGGTGGCACGGCGATGCAAAGGACGCAGAACTTATAAATGAAACCAAATTATTTCACTTATTTTGAATTGGTTTCAATTGTTTATGTGCTTCTCCATTTAGTAGCATGCTACATATTTATGTGTTTTTTTCCGATTTCTCTGCGATTTTAGAATTCACATTATTACTTGAAAAGACATTTTCAAATATGATTAATTCAAGACCTTCAATTGTCTCCACTAAGAAATACCATATTCCCTCAACATAGAAAATGGATCACATTACTTGTAAATCTTCGATTTGAAAATTCATTACAATTTTCTATTCTTAAGCCCCTAACCATTTTATGTGTAGAAAGATTGGTCATTTCACTTTTGAATCATGTCCCCATCAGAAACTCTAGATTTAGCTAATTGCTACTCTAAGATATCATAGGAACGATGGTATATAATTCCAAGGGTCCTTATACACGGACGCGGGCGTCACGGACGCGCCTTACGTGGACGTGTTGAGTCAGCGTCCAGTCAGCAAAATTTCTCTTCACGTGCTTTGGTCTTCTTAAAAACGCCGGTTCTTTAGGTTGAACGATTCTTTTCCCAATACACAGATAGTACAGACCCTAGGACAGCGTGCAGACCCTTTATTCGTGCAGAGTCCAGACTTATCATAATAAAATATTGTTTTTAACTTTTAGGTTGGATCAACTTAATCCAAACAGACACACAACATATTCCGAACAGACAGTCTTCTTATTCCGAACAGACGCACAACTTAATCCGAACAGACAGACTTCTTATTCCGAACAGACACACAACTTAATCCGAACAGACACACAACATATTCCAAACAGACACACAACATATTCCAAACAGACACACAACTTAATCCGAACAGACACACAACTTAATCCGAACAGACACATAACTTAATCCGAACAGACACACAACATATTCCGAACAGACAGACTACTTATTCCGAACAGACATACTTCTTATTCCGAACAGAAAGACTTCTTATTCCGAACAGACAGACTTCTTATTCCGAACAGACACACAACATATTCCGAACAGACAAACAACATATTCCGAACAGACAGACTTCTTATTCCGAACAGACGCACAACTTAATCCGAACAGACACACAACATATTCCGAACAGACAGACTTCTTATTCCGAACAGAAAGACTTCTTATTCCGAACAGACAGACTTCTTATTCCGAACAGACACACAACATATTCCGAACAGACAGACTTCTTATTCCGAACAGACGCACAACTTAATCCAAACAGACACACAACATATTCCGAACACATAGACTTCTTATTCCAAACTGACATACAACTGTTATACATGAAGAAAATGAAGAAGAATGTGATCATTCCTACATTTGTAAGGATGACTTTGGTCTTGTTTGTTGTATATGTGGAATTACACGCAAAAGCATAGAAAGTGTGTCTAGAAACGGAACAGAAAGTTTGTATTATTTATGTAGAAAGATTGTCTTGTTTATGTAGAAAACTTGTCTTGTTTATGTAAAAAGTTTGTCCAGTTTATGTAAAATGTTTGTCCAGATTATGTTGAAAATTTGTGCAGAAATGGAACAGAAAGTATTCCGAACATACACACCACTTAATCCGAACAGACAGACTTCTTATTCCGAACAGACACACAACATATTCCGAACAGACTGACTTCTTATTCCGAACAGACATACAACTGCTGTACATGAAGAAAATGAAGAAGAATGTGATCATTCCTACATTCTTAAGGATGACTTTGGTCTTGTTTGTTGTATATGTGGAATTATACGCAAAAGCATAGAACTTTCTGATTGAACTTTTAACAGTAGAACATCACGCCAAAATCCTCGGAAGCTTTGACACCATTGCATCTCGTTCCAGCACATTAACACTTGACCCAGAGGTAGCAAACAAACGGGTGTGATGCCTTTTCTTAACACAAAAACCACAAGAATCGGCATAAGCAACGTAAAATGTTTGGGCTTCTTCGAAAGAGGGGAAAAACATCTCCTCCTTAGGAACGTTTGTCGGCTGCTCCACTTGGAAAGACACATGAACGATTTCCATCAAAGCATAGAGGTAGGACCACAGAAGAGAAATGAAGAAAAAGGAAGACGCATGTTGAGATTTATAACAAGTCTCCTGTGCTGTGTAGGAGAGCCAAAATGTTCATGGAAAATGAGTGATTTGAGACGCATTAATGAGGGATGGAGGGATGTAGACATTTGTACGAAACGAGGAATAAAATAAAAAATAAACTTTTTCTGTGGAGACTGCCAACTCAAACACGTCTGCTGACTGGACTGGCAACATAAGCGCGCGTCCCGAACGCTAGCGTCCACTAATCGTTTTCCTAATTCCAAACCCTTTGCCACATATAGCTACACATTTGGGCTCTTACCCTGCTTCCTGCCATTAAGTATTGGACTCTGCTGGCAGACAATATGCTCTTTAACACATATATATACTCTATAATATTGCCATAGACCACTGTGTTTCACTCATTTAGTCATTACTTGATGTTCATTCTTGGAGGTACGGAAGAATGATCTACAGGAAACGAAACAAATGCCTGACCTTTTTTTCCTTTTTTCTAAACTAGAGCAACATTAATGGAAACCTGTCTACGAGTGCAAAGTGATTATTAGTTAAAAAAACTCAAGACCTAAAGGGAATTTAAACCCGTAGCAAGGTTCTGTGACCGACCAACAAAATCTTTCCCAGATCAACCGGAAAAGCAAAAGACTAGACATGTCCTGGGGACTACATAGGCAAGTGAAGATACTAAGACCAGCATTTCATAGCATTGACATGTCCGATTGCAAAATAACATTTAATTTGATGAAATTACAACAGTGGATGACCAAAACGAAGAAAAGCTTCTACTAAGTCCATACTAGAACCAAACCATCGAACTGTGACACATGAATGCTCACTTTGGAATTATTACTAAGATCAACAGCCTATGTGCATACATTTTTACTAAAAAAACATGTTTTGGACATTTCTTCACCTTGAGTAATCAAGTGATACTTGAAACACGATTTCTGCTCCAATCCAAAGAAGCCCACATGGTTAAGCACAGAAATGCTTCTAACCATCAAGAACCAGAATATGGTAAAACAAGCTCTATTTGGTTTCAAAGGGAAATAAAAACTTTGTTCATAATAACTGACTTCCTAACAAACATAGCGAAAAGGATGACTCAACCACGTTTGTGCAGTCTCCAGTTACTAGTACCTATCAAGGACCCCTAATATTATATTAACAGTGATCATAAACATGTTACTCATAATCTCGACTCATGGAGACTGTTCCTCAGATTGTGGCTGCAAGTTAGCTTTTACTGTGTTTCAATGTTCAAAGGGATAGCTATGATATTCCCACCGTCGAGGTGAAACAGAAGTTCTGCAGGGCAGATATCTTCCACTGACCATCTGTTAGGATCTCTATATTTCCTTGCGACTCCTCTGCACAGTATGAATAACCTTTCGTCAATAAACAGAATACAAGGTCCTCAAACTAAAGAAAAACATATCTATGTTTTAGCAAACCAGACAACCATGAAAACAAGAAAGAAATACTAACACGTCATAGATATCGGAGACTTTGGTAGATGACATCACACAATGATCAGGAGAAACTGGGAGTGTAAATTTTCATTTTTCCAAAAGCTTCCTCCTGAACTCATCGTTAGATGTCAGCTGTTCTTCAACTTCTTCAGTTTTCTTCCCCTTGTCAGTCCACCCAAGAGGTCTAGCCAAATTTCTTGGCACGGCAAACGTATTTTTTCCCATTAACTGTATATGGCCACCACGTCTATGAGAAACAGTGTTGTTTCTGGCCAATGAGTTTGTATCATCTCTCTTGACATGTCCCTTGCTGTCTGACGTTCTTCCACCTGAAAAAAAGATATATCGTTTAGCTAAACGTTTAAATTAAGTGCATTGAAAGGAAAATACATTAAAACCATAGATAACAAAGGAAGCAAGTCAGAACTTAGCCTAAAAAGTTCCAAAGTGATTTTATTCATTTGCTTTTGAATACCGAATTATTGTGCCACATGGCTCATCAAGATGAATGGATTAAGAATAACCCCATAATTGCCTCTTTTTTTTTTGAATTTCAGGTAAGGTGGATTGATGCCTTTTTATTTTTACACCTGGAACTTTCAACAGAAAAGTAGGTGGAGGATTTCAAATAGACTAACAAATATCATGCTTTGAGGTCTACAGTAGTTTATTTGGACAATCTGAACACATTAAAAAAAGAGTAAAGAGCTAGGAAATCTTTAGACAACTAAAGAAACGCCTTGAGTTTTTTCGTACAGAACCTAAAAGAACGTAGCTAGGAAATGCCATTTGAGCACCATGTTACTTACTCTCTATTTTTTTCCCATTCCTGATATTTATAAAAAGAAAAAGTTCCTCAGTGAGATACTGACGTGATGACATAATTTAAATTGAAATCATTAGTCGTTTCTTGAAGTTCCAATTTGAGAAAACGGGAAACCAAAATCTTGGTGATACATTGAGAAACTGTACTGACATGACGACACAAGTTTTTTTATCAGGTACTGGTTAAGTTAATAAAGTACACAATTTATATTATTATTTTACGTGTAAATAGAACAATCATACGATTTCTACACACAAATAAATTAACAAGGAATCCATACATTTTCGGAAAGAATATTATCACGTAAACATACCACGACCATGCTCTACTTCCTTCTTCTTACTTTGTTTGGGATTGGACTGTGCAATACTTAATTTCTGCCCAAGCAACTTCTGCTTGTTCTTGGCAATGGCAGCTGATAGATGTTCTTGATCAGAAAAGTCTACATAAGCCAATCCCTGCCAATTTGACAGAGTGAGTTGCATGTGAAAATTGACAAAGAAAACATCAACGAGGCACATGAGCCGCTTGGCAATCGGAATAATTCTTCTTAAGATGAAAAGTCAGACATCCAGTGACAAGTCCAAATGCAATTTCTTCTTTGTTACAATAAATGGATTATGGAATAAAAAAAATTCATTCACATACAATATTCTAGATGGCATTTCAGATAAATACCCTCCAATAAGCATCAGCAAATGAGTAACTCAGCAGAAGAAGCATTAGTTTCTCAGTTGAGATTTTTTTCTGATTTTTTTCTTGTAAATGACCAAACACCTATTTCCTTGGTCTGGTTTTCTCTTTCATACCATTGTAGTCCGTTTTAATATATTTGAATACGAGATTCCTTTACAATTTATAGAAGAATTTCAAATTTCTTTTTGTTAGAGGAAAGTCAAAAGTGTTGGTAAGAGCAAAAGCATTAAGGAGTGACGAAAAAAGAAAATCTCTCCTCTTTATGTGCCATCAACTGCCACAGTTATAAAGAAATATGGGTCAATCAGTACCCGCATGACCAAAGAAATAGTGCTGAAAACAGGCACGACAATAAACAGTCTCACACAAGATGCAGAAAGAGTGAAAGAAAGAGACCCTTGATCTTCCAGTGAACTTGTCTTTTAACAAGCGGATAGCAATCACCCCACCACCATCTTTGAGGAATTTGCGAAGATGATCCTCATTAGCCTGCAGAAACAATTGGTCATTGACATAACACACAAAAAAAGCTTTAAAACGTCCATTCAGATATCTTGTTTAACATTAAGGATTTCTACATAGATATGAGTCATTTGATGGTCCTCATATCCTCGAGATGTCAAATTTGGTTCTGAACAATAGAAGAATATTGGACTTGTACTGCATCCCATCTCATCATTAATATTCAAGGCAGAGCTGAATGAAGGGATCGCAAAAGTGACCTATATGACTATTGTGATGAGGGTGTGTTGCCAAAGCCAAAACGTTCCTATGTAAGTAAGAATATTACCCAACTTCTCAGCATTCAACCTGAGAGTGTGCAGATTGTGCCCCACCTTGAAAGAAGAATAAAAACCACCTTATTTGGGAATATTTGCTACTAAAAGTGCAGATGAAGCTAGTCAAATAACAGGGTTATAGCTGTGTTGATCCCCTTAAAGAATATGAATCTTGTTTTGTAATATAGCAAATTGGCACACCCACATACATATAAATACAGAAATTATAGAATGAGCCCGGGGCTCAATTAGGCTTAAATGAGCCCCCTAAACATCCACCATCGAAATCAAATCCAACGTTTGTTAAATAATCTTGTTAAATTTACAAATAAAAGGGTAGATTCGGTATTACTTCCACTTTTGTTTTGGACATTTTTTACCTAATTGATCGGTTTCTAAACCTGGAACAAATTTCTCACGCCTCCACACTTTTTCCTCTCCCCCGAAATTTCCCTAAACCCTAACCCCCGCCATCCTCTCCCCCGAATCCTCTCCCTAACCCACACATATCTCTCACGCATCCACACCTCTCTCTTCCCCCCACCGGAACACCCTTCATAAACCATAACCCTCACCTTCCTCCACGAACTTGGTCCTTCATCTCAATCTGAAAACGCCCAATCCGGTTGGGTATTCAATTCCTCCCAGAAGTTACAAACGAATCATCAAGCCGAAATGGAGGAAGAGAGAGGGAACGCATAAATCCAGAGGTCGTTCGACTGGTATGATCTATATCCACCCCTGGGGGAAACGTGAGAGTTTGATGTTGGTAGTTGTTTAGGTTTTCCCATGCTTTTTTATTTGTTTTTATCTTACTTTTAGTTGTGGCTGCATCTTTCTTAGAAATTTTATGATGTACCATTGTTTCATATTAACATTTTTATCTCAAATCCTGAAACTCACCAATCAGATTCACCTAGTTTGATCACATTTTGTTCCATAGTCTTTTACATAGCTTTAACTTGTTTGATTCGTTCTTTGCTTTCTAAACATTGTTAGGGATTATTTTGTTGCATTTCAAAGCACTGTTATGGTTATTTAGTATGATTTTGTTGTTCCTGTTTAAACAGATTTTGAATTTGAGGTTTCAAAATTATGATGTTTTCAAAATAATGGTGAAAGTTCAATTCAACAAACCTCTAAATCTGCAGGTGTGATTGAGACCTTAAATTCCAATATCAATTCCTTAGTTTTGTTGTGTTTAAAATTCTGATTTCTAAATGTTTTGCTACAGTTAACTATTGCGTGAATCACCGATGTTATGTGAAGCTATTTGTTGAGTTTGTGGAGAAGTATAAACCAAATGAAGCTCACTTGAAAATGATTTCAGTGACTCCTTTTGATAAACTTCTTCATATTCCCAATTTGACTGTTAATCGATGGTTGTTGGAAGATTTAATTAGTAGGCATGTCGACATCAACAAATTTTGTGTGGGTGTGGTAAACTTAGACTTTTCAATTGAAGATGTTGCAGCTATTCTAGGTTTACCTGCTTCGGGGCTCAAGGTTAAGATAAGAGGGAGTGGGAAAACCTCTTATTTAGAGGTTAAATACAATAAAGAAAAAAAACTTCACCTTTAATACCACAAACATTCAACAACTTATGATTGATTTACATTGCAAGAATGATGATGAGTCTGTTGATGATTTTGTCAAGCTCTTAATTTTGTTGATGTGCTCTACATTTTTATTGCCTGAGTCGGGGTCTAATGTTCCACGAGCCGCACTATCCAATTTTGACAAATTAGAGAACTTGAAATTCTACAATTGGTATTATTTTACTTGAACTTGAAATTCTACTTGAACTTGAAATCCAATTGTAGAATTTCAAGTGAACTAATTTGTCAAAATTGGATAGTGCGGCTCGTGGAACATTAGACCCCGACTCAGGCAATAAAAATGTAGAGCACATCAACAAAATTAAGAGCTTGACAAAATCATCAACAGACTCGTCATCATTCTTGCAATGTAAATCAATCATAAGTTGTTGAATGTTTGTAGTATTAAAGGTGAAGTTTTTTTCTTTATTGTATTTAACCTCTAAATAAGAGGTTTTCCCACTCCCTCTTATCTTAACCTTGAGCCCCGAAGCAGGTAAACCTAGAATAGCTGCAACATCTTCAATTGAAAAGTCTAAGTTTACCACACCCACACAAAATTTGTTGATGTCGACATGCCTACTAATTAAATCTTCCAACAACCATTGATTAACAGTCAAATTGGGAATATGAAGAAGTTTATCAAAAGGAGTCACTGAAATCATTTTCAAGTGAGCTTCATTTGGTTTATACTTCTCCACAAACTCAACAAATAGCTTCACATAACATCGGTGATTCACGCAATAGTTAACTGTAGCAAAACATTTAGAAATCAGAATTTTAAACACAACAAAACTAAGGAATTGATATTGGAATTTAAGGTCTCAATCACACCTGCAGATTTAGAGGTTTGTTGAATTGAACTTTCACCATTATTTTGAAAACATCATAATTTTGAAACCTCAAATTCAAAATCTGTTTAAACAGGAACAACAAAATCATACCAAATAACCATAACAGTGCTTTGAAATGCAACAAAATAATCCCTAACAATGTTTAGAAAGCAAAGAACGAATCAAACAAGTTAAAGCTATGTAAAAGACTATGGAACAAAATGTGATCAAACTAGGTGAATCTGATTGGTGAGTTTCAGGATTTGAGATAAAAATGTTAATATGAAACAATGGTACATCATAAAATTTCTAAGAAAGATGCAACCACAACTAAAAGTAAGATAAAAACAAATAAAAAAGCATGGGAAAACCTAAACAACTACCAACATCAAACTCTCACGTTTCCCCCAGGGGTGGATATAGATCATACCAGTCGAACGACCTCTGGATTTATGTGTTCCCTCTCTCTTCCTCCATTTCGGCTTGATGATTCGTTTGTAACTTCTGGGAGGAATTGAATACCCAACCGGATTGGGCGTTTTCAGATTGAGATGAAGGACCAAGTTCGTGGAGGAAGGCGAGGGTTATGGTTTATGAAGGGTGTTCCGGTGGGGGGAAGAGAGAGGTGTGGATGCGTGAGAGATATGTGTGGGTTAGGGAGAGGATTCGGGGGAGAGGATGGCGGGGGTTAGGGTTTAGGGAAATTTCGGGGGAGAGGAAAAAGTGTGGAGGCGTGAGAAATTTGTTCCAGGTTTAGAAACCGATCAATTAGGTAAAAAATGTCCAAAACAAAAGTGGAAGTAATACCGAATCTACCATTTTATTTGTAAATTTAACAAGATCATTTAACAAACGTTGGATTTGATTTCGATGGTGGATGTTTAGGGGGCTCACTTAAGCCTAATTGAGCCCCGGGCTCATTCTATAATTTCTGTGTGTGTATATATATATATATATATATATATATATATGTGTGTTAAATAGCCAAAAATTAATGACCAACATAAGAACTAGGTCAACTTAGAGATCTAAAGGCAACACCCCTGACCACGTGGAGGTGCATAGACCAATGAAAATACAAAGGTACACTTATGTAACCAAAAAACATTATGTACCTCCAAGCTTATGTTTGAAATAAATGCAGTGCACTGATCGGTATAGACATTTTGATTGGATTCTCTAGATCTGGAACTTTCAGGTTGGTTTTCATGATGTCCTTCATCATCAATGCTTATGTTTGATGTGGATGCATCTTTCTGTTCATCCTTCTCAACATTATGCATGTCAGCATCCTTTCTCATCGCATCTCTACTCTCAGATTTTTTACCTGCACTCTTTTGACGCTTGGCAGGTGACTCAGAGGAGATCTTCGGTGCTTTCCTCTTCTGGGATGAAGTTTTGGATGAGTTGCTATTATCTTTTTCACCGGTCAATGAAGGCACGTTTCTATAATCTTGTTGCGTCTTGTATAGCCTGAGCTCGTCCAGACGAGGAATCACCTGAAATAAAGATTATATAACTGTTAATAAACAAAATGCAAAAATAGATAAGAATGTTTTATGAATTAGAACCCTTCAAACAATTGGAAAGGAATATTAAACCACATCCTTTAACACCTTCTATGGTAGATCTAAAGCTACAAAATAACCCCGGAGAAATAAGACTTTGCAATAGAGATATTTCAGGATAATTTCAATTTGAGGGCTGTGTAGCTAGTTCCATCAACATATGTGACATGCTGTCAGCACTTTTTCCCCATTATTAATAGTGTGAAAAGGGATAGAAAAACAATAAAGGAAAATACAAAACAAAAAGGGAAATACAACAAAAGCAACAGCCCCTGCATAAGCCACCAAAACAAAAAGGGGCACCCCTCCCTCCCCTCCTTCCCGTTATTTAAAATAGTTAATTTACCGATAATAGAAGTGTAAATTTCCTTTACTCTAAAATAGAACTTCTATAATTTCAGTAATATTGTGAAACGTGTAAACATCAAATGATTATTTGGATGACAATAAGTGCTGGGGTAAAAAAGTGTACCGGAAAATAACAATTGTTTTGGGGTCAAAATAATGGACCTTAGATGATTGGTTAATTTTTGAAAATTAAAAATAATGGACCTTGTTTTGGGGTCAAAACGGCTGTCATGATAATAACTTCTAAATGAACTTATCCTTTTCTCCCATTAAACTTGTCGGAACTAAAAGAGTATAATTGTAACCTATTAGCTTGTAACATGAAAAATTCCCAATTTAACGTTCCAAGGATTAAAATCATTTGCCTTCTATAATTTACACAGAGCAGAAGATACTATAATAACAAACTAAACTGGCATATCCTCTAGGAAGAAGGGAGTTTGCATTCTAATTTCCTTCTCTAAGAAGTTCTGGTCTCTGTAGTTAAACAAAAAAGAAGAGCATACAACCTAATCAAGTTCTGTTCATTATTGACATGTTACACTGCTTCAAAAGGCGAGACCTAGTAGGTGGAAAAACATCTTATTACCTGGCAACATAATGGTATTAAAGTTTAGGATGGATGGTCACAGATTTTATAAATGAAATGAACCAAATAGATAAGTTACATCGATCATGTAAAACATAATATGATTCAAAAGACAAAAAGTCCTGTAAGCTATATTTTCAATCTTTAAAATCTACTTTACCTAGGATGAAAAATTAATAATTTGGAGAACACGTGCCTTTTTTGTTGCAAGATCCAGATCATCAAGAGTGCCATATTCTCTTTCAAAACGCAACCAAGAATAGCATATGTCCTGGAAAAAATAGACTCTGATTAACATGGAAGACAAAAAAAACGAAACAAAAGGGTGAAAAAGGAACTTGAATGCTTGGATAGAAAATGTAGAATCGAAGCATAAGAAAAAGTGTACCTCTGAACCTGTCCCTGCAAACCTTTTGCTATAGCATCTCTTGTAAATTGATCGGGCTTCATTTATGTGGCCCATTTCAGTCTCCATATTTATGTATGCTTGCCAAACTTCTAGTAATGGAGCACTAGAAGAAACAAATAACTCGAGTAAGAGTAAGAAACCAATCTACACTCTAAAGAGTAAGTTGTAGATGACTCAACCCTTAAAAAGCATGGCTCACTTATTTAGAAAGAATAAAAGTGCAGAAAAATTCAAACCTTTTCTTGAGTAAGCTTTCCCAAACTCCTCGTGCTGCAACTAAATCTTTCCCAATATTTACTTCCAACTTTGCCCAGTAAACATGCAGCCGCAATATGTCAGCTGATCTTGCTAGCTCTGGTGACAAATATTCAGCAGCACGCTGCAATTGCCAAAAACAAACAGAAAGAAAATAACTGGTGTCAGCTTTAAGAGACCCGAGGCTCATGGCAATAAGGCTTCCCGTTTTGGCGAGCGTAGGGGGAGTATTTATACGCAGCCTCTCCTTTGCCAGTTTTTTGGCAAAGAGGCTGTTTCCGTGACCTGAACCCGTGACACTTTGGTCACAAGGCAGTTTCTTACCCTCACCGGGACATCATAGAAGTTCTGAAAGAAACAGTCATTAAGCAGACACAGATAGGCAATATGGAACGTTGTCTAGTTATTGTGTCAGCATGAACAGATACATCTACATAATCTATATATTATTAGAGTGGAGCTCCCAAAAGAGTTCATACATGTCTTCAAAATGAAGATAGAAAAACCTTAAGATGAGCGTGTCCCAAGTTAACAACAGTGTTTTCTAACTGAACCACATATACAGATGGTAGGACACTTAAGACATTGCAAAGTTGTATTGTTTTGCATTGAAAAAAGACAGCAAGCCACCAAGCCCTGCACTTTGTAGGGATGTAACGTAATCAGGTGCCAACTGTCAGTGGAAGTGAACTCGAGCATCCAGAAAGGATTTGAGAAATTATATGAAGGAAAAAATTGTATACATTTAACTAAAATGTAAAGTTGGAACTTGGAACTAGGCAAAGAAGAGTACAAATGGTAAACCGAAGGCCCAAAAGTTTTTACATTTTATGATATATATACAAGCAGCCAAGTACCATATGAAATACATTTACGAATCATAGTTATGAAAATAAAGAGTTTATACAGAATTATTAATTTGTATTGCTCCTATAGTGATTAATGAATATAGAAGAAGAAAAATCAGAACCTGATTTACCGTATGTGCCAACTTCAACAACTAATATAACTTAAAAGGACTTGGGAGTTTTGGATTATAACAAATAGTGGATCTGTAAGAAGAGAAAGACAAAACGGGGTCCTGGAAGAAGCAGGCCTCAAGGCTACAAAAAATTAAATTATTGATGAGCTTCTGGTAAGCTATTAGAGAAACAAGCTGATATGAGCATCCAATGGTCAAACCTGAAACGTCTCTCTTATAAGAACATATTCCAATCCTTCCTCTTTGACAGGAGCCATGGAGATCCTCCTCCTCAAACCATCAACTCGTGTCAGAAATAGATCTAAGTACTGCAATGACCAAATAAATGTGAATATATGTACAGTCTTTGATTCATTGAACAGAAGCTTTAACCCATACATTAACACAACAAGCTCTTTTACACTTTTCTTATGCAAAGCTTGCCTTCCTGAATTTGCTATACCAAGAAAGAAGTGATCAACAATCTCGAAGAGAGATTAGAATATAGAGAAGGTAGCCAAAAAGTTATGGACACAAAGCTTGCTTTTTCCGACACAGGACTGCATGAGTTCATGGCATGCCAAAATCCATATACCAGCAAGAGGGGAAATGAGATGAGACCTAAGATGGCAACTAGGCACCTTTGCATATGTGAATAAAACATACATGAGAAAGCTTTAGCAATTAAAATGAATATGTAGGTTTGCATGAGGTATGGGAGAGTGGATTTAGATCTCCACAGGGTATCATTATTCTCTCTTTCTAGGTTAATAATCAACTATAAAACCCAAGGTTGGGTGGTTGAACAGGGCAACCCAGTGGTTCGATGCAAGATCATTATGACTGACCCAGCCCCTTGACTTACAGGATGACCATCCAACCAGACAGACTAGGCCAGATCTGAAAACCTTGGAAAATCACTCACTCAAAGAAAATATCTAAAAAAGTGTAATTCATGTTGCAAAGGCTACGAACCTCTTCAGAGCTGGAAAAAATACACTGCAAGGACCTCTCGAACACCTGAACAAGAAAAGAAAGTCTTATATTTGAATGATGAATATGACCACGTGAATGTTCAAAATCATCAATAAAATGACTTCCATGGTATCATGATGATTAAAAAAAACTCACAAAGACCCTCAAGGAAATTGGACTACTAGATAAGGTTATGCAACAAAAATATGAATGCAAGTCCCAAAATTACCTTAATTCTCACTAATCTAATATCAACACAGTAATTCCTAAGTAAATTGTACACAAAGATGTCAGTCATAACGATGTAATTAACATCCATTGGACTCGTAATGGGTCAGTGACCCCTTCAAAAACCAGATGTATTTCACTTCCATCTCTATCTTCCACCTCATCCTTCTTCTCCTACATGTTCATAGCTGCCTTTTTCTTCTTCATGTTTTGCTGTAGTTTTTCACCTATAGAACTTTTTAATCGGTGCCTCATCTTACTATTTTTTTGTTACATGTTTCCTTAGTCATACTAGTTTTCTTATTGATGATGCTTCTAGGTTTAAGCTTGTTTGATTCATTTATCTGTTTTTTGGGATAAAGCTGGGGGTTGCACCTCATATGTCTAATATCGCAAAAGCAAAAGCACCTCATTATGTGTCACATACTTTCAAGCCTAGAAAATTTGTTGACAATGACCCTATTTATCATACTTAAATATATATTTTTTATAAAAGAAAATGAGTTAAAAACGTACAGCAGCCAGCTCACTCTCAGGAGCATGAATACGTTCAAGAGAAAGCAAGTAGCGGACCCATAAAGCCCCTATCCACGAGCAGTTTCTGATGGCCCTAGAATATACATCTTTCAGAACATTAGGAACCTGAAGAAATAATAGCACATCATTCCTCTTCAAAGGCATTAATAGAAACAAGTCGTATCATATTAAGAGAAGTGCACAGACAACCTTCAAGGTTTTATCCAAATAGCTAGTATAACCCATCCACAATTCACCAGATAGAGGGAGTTCAGAGACAGCACGCTCGTACATCAGTTGAACACGAGCAGGATCACCACAAGATTCTTCAAATTTTATGTAGCTCTGCATCAAAGGATGACCGGGTCTCAAAATTTCACACAACATTGGCAACAAACCAAAGGGCACAAATAAATTCGAGAAAATTTTGCATAGTATCACCGCATATATTATATTAAATAAAACAACTCGTGGAAGTGGGAAAAGAGAAGTGGAGGTAGGTTAGACTTTTGGAAACAAGGTCTGTGTATAACTTTCTTTGCTTTCTATTTTAAACCTAGCTGGCCAGCTCTTATGCCTTACATGTCCCAAGATGCTTATCAAGGAATTTAATAGAACTTCAAAAAAAACATACCATAAATGCCTCGAGTTTAACATTGGAATCATCTTGTTTTGAAATTTGTTCTTCATGAGGCATTCGAGCGGTGCACATAACTAATGCCTTTCTATATGCAGATGCAACATTAGCAGGTAATGTGCCTAAATCATCTGAACCAATGTCACTGTTATTCCCTTGTTCAGCTTCCCACTGCTTGTAAGCAATAATTGTTGATTTTAATTGTCTGAGAGGGACAGCCAACTGGCGGTGAAAGAGTGCACGAATGCGACTAAGTTGTTTCTCTCTTTCCTGCAGTAAATAAATTCATATGTTATGCAGTTATTTCTGAATATGCCAATGTTAATCATATCATAGTTTGCAGCTGCCAGCCTATAACCGTGAATCATATCATATGAGAGGAATAGGTGAAGCAAATGAGTTTAGATCCCATCACAAAATCCCTTTCATTATAAGCGAAAAGCTTCACTTTCAGACACAGTATAAATATAAAAAATAGTGAGATGGAGGTCAATTTTGAAAATGAGACCAACATTCTACATGGAAAAGCAAGATATCAAGAATGCAAGTAACTCTTTCCTGAAAAACATTTTTGGAAGTTGAAACCAACTTCTCCCCATTTCTAACTGCATTGATTTCTTCAAGTCTGGTCAAATGCAACCCTATGAATCTGACAGAAAAGGAAGAATGGTGCAACAGCTTAGTCAACCAAGTAGTTCACCCAAGTCCCAAAACCTCTAAGCAATCTGCTGTCTACAAAAGATTAGTCCTAAGTCACTCCGTCTCGATAATTTCTTCTCTACTTAGAGTGTCATGTCACTTTTGTGGAAACAGTCAATTCAATTTTCCATCTTCGTTTTTTAGCATTGATATGCCATCTTCTTGCACCAAACAAACCTGGGAACATAATGAATGATCAACAGGATATCCAAAATTTTAGATTTTTATATGATGAACATTTAGCACCAACTTCTGAAATACAAAGAGAAGTGATCTTGCAGTTGCATAAACCATCTTGAACGGGCTCTGGAACCTAATTGCAGTATCAAGGAATGGAATGTCTAGGTGACACAATGGCAGTGAACTGTAGCTTCTCACACTGAAGATCTCTGTAACAACTAATGAGAAACCCTTACATCTTTGATAGTTGAGCAAGTTTACCTCTAAAGCGATCAGACTCTAGACTCTACAAGAATCAATATGGATTATGAACATTCTGGTGACAAAATCGCTGTGAGAAATTTGGCAGTATGGACATTACTTTGTAATGGCCTGTTCAAAGTAAACCGATGAACACTTCTTTTGCTTATATAAGAGAGAAAAAAAATTAACTACCATGAAGCATCAAAAGATAAATACATGAGATTATCCAATGATTTATATCTTCTTCTTTTTTGATTGGTTATCCAATGATTTCTATCAAAATCATTCAACTATAACTCCAAGATACAAACATATAGAAATAGAGCATATAGCATTTTATAAGTCCAAGTATATTTTACTAAATATGAGCATCAAAGTCACAGATTAGTAAAGCATAGAAAAGCACTGCAAGTCTGCACGTATAAAAAAATTACCTCGCTATTTTCTTCATCAATTGTAAGATAGATTGCCTGTTCAAACTCTCTATAAGCATCCCAAACATTATGGCCTTCAGCAAAATGGAGTCCAGCAGCCGTAACTGCACGTTCAAATAAATCTCTCATCTTCGACGCTCCAGATGGTGCACATTGGGCAACTAGTTTATCATTTTCTTGAACAAAGTTTATGTAGTCAACCCATAAAGATACAGACTGCAAAGTACAACAAAGTGGGTCAACAAGTGAAATGCTAGCTTCGTCTAAATTTATCTTCCCAATGTATGTCAGAGCTTACCAAGTATCCCTTGATTCCTTTTTCATAGATATCCTTAATTGTTGAAAAAGCCTCTGAACTGTAAGAAAGGTAAATGCAGCAAAAAAAGATTGTTAGCCATTAGTTACCTGCCGATGAGTCTCATCTACCATGGCCCATGGGTGTTACTTTAGTACTATACCTCATATGTTATTAATCATATATGATCTGTTTTGAGAAATTCTGGAAAGAAGAAATTGTCTAGAATACATGTTCTAAGCCAGTTTTGTCCTTCTCTATCAATAAAAAAGAAAGACAAACACAGAAGTACAAAAGGAACTAAAACAAAGCCCACAATAAGTGAGCCAAGATTAGCCACAACATTAACAGAAAACAAAAGGAAAACATAATAATAATTAAAAAAAGAGCACCCAAAAAGAAGGCTTTCCGAGGCAAAAATTCCCTTATCCTTCCAAACCATATAGCAGAAGTCAGCAGTCCTGCTCAGTTGTCCTAATCTGTTTAAACCCAAGGCTGACAATTGACTAAAATAATATATCAAATCTCCTTTAACTTTGCCTGTGAATTCAAAGAATCTGAGCTTACTGCCACGGAGCTTAAGAGGCTTTATTTATGGGGACTAAGACAGAAATAATATGCAACTTTTTACAGTATTACAACGCACTCAGTATATCAACCTTTAGGGACATGTTTCAGAATTTTACTGTCAACTGAATCTTCAAACGATGAGAAGAAAAATACAAACACTAGCATGCCACAAAGGCTGAGACCGAATCATCAAATACAACCCTGCTTACAACTGGAGGCCAAGAATGAGGGTAAATGAGACAAGAAATTTCAAATAAAAATGAATACAATAGGATCTTGCCAACTTGAATTTTGTAATGAATCACAATGTGACCCCCCCCCCCCCCCCCCCCCAAAAAAAAGGGGCATATGGGAAGTGGGAACACGATGTCGTGCATGTTCTTACCTTAGAATGATTTCATATTATTTGATTTGTTTATGAATCTTCTCTTAACAAAAAAACTCCTTTCACACAAAGGTATCACTTGGATTGGAGGTAATACGAGTGTAAAAAGTACGGGCTTAGAATTTTTGTAAACAAGCAAGATTGTAAATCAAATAGGTTAAGCCTTTGTTATACTAGATCATCAGACCATGGAATTTAGAAAAACAAATTCAATATGATCTCCATCACAACAAGCAAAAATATGCTCAGCTACCTACTCATTAAGCACATAACATGAAATGACTACGAGTATGTAGTTATTCTATTAAACTTTAAGACCTAACAAGTTGCCCTCTATGGAAGGAAGCCATAGCCCATGGGGAAAATGATCTGTAGTTTTGTTCCTCTCCATGTTTTGCATTTATTTCTGTTCTGCTTTATTATTCCTAGACAAGAACTATAAATATGGTCCAATTTTTTAAAGTAAGAAAAACGTCTATAAAGTTGACAGAATGAAAGGTACACAAGAACGAAGAAAAGTTTGTGAGTTCCAAAAGGTAACTACAATAATGAGCATAATATTAACAAATATACCAAAAGAGTTACTACTTTTGCATACGTGCAATACCTAATACGACTAATGTTAGTGGAAAGTTTATTTGAGAAAGCACGTACCTGCCACTTAGAGAAGCCTCGTCCTTTGCCCATTCTTGCCACATTGTAGGGTTCAGAGGGAAAAGTTCATTCATCGCCTTCCTTGCTTCTCGTAGCTTTTTGATTTGCCCAAGTTTTCTAAGGCATTGAATGTACTGTGAGAAAACAAATAAACGAAAGGATTAGATTCAATTCCCCAAATTTATTGTGTAAGTGTAAAAAAATGCAACTTCACATTCATGAATGTTTAGTAAGTGAATACGCAACCCTTCATATTCACTTAAGGAGCACCCTCAAAGGTCCTTCACTAAGCTCAGAATCCTCAGATCACCCTAGTATAGGAATGCTTACCATGACCACGATTTCATTTTAACTGATTAGTTATTAGGTCACGAAAGAAATACAGTACATTTCTTCGACTTAGTGACAAAATAATCTGAACAAACCAAAAATACAAAACCACACCCTATTACCTCCAGAATCTAGGATGTCAAGCTGATCCTTATTCCCATGTAAAGCAAAATAGGTGGTTCATTTTGTGTTACCTTGAACCTCTTTAAGAAGACACAGGACTACTTGGCAGGTCAAGTTGTTGTATGTTGTAACTGATGGACCAACTACGAGCATTTTGGTTTGAAATCGAGTAGAGGATGTTAGGGAAAGTGTCAACCTAATATTAGATGACGGACTACACGAGCATAAGAGGTGAAAATCCACTACAACATATGACCATATTGGGCTGTAAATAACATTGGCCAACCACAGAACAGAATAAAAGGTCGTTAACCTGGACAACCACATTTGTTAGAAAGGAAGACGCAAGAACCTGCCACCAAATTCTACCATATTCATCTCTATAAGACATCCACGAGATACCAAAGTGTTGACAAAATATCGAACTAAAACTAAACATATAATACATGCTGCAAATCCAAAATGACTTAACCACTGTCCAATTCCTAAGTCCTAACATTTAGGTTCAACTTGATAAGCCTACCAAACTGAAACTAAACAAAGGACAGTGGTCAGCATGAGCAAAGAAAACCCAATAATCTGCTGCAGATCTCTACAACTTGCAGCTCTGCATGACTCTCACCATTTACCAAACCAGTGATAAACAATCAATCTACCGTGATATGTAAAATACTCAAAAACTTGGAAGCTTAAGTTGATTTGGCCAGTCCACGAATTCCTAGCATTTTGATTCAACTTCATAAGCACATCGAACTAATACCAACCAAAAAACGAAAATAAGCATGAGCAAAGAAAACACAACAATCCTATATGATTTCTAGAAGATGCAGTTGTATATGACAATTACCAACTGCCAAAATGGTGGCAAAGTATCGGACTACTACAAAACATAAGATGCTCAAATACTTGGAGGCTCATGTTGGTTTAACCACTGCAGCGATCCCCAACATAGGTTCAACCTGATGCTACTCTCAAATAATACAAAACAACATATAACAATAAACATGAGCAAAAAAGCCTATGAATCTCTAAAGCTCGGCAACACGGCTTTCACCAGACCACCGCTACAAAATTGGAGGGGAACCATCAAATATTCAAAAGTCAGCAGAGAGTCAACAGTCATTTCCATGTTTTGAAGTCACATAAGCAGCCGCACAATTGTAAAAAAAAATTGAAAAAAATCGAATAAAATAAAATAAAAATATCATAAAAAGTCAAGAAAAGAGTTGTCCCCCACAGCACATTCCTTCTTCTTCCTTCATCAACCTCATCTTCCCCTCTCTTTTTTTTCTTTCAAAGCTCCTCTTCCATCTCCACCTACCCCTCCACCAGGCCCTGTGCAGCCACATACCGAGTATGCGGCCGCACATTAAATCATTGAGTCATCTTCAACCCGACTAGCCCAACCAGTTAGCCCAACTTATCGCCAACTAATTGATTTGGAGCCATGGATAAATTATAGTTCAACTAGCCGACTTCAAATCCTTATTGTACTTGTAGTAATGCTTGAAACTCAGAAGCAAGTGACTAGTCATCTGTCGACTTCAACCCAACCAGCCCAAGCGCCCAAACAATCCGCCCAGCTAGCCCAACTAATCGTCACCTAGTCGATTTGGCAACTGGGATCAATTAGTGACTTGTCCACCTATCCAACTTTTTTTGGATCTTAACAACTATGTATTGAAGTGTGAGTATCCAACTCAAAACTTGATGAGTGGATGGACACTCCAATGTGGGACTATTCTCTAACACTCTTCGCATGTGTGACTAAGATTATTTTTTCTGTGTCAATGTGCAAACAACGAAATGGGTAGATGTGTTAAGCTGGTTGTTGGACCTTTTTGGCTCTGGTAACATATTGAAATACGGGGATCAAACTCAAAATTAATTGGTGACAAGTGAGAGAGACACTTCAACTTATAACCCAAGAAAATGTCCCTAGATCTTCGAATGTGGGACTACTCTCTAACACTATCCGACTTTAAATGCTTACTGTACTCCAAGTAATGCTTAGAACATGGAAGCGTATACCGATAAAAAAAAGGAAAAGAAACTCAAGCAATTCGGTACAACATGACAACTAATAAAAAACACAATCCACTGATCCATTTTAGCTCTATAGGAGAGTGTGTTGACTACCTCGACGTGGGCGTCGAAGTTGGAGGGGTTCTCGGCGAGGGATTTCGCCAGAGACTCCGCCCGGAGCTCGTCGGCGTCGTCCTCCGAGTCGGAATCGGAGGAGGAGGAGGATTTGACCGCCGTGGCCACATCCGCCTTCTCCTCGACTTCTCCCTCGTCCTCGACGGCGTGCTTGTCTAGGGTTTCGGCCATCGGGGAGTGGAAGAAGGTGGACCAGTTCGGCTGAAGTGCAGTGGCTCTTGGTTTGGAGTATTTTGTGGAGTCGCCTGTTTTGGACGGACTTACATTCACATGTCCCGGTCTATGACGGCTCTGGTCGGCGTGTGTAGCAGTGTAGGGCTGTGCAAAACCAGGTCTGGTGGACCGGTCGGTCCGGACGGGAACCAACCGGTCAAGGTTTCGGTCCGGACATTTCTGAAAATCCGACTCCGGTCCTGTCCGAGTTTTTTTTTTTTAAATTTTAAGGCAAAAATCGCGTCTTGGACCGGACCGGACTAGACCAAATACAACTGGTCCAGTCTGGTATCCGGTCTAGACCCTGGAAAAAAATATGGTCATGTCCGATTCGGACCGGATGCACATCCCTTGGCATGTGGCTCAGTAATGGTGTTTTTGGGTGTTTGTATTGTAACTAGATTCTTGAGAATCCAAACTTTACTCGAGAATAACACCATGGGGGTGTTTGGTTTTTGAGTAGGTATATTTGGATGTTGAAAACGGGTAGTTTTTGTCTGTTACGTCAATCGAGGGTATGAATTGGAAATTATCGTAACGACGAGAGGTAGATTGGACTTCGTCAGTAGCATTTCGTGTGAATACTGGAAAAGAAGGTCAAGAGGTATAAGATACTAAGGGTGCGTTTAGATTGGATTCTTGTGACATGATTCCTGTGAGAATTCTGATTCTAAATGAAAAATGTAAGAATCATGATTCCTAAAAGAATCAAAATTCGTTTGGATGGAAAAAATTCTTGCTCATGATTCTAAATGTTAAATGACCAGTACGTCATTATATTTAAATTTATATTGTTATTAGATTACTATTGTAAGATATGATATGAATTTTTTACTAAGTTAGAAATATTTATGTTATTTTTTAATATTAAAATTTATCATAAAATACAATGTATATGAAATTTATCTAATAAATATCGGAAAATATGAAAATATGTTTGGATTAAAATATATATCATAAATTCATCAAGTTTATTAAATAAATATCATAAATTTATCGAGTTTATTAAAATATATATAATGTATATGACATTTATAGTTTCTAATTATAAATTTATCGAATAAAAATATTAAAATATGATGGTATTATGATAAATGCAACTGAGGGTAATATGGTAAATATGACTCTAAAATTCAAATTCTTGCAAGAAGCTATAAAAAATCATCTTCTTCCTTCTATACAAATTTCGTTGTTAAGAATCAGAGATTCTTACCGAATCTGAAAGTTGATTTTCTATTTGTGAAGTTCATTTGAATTCTTGATGGAATCCAACCAAGAACTGTTTAATCTTATATAATCATAAGAAAAGAAAAACTCCCTCGCCAAGTTTCCCAACTCATCGAAGATAAATTAAAAAATCTTACAAAATCATCTTATAAGAGAGTATGTATTTATAAATCAAGATGATAGATAAAATCGACCTCATAGCAATATACTTTGAATAAAGATTGTGGCTTAAAAGTAGAACCTATTGGGAGAATTTCAATGGCTTCCCGAGGGGCATGAAACGTGAACATCAAGGCTAACTAGCGACTGACTCATCCCAGCAAACAATTGTAGGCAACAAACTAATATACGAAAAAAGTGATACTTTAAGAGAACTACAATTCGTCGTCGAAAAACTACTTAAATCGTCCCAAAAATTATATTTTTGCCCTTAACAAATCAATTAATACTCATTTCGTCCCGTGTCTTTAAAAAGGTGTTAGACTCAATTTTACTAACATTCCTAGTAACAACATCACGAAAATGTCTGGCGAAGCACCTGGATCCGACGAGGTAACGGGGGCGGATTTTTTTCCCGACTCAGGTGTCTGGGTACGACGCCTCCACCTTGGTGGAGGCGTCTGCGGCTTAGCCAGACGCCCGTTTTTTTTAAATTTCTGTAAATGTCGGTTTTTGGTAAAAGTGGTAGAGCGACGGGATCGTGATGGATGAGTCATTGTTTCTAGTAGCACATATGGGCAACACAACCACGCACTTGCAGTTTATTCAGATGGTCACCGACAGGTCAGCGGACTTAGTGCTGGGGCAAAGCAAATTGTTCGTGATATGACAGAGGCACAAGCAAGACCACATAACATTTTGTTGGCGGTAAATGAGAAATTTCCGGACGATAATCCCAATCAAAAACACATTTATAACTTCAGAGAGTACACGAGGAGGACGAAATCTGAAGACAGGAATCCCACGCAGCAGTTTCTCAGGAAGGCAGTGCAGCATAACTATTTGCATTGGATTGTGGCAGATGAAGAAACTAATGTCCTCACTCATGCATTTTTGGCACATCCGACTTCAGTTCAGTTGTTGCGTACATACCCATTCGTAATCTGCATGGATTCGACGTATAAGACAAACAAGTACAAAATACCTTTGTTTGAGATGGTTGGGGTTACTCCAACAAACATGAATTTCCTCGTCGGATATGCGATTTTGCAGGATGAGACCGAGTCTAGTTACCGGTGGGTGTTGGAGAGGTTGCGAGATCTGTTATTGGATATTGTTAGCCCGACTGCAATAATAACGGACCGGGAGATGGGTCTGATGTGACCAGTGGCAGAGGTTTTTCCCGAGTCTGCTCATTTACTATGCACCTGGCATATCAATAAAGACGTGTACAACTATGCATACCACGTTTTCGGCAAGGACAAGCAGTCTGCGGAGATTTTTCAGGCGTGGAAAGTGGAGAAAAGTTATGCTTTCTGATTCACAGACGGATTATGATAGAGCAGTCCGTAATTTGAAAGATTCTTTCAAGTCCTGGTCAGTGCTCACGGAGTATGTGGAAGACACGTGGTTGGTGCATAAAGAAAAATTTTGTGTTGAATTGGACGAATAAAGTTCTTCATTTCGGCAACACTACGAACTGCAGGGTGGAAAGTGCACATTCGGCTCTGAAAGAGTGGATCACTACATCGACTGCCGCTCTCGACACTCTTTTCGACCGCGTGAACTCGGCTATTGAAAAGCAGCTGACGAATATTCGGAACTTTCTTGAAGATTCGAGACGTCGAATTGTGACAAACTACATAGGTCCTTTGTTTCAGCATGTAAATGGCTGAGTTTCATCACTGTTTGTCGTTTTTGAATCAGGAGTTGAAGAGAATGCAGGACTTAAGTGATGAAGTTGAATATCGTTGCGGGTGTGTTTTTCTGACATCACATGGAATTCCTTGTGTCGTACCATGTACGAGTGTTTTGCGTCAGGTGATGAAATTTATTTAGAGCAGATTCATCCATTCTGGAAAACACTTGTCATTGGAGAAGAAGTCCAGATGTTAGAGTTTATGGATCAGTTAGCACAAGACGTCTAGCATTTCAGAAGCTCGTTGATGAGATTTCGGAGAGCGAGCCTGCAGTAATTTGTAGTGTCTCTCGTATTTTATACGAACAGTTACACCCCGATCAGTCGAACTATGGAGAACCCGCAAAAAATACTAAGGTACGAGGTCGACCTAGGGGAAAGTCGACACGTCGGGACCCGAGTGCCTTCAAGTATGCTGAGCGAGGTCGTGGTCGGTCTGGTAGTAGTGGGAGCAGGGGTCGTGGTCGGTCTTCCAATTCGTCTCGATCGTCCGTGAACACGAGCACAGGATCTTCTGGTATGACGATATCTTTGTTGTTATTTAATATATATCAGTAATCTAGATGGGGTTGAATATATTATCTCCTAATTTTGTTGTTTTAATGAATTGTTATTTATCTATCTTACGGTGTCCGGACAGATTGACGTGTACAACTTCTCATATGTTGATAGACTGCCAGGAATCATTTTACCATTTCTGGAAAGGTGGAATGACGTACGTGATGATGGCAACTGTGGATTTCGATGTGTTGCCGATGTCTTCCATGTTGGTCAAGACAACTGGTCGTACACTCGTCGTGCGATTTCTAAGGAGATAGGTGCACATCCTATTTATGAGAGTGTCTATTTCGGCAATGTGGTAGAGGCTCGTCAACGAATTGATTGGGGCGGGGGAGCTTGTGGCGAGAATCATTATATGCGAAGGGAATGTGTTCTAAAAGTTTTACTTTTAAATGTCAATTATTATGAATTGAATGAGAAATCATTTTGTTCATTGTTTATGTTATTCGTCTTTTAGAAGTGTTAAGGAAGAGACTCTTGGTCCTTAACCGTAGAGCTCTAAAAGATAGTGGTTTACATAAAACAAAAGATATTCGCAATCATGGTAATTAACATGGGACATTAATTACCGAGTTAAGATTGTCGTGTTGGTCATAGATCATTGTAGCTCTACAAGTGAGTGACAACACGGGTACACAAAAGAGGAAGATATTACTTTTGTATACTGAATTGACCTAATAAGTAAAATATTATAGAAATGTGTTTCTGTGTCATTAATATTTTACTGTGTCATTGGTCCTTTGATATGAGACTTATGTCGGATCACTTAAGGAATGTTTGATTAGGCTAGTGTCTTGAGCTATCGATAAATGTAGTGTAAAGACATTAGTTGGTTAAGTATGACTTTTGTTGGAGAAGATAGTTAGTCAAAAGATTATCATTGTCCCTCTTAATTGAGTAATGATATTAGTGCGCCACTTGATAAAGCAAAGTTATAATGTGCATAATGTGATTTGAGTTAAGTCACATATTTATAACTAGCTTAAAGAGATCAAGAAATGAATACTAATACAAAGATGACACAATACTACTTTGTATGTATTCTTAATATCATGAGGCAAGGGACGGACACAAGTGGTGCACTCCATCACTAATTGGATCGGGTTTTGGTTCGAGCTGAATTAAGACATCTAGCTAATTGGGAACTATAATGTGTAGCTAGATACCGCTTATAGTTTGTGATGTTAAACTATTAATATCACTGTCAATTTAGCTTAGATCCTCCCATAGGTCGCACCATAAAACTGGAAAACAAGAAGGTGATTTTATGTTCATATGATGTATCGAGTTTCGTATACATGCGGTGAATCGATAAAATCATTATGTCATGAAAAAGACATATTTAGAATCATGAATTTATATATGAGATGTAAATATATCATGGGGTGTGATTGTTTGATATTACATATGATGATATATTGCATAAGATATATAAATTAGCTATAACCCCAAAGATCGAATTTTGTTGGGAATTAATCTAAAATTCGATAAGGCAAATTAATTAATTAAATTTGCTAAAACCCCAAATACGAATTTTGTTGAGAATTAAACCAAAATTCGATAAAGACAAATTAATTAAATTTCCTAAAACAAAAAAAACGAATTTTGTTGGGAATTAATCCAAAATTCGATAAAGGCAAATTAATTAAAGAATTATTGATCATGGTTTTGACTTGGTCAATTATGATTAAATTTGGATGCAGATTAATAAATTTAATATTGGGAATTGGTCTTAAGAGAGAAAAACATGGAAGAATGGGTCAATACATAGCCCATGATGTGGAAATTAAATGAGCCTATAAATAGACCTAATTTCCTTCATTAAAAATAAGAATATGCAAAATTCTTTCTCTCTCTCTAACAACCCCAATTAATCCATCCGAAATTCCTTAGTTAATTTGAATTTTTTGGAGAATAAAATCTCAGGAAAGAAAAAGGGGGTTATTAGCTAGATTCTAAACCCGTTTGGAGATTGATTGGCTAGCTCTTTTCTCTCCAACCTTGTTTAGAGTTTGGTGAACACTCGGAGGCAATCCACCGGGCGATTCGACCGGCAACACGACTCCGGATCTTCAAGAGGTTTTAGAGAACCTCTAGGTATGATTCTCTTTGCAATTGTTTGTTTGTTCTAATGCATGTTAAATAATTAAGACAAACAAATGCATGTCTATGTGAAAATCGAAGAAAATATGAATGTTTCGATCCTATATGTTTATAAAATTTCGAAAAATATATACATATAATAGGGCACGAAATCCAACAATATGGAGGTTTGGGCCGACTTGTTTCCTATCGCTAATTTTTACAAGTGTGCGGTCATGTATTTCGCAATGGGAACGGATGGTTCGTTGTTCCCGTGTCTTACTGTGCTACATTGGGAGAGTCTGTCTGCCGTGATGAGGTCTGTCAGAGAGTTGGTCATTGCTCATTTATGGAGTTACAGACATTTTATTCGTTTGGAATTAGCTGATAATTTCCCAGTACCTCCTATAGCGACCTTATGGTATCAAATGCGAGATAAGAGTGTTGTTGGATGGGAGGATCAGTACGAAAGTAGGATGAAGTATTGGAACCAGTTACGTAGTACATTTTGATTGTAATTTGTAATGTTTTTGTAATGTAATGTATAATATATCGTGTATTTGTACTTATATCGTGTTGTTATTTTACCGTATTCTAAATTTAAATATTATTTGATATCGAAAGAAATAAGTTGAAGATATTTTCGTGACAAATAAATTTTAAAAATACGATAGTCAAAGAAATACGTAGAAGATATGTTCGTAAGAAATAAATAATAAGAGTACACAAATACCAACAAATGTAGTAACAGTGCAACATATAACAAAACGATAGTAAAAGCAAGTCAACTACAGCTCAGCATCCAAATCATGGTCTGAAATGCCCAACTGGCTGTTCCAATCCTCGATGAGGCGATCCCAATCTGTACATGCAAGTCTCGTATTCTCAGTCGGCATCTTGTCTCTCTGTCACAAGAACGTCTGCGTACACCGTATCGTCATACTCATCCACTGTATGTAAAATAAAAATTAGCGTACATTAACAATAATAACAAAAAATACATTACAATTAAAAATGAAATTAGATAAACTTATCGCATCAGCACATGTCCTATCCAGTGGTCTCTCCGGTCTCAGAATGATACCGCGTACGATAAGTGGATGTGAGCACCTACCGAACCATTGCAAATAAACTGCATCACAAGTGGAGGGGTCGCGACTACGACTCAGATCGTCCAGGTGAAGTCGTCTTACTCTCGGAAATGTCCTCCAAACCGATTCCACGAATGAAACACTATGTCTGACGTCGTACGTCGTCGCAGTCGCAGACCGTACTGCATGCTCGGGCGTCGGGATGTCAACCAGGATCACATGAACGTAACCTAACTGACGTAACACGCGATCAGATAAATAAGGCTCTGTGATATCCATATAACGAATAACGCCCATAAATGTAGTCCACGACACAGCTACAGCAGGCTCAGGACCATACGGCAACCACTCCACCTAAACGTTTATAAGTTAATAATAATAAAGTTAAAATTTAAATAAACGCGAATGATATATACATTATATACCTGCGATGCAGTCATCTGATCTAGCCGTCTACGAATAGAAAGAAGTCGACCCTCGCTCTTATCCTCGGTCCGGATAGCCCACATACGCGAACGAGGATGACCACGCTCAATAATCTTCCGCTCCCGATGTGGGCGGAAAGCAGGAAAATACTCATAAATCCAAGCCTGCAACAGTGTAAGACAACCCGTAATCACAGAACAATCAGCACGACTCGATATACCCAGCTGGCGATACAGATATGCCAACGTCGCTGACCCCCACGAGTATTGACCAATGGTATCTGACTCCCTCGCCTCCAGTAGGTCGCGTGGTCTGACTCTGGAACTGTTCTTGTCGACAAACAAGATGCAACCTAGCAGTAAGAAGAGGTAAGCAGTCATCTGCGTATCCTCATTCTGTGGTGGTCGCCCCCGTCTGCAACACTCGTCCACAACATCGATGCTAACACCACCGCCACTCCAAAATGAGTTATCCCGCTCAAGACCCTCTAGGCTGACACCCAGCAACTCAGATACATATAACTTCAGCTCAGATGTCGGCGCCTGCGCACTGACCATAGGACATTCAACAGGAATGTGCAGAATCTGAAAGACGTCATGAAACATGATTGTCATCTCTCCGAACGGCAAGTTGAAAGTGTTGGTGTCAGGCTGCCACCGCTCCACGAAAGCCGAAATCAACGGCATGTCGATGCAGGAAAACATGTTGTACGACAAGTGACCCAATCCACTGTCATTGACAGTCGCCGTCGTATCATCAGTCATCACCGAACGCCATGCTTGCAATGTCGTACAGGCTCTGTGCCAATTATGGCACTTCAAAACCTTCCGATCCTCGTCATCCCAGATGCGTCTGGCGATGTGGTCTCCGAAACTTGGAATGACGCTGCCATCTAGAAGACCACCGAGCATAATATCTGTGACGATCCAGACTCGTCCTCACCCATCTTCTTCTTCTGAGCTCGGGCGTCTGCAATACACAAACTCGAATCACTGGTCACAAACCGGCCACCTCGATCCTTCCTAATGACTCACTCAGCCGAAGGACTACAATGTCGCCCCGTCCTCGACCGGACTGATGTATCGCCTCCTCCTGTGGCCCCAAGCCATACCGGCCCCCATCGTCACTCTCGTCGTGACTCCTCAACTCATCTGAATCATCATCGTCGTCGAAAGAATCCCCAGGTGTCTGACGACGACGTAACAGATCTCTCTCTCTCCTAACTGAAGCAGAAATATCACGTGTACGTGGATGACGAGGACCTGACTCGTCTGCTACACTACGTACCGCGCGTAAGGGAATTGATTTCCCTTTTCCTCCACGGTAACCCGATGACTATTAATTCAATTTTAAAATAATTTTTTATTAATGGATTTACAAAAATAATTAAACTAATTAGTAACTTAATAATCGATTTATTTAGCAATTATAACAATTAATCCATAATCCTTTACTAAAATCGTACACAACTAATTATTAACATAATAATCAATTTATTTAGCTATTATCACAACTTTTAATCAATAATTCATTACTAAAATAATTAAACTAATTATTAACTTAATAATTGATTTATTTATCAATTATAACAAATTATAATCAATAAAGGATTTACTAAACTAATTTAATTCATTATTAACATAATATTCAATTTATTTTAAATTTATCACAATTTATAATCAATTTGAAAAAAATTAAAAAAATAATTCCGGGGCGTCTGCGGGAGACATCTGCCCTACGTGGGAGGCGTCTGCCGGAGACGCCTGCCCTACGTGGGAGGCGTCTCCCGCAGATAGGGCTGAGCAAAACCTGGACCGGTCCGGGTTCGGTTTAGAAAGTTTTGTTTCGGTCCGGTCCGGATCGGTCTTTTTTTTCGGTCCGGTCCGGTCAAATTTTCGGTCTGGTCCGGTCAAATTTTCGGTCTGGTCTGGTCCGGTCTTTTTTATTGTTTTTTTTCAAATTCGGTTTTTGACCGTACCGGACCGATTCGTTCCGGTCCGGTCTTCAGACCTTAGGCATTCGGTTTGGTCCGGTCTTCGGTCCGGACCCTGGACAAAAATTCAGTCCGGTCCGGACCGAATGCTCACCCCTACCTGCAGACGCCTAGCCCAAGGGGGAGGTGGTTCCAGCGGCCGCCCTCTCGTTGGGTTGGACGTCTCCCGCGGACGCCTCACCCAATTTTTTTAATTTAAAAATTAATTTAAAAAAACAAGGCAATTTACCAGATGTGAGTAGTCTGGGGCGTCCGCTGGTTCTTTTCCTGGCCTCCGAGACATTATATCTGGTGAATAGAAGAGTAATATGAAGAGAAAGTTGTGTTAAATGAGTGAACTGAAGAGTTATATAAGTATAAAGGGTAAAATGACAAAATGGTAATATGTATGGACGACGAATAACAGTTCAGTACTTTAATTGACCCAAAAACTTTTGCCTGAAAAAGGAAATAGTCAAAAGATCAAGGAAATAGTTTATTTTTGCAATTACTCAACCTAATTAATAACAAGTATTACGATGAAAACCATAAAAAAATATTGATAATTAATAATGGACAACTACATAATACAATAATTAAAGCTTAAAATATTAAAATATATATTACAAAAATATTGTTAATTTGCATTCTCTATGTAGCGTTGTCATATAATATCCATTAAATCGGATCTCAAAACCAAATATTTCTGTCTGTCACGAACTCGATATCTATTATCTAAATTTATGTTAATATCCATGATACGATCATGAATACTAAAAATGTTCCCCATTCGAACTTCCGGTGATATTTTGAGGTCGATCCCAGATAAATTCATTTATATCAGCAAATGATCATAAAAGTTGCGTTCATCCTTCACGATCATATTGTACATGATGATGCATGCAATAATTATTTTATTAAGCATTTGAGGATTCCATGCAAGAGATGACATTTTCACGGTCGCGAATCTAGCTGAAACACTCCGAATGTGCGTTCCACATCCTTTCGCGCTGCTTCTTGAACTTGAGCGAATAATCTATCTTTCGGGTTTGAGGAAGAATGATTGATTGGATAAATGAAATCCATTTCAGATAAATGTCATCTATAAGATAGTATCACATATAATACCGATAACCATTGACCACATACATTACAGATGATCTCGACCTTCCAGTATATCATTGAAAACCAGAGATCGTTGAATGACATTTAAATCATTACACAAACCTGGGATACTGAAAAACGAATGTCAGATCCATAGGTCATAATATGCAACAGCTTCAAGAACAAGTGTTGTCTTACCACTTCGTCCTTGATATTGTCCATTCGAAGTAGCTGGACAATTTTTCCATTCCAAATGCATACAATCGATGATTCTCATCATGTCTAGAAACCTCATTTGCTCACCAACTTGGAGTAACATTGCTAAGTCCGTCGGAGTAGGTCTTCGTAGATATTCAGCGCCGAAGTTACTAATGACACATTCACAAAAAAATTGAAGGGTCGTTTTTACTATTGTTTCGCTAAGTCGTAAGTACTCATCAACCGCTACGCTATATGCTAAAATTCGTAGTATTGTAGTACATTTTTGTAAGCATGATATGCCAAGTCTACCCACGACATCTAGCATTTGTTGGAAGAAGACATCAGGATGCCTCAACGGTGGTTAAAATTCGTCCTCATTCGAAACCTTCTTTTGAAAATACTATCTGAATACACAGGGTTCTTAGTAAAATAATCTAACATTAGACGGTTATAACCGACCATACGATCTATGTCCGGGTAACGAGTTCGTCTCCTCCTCCTCGGAGCATTTCTAATGACCTCAGCAGTTAATAATTGAGGAACCACTTCGATCACATGGTCTGGTGTCGTGTATTCTCTCACGGAAGTGAAAAGAATGTGTTCTAAAAGGTTTACTTTTAAATGTCTTTTATTATGAATTGAATGTATTGAACATTTTGTTCATTGATTAATGTATTCGTCTTTTAGAAGTGTTAAAGATGATGCTCTTGGTCCTTAACCGTAGAGCTCTAAAAGATAATGATTTACATAAATCAAAAGTAATTCACAATCATGGTAATTAACGTGGGAAGTTAATTGCCGAGTTAAGATTGTCGTGTTGGTTGAAAGAAATGTTGTAGCTATACAGATATTTAACAACATGAGTATGTGAAATAGAAAATATTTCTTTCATATATTGAATTGACCTAACAAATAAAACATTATGGAATTGTGTTTTGTGTCAATAATGTTTAATTGTGTTTTTGAATCCTAAGATATGAGACATATTTTTTCACATAAGGAGTGTATGATTTGATTATTCTCAAAAATTATCAACGTGTATAGTGATAAATGTATTAGTTGGTTATACATAACTTGTGATAGAAACGTTGACATGTCAAAAGATTATCATTGTCCCTTTTGACTTAAGTGATAATATTGTTATGCCCTTGATAAATCGAAATTATAATGTGCACAATGTAACTTGTGTATAGTTATATATTTATAATTAGCTTGAGAGATCAAGAAATAAATATATAATGTAAAGATGACATGTTTTTACTTTGTATAATATTATTGATATCATGAGGCAAATGATAGACACAATGATATTACATATCACTAAATGGATCGTGTTTGGTTCAAGTGAGCAAAACATCTTTGTTATTTGGGTAACTATAATGTGTAGCTAGATACCGTTTATAGTTTATGATATAAAATATTTTATATCTTTTTCAATATAACTTGATTCTCCTATAGGTCACACCACAAAACTGGGAAACAAAGAATTTGATTTTACATTTTATATGATGTATTGAAATACATGTGGTAAAATATTAAAACCAAATGTGTCGTGATTACGACATGGTTAGAATAATCAATAAATTTATATTAGATGTAAATATATTATGGGGTATAATGTTTGACATTATATATGATAATATGTTGCATATTATAATGTGGTTTGTAACATTATAAAATCTAAATTTGCTAAAACCCCAAAAATCCGATTTTGTGAAATCTTGATCCAAAATTTGATAAATGCATAAATTGGTCAAACCGGTCGACCATTTGACAAACTTTGTTCGACCGAAATCAGAGACTTTACCTGGTTAAGAATTGGTCGACCGTTTGACAAATGTGGTTCAACCAAAATCAAGGATTTCCCTGATTGGGAGACGGTCGACCGTTTGGACATGTCGCTCGACCAAAACCAGGGACTTTTGGTTGTGGTGAATCGGTCGACCAGTTGGACGTGTTGTCCGACCGAGATTGACGATTTATAACCAATCGGTCGAACGGTTGACTATTTCAGTCGACCGTTTGCGTACGGTTTTACTTGAATTAATAAGAGAACTTCTTTGATCATGAGTTGGATTTGTTCCAATTCGGTTAGAGGAGGTTAATGGATGATTACGTGTCGAAATATGATTGGATTAGAGGAGTTATTAACAAGGAATCATGTGCAAGTGGGTTGCACATTAATAGATTTTGAGGAAGTCCTATAAATAGGACCATCATCTCCTCATTGTTAACATATGAATGCAATATTCTCCTCACCATATTTATCCACCAAATTCATCCTAAAATTTCCTTGTTAGTTGAGTGTTTGAGAGATTAAATTCTCAGGAGCATCAAAAGGGTAATTAGCTAGATTCTGTAGGAACGTGTATGACCCTAATTATCTAATCAATTTTACGTTAATCTCTACTTAAACAAACAAGATTTGCAGTAGAAATAATAAGACAACTAGAGACTAGAAATAATGCAAACCACACAATGCACGGGGGATTTTACAGAGGTTCGACCTCCTGCATACATCATATCTTACAAGCTCCGCTCATGTCTTCACTATCCGCTCCCCGTTCTGGGCCGGGGGATAATGTCTTTACAATCTTCAAGCTCACAGACAACCCTCGCCGAGCTTGACTCCTCTTCTCACAACCCGAGAAGGATCACTTCGGGCTTTCACCGAGACCTCTGCTTCTTTGACAACAAGGTTCAGTGGATCACACACTCTCTAACTATAGCACACTTAAAGTATGATTGGAATTTAATCTAAAGTGTGGAAAGTTAGGCTTGGAGAGTAGGATTTGGGGAATCAAGGTTTGGGAGTTTTCTCTTAGATGTGTATGACAATTTGGAGTGTAAGAGTTGTTGAATTAAGTCTTGGTAACATCTATTTATAAGCTTCCAAGGTGTTATAACCATTGTGATGGAAAGTGGTAAATGATTGTGTAAGAAACACAAAACAGAAAAGCACAGATCACTGTTCTGGACACAATCGGTCGACCGAATCGGGGAAACCAGTCGACCGTTTCCTTAAGTTTAAGAAAACGTTCGAACAGTCAAGCAATCGGTCAAACCAACTTGGGCTATAACTCAAGTTCACTTAAGTGAACGGTCGAACAAAAGTGTGGGACGATTGACCGTTCAGGGAATTTTGGCCAGACAAAAGATAAACGGTCGAACTCAAGAAATGGTCTTGTTCGACCGAAAATTAATAGGCACTTTGGGCTTCAAGAGAAGTCTACGTTCGGTCGACCGGGGTCTAAGGAACGATCGACCGAAAACTTCAAATAAGTTCTGGATGACCAGAAGTGCTTCATCCGGTCGACCGCTAGGCAGACATCGATCGACCAGTGCCCAAGGAATTTTGGGGTTTTGGAAAATCCGTCTGTTGTATAAAACGACAAATCTAACGGTCAAATGACACGTGTAAACGGTTTTACAACATGGTACAACCGGTCGACCGATACAACACTATAGGCTAACAGAAATAACTGACCCAATCGGTCAAACTGGGAATAGGTTCGGTCGACCGATTGACACATGCAGATTAGGTTTAGGTTTAAGTGTTTTCCAGTCTAAGTTTGGGTGACCTATTGAAGTCCAATTGATTTGAGATTTTGTGTGTGACTTCTATAAGGAATTTAGTGTGTAACTGAGTAGATATTTACTATAGTATGGTCAAGTATACACAAGTTCATAAGACTTAATTACAAGTAATGTCTTCAAAAGCTTGATTACATGTCTTGACTTGAATTCATTTCTTCCTTGAGTCTTGATCACCTGTAGATGCTAACACAAAATAATATATATGTTATGCATATGTGTGTTAGTCTACATTAGATTGTGATTAAGATTAAGTTGATTAAATCATCAAAACATGGATTGATGCCTAAAACCCAACAAATTCTAGCCTTAATTAGAGATTGATAGGCTAGCTCATTTCTTTCTAAATCTTGTTTAGAGTTTGGTGAATACTTAGAGGAATTCCGAGGCGATTCAAGTGCAACGCGACTCCAGATCTTCAAAAAAAAATTAAAGAACATTTTGGGTATGGTTTTCTTCTATACAATTTAATATTTATGTAGGATACATATATTAAAATGTGTAGTCTATGTTTTGTACATGAAAATGATTGAAAATATGGAAATCGATCATAAATGCTTGTTATTTTTTTTAAAATTATACACAAGTATAAGACACGAAATCATACATAAAGGTCATCTCCTCAGATGACAAAGAGGATGAATTGGAGCCACAAGATGAAATGTAAGAACTCCCTTCACCAAAAGAATTCATAAGGAAAGACAAAGTTTATGAGTGTAAGAAGTCGATAACATGGTGTTCGTGACATGAGGAACAACCACTTGTGAAAATTCGTGTTGTTACAGAAAACTCCTGATCTTGCAAAATAATTTGTGTTGCTACCGAAAACTCGTGATCTAGCAGAATAATCCGTGTTTCTACGGGAAATCCGTGATTCTGAAGAACAATATGTGTTGCTACAAAAAATTGTGATTCTAAAGAACAATTCATGTCAGACGTATCTCGCACTATGCATGCTTTGTTAGACGAATTTACACTATTCATGTTTTGTCAGACGAATCTACGCTCTTCACACAAATCTACGCTTACTAAAACACTCTAACATATCCTACTTCAATTTTCAAAAACACTTCAATTCTTCTTCTGACAAAATGATTGGTATTTGATTCCAACAAAATGATAAAATAATGTCGGGCAAAACGATACAATTATTTGATAATATAACTTATTATTTATATAAAAAAACACTAACTTACGATAAATAGTTGTTTTCCGAAAGTGTTGAAAATTTGAACTCTATTTTGTACTATTCATTACGAGCAAATGAGCAATGCCGCTAAGTCGCTAACTGACACGAGTACAATACCGAGGTTGAACTCCCCGTTTAAAAAATCAATAGTTGGCTCGCGGGGATCATTTGTTCTTATAACCTTTACGTTTCCTCAAGTTTTTCTCTCGTCCAACTTTTTTTCGATAAATCTCTCTAACATTTTTTTTTATAATCTTCACCTAAAATCGTTGTTTCGTAAGCAGCCACAAAATCGCTGGTAACGTATCTTTTTTTTTAAATAGAAAAGAGAAATTTTGAGCTCTTTTTGGGTATCTGTACGTGTATTTAGGGTTTAGGGTTTCACCTCGAGCATTTTTTCCCGGGTTCTTACCTGATTTCTGGTACGATTTTGCATTATGTTTTTGCAGGAAAACTTGAGGTTTAGGGTTTAGCAGAAAAAAAGTTTTTTAATTTTGTTTTTTTGTTTTTTTGGGGATTTAAATCCCCATGTGATTTCTAACTGCATGCTCTTAGGATTTGAATCCTCGAGTAAGAGTAAGTTTTTCTAGTTTTTTGCCCTTTATAGTTCGATAAATGTTCGAATGGGCTTAAGCAAGTACTAAATATTTTTTTGTTGTGAAATTATTCTTACCATTATCTTTTCATACTATGGTCTCATGAGGTAATTTTTTTACCATTACGAACTTTATGCGTATTAGAGCAAGATTAAGAGTTTGGGGGGTTTTCAGTAGTTCACCGTTCAATTTTTTGGTTTACAACTTATTCTTGAAATAGCCAACGGTCTGCTCATAGTATGTTTTTGTAGGCACATTTTCCACTTTGTAACCCTAATTGGTCGACATTGGCTTGGGGTTAAGTTTTTCGTTGGTAGGTGTTTCCATGGTATTCTACTTCTCGTAACTTGAATTATGTTTTGTAAATTTTCTTTTTATTCTTAACTGTCTCTGGCATTGTAAAATTGGGATTCAATGGTTTTGGAATTGAGAATTTATGTTATTTTCCACTTCCCATGTGTCCTTTTAGGATTGTATATCCTTACCATGTGACACTGCTGAGTGCAGACTAGTGGCTGCCACCGGAAAAATCAAGTATAAACATGGATGACAATGATTGTCCTGATGCTGTTGCGAGTGATAACTTAACAAGAGAAGAATGTAAAAGTAGCCCAGGATGCAACAGTCACCGCCCTAGCAGTGGCGGAATCAGTCAGGACATTGCAGCACTGAGCATAGCATCTGCTGGTGGCACGAAAAAGATTACGTCTGAACTAGAAGTTTCATGGGGAAAATCTAGTACTGATGCAAGGTCGTGGAGTGTACCCAACAAGGAAATTAAAGGTACAACTTCAGCTGGTGATCAGTTTCCTCGTGGAAATTATGATGCTGATATCTTTTATGAGCTTCAGCAGTCTACTGATGGTTCTGAGTCCGATGAAGATTCTGACGAGGATTCAAGTGACGATCATGATTCTGATGCTAGCCAAGATAGCTTTGAATCTAGGAAAAATAGTTATTGGTTCAGGGCATTCTTTGAAGCACTGGACGTACTGCCTGTTGAACAGATAACTAAATTGTCAAGGCGCTGGCACTGTCCGGCTTGCAAAGGTGGGCCAGGTGCCATTGCCTGGTTCAGAGGTCTGCAACCTTTGCTAACACATGCAAAAACTAAAGGACCCAAAAGAGGCAAGCTTCACAGGGACTTTGCGGAGCTTCTCGAGGAAGAAATTCAAAGGAAAGGGATAAGAGTGATATCATCTGGTGACATATTTGGTAAATGGAAGGGACTGCCGGAGACTAAGATTGCCGATGAGGTAGTTTGGCCTCCAATGGTGATGGTAATGAACACGGTTCTTGAACAAGATGAAAAGGACAAGGTAGAGTTCAGTTTTGTTGCATTTGAGCTGCTTAAACTTTTACAATTTTGTGCCTAATGTTTTGTTGTCAAGGGTGGATTTGTTTCATCATGCGTACCGTTCTAAATGTAGAACCAATTCAGTTTTACTTCTTTAGCATGTCCTTTTCTCTCTACTTTTTTATAATTATTTTTGTTATTTTTCTCATGTACCATTATGAGCCCCTACAACCATAAGCACTCTTATGGTCTTTTATAAATTTGTCACGTCAAAAGAACTTCCATGCTTTATTTAGCTAGTATGTTATTTTGCAATAGACATTTTACAGGTTATAAAAAAGTGAAGCTAATATCATCAGTGATCAGTCAGTATTTATTTGTGACCAAGACATTCTATTTTAATTTAAACCTTCTCATGTTGGGAATTTAAACTGCAGTGGATTGGAATGGGTAGCCAAGAGCTGCTTGATTATTTTAAAACATATGGACCAATCAGGGCTCGACATTCTTATGGTCCTCAAGGGCATCGAGGCATAAGCATACTAATATTCCATGCTTCAACTGCTGGGTATTTGGAGGCCGAACTTCTGCACAAGCATTTTGCTGCAGAAAGTACAGGTAGAGAAGCATGGGAGCATCATAGGGTGTTATTTTGTCCTGGTGGGAAACGTCAGTTGTATGGGTTTCTGGCAAGTAAGGAAGATGTAGATATCTTTAACCGGCACTCTAATGGTAAATCATCTTTACGTCACATATGTCTAGTCAGTTGTTTTCCATAAAAACAGAATATCGTCTTCTGTTTGTTATTTCTGTTTATGCTCATGGTGATGGTCTGTGTCAGTTTCTCTTTCACCTAAATCATTGATGTGGTGCTCTTTTGTGGGCCTTTAGTAGCTTGAAATTTCGTTTTACTCAAAACATCTGATGTTCATGTTTGAGTTTATTAGGCAAATCCTTACTGAAATTTGAAATGAGATCATTCGAAGAAGTTGTCGTGGGTCCAGTGAAGCAAATGAGAGAAGATAATCGTCAATTGCTCTTACTTAAGTACAAGGTTGCCGAGTTAGAGCAAATGAAAAGAAGCCTTGAGGAGTTTCAAGCCATGAGTGAGAAAGTGTTTCACAATGTAGAAGGGTCATGGATTGCCGAAGAAGGAACCATGGAACACAAACAGAGCAATGAAGTGGTATTGTTTTACCAAGAAGCTATTTTTTATGCACTAGTGATTTGGGTTGTTCCACTTCTGCTTTAGATATTGATGATACTTTCCTCCAAGTAGATATTGTGTTACAAAGCGAAGTTTAAAAATAAAAGGGGAGCTAGAATATGAAGTTATTGTTGGTTCCTAATATATTCAAGATTTGAAGCTGAATAATTGAAGGAATTGTCCTTGCGTAATAAAGCTTTCAGGTGTTTCCGAGTCTAGAAAGATCTGGCCATTAAGAACTCAATTTCTGCATGCCCCATTCTCTCGCTGTTTCATTTTCCTTGTTCTAATGGAAGATATTCTGCAGATTGATCAAGTGGAAGTAGAGCAGCAGAAAAATGTAGTAGACAAAGCTGTTCATGGAGAAGAGATAAGTGCTAAGCACCCACTGCAGGACAATTTGGCCATGGTAGAGCAGGATGGTGTGGAGCATAGAACTGAAAATCATGGAATAAGGTACTTTAAATTTCCATGTAATTAAAGCTGAAGTTCATCCGAAGGTTATGCAATCAACAAACAATATATTCAACCTATCTTGTAGTCATAGTGCAGTTTCAATTCTTCGAATTTATTTATAAGAATGTCACACTGCTGCTACTGATTTTATGTTTTTTTTAAATTAACTTGGAATCTTAAAAAAAACACAATTCTAGCATTGAACTGTTTGGCCACTGTTTCTTACATATTAAGATGTACAAAACCGTGAAAGAAAATTTGCACAATTTTCAGTCCAATACCGTCTTATATTACTCATATTTTGGATCCTAAACAAGTCTTGCGAGGAATGCTTTAGCTGTTCATGCTAATGCCATGGACTATGGCTCGTAGAGTTTTATGGTATCTTAGACAACCAATATTCCGTGACGATTAAAGTCACTTAGATGAGTTAGATCATTATAATGTGTCACGATAGGCCAAATTTGGAGTTCTCGTCCTCTCTCAACGAACTTCAGCATGAACGAACCCCTTTTCCTCTTTGGCTTTGGTAATATTGTGTAGTACACTTTATTTGCCATCCTAGGCATATTTGTTGTAATTGACAATAAGATTTAGATCTTTGTGAGGATCTAACAAATTATGTGTTATTCCTTCATTCATCACCAATCAGACCCTGTTCGTTTACCATCTTTAACATGAAAATCGTTCGATTCAAACCTAGGGCGTCGATGATGGTATCAATGCACACGTCTTTTGAAGGAATATTGGTATTCTGACTGTTGGATTTCATTGTTGTATTTGATGCAACTTAATGTGTGCGTTCTTACCATGCATGCATCATGGTACATCAACATCAACAACATAACCCCAATGCCTCAGAAGAGGCTCCCGCCTAAGCGAGGTGGGGGTGAGGGTCGGATGTACGCAACCTTACCACTGTAAAACAGTGAGGTTGTTTCCAATTGACCCAAATGATGCAAATGCAACTGACCATTTGCGATTTCACAATAAAAGAAATACAGATCGTTCAATAGTCATTTGATATAGTCCATGATGCTCTAAATGTCAAAAAATAACTTAATCTTTGACACAGTGGAAATGGACAAGCATGCATCATGGTACTTTGTGAAAATTTAAATTTCGGAATGAACATTTGAATCGCCATACACATTAGTTTTTAGCGTAATCAGTAAACAAACCCCAGCCATTTATGGTTCTCCCGACATAGTTTGTGGTTTCTTGCAAAATAACTATATTGAAAAGGCACTGATCATACATCATAATTTGGCATGCCACTGATGCCAGTGGACACCATAGCAAGAAATCATCTGCACCCTCTTGTACTTTCCCCAACAAAAAGCTCTGCCGGATTCCTCAATGGCAAGACATAGTTAGCCTTATGGTTTGATTGGTGAGAAATTACTTCATCAAAAGTTTGGCAGACAAGCAACTGAAAAATCCAAAAAAACAAACAAAATACATCCTTAAGTTAAAATTCAGGAAACGTAAAACTTGTAAGAATTTTCAGTTGGTCTTATCATATGCGTCGTTAATTTCTCTTAAGTAAATAGTACACTCTACTATTGCCTTCAAAATTTTCCTGGATTTATCTCAGGGAATATGAAGGTAGCAGTTTCCTCGACTCCAAGTTGAAAGCAGTGGAAGAGTTACAGATGGTCAAAGGACGCCTCCTACGTCTGTATGAGGAGAAGAAAACTCAGCTGATGCGATGTTATCTCGAAGAAAAAGACAGGCTCGATAGGGAACTTGATTCTGAACTTACCGAATTAGTAGAGAAACATGTTGCTTGTACAGTTCATCCTACATTCAGTTCTTGAAATTGGGATGCTGCCCCGATAGACGTTGTTAGTGACTGCTGAAAGGCAAGGTACAAAGTCTAATTGAACTACATGGAAATATGTGGCAGCATGGCAGGATATGCCTGAAATTACTGCACTGGTTTTCAATGCTAGTGAACCACTTTGAATTTAAATGACTCTTAAGTATCTCAAACACTTTTCAAAGTTTTAATGTCCCAACCATTGTGAATGCTGCACATCTGATGATCAGAACTTTGAAAATTCCCAAGTTTTCGGACTGGCAGCTTTTATGCCTTACAGGTTTACAGTTTGAACATTGAATTAGTTTGAGTTTTACACATTTTATTAGTCAACTCATATTAGACTGCTAGTTATAACTCCAGGGACTTCAGCATTCGCCATTTGAACCCATATATGCTCATCCAAAACCAATGATCTAATTAAGGTCAGGGTTTAAATCAGTTGACGATGATAATACGGAATTTTTGTTGTATCTTAGTTAATATCAATAACAAGCACATGTTATCTTCTTGTGGGTATACGCAAATCATATTGTTCAACCTTGGAATGACCACCAAGATAAAAACATCCTAACAAGGTGGTAATAAGCTAGTGAAGATTATAGAAAAATAAGTTGATTAATCAACGGGCGATCATGTAATGAAAAAACTAAAACTCATACAACCATTATCATCACAAACAACTCATCTCTACTTCATCATTTCGAAATTACGTATGTAAACTCCATGCATGCAAGCTTCATATTCTTCAGCTATCACATTTTTTCTTCATTCCAAGCAAACGTTTGCAGGCCTTGAAGATCTTCCACTTCTTCTTCCCCTTCCCAACACAAACCTCACACTCCTCATCATAAGAATTCCCACCAATCCTCGAGTACCCGTCGGTGGATGACGATGGCGACGACTTCCCCAACGAAAATGTCTTCCTCATGGTCATAAAAGCGTCCTTGTTGCTCTCACACTGGCTACTCCTGTCATTGCACCGATAGCAGTGCGACACAGAGGAGTAGCTTCGGGTGAGAGCAAAGGGTTGTGGGAAGAGTTGAGGCAGTTTTAGGTCAGTGGGGGGATGGGGTGGTGGTGGGAGGGGGTGGGCTTGTGGGGGCTTGGCTCTGGATTGCTTCAGAGGCGAAAGTGAGGACTCTGCGTTCGAGATCGGTGATCGGCTCATTTCGGAATGCTCGATTTTTCTTCTTCTTTTTCTTTGGATTTTGAGGGTGGGTTTGGAGTCTTGGGGAGTTTTGGTCGGATGTAAATAGAAGTGGTGGAGGTGGTTGTGTTGGGGCTAAAGATAGGAAGGGGTGTTGGAGGGGGTTTGGACTTGGAATGTGAACTCTTCCACTTGTTGGCCTCCAACCGGCTTTGGCGGGAAATGCAGTTCAACTCTTGACTGGAAAATTATTGTTATTTTCAATGCGACACTGAAAACAAACTTAGTAACTTATTAGACTTAACTCCTTTAGAAACCATTCCAATCTGGTTTCAACTTAAAGCCTTTCAGATCTAACAAAAGCACTATATTATTTCGTCAGTTAATGGGTATTGGAATGTATTCATCGTTCCCCACAAACATCAGGTGGAATGTATAGGATTAAAAACAGGTTAGATGCAGAATATTTCTCTGTACATTTACTTGATTGGTGGGAATAAAAAAGTTAAATGGTTAAATGAGTAGACTGAAGATAACAAGACAATAAATCAGCTTTAGAAATCAATCCTCATTATGCAAACAGACATTGCTTTTGTCAGTTCAAATTGAATAAAGATAGCTGTCTACAACCAACCATCACACACATATTTATTACGTCCTGTTTCGCTGTTCCGTGTGGCCGCGTCAAAGTGATGGCAAGACGAGAAGTGATTCGGTTTGAAAACGAGAGGGCGGAAAATATGCATTTATTGTGAGAAGTTTTAGCATTCATTATGTTTGTTTTTAGTTAAACAATTTAGCATCTAGTGTGGTAATGTAGTATCATTTAGGTTTATTTTTTAAAATCATCCAGATTTGTGAACTCTCCAGCCCTCCTCGTATTGGGAAACTTGTGTTTATCAATCAATCGCATCCGTTCCGTGTCACAAGGTCATCGAATATATTTGTGATATTGTGGTAAAAAGATAATTTTAATTATTTAGGGGTACAAAACAAAAAATCTTCAAACCTCCAATCCCCCGTAAAAAAAGAAAACTACTAAACGTCGCCCCAAAACTACTTAAATCGCCATTGAAATTACCAAATTGCCATTAACAATATATTTAATACTCATATCGTCCCGTGTCTTTAAACAAGGTTTTTTGACTCAGTTTTACTAACATTCCTAATACCAACACCACGAAAATGTCTGGCGAAGCACCTAAATCAGGCGAAGTAACGGAGGCGGATTTTTTTTCCGACTTAGCCAGACGTCTCCACCATGGTACAGGCGTCTTAGCCAGACGCCTCCATCATGGTACATGCGTCTTAGCCAGACGCCTCGACTATCGTACAGGCGTCTTAGCCAGACGCCTTTACCATGGTCGAGGCGTCTGTTTAAGACGCCTCTACCATGGTGGAGGCGTCTTAGTCAGACGTTCCGTTTTTTTTAATTTTTTTGTCAAATTAAAATTATACGGTGTGTTATCTCAAATTATTTGACGTTTCTTTGCAAGTTTTCGGTGGTAATCAGTCGGATTACAATGAGTTTTTTTGCAAGTGATGGAGATTCAAATAATTTCCAGATCCAACATTTTTTAAGATCAAAAATCCCCCGACGGTAAAACATCCTGACTTACAAATACCACATCGACAGGTCGTTCGGGGGTCTCACTAATATAGTAATTATTAATTTATTAATTTAACAATTATCTAAATTTATAATCAATTATCTTTTTAAAATAATAAAAAAAAAATTACGGGCGTTCGACGGAGCCGCCCCGCGTAGGAGAGATGCGTCTTACCCAGACGCCCCCTCCTACGTGGGGCGGCTCCGTCGGACGCCCGTAATTTATTATTATTTATTATTTTTTTATTAAAAAGATGTTAGATATTTTACCAAATTCGAGTACACTGGGGCGTCCGTTGACTCATTACTGACCTCCAAAACATTATTTTTTATGATTATAAGAGGAAGATGAAAGAGAGATGTGTGATAGGAGGGTAAAATGTCGCGTTATAACAGTATAAATGAGAGAAGTGCAATTTGGTAATTTCAAGGGACGATTTAAGTAATTTTGGGACGATCCAGAAGAAAAAAAAAACCCCTCGAAACAATTTCCACTTTCCCTCCCCCCGAAAATACCCTCCCAAAACCCTAAATCTCATTACGTACGTTCCGTAATTTTCTTTGAAAAACACGTTTTATCGTTCTAATCTAGCTCAAAACCACCAATTTTCGTGGTAAAACTGGATTTTTAGGTTTACAATAGCGTTTGTGGTGTGTTTTTGTTCAGGACATGGCGTTGGTGGTCGTCTGCGGGCAGCCGTGCAGCGGCAAGTCCACGGCGGCACGGTGCCTCGCCGAAGCCCTCGGTTCGGTCGACCCCAAGCCGATCCTCAGGATCATCGACGAGTCTTCTCTCCATCTCAGTCGCAATCAGAGCTATGCCGGTATAACTCACTTGTTAACTTAATACGAATTTGCGATGTCGTCGTAGGATATGGTTTCGTTACACCGTGTTTCGGAATTAAAAGTGGATCGTGTAACGTGTTGTTTGATTAGAAATTCGGACGGTTTGTGTTGTTGTGTTGGTTTTATTTAGGAAATTATGGGTGTTGAATTTCTTGTGGCACGTCAGTTTGTTGAAGTTTTTGTTTTTGTTTTATTTGATAGTTCTGGATCATGTATGTATGTGTTCATGGTTCAGATAGGTCACACATACACTTTAGTTGATGTTTCCTGCCAGAGGGCAGGAGGTGTAACAGAAGAAGTCGGTGCTGTATTAAAGAAAATGTGTGAAAGCACGAGATGTGATTTTTTATGCCTTAATGAACTCTTTCAGAGAAGAGAGTGGATAGTACTAGAATTGTCTTATTAGTATGGGGTATAGAGAGGATGTACAAAATCAAGTTATGTTGGGTTGAGTCAATCGTATCCATGAATTTGTTATGCTTATTGGTTAGATATGGTCTCAATGTCTCATAGGACCCTTTTGTTATTTCTTTTTCTGATGAAAATATGGAATGCTATTGCAAATACGTGCCATATTTAAGGTTTGAGTGATGTGTTTCAAACTTAATTAGCTGGATAGGAGTTTTGATGTGCTTGGAATGATGTGATAGTGTAATGTGTTTCAAACTTAATCTTTATTTATTTGGAATAGGCTGACATATCCCTTAGGAATTAGCTTGAAATGTTTTGCTTCTTGAGTTTTGATGTGTTTGTAAGCTTAACCTTTGTTCTGTATGGTGGTTATCTTGTTTCTGAAATTCTTTTTTTTATCGATAGGTATGCCATCTGAGAAGAATTTACGAGGAGTTCTAAGATCTGAAGTGGATAGGGCTGTTTCGAAAGATAATATTGTCATTGTTGACTCCCTCAACAATATCAAGGTGAGTCTACACGATAGCTAGTGATGTCATCTTCACATACTAGTCAAAATTTAGAAATTGTGAGCGCTTTTCCACCCTGTGGAACTCCATTATTTCACATTGTTATATTCTTTGCTGTTCTTTTAAGCTTCATCAGGAATGCTATCTTAGATGCAATTTTCTTTCTTTGCACTGTAACTGCAATGGCTTATTCCTTAAACTTCTTCCTTGTGCATTGGTCTTTCATAATGTTAACAACAATTTCCTATCACTTTCTAGGGCTACAGATATGAGCTGTGGTGCATAGCTCGTGCAGCTGGAATAAGATATTGCGTGGTATGAAAGCCTTTTCTTATATTAAATTTTGTAGCCCTTTGATTATTATTGATGTATCTTCCTTATATGAAATACATGGTATTATTTGGAAGAATCATTTTGATTATAAGTCCTAATTGAGGGATACACTGTGACTGCATTTGCAAAAAGTAAGCTAGAAACTGTAGACTGATGGCTGGCGATCAATTATCCATATATAATATAATTACTCCACGGGGACACTTCTTGTAAATTGAACTGATTTCGTGGGCTTTGACCTCGTTGTACAGGCTACCTCTTCCCTTGACCATTTTGTAGTGAACAAAGTTAGAAAGGCTTTACTGACCTTGTATTGCTGTTGCTGCTGTAGTTGTAATGTTTATTTTCGAGAAGTTCCAAATGTCTCTTTGGACTTCGGAGTTGTGACATGTTCTATTCTCTTCTCCAATTATGAGTGGTTGCTTTGTTGCACTATAGTGAAGTTCATGTCACTTTTTACATGAGGAAATGGATCTACAATCTTGCTCATGCCATATTTCAGTTATTCTGTGATACAGACGAAAACTGTTGCAGAGAATGGAACAAGGCACGCCCATTGCAAGGAGATCTTTCTTATGACGATAAGATGTGAGTGCAAGATCCATTAAGTATTCAGTAATTTTTTTCATTGTGATTTTCTTCCTTACTTTCTTTCAGTTAATTATTATACTTGAGCAAAAAAGAAACTCTGTAGAGTTCTGCTGATATTCAGTCTATGTCTAGAATTTCAAATTGGCAAATTCTATCACTTTAGTTAGATCATATATGGGAGTTCTTTTATCCTAAAAATGGGGCCAGTACACTTACTTGACAACTTAGCTGCTAATATTGTGTTTTTGATCAAGGAATCAGTGCTTCTTACTAAGAGTTGATTTTATTTATTTTGCTTGGATCAGATTTGAAGATTTAGTAAGAAGATTTGAGAAGCCAGACAGACGCAATCGCTGGGATTCCCCACTCTTTGAATTATGGCCAGCTAAAGGTAATCTGAGTTTATTTGGACATCTTGTGTGAAAAACTCTGCAATTATGGTATACAACTTCAGAAAATTCGTTGTCATTCATGCTGATATACCTTTCTCCATTTAACTTATCTGACTGCCACTATGTTCTTTTATACACAGATGGAATAAAACAATCTTCTACAGTAATTACCGAGGCCGTATCCCACTTGACCAAAAAGGTTGATTCAAAGACAAGGGATGTTAGAATTCTGCAGCCAACTATTGCAACCCAAACCGTAAGCACCAACCTTCAATACGTGTAATGTTGTAGGCTCTTTTTCGTCTAAGTACCTTATTTGGACGATTTTCTAGGCACACAAAACGGAATCCAATTCCTTGTATGTTATGGACAGAGCAACCCAGGTACATCCGATCATCATTTTGTGGCCATAGATGCACTCTCTTTGTGAACTAAGACTTACGTATGCACTGCTTGCAGGCGGTGATTAATACTATCATGGAAGCACAATCTCAAGGGCTCGGTGGAAGCATTAGCAGGATTTCTTTTGGTCAACATTTGCCTACTATATCCTTTGTATCTCATTTTCTCATCTCCATTTATTTAAATTATTGATTGAAATCAACTTCTTAAGTACTGATAGCCTGGAATCTTATTTTTGTATCGTTATGGATAGCATCTGTCACATCTTGTTGGATTTGTTTTTGATTGTCTGCACCAGTTTTCCAGTTGTATTAGATCTTTCGCTAGTTTTGACGAGGAGAAGCTTGCATCACTATGTTTTAGGATGTAAACATCTTTGGCTTCTCTCAAGCGCAAAATTTGCTCCTCTGATGTTGTAATATTTTATTATTAGCACTCTTAGAGGCCTGAGTTTGCTATAATGCTTTATGCATACTGTAGGATATAATCTTTTGGGTTTTTGCCTTAACCTGTCTCTCACATTAACATTCAGAGAACAGTTGCTCTACCCGAGCTCCGCAGCTTGCGGAGGGCGTTCATAAAATTGACAGGGCAAACTAGCCTGAGTGGACCCCCACCTCCTTCGGACGCAGACAGTGCAAAGAGAATGTTTGTGGAGTATTTGAACAGGGAAATCGGAGCCTAGGTGACCCATGTTGGTGTGCTATATTTTTGTAAGTTTCATCTTTGGTAGTGAAATTTGGGCTTTTATATATCCAAAAATGTGTAACAGGGAATTGGAACTATGAACGCTGCGATTGTAATTTAGCGAGTTTTTGTAGTATGGCTTTGTGTATTTATTGATCTGAGTTTCAAATTGAATAATTTGAGTATAATTATAATTAAGAGGTAATATTCTCTTTTGTAAGTAGATATATGGTATTATGGAGTTTATTTGGAGATATCCATTTTGGTTGTTTTAATTCAATTTTGTCGCAAATGAAACATAAACTTACTACTATTGTTCTTCCTACACCATTACTTTCATGGAAGCAAGGACGGTTTTAATTTCTTCTCCTTTCCCAAATCAGAGGGAAGACTGAACCTTGAACCTTCAACCTTCATCAAGCAAATCGGTTTTCATACATCATAGTAACTGAATTAGCACAAAAAAAAGGCTATTCGATTTGCATCAAGCAAATTAGGTTTGCAAATACTATAGTGACACAAATTAGCCCACAAAAGGCTTACATGCTGATCAAACGTAACAACAAAATTGATGTTGGTCACATTCGAGTGATTCGACAATCATGAAATTATTTCTAAACGGAATTGAGAATTATTGTCAACAATGACATTAAAATTAAGATAATTTCATTTATTTTTAGAATTGGGCAGGTATATTTTGAGCTAATCTACTATCGATAGATTGTGTTTTTGTTGGAAAACGGTTGTTGCAACAACAGCCACTAATTGCAGCCTTATAGTTTTTCACGTGCTGTTTTTAGTTTGGGGTGACAAATATGTACGCAGAACATTACATTCGGTACACGTAATTATATTTGGATAATTAAAAGAAATGTTTATATATATAACACACAAAATACCGTTTTTCAATTTTGAAAATTGTATTTCAACTACGATTTTCATTAATTATATTTTATCAAATATTTTTAAAATACATTTATTAATTTTTAATTATTACGTAGATTGCATATTCACATCCCACAAAGGCAAAACGTGCGACCTCTCGTCCACCCAAGCGGCACACGTACAAGTTACAACCCACTTGTGATAAGTTTGTTGAGACCAAATTAGGGAGATATCAACTAAAAAAATTGGGGGTCCAGTGATGGGCGAAGAAGCAGCTCGACGACTGATATTCGATCGACGCTACGGATGGATGTAATTATTATTATGATAATAATAATAATAATCACAATTTCCCTTTCCCTTTCTGTTTATGTAATGTAATGTAATCTAATACATGTTCGATTATAACCAATATTGTTTGTTCTGTTCTGACAATCAATTTTTTGTAGAGTGGACGAGTGGAGGGATCCTTCCCAACAATCCCTAGCTGCTGCCCGAGGAATGTATGTATTGTGTTTTATTTTTTTGGTATTTAATTTAATTTAATTTAATTTTCTAAGTTTGATCTTATTTTAATTCAGGTTCTGCGTGCTGCCCATCGCCACCACCCTGCTCAAGGCCGCGTCCAAATCGGTACAACCCCCGTGTTTTCGCTCTGAATATGTCACTGTTTTTTTCTAGCGTAATTGATACTTGGCTAGGCTAGTACTTGATTCGTGATGGCACATATGTAGTTTTTTTTTTCAAATGAAAGTTTCGTTTCAATTTTCAAACCATACCAGTAGATCCTAAGCATGCTTGATTAGTTCTGCTTTTTACGTGAGTTTTATCGCTTCTAATGAGCGTTTGGTACTTGTTATACATGGTAATGTGTCACTAAATAGAGGAAAAAAACACTCCACAAGTATAATTTAAAGTTGTACTACCCCCATCTCATTTTGTGTTTACTTGTCATTGTTGTGATGAGTACTGAGGATTTAAAAGCCGATCGACTAGTAGGCAAGTCGGCTTAAACTTTAACTTGACTTCTATGACTAAATTGAAGTGTCAACCAAGTATTATTTTAAACAATACATGTGTACGTCTTACCACTTGTGATTATGGTTTAAAGGGATGTTGCAATTGATTGTGTTTTGAGGTTGTCTTTGCTTTGGTTTGTTGTGAGTTGCTTGACAAAGTGAAGTGTGTCAATGTTCATAAATTGCAGTTTTTCATTTTATATTCTTGTTTCTGTGAAGTTGCATTTGCTGTTTGTTTTTTGTTTTTTTTTGTTAATGGACTCGTTAGGAGGCAACTACCTGGCATTTGCTGTTTGTTGAGCATACAGGAAAGTTGTTTGGTTTCTTAAAATCTGGAAAACTATTAGGCACTCATTAGTTTAGCTCATGATCTCTTAACTTCTTATGATTTTTTATTTTTTTTGAAATTTTATGTTTCTTTTTAATACCTCATAATGAAATTTCAGGTTGCTCTGCTACTAGGGCTGTGATATTTGATAGTATCTTGTTTGCTGTTCAAGTGCTCATCTTCTTAGATGAGAGTCTGTTACTTTTAGCTGTTTCTTCTTCATGGGTATTTTGATTTATTGCATGGAATCATCATTTAAATGAAAATAAATAGCTTGAAGGACCGTTGTATTTGGGAGCATGTGTATTGTATAACCATTTCAGCTTACATTCAAATTGTTGTCCATAATGCCTCTGAGATGCAGTTTCTGGAAATCTGATCCAAATCTCTCAGTACAAGAAATCAGCCGACTGCTCTCTTTTTTTCTTTTTCTTTTGGGGTTGAATGGTGCAGCAGTACAAGAAACCCTGTTTTTGTGGTCAAATTTTGCATTGCGAATAAAACAATTTCGGCTTCATTTAATTGTTGTCTGCTCTGCAGGTTGATTATGCAGCAGATTCTGTTGTCAAGGTTTTGTGGTCAAATATTGCATTGAGAATAAAACAATTTGGGCTTCATTTAATAGTTGTCTGCTATGCAGGTTGATTATGCAGCAGATTCTGTTGTCAAGATCCTAGAAAATCGTGATCAGTTCTCTCAGATAATGAGAGCAAATGTGGAAGCTCAGTTTCAGAAGCTCCAGAATACATTGAACACAGTAAACTTCAAGTTACCCACTGGTTGGAGCGATTCTAACCGTTCGCTGTCTCAGGGCTCCAGCAGCACTATTGTTCCATAAAATATTCATGGTGAATCGTCCGTCTCTTGTCTATGTTTCCCGCGTTGAAACCTAGCCACATTTTTCTGAAATCTTATTCCATCTTCGTATGATGAATTTTTATGTTAGCACCTGATGCTTTGTGGCGCACAAAGGTAAGCTTTCATCATGCTGTAGATGGAACTCCATCCCTATATTTTTAAAATTAAACCATCAAATGCCATTTGGAGGTGGTCTTTGTGTCTCACCTTTTTTTAGGTGATCTGGTACAACGTCTGGTACAACCGATTTGGCGACTGTCGTGTATCTCTAAGAAACTATGCTATGGATTATTTTTATTTTTTTGTGTTTTCGTAAAATCAAAAGATAAGAACCTTTTTCTGATAAGTTCTGCTACGCTATAGTCGGTTGAAATTTGAAAGTTTGGTGAGTTGGATTGAATTCCGATTTGCTTCCATAGTTTTCAATCTTCAGAAGCAAGGGAGGTGTATTTCTATGTGGAGTTCAACAAGAGAACGAGCTTGCAAATTCCAATCATGCCATACTACCGGTGAAATAAGTGTAGAAGACACGTTTGAGCCATCATCATTGAAGAACCTTCACTTGAAATCTTCACATCCCCGGTGAAGTGAAGAAGAAATGGTCTGATTGAAGACTGATTTCCGCCATCATCATTGAAAGAGAACCCTCTCACTCGAAATCTTCACATCCTTCGCATTGCGTAAGTATAGAACCTACTATTACCCATATCAGGCCGTAATGGTGACAAATAGGACTGAATTGGAAAGATAAAGGAGGCGCGATCAATTTTTCAGATTTTGGCATTAGAGTGGATTGTCAAAATAAACAATTGTATTGCTATAGTCAGATTTAACATGTATCATTGAACTTAACACAAGCTCGAAATGTGAAATAAAATCATCTGAAACAAGCGCAGATTTCTTGGTGACTTGACCTTGTTTCAAATATAAATTCATGGACAACGTTCAATTGGCTGCACCACCAAAAGCAACATCCGGACGTATGTTTTTTAATGAAAGATTTTCAACTTTTGGCTTCAGGGTAGGGCTGTCAATTTTACACGAAACACGATAACACGACACGAAAACGACACGAAGTTAGCGGATATGGATTGAGAATTTGAACACGATTAATAAATGGGTTGGATACGACAACACGATTATTAAATGAGTTGGATATGGATTTCTGCTGCAAAAACGATTAACACGATTAAGACACGATAAAACACGATAAGTAATTGGGTAATTAGGAACACGATTACGAATACGACACGATTAATACACGACTAATACCGACAAGTCTATAAGTAATATATAATTTATAAATTATAATAAACAAATTCTAATAACTGAATGTCATATTTATAATTTTACCAATTATATATATAATTAGTTTGAAACTTTGAAGTTTGAATTCTGAACACTGAACGAGTGGATAATTGTGTGTTAAACGTGTGTTAAATGGTGTAAACGGTAGCGGTGTTAAACGTGTACACGAAGTAACCCGTTTAATAATCGGGTATAAACGGGTTGGATATGGCAACACGATTATAAATGGGTTGGATACGGCAGAAATTTAGCAACACGATTATTAAATGGGTCGGATACGGCGCAGCACCTAGAGCTTCTATGTAGGAGTTGACACGACACGATTAGCACACGACACGACACGATTGACAGCCCTACTTCAGGGCTTGTAAGTCAGCAAGTAAAATCTCCAACTAAAACATTTCTTGAATTTCAGAAAAACTATGCTGATCGCCGGGCTAAAAACTAAAGAGTTAAATATATACAGTGCTGATGTCTTGATGAAAGACCAATATATTAGTTTATACACATTATGTACACATGCCTAAGCTGAGCTCTAATTTACATTAGCATCGAGCACCATACCATGTCAACTGCTGGTCGAATAAATTCATTTGAAAGCTTCTGCGCAAAAAACATGGAGGGGCACCCTTAGCATCTGAAAGAGGCACAAAGCCAAAGCAACATAAGCACGTCAGAATGTTATCTCTACAAGTACAACAATTCGGTATAATGCAAAATAATAATAATCAATACCAACAACAAAGGCTTAATCTCAAACTAGTTGGGGTAGGTTAGAAATGAAATTCACCAAACATGCAAAACAATTATTCCAAAAAATATATTAATGCAAAACAACAATGATGATAATAATGATAATTGCTTCGTCATAAATAGCTATCAAAGAAAAAACTGGAGATGTGTAGATGACTTAGAGATCCATAGTTCAATTTGCGACCAAAAAGTTTCCATCTTTCAAGCAGGAGCTCGAAAACGGGGCAATATAGGAAGAAGGCATGGTTAGACATTGACTAGATGAGTGTCAAAAGTTTTGGCGAAGGTATTTTAGGTAGAATTTCAAAAGGAATGAAACTTACCAATGATGTCATGAAAAATGGATCATCTGGGTGGGTTCCTCGACTTCCTTGCTTTTCTCGAAAACTCACGAATCACGGCTTTATCTGAGAACGTCAAAGGAAGATCCTCATCCATGGCTTCTTTCTGGAAAAAAAGCTCTACCTGCCTTCTTTTATGTTCAAAACTATTTTCTTTTTCTAGTTCGTCATCTGTATCTAGCTCCTCTGGTATATCTTGATACAAGTGTTTTAGAATGAATAAAGCTGTATCATGATCTCGCCAATAGTTCCTGTAAAGTGCGAATATGGTTGACGAAGGCAGAAGTGTGTTTAAAAGGATTGAAGTAGTTCTTGCTGTCTTCTTCAGCAAAGACATTACAGAGATGAAGCAAGCTATAAAAATAGACTTACGTGTGTGATCCTAAGGCTGATATATATGGGTGTTGAAATGTTTTGTTCTGCAGTGGAAAAGATGAATTTGTCAAGCTTTTTTTAGGCAAATAAAAGTTGCAACAGTACCAAGATTAAATCTTAAACAACAACAGAGTATTTTTTCAATCCATGCCATTCATTTTAGTAAATATTTAAATCAATATTCTACAATTTGTTGTCAATTTGAGACTCCTAGGACAATTAATAATCTGGTCATTATTTATTTAGCACATAATCCTTTGTTCAGTCCATTTGCTTGCTGCTCTTTGTTGTAACCAGAATAAAATCCTTCTTGTGACTTCGAAAGAGTAGCAAGCTCTAACAAAGTTTTCTGATGAAACATAACATGACCATCACACTATATGAAATCAATTGGGACTGCCGACTTTGTCCCCAAGTTAAAATTGCAGCACTAGCAGCAAACAGATTTTAAATTAGACAACATAGGATGTCACATATAAAAATTAGATTGTTAGAAATGAGAAAAGGGTTCAACAATGTAATAATATTACATACTATAGCCACATGGTAGTTCCATTATTGCACTCTAGCAAGACCTATCCAGAAATGGCAGATAAAAAGAGAAACAATATATAGGAATATTAGGCACGGATGCCAGTTATATAACATAGTGGCGTGAAACTGGAAAGTAGAAGATAGTTAGTTCAGATATGCATGAGACTGAAGCCAAGACCCGAAACAAAAATACATTACTAAATTATTAAAAAAACATAAAAATAAACACCATGTTCAACAGGAATGATGCTCGGGTAACCGATTCAGCAAACAATTGATCATTAATTGGAATAATCTTCTGTGATAGGCATAAATATGGAGAATGAGGAAATTTCCGATAGGGCAAGAATGCTTGGGTGTAGAGTGGAGAATTTCCCATGTAAATACTTGGGTTTGCCTCTCTCACCCAAAAAAATCCGGAAACAAGATTGAGACCCGGTTTTGGAAAGGATGTATCTTAGACTGGTAGGATGGAAAAAAAATTATTATCTTGGGGAGGTTGGTTAACATTAATCCAATCAGTGTTGACTAACTTACCTATATATTTTTTGTTAATTTTTGTAATCCTAACAAATGTCGCAAATAAAATAAGTAGACTACAGAGAAATTTCCTTTGGAAATGAGGAAATTGTGATAAAAATTCAGGTTATCCTCTTGTCCATTGGAAGAATGTGTGTCAACCAAAAGATCGGGGAGGTTTGGGTATTCGTGATATTAAGTCATTTAACTAAGCTTTGTTGGGCAAATGAATTTGAAGATTATCGGGTCCGTTTGATCCAGATCCACCTTTGTGGAAACGTGTAGCCTGGGATAAATACACTGTTACTCTCCTGATTAGTTCCCGTCACATATCAAAACGGTAAAAGGCTTGTGGAGTGGGGTACTTGAAGGGGAAGAAGTGGTACAATTAAGAATGAGGTGTGGTATAGGAGATGGAGTGGATGTCAAGTTTTGGGTAGATAGATAGGTTGACCAGTCGTCACTTATGGTCACTTTTCCCCTACTCTATAGGTTAGCGGTGGATAAGGAGGTGTGAGTTGTTGATATCCTGACATAGCAAGATTCATCACCAATTTGGAATCTTTCCTTTTCCCGGTCCCACACGGACCGAGAATCCCGTCAGTGTTGCTCTCTTTTGGATTTGTTAAAATCATGCTCTATCTCTAATAATGTTGTTGCTCCCTTAGTTGGAGTTTTCGATCTAACATCTCTTTCTCAGTCAAGTCCCTCTTGTCAAGCCATGATTGTTTCCTGGCCAATTAAATTATGTAACCGCTGTCCCCATTTAGCATGCCATTACTCTAGCAAATTAGGCGTGTAATTAAACCCGTAATTACCTTGTATTTTTTCTGTAATTATGTATAGGACATTGTATGTAATTGACATTATTGCCTATATAATGGGAGGCTTCTCACATGAGAAAACATACTTCTTGATCGTTTTGTGATGGTATTAGAGCCAGGTTCAACAAAATCTGTCATAATCTCTTGTCTTAGTCAGTATCAAAGCGTTTTCTAGTCATAGCAGCTCGCCCACCCCATCTTTTTTAGTCATAGCCATGGAAAAATCAGATCATGTGTGTATCAAGTTTTCTGGAAGAAATTATGCTGCTTGGAGTTTGAGTTGGAGACTTTTCTCAAGGGTAAAGAGCTTTGGGGCCACATAGATGGCAGCACAACAACCTCTGATGCTACCAAAGTAGCGTGGGCTGCCAAAGACAATCAGATCATGTCTTGGCTTTTAAGTTCTGTCGAACCACATTTGGTTCTTTCTTTGTGTCCTCACAAGTCTGCAAAGGCTATGTGGGATTTTCTCAAGCAAGTTTATAATCAAGACAACAATGCTAAGGTTTTCAACTTGAGTTGGACATTGCTAACTATACTCAAGGAGATTTATCCGTTTAAGAGTTTTATTCTGGTTTTCTGACATTATGGAGTGATTATTCAGATCTTGTTTTAGCCAAGGTCTCTGGAGAAGGATTGCAGGTTGTACAAGAAGTACACAGAACCAGTCAGAGAGATCAATTTCTCATGAAATTGAGGCCTGAATATGAACCTATTCGTGCATCGTTGGTGAACAGAGTTCTTGTCCCGACATTGGAGGTCTGTTTTGGAGAAGTTCTGCACGAGGAGCAATGAATCCATACTCAAAACAGTATGGAACAGGTTCGTGCTGCTACAAACACTGTCTCAGTTGCCTATATTGCGCATGGCAAGGGGAAGGGTCGTGACATGAGTACGACTCAATGCTATAGCTGCAAAAATTATGGCCATATTGCTTCTAATTGTCCTCAGAAATTTTGCAACTATTGCAAGAAATCTGGGCATATAACTAAAGATTGTCCCACTCGTCCGCCACGCTCGAACAAAGACTACCATGCTGATATTACCCCTATTGCGGCCCCAACAACCATTCCTGTTACTTCCGCCCCGCCTCTTACTCACGAGGCAGTTCAAGCAATGATTGTGAGTGCATTTTCAGTACTTGGCCTCCAAGGTAACACTCTATGCACTTCTTGGATCTTAGACTCGTGAGCTTCAAACCACATGACAAATTCTCTACATGGTCTAAGTAATATCAGAAAGTATAGTGGCTCATCACATATTCAAACTGCAAATGGTAGTAATTTACGTATCACAGCCATTGGTGATGTATCTTCTCACATTAAGGATGTTTTTGTATCTCCCGATTTGTCTACATATCTAATTTCTATGGGCCAACTTGTGGACAAAAAATATCGGATACAATTTTCTAATATTGGATCTATTGTGCAGGATCAGATGTCAAGGCAAGTGGTAGCGAAAGGGCCTAGGCATGCCCGTCTCTTTACATTGCACCTACCTATTCCTCGTAGCTTACCTCCTTCTCCTCTAGTTTTATCGTTACTTTGTAACAAGGGGCCTAGGAGCTTATCTCATTTGTTCAAATCCCGTCTATTACCTAATCAAGAGCATACTTCTCCCATTGTGTTTCATGACTCTGCCACTTGCAAACTAAGTAAAAGTAAGATTTTACCATTTCCTTCTAAAGGGTGTAGAGCAACGCACAAATTTGAACTCATTCATAGTGATGTTTGGGGTGTTAGCCCTATCATTTCTCATGCCCAATACAAGTATTTTGTGACCTTTATTGACGACTACAGTAGATTTACATGGGTTTATTTTTTGAGGTAGCAATCTGAAGTTTTCTCTATGTTCCAATTATTTGTAGCCTTTGTTGAAACTCGATTTTCAGCTATTATAAAAACTCTTCGTTTAGACTCAGGTGGGGAATATAAGAACAATGAATTTCAATCTTATCTAAATTCTAAAGAGATTATTTATCAAATTCTTGCTCAGATACCCCGCAACAAAATGGGGTTGCTGAACGGAAAAATCGTCATCTTTTAGATGTTAGAACTTTGCTCCTTGAGTCTTCTGTTCACACTAAATTTTGGGTGGAAGCACTCACTACTGCAACATTTCTTATCAATAGACTTCCCTCACATGTATTGGAATTAGACTCTCCATATTTGAGACTTCATGGTCACAATCCTACATATGAAAATCTACATATTTTTGGGTGTGTATGTTTTATGCATCTCCCTTCACGAGATAGACACAAGCTTTATGCCTAATCTGTGCGTTGCACCTTTTTTAGGATATAGTACAATCCACAAAGGCCAACTCTGCTATGATTCAACTTCTAATTGTGCTCGTGTTTTAAGAAATGTGATTTTTTTAACATCAGTGGTTCTTCCCTACGACTTCTTCATCCGAGCAATCATCTGCTTGGTTACCTTCTTTTGATGATACTTCTAACTCTTTAAGTCCTCCAGTGAATAGATTCCAACCAAGTATGGTGTACCAACGGAGACCTCCAGTGCTACCTCCTCCCGATACTACCTTGACATCTGCTCCTCTTCGCTGGTCATCCCGAGTGAGTCGTCCTCCTGATTGGTATGGGTTGAGACAAATTTGGCAAGTACCGCTACTGCTCTTTCTGCTACTCTATCTTCCATTTCTATTCCTACTGGATACTTGCAGACGGTCAAACAACAATGTTGGGAAAAAAGGTTATGCAAGAGGAGCTCTCCGCTCTTGACACTAATCAAACTTGGGATATTGTGGATTGTCCAGTTGGAGTGACACCTCTTGGTTGCAAATGGGTCTACTCCATCAAAGTCAAGTATGATGGCAGTTTGGATAGGTACAAGGCTCGTTTGGTAGCTCTTGGCAATCATCAGGAGTATGGAATTAATTATGAAGAGACTTTAGCTCAAGTTGCCAAGATGACCACAATTCGTATTTGTTTTGGCTATTGTTGCCTCCCAAAATTGGAGTTTGCATCAAATGGACGTGAAGAATGCTTTCCTTCATGGTGATCTCAAGGAGGATGTCTGCATGCGTCCTCCAGCATGCCTATTTTCGACTCCTACTTCTGTCGTATGCAAATTACAACGTTCTTTGTATGGCCATAAGCAAGCTCCTCGTGCATGGTACGACAAATTTACCTCCACTCTTCTTAAATTTAAGTTTGTAAAAAGCAAGTATGGTCCATCATTGTTCCTTCGCAAAACTGCGATTGGTATTGTTGTCTTGTTGGTCTATGTTGATGACATAGTCATCACGGGTGGTGATTCACTTCTCATCTCTCAACACAAGAAACAACTACAAAATGCTTTTCATATGAAGGATTTGGGGTCCCTTATTTTCTTGGTCTTCAAATTATTGCTGGTTCACATGGTATTTTTTTTGTCACAAACTAAGTATGCTCGGGACTTGGTAGCTACAACAAGACTCCAGGATTCTACTCCCCCTGATACTCCTATCGAACTTAATCTCAAGTTGAGCAAAGAAGATGATCTTTTACCTAATCCAACATTATATCGCACTCTTGTTGGGAGTTTGATTTATTTTACCATCACCAGACCAGACATCTCTTATGTTGTCCAACAAGTTAGTCAATTTATGGCTTCTCCGAGACACTTGCATATGGCTTCTGTCCGGCAAATCATTCGCTACATTAAGGCAACATATTTGTGAGGGCTCCATTACCCTTCTAGTAATTCACTGGAACTTGCAGCATACAGTGATGCTGATTATGCAGGGTGTTGTGACACTAGACACTCAACTACAGGCTGGTGTATGTTTCTTGGGAAGACTCTTATTTCCTGGAAAAGCAAGAAACAAGATCGTCTCTCTAAGTCCTCGACTGAATCTGAATAGAGGGCTATGTCTCACGCATGAGCAGAGATATATTGGACTCGTGGGTTATTGGCTGAACTTGGTTTTCCTCCACATCATCCAACTTGTCTCCACGCAGATAATACAAGTGTCATACACATCACGACTAATCCCATCTTTCATGAACGCACTAAGCACATAGAGGTTGATTGTCATTTCATTCGTGAGACATTTGAGTCAAATATTATTTCTCTACCACATGTACCTAGCACTCTTCAAGTAGCCGATATCTTTACCAAGGCCTTAACGCAACAGAGACATAATTTGTTGACCAACAAATTGATGCTTGTGGAGCAACTGCATCAATTTGAGGGGGGGATGTCAAGCCATGATTGTTTCCTAGCCAATTAAATTCTGTAACCGCTGTCCCCATTTAGCATGTCATCACTCTAGCAAATTAGGCGTGTAATTAAACCCATAATTACCTTGTATTTATTCTGTAATTATGTATAGGACCTTGTATGTAATTGACATTATTGCCTATATAATGGGAGGCTTCTCACATGAGAAGACAGACTTCTTGATCATTTTTCACCTCTATCATATTCTTCTTGGCCCAGGGCCATCGTTAGACCTTGTTTCGCTGATTTCGAACAAGAACGCACCGTCGAAAGTTTATTTCTTGGTTTGACTATTTTTTCACAGCAAGACTTTGACGAAGATCACCCTAAAATCCAGGGGATGGAATTGGGCCAGTAGATGCCCTCTTTGTTTTATGGTAGAAGAACATAATGATCGCCTCTTTGGAGACTGTGATGTTACCAGAGCTATGTTGAAAAAACTTGCTTCTATGCTTGGCATGGGTGAGGTAGATGTGGGTGCAGATTTTAGGATTTTTTGGGACAACTGGATCTCAAAAAGTCATCATGGCCCTATCAAGGATGCTGGATCTCTTGGCCCTCTTACTTTATGGTGGAATATTTGGGTTACACGTAATAAGTTACGGTTTGATAACAAGAGAATTGTAGTTGGGGAGATATGGCAAAAGACTGCTCGGGACGTCTACCTATGGATGACAGTTTCGGGTTTTACAGTGGATTTTCTGATTTAGATCGTATTGGTCTTGGGCTGGGTGGGTGACTGCTAGTGGTGTTTTTATATAATTTTTCCCCCACATCTTGTGGTTTGTTGTTGTTGCTCACTTCGTTTTTGTAGCTTCGCTGTGTTGGAATCCTATTTCCGGCCTTTTGTGCTTTAATTTTCGGTTATTTTTGTTTGTTATTATCACCTATTGTATCCATTTTACTCTATAAATGATCAAAAAAAAAGTTTTCATGTTCACTTTTCACTGAAGACAATAAAAAACATACAACTCTAGCTGTGTAATACCTACCTGGAGCATGTGATCAACACGACCATTCTCACTCCCCGCCAGCCTCTCCATCATTATGGAACCATATGTTCTTTCGTTGGCTTGAACATCATCCGTGGATTCTAGAACATATATGCTTGTTTAAAAACTTAGACTTACTTTTGGTGTGGATGTGTTAATTACTTCAAAGACAGAATATAAACAACTTACCTTCCATGTCATTTCTTTCTTTTCTGAAAATGTTAAGCACTTTAACCTGCAACAGATTTGAAAAAACTTGGCTAAGAAAACCATATGCTTTGCAGAATTCTACAAATGATTGTGTAGTGCCGAAGAGTGATAAAAGGAATTCATTGCTCTGGGAATACAACACCAGTACATCACCAAACAGAAATGAGATATAAACCGACAGTTTGTTACATGCACAGAGAAAGTGACATTCAGAAAAAGAAAACCCAGCCATCTCCAAACAAATTAATCATGTAAGTGTTACAACTCACAAGCAACAATGCACCTGGGCTCTCCAAACAATTATTCATGTAATGATGTAAATTTTGCAACTCACAAGCAACAATACATTATCTAAATACCTTCTTCATTGTGTTGCAAAAAATGTTTTTAAATGACCACATGAATGTGTTTTATTTAATTTTATTTACTAATTTGGAGGGGATCCTTTTGAGAATTTAGAAATGTTTTACGGTGAATTAGAACAACACTCTTTATCCCAATTCCGCCATTGTAAGTAAAGCTCTTTTTGCTCTCTTGATTGCATTTGTCTCGTATTGATCATAGGCCTTTCAAAATCAAAAAGTAATAAAAAAATCCAAGAACCAGGTCACCTTGCTATGATGGTAAGCTAACAGAGACACTACTAAAGAAAAGCAAAAACCAGATCAGATGCTATGATGGTATTAATCAACTGGATATAATATGAAATTTTGTTTGGACCTTTAAGAATATAAAAATCGTGAATCATAGGGAGAACAGTAGATAGAATTAATTGTTTTTTTTGGACCCTGATAAATTCTTTCTAGCAATTCTTTAATAAGTTTCCATTCAATTTTTACTTTGGTTGTTAATTGTTATAATACATTTACTCTTCCAATTCGAATAGGCAATATTTTATATGTATTTTCAAATAAAGAAGATTTAGTCATAGTTCACTGAAGAGTGTGAATTATTTTATTGGATGTTTGTTGATCCCCACATTGTTTGTTGATCCCCACATTGTACGTAGATAAAATAAATGTGTAAATGCATTGTTCCCCATCCCGGTGCAACTGAAACAACTCTAAAATATAAGATGCACACCGTCATGGTGTTCAAACACCTAGCAACAGCGTGAGAACGAGAAGTTATATCTTCAGTAAATTCCTGCAAGAAAGCAAAATCTTCAACTTAGGCTGGAAAACCAACAAAAAAGTACTACCATTTCCAAGTCCAAGGCTGGTTGGATACCTGAAATCCAATATGTAATCTCTTTCCCCCTCTGTGATACGGTATGATGACAGGACGCTTGCCGACGGACTCTTTGCAAATAAGTGGTTCTATTCTGTTTAGAAAATAAGACTGTTGTAAGAAAGTTACAGACAAACATAATATCATGTTGCAATATGTTCATCTCGAAATAAGATTCCCAATGCAGCAGTGCGAATTAACTAAATGTGATTATAATAAAATGGTGAAAAGTGAAAAGTTTGGGATAAAAGGCTTTGTTGTTGTTGTTGGTGGTGGTGGTGAAAAGTGAAAACAAGCAGTAGTTTTGTTTATGATGTTATAGTCACAGAGAAATTTTGAATTTATTTCGACATCTAAATGTCTTATATCTTTCAGAATGATACGTGATATTCAGCAAGATTGCATTGTCAAAATTCCAAGAGTAGACATCCACAGAGATCCACTTATAAAAGTTGACATAATGTATGTAGTTCAATAGTTCTTTAACTCTTTCCCTCTTCCATCGGTGGAATTACACACTTTTCTGAACCCAAAGATTAAAACCAACAACCTAGGAAAAGTAGATAACTTGTCTTAGGGAAACTTTCCTGGTTATAGTAAAGTTAATAGGCAACAGACATGGTAACCGGCAAGGTAACAAGATGACGACAGACTGAAGTATTTACATGTTTGAAATTGAGGGGAAAGGCGACGTCAAGGCGATGACCTTTAAAATAGCCCAATAATTGAAGAGAGACGCTAGCCCAATTGAAGCATTTTTTTATTATTAAAAAGAAGTGAAAATAACCATCTTTTTAATAAAGGAGCTCTAAATTCCAATGATTCATGTTTAAAATACTTAAATGCCAACAATAGGAATAAGATGACAAAATTAAGAAAGCAAACTAACACCTAATTTAACTAAAAATGACATTAACAAAATAATTAAATTAACAAAAAACACAACTTTTAGTTACTTGAGTTTGTCGTCGGCTATGGATAAGAGGGGTTTGAGACTCATTTTTTCGATGTTACTAGATTAATTAGATGGGAGCTTCAACGAGGCCCTAGGCGGCGATACCTTTGAGTCGATAGGCCACCCAAGCAGGCTAAGAGGGCTATAGCCTCTTTGAAAGGGAGAGCCTCAATAGAGTTTGAGGTGACGACCTTATTTAACGTGGGATTTTCAGACCCTCAATTAGCCTGGCCAGGTGGCGTGTTTTATGAAATGAACCTAATATTGTGATAGTGTGATACTGATCTAAAATTCTAATACATCATATGGCTAAATATATAGTTTTACTGGAATTTATTAGAACAAATACTTATGAGTGCTATAAATCTTCTGATACGTCATATGGCTAAATATATAGTTTTATTTGGAATTTACTAGAATAAGGACTTGTGAGTTATATAGTTTTAATTGGAACTTATTAGTATAATGACTTGTGAGTGCTCTATATCCTCTTTTAAGTCTTAACGATTTGATATTATATTCTTAAGACATTCAGGAGAGTTATTTATATCACTCACATTTTATTTCAACCAGAACATATTAAAATATGATTCAAGCCGATGACCAACACCATAGCAACACCCAATTTTTCTCAGTAACAATTCAATCTAGGGCACCTCTGGAACTCCACTATCTGGATAATACACCTTAGCATTCCTTTATTTAAAGATACAAAAGAGAAGTTATTATTTGTATATTACATAGGAGTTAAGAAAAGGCTTGTGTTCTATATTTACTTGATAATAATTAGATTTTTTCCACAAGAAATAGATCTAGGAATCAGCACGAAGATGCCATCTTTGAATTTGAGAAGAAAAGTTGAAGAAATAAACAACACATTACAGAAGAATGACTATCAGAAAGTATCAACAGACCTGTAAGCAACAGGATCAAAAGGATGAAATATATTAAACATTTGACGACAGCATGGCATCTCTTCAGAAATAACCTCATCTTGCCAATAATCTTGTCCTCTACCTAAACAATCATTTTTTTATCAGAACAGCGCATATGCAAAAAATGCAGAAAGGGTTCTGCTGCTGCCAAGCTAAGAAAAGTAGGTCGTAGGAAAAATTAAAAGGGTGTTCTCCTCAACAGCAAGTTCACAATTAATTACACTGTCATGTTTCCTCAAGGACTCCTATCTAGATCCTAGGAAAAGCAAAAAACCATTAATAGTCCATTGATGAAATGTACTTACCAATTCCAATGCGAATGTTACGGAGTGCGAGAAAAACACCAAGAGGAGAACCAACAGCGAAGAATGTATCAACCTGAGTGGGAATTGCCTCAAGTAAGCACAAGTAGTGACACGAAACACCAACAATATAAAATGCGAAAGCCACATGTTTATGAAACCAATAGTATAAGAAACCAATAATCTAAAAATGTTGCGCCAAACAAAATAAAAAATAGGAAAGGTCAAATCATGGGTAGGGTTGTCAAGTTCTGCTCGGGATCGGTAGATCGCTCGATTTTGCTCGGATTGTGGCTTGGATCGGTTAGTAACGAGTCGAGCACGAGCACGAGCAAAGAAATCTACTCGACAAGCTAAACGAGCCGAGTACGAGCAGACATCGCTTGCTCAATGCTCGCTCAAGACCCAATTACCATGTCCAATTACCCATTAACCCGAATACTCCATCCAATTACCCATTTACCAAAATCATTTACCAAACTCATTTACCAAACCAAACCCAAATATTCTAACCCTCCCAAATCCCAAACCCTCATCTCCTCCTCACCAAACCAAACCCTACATCCTCCTCGCCGCCGGCCTCCACTCTCAACCTCACCTTCTCCACCTCCCTCCCCTCCTTCCTCTCCACCTCCGTCGTTGTCTCAACCGACCCCACTCTCCCATCCAACAACCCATGTCACCTCCTCCGGGAGCTCTCTGAGCACAACAAACTCTCCACCACCTCCTCTCCAACACCCAATTCTCCCTCCACTCATTCCTCCTCGCCTCCTGTCTCCCTTCCTCCCCTCTCTCCTCCCCCGACCTCGCCTGGTCCCACCACCTCCTCAACGCCAAGCAAACCCTTGGGTATCCCCTCCAACCTTCTCGCAAAGGTACCTGAGGGAGTCCCCGAGGTTGATGAGGGAGCGAGTGTTCAGGTTGGTTGGGAAGAGGGTTAACCAGGTTATCGAGCAAGTTAATGAGCCAAGCCGCTCGCAAACAGGGGTCAAGCCGAGCACGAGCGGAATTTTCAGCTCAAAGCCCTTACCAAGCCAGTGGCAAGCACAAAGTTTTTCTAATTGAGCCGAGCTTGAGCATGCTCGGCTCGCTCCTTTAGAGATCAATTACACCCCTAATCATGGGTGAGAAAAAAATAGTTCTTTTTTTATCGGTAGAAAAAATAGACTTTTTATGGTGCAATACCTTTTTACACAAATAACTAATTTGACTTAGAGTTCACTTCACATAATTGCATAACTTAGATAGACTTTTACTCTTTCTTAGCTTCATTATTGTAACAATGTGTTATCAGGTCCGCACAGAGCTTGCACATGTCAGTGACCTACGGAGTCCACTGACCCGGAAATGAATCTTCAAATGCTAAAATTTGTAGTAGACTCATTGTTATAGTTCTCACCAACATTAACTCTAAGCAATGCAGCACTACACTTGCACAAACCACTCCAGTTGAATATTTTTGATGTCATTGTCAAGGTCTAAGCAACAAAGTAATCACATTTTAGTATTCTATAGGTGACTTTTCAAGCATTCTGGTTGTAGTGCTTATATCCAACAATTTCAGTTGGTTAAAACTCTATTTTAACACATTGTACTTTTTTTGGTTGGTTAAAAGTCAAAACTCCAACACATTTGTACAATTCTCTCCCACGCACGCCCACTCCTCTCACTTGCACCTTAAGCTATTGTGCATTGCCATGCTCAAAACACATCTTTTGCTCCTTTCTATGTATCGTTTCAATTTATCAGATGTCTCTGAAGAGACAAAGCGGATGGTGTTGTAAAACAGAGATCCTGCTTGCGGGATGAACCTACTCAACCTTAGCAACCACATGACGTAACTCTCTTGCTCCTTTCAACGTTGTCTCCTCCCACAACCCTATTACCCTGCCACATCCTTATCCTCTTCCAAACAGGCTGCCACCTTTTGCACCTCTCACATTGTTAACAGAGAATACTTACCAATGTTTTTATGTCTCCATATACTATAAATATTTATTAGGATCCAATAATGTCACAACTAACAAGTCAATTGGTTAACCAACTGCATGGTGTCTTGACCAGCTCAATGTTCGATTTAGGATCAGAAAATCATAACTAAAAGTGCAGGCATTTTTATAAAAATGAACATGCATAAATGAACCTTGAAAATCACATGTATCTCATACTGCTATGAACTAAATACCAAAGACACCTAATACAAATCAACCGCTTTGTCCATTTCTACCGTATCAAAGATGAAATTGTTTCCTAGCATTTGGATCATCTTGAACTATATGAAATTGCTCTGTAAACTATCTGCATTTCTTATTTATCGTGAAATTGCAGATGGTCACTTGCACTTCGCATCACTGCCCCCCCCCCCCCCCCCCCCCCCCCCCCCCCCCCACACACACACACACACACACACACCCACACACAAAAACACAAACACACCCAGGCGGGAGCCTCTTTTGAGGCACTGGGGTGATGTATGTGATGCACAATTTAAAGTACAAAATTTCTAACTTCAGCAATATTTATTTCGTCCTCAACTTTTTTCCTTCTTATAGACCTACACCTAAGAAGAAATATGCAACGGACAAAAAACCATTGAACAGAAAAAAAGCAAAAAACAACCTATATTTATTAGTGAGAGAGGCTGGAGTTCTAAATACCATCCACTGCAAAGACTTAACAATGTATTGTCAAATAAATGAAATAATGTGTCTAAATAGAAGGAACCTTGAACTCAAGTTTGGTGTAATGGATGGAAGGTGTATAGGTCCTTGAACAGTCATCTGGTTCTTCATTTGTAGACGATGAATGCTCAGTATCCTTTTCATTGTTCTCTTTTCCTTTCAAAAGTGTATCAATGAGCCCAGCAAATTAGGAGATATTAGGCAAGTTATTAGACAAGTTTGTACGAGGTAACAATCTAACAAGATAATAAAAGAGTGTTTTCATTGCTACCATTTGAGAGTTCGGAGTTTTCAACAAAAGACTGCTTCATTTTTTCAAGTTCTGCAATCTTAAGCTTGAGAGTCTGCACCTGTATAAATGTGAATGACAACCTTAGTTGCAAGGCTTGCAAATCCTGACCACTCATCAAAACATTTTGCAGGTCCAATTGTTAGTGAGTGGTTCAATCATATGAAGATGACAAAATAAAGTCCATAAGCTACCTGATATGTGACATTAATTATGAAAAATATAAAATAAGTTGAATTTGGGCCAATTTTGCATAAGGGATTTAAAGGAATAAATATATGTTTGTAGATATCAAGATCAATAATTTAAGTTTCTTATACCAGACAATCCCTGTAAATGGTTCAATTTGGATTCATCTATTAAGCGCATAGCCCATAAATTTATTTTTCATGCAACCAAATGTGCACACCAAAAGTTATTAGGTCTAAAACATGCATCAAAACAATAACAGTAGATGCTCAAGTCGAAAATAATTAAACCCAGAACATTATAGAGCTGAGAATTTGGAGCAACATAACCTGACCTGACTATTTTATAATTTGGATAAATGGCAAGCTAGATTCGTAATTGACACAATACCTCTTCTTTAAGCAACAAAATAACCTCATCCTTATCATAATGATCTTCAGATCTGCCACCGGAAACCTCATGTGTATCATCGCATGTAGCTCCATTATCAATTACCAAATCCTTCACATGATCCTCTTCAGAAGAACATGAGCTTATGTGCAGGTCAGCATTCTGGTGGCACTCAGAAATTTGTATATCAGCGGAATCTTTTCCTGGAATTGAGCAACTCTGCTCCAGTTCCGAAGTAGGAGAGCACTCTGAAATGCTAGATTGGACGCAATCAGTACCTTCAAGAACCATTAGACTTGGCGCAGGATTACCCTCAGGACCACCATTTGACTGGGTAACATTCTCATTCTGAACTTGACAGGGCATTTCTAACTGCTCCACTTCAGATTTATTTTCGTCGGAATTTCCAACATATAGTGACTCCATAGGGAATGGAGAAGTTAGGCTTTCTTGATGACAAAGAATATCATAAGACAGAACACTCCCCAAAGAATGACCATACAAAGAAACCTGTAGAATGTCAGAATAACCAGATGCTAAAATTCTAAGAGGAAAAATAAGTCTACAGGTCACATGTTAGTATACCTTGCCATCATAACCTGGATTTCTTTTGAGAAACTTCTTATACAATTTATTCAACTGATTGGATACCTGAAAGGGAGATCAAATCAATAAACACCGCGGCTATCATCTAAGACTAAAAGATAGAGTGACCTGAAAGCTGCATAGTTCAACAATAACAAGTTTATAACTAAAACATTAAATTATCCGTCAAGCAAGCTTCTAAATATGCGAGACAAGTTGCATACTAAGATCACCTAGAATCTCATGTAACCAGAAACAAAAGAATATTGCCGATCAGAACTCAACATTCGCGAAGTGTTGGAGGTGCACATGGCACACAAAACACTTTCTGGGTTCACAAAGATTGTTTCACTAACCTGTGTTCGAAACTTGTAAAAGCAGATAATTCTGGAATTACAACAAGGATGAAATACTCAAAATAGAGTGAACTGCCGACATAAACTAATAGCTTTTTTTATATCGGTGAAGGAAAGGACTATCAACTTGGATGATGTGGGCTGTAGTGCAAAACCATGAGGTGAGAGAAGCTCCAATAAAAGATTGGGAAGTATGAATTCAAGTTGAAGATAGATTTTTATGTATAGCCACTTTCATGCGACCGAATATGAGAAGCAAAATACTATTTCATCACATATGATAAAACCACAATAACGTACAGACCATAAATAATGATTTCATTACCTGGAATATGTTCATGCATTTGTTATTTACTGCAGCATAGTGACCTGGACTTCAGAGGTAAATTGATTTCTTAACTAGTGTTAATGTAGGAACCATGACTATGTGTTTCCAAGAAATGAACTGGACAGAGGACATCTTATTTTATTACCATAGACAAGCCATATTCTAGCATGTGAGCAATTTGAACCTCAATATAAGAATGTCAAGGAGCATTATTTTTTTACAATAGTAGTTATCTTCCTCATCTTTTTCTTTATGCCTTATTTATTCTAAAGTTCTAGCTTTCAATACTGCAAAAATCTATAGGATGTCACTAATGTTAGTGTCAACAAGTTCATGTTGTTCGTATAATAGTCCTTCGAATATTTCCTACTTCGTTAGTTACCAAGATTCAAGTTACACCTATAATCAAGGTTTGAATGCACTGAGAATGAGTACATCACTACATATAGTAAGAATGAAAAAAAATGCAATCATTATACAAGTCCAGAACTCAGCAGAGCAACATCCACTGATCCTCAATAGGCGGAAGATATCCAAAGAAGCTATAGACATTTACAAAACAGAATCTTTAAAATATAACGAAGCTGACTAAGAAAGGCTTGCTATAAATAATACCGAGTCAATTATGTCCTGACAGTAGATGGGACTCATGTAGTAAAGCACATCGTGTGCAGTTGCACCTAAAGTCACTCGTAGACCACGGAGACCGTCCAGGGTTATCTTTTCAACAGCACTTTCACCCCTTAGCTTTAACCCTTTCCTCCACTGCAATAATGAGCAAAATTTATATAAGTTATAAATAAAACTAGAAATTGCATAGGAATAGACTGATTAGATTGTTCTGACTATCTAGCGTTCAGAACCACATTTATCCCTGCTAAATAAATGGAAAATAAAAAGAGGGGCATCAGATTATAATAATATGGACTTTCCACTACTATCTTCTTCCCCTCTGCTATTAACTGATCTATATCATTTTATTTATTTATTTACTTTCAGAGTGACAGGAGCAATAAATGGCATGCACAATTTTTTTGAAAACTAAGATCAGACTACACAAGGAACATTGAAAATACAAACAATTTTTTCAAGTTAAAGGTATTTAAACTTAAAAAGATGAGTAAATAGCAAAACAATGGAATTTGCTTTGCGTTGCACATATATAAGAAAGTTTCTATTGAGGCTGGGATATTCCGTTGCCAAAGAAGAGTTATCCTTCAGGCATAATTTTGACGCAATAGTTGACTTTTGCGGTCTGACACGATAGTTTGAATTTTTTATGAGTGGATGGCTGGATGCACATCCCTAATTTTACTGTGATGTCTTATGGATCTTCTGAGTTCGGAATGTTTCTTGCGTGGATCTTGGCAGTTGATGATAATAGTAATGGGGTTAAGGCTACTAAAGAGTAATATCCTACTACTCTAGGGAAGTTCAGTTTGTTCTTTTGTCCTTGTGATGTTGCTTTCTCAAGCTTTGAGGAATGGTCGGAGGACGAGGGGCTTGGGTAACTGTGATCTTGGTGATTGTGCAGACATTACGTTGATCCTTGATTTTAGGGGCTGGCAGCACCCTTGATCCTACAAAGCCAATCATTTGTTACATGGTTGAACCACCAAATATTAGTGTTAGAATCTAAGATTGCTACTCAGCTGAAGATTAGAGCTTCCCTGCAACCTCTGCTTCATTAGTTCAGCTGCAATCCTACCTTCAAGGCTTCAAAGATAGCCAACCCCTAAACCTTCAAAGCAGGATTGTGTTTCTTGGAAAACTACGCTTTTAGTGTTCATTCTCGTGGCAGGTTAAATTGATGCTCTCAAGGGACACCAAGAACTGAGGTGGCAGCATACGGATACAGATACACTTGCTATTTCTATAACAAAAATTAATGGGCACCTAATGCATAGCCTTGATCTACAAGACCACAAATTGAAACATAAGTCGCAGAGATGAAGAGTTTGTGATGCTTGAACCATCTGAATTGTAGAAAATATTGAAGAAGCTCTTTAGCCTAGGTAAAATGAAATATATTTCATAATGTTGATGTATTCAATTTCCATAGCTCACAGGGGAAAAACTGAGAATAAAATTTTTATCTAAAAATAGCTCACAGGAAGAAAAAAAATTGCGAATGGGATTTCAATATAAGGGCATGAGTTGGCATTTGTGGGGCATCTATTTATTTGTCACTGGCAACCCTACTGAAAAGGAACTAACAAAAATGAGAGATTCTCAGCTGTAAACAATGGGAGTGTGGAACTAGCAAATGCGAAACAAACAAGAACTACCTGGCAAGGAATGAAAAGAACCCTCTGAATACTTCGTTGGCAAGGAGACAGAAATCTTTCAGCAAGAAACGCTGTGATGTGACGAAAATTTCCAACATCATCCACTAAATTAGCTTTCTCCAACCGCTGTCCGATGCCATGTACCATGAAAACCAAGTGACCAACTGGAACCTATAAATTAGCGAGAAAGATTGAAGACCACTAAAGTAACATTAAACGACGAACCTCTAACTTCTTCAAGGAATACAAAATACTGTCATAAAATTACCAAGGCACTATCCGTCAATTATAAGTGTGATTTACTTCTAACATATTTCATGTAGAATAATGATACATCAGCAATAAAAGCATATTTTTATTTAGATAAAAAGAGGAAGCCAATTTAATTGAAAGCACAGAGAAGAGCCAAAATATGATAAATGAAGTATTGTACTCTTAGGACTACTATTGATTGAGCTGTCTAAAAACAAGGTATCAGGCACACCACGTAAGTTATCTCAAGCTTTAAATTCTTAACATGGTTATGGGGTGTCTGATATCTGAAAATAGACAAAACAGAAGGAAGTGCAAGATGTACAAATTCCAAAAAATATTATATATATATATTGGAGTCAGGAGATTTTTGAGTTCCACGCTGACCTAAATATCTTACAGTTTTTGGAAACTCAAACAAATTGAAGGTTAAGAGCAACAAACTGTTACCGATAAAAAAACACAAAATTGAAACCACTGCACCACAACATGGGTAATTTTCTTAGAATATATTAACAGTATTTCTTTGTACTATTTGCCGTGTTATTCGAAACCTGAGTAAAATAAGACCTAGTTAACAAATAGTTTCTTGTTCTCAATTCTGACACAGAAGCAAGAATAAGATGAGAGTGAACCAAACATTCAGATCAAAACCAATGAAGGCCATATAACTTGACTTCTTTGGCAACAAGTTTGAATTTTAAGAGGATCAAGTTATAACATAATTTAAGAGGATCACGCTTAAAAGGAGAGAATAAATGAACAAGCAAAACTGTGTTGCATTCTGAAGGAAAAGAACAAATCTGAGAGTTCCCTCAGTGGCCGTGCAAAGAAATATTTAAGTTTAGCATTAGATATGTACCTGAGAACAGTAGTCGTCCATTTCTTCTTCTCTTTTTTGGCGCAATTCATCCTGCACAAGAGAAAACGTAACTTCAATGTAAATCCTATTATGCATATCAACAAGTTAACCACCATAACTCAATGGAATGCCGATAATCCATGAAAGATAATGGTAAAGATTTCTCATTCATTAACAACAAGATAAGTAGCTCAAGGATAGATATATACTCTATAACATGAAAACCTACTCCTCCCTCCAGTTATACGATCTGATTCGCTCAATTTCCAAATTAGTTTCCAAATCTAGCTCAGCCAGCAGCAACCAGCAGCAACCCCTCAAATTCAATGCTTGTTCTACACATGAAAGAGTGGAAAAGAAGAGTAAACCTAGAATACTGCTGATGGTGCCCAAGTGCTCTGATTAAGAAAGGTTTTTTTTGCAATCTGTTTAACGAATGACCAGATTCAAGTTCCACCTATCTCTTCTGGAGTTTAAGTTAAACATAGAGACATGGACTAGGTAGAAGTTTCCATGTTCTTAATTGACTTCAAGCCTACTAGCATTTAACAATATCACGACAAAAGGCAAAAATTCAAACAATTTCTGCTAAAAATGATACATATTAAAAAATAGGAAGGCACTTATATGAGTAGATAGGAAATAGCATATGATTATATATAGAAGACAACAATACAAAACATGGAAATGCAGAATGATCAAAAACACAATTTTGAAGGAGAAGAAAACCTGTGTTGGTTTTGAAGATCCTGATGCTGAAAAGCCACGCCTTAAATGAAGTCCATTACCTTTACCCCAGCCCAAAGAAATTCCTGCACTATCTACACCTAACGAAGCTTCCCATGTATCATCTTCTCCAGTAAAAAGAGCATGCAAACCCTGAAAGAAATAGAATCTTTTAAGGAAAGAGCATGTAAAGTCTGAAAAGGGAGGATGGTTTCCGTCATGATTGTAACAATTGAAAAACTCAATATCGATGGGCATGAGTGATCAAAAAGATTGTGATGAGTATGAAACATACCTCTGTAGTGCCTTGTATGTCCACTCGGGCAGCAAAAAGGCCTGACTGTTGAAACCTCCGCCTATGCCATACCTTTGCAAATGAAATTTGAAAGTGCCAAGAAAAGACCCCTTATTACCGTTAAAAAAAACCTTATTGTAAAAATAATTTAGGTCAAAATCATTAAATAAAGAAATAATCCCAAAGCAACATATAAGTACTAATGAATAGAATAAGGAAATATGTAACTGTGAAGCCACACAAACTGCTAAAGAGAAAAATAAAACAAAGATATAGTTTAAAATTATTACTTACCCGACAGTGGTATGCCAACTCAAACTGTTCTGAAATATCTTCACGCAGTGGAAGCCAGTCAAGAGAACCTTTTCGAGCAAACCAGTGGCCTCTTAGGACGCGACGATTTTCCCCATCCCAGTAAACCGGAAAGCAATGTCGTTTGAGCAGATCCACCTGCAGCATCAGTAATTTTATTGTCAGGTGTCAGCAAGATTAACGCTTTAAACTATTATGTAGAGTTTTTTCACCATAAACCATGGATAACTAAATGATAAATGTATTAATTTTGCATTTACGACGTTTTAAAACAAGTAGGTTCAACTTAAAATGAGGAATTGAGGGTGAAATATTAAAGAGAAAATCTGTAACTTTGAACTATATATTGATTTGTGAAATAGTGGGAAGGGGAAAAAACTCTTTTCATGTCAAAGGTGGACTGTACTTAAAACAATACAACGCAAAATAACTAATGGAAATAATCCAATGAATTGTGTGTGTAGAGCCAGACTCGTGATACCTCATATAAACCACCCTTAACAGGAACACCAACTCTCTCTTCCTCAAGTGTGTACAGTTCATTTGGACTGTAATCCTCTTCATGAAACTGTACACCTGAAGATATTTTGGAAGTTACACTGGATTTGCTTGGACCTGCACTGCTTTCTGCGAACTCTTTCCACCAGTATGAAAGTAATTCCTCCTCCCTCTGCAGATGCAAAACCAAGAACATACAGATTCAAGTGAAAGTATATGGACCACTAGTGATATACTTTAAAAGAGGAAACCAGCACACAAAAAATGGTTGAAGGAACCAGCAAATTCTTTAAATGAGACTTCCCCTGTACAGTAACTGGAGGATGCATGCAAATGCATCTCAACTTCCTAACGTGTATACATAATCCATATAGGGTTTACCGCATGCTGGGAATAAACTCAATTACAGTAAAACAAGGTGATAAATCAAAGGAAAATGATTTATAGACTCTTTTTAACACGCCCTTTATGACGCTCCTGACATGGAGGGACATGATTCATTCAAGCTGTATGCACGTGAAGCTTTTTATCAACTATTTAATTTGTTTCCAAATTTGATGGCATGATAGTCTAAACGTCCGTTGGTATCTTAATGCACGTGACCATTGTCAGTCCAAGATGCATAGATGTGTGTCCCGTGTGGGACTGTTGTGTGTCCTAGCATGGGTCTGGTGTGTCCCAGCGCGGGACTAGTGCGTGTCCCATGCAAGACTGATGTGTGTCCCGCGGGACAGATATGGGTCTTTTCTTTGCATTTTAAGTGTCTACTAATGGAGAAATCAATCATCTCTTACTTTATCGGAAATCGCATTTTAAAACAATAAAATAAAAAAACACAAATAATGACATGTATGGTGACGTGGAGCACGTCCGTGTATCAGAATTCTAAATCAAATATCTTATTTCACTTAAACATGATATATGTTGGTCCACAGAAAATATTTACTTTAGAAAGCATTAATATAAGTACTTTTTTACCAAATCAAGACTTACTAGTAAACATGTATGGTGCTATTGTGCTTTTATTAGTCCAACTCAAACCCTACCCTTCAGACCACAAAAGTTAAAATGGAATACAAAGAATACAGCATGTTGCTTTTATGAATCCAGCAAAGTTGAGGTGATTCACTTAAGCACGACGGTTGAAGCTTCACAGTTCAAACTTTGTAGGGTGCCTTCTTTCATATAGTGGCCTCTTAACTTATATAATTGTTAAACTAAAAGTGCTTGAATCTGGTACATGCGGTTGGTAAATTTATCTTTATCTGCTTTTACTTTAAGCTTGTTTAAGTTACAGCCTTGGTTGAATTGGATGATTGTCTCATCCCAATACTTATATCATTTCAGGTATTTTGTTTTATGGCTTCATCATTGTCTTTCACTACAAATACAGTGAAATGAAAAAGGGATCAAAAGAAGTGACTCCGCAATAGAAGAAAGATGTGAACAGCTAATTCATGAACAATGAAGGAGTAATTAAGTTTGCAATTACAAATGCATGTCTATAAATGTATCTACATTTCTAGTACAGCAAAAAAAAGATGGCCCATAACTAACAAAGTATACAAGTCAAGTCTGCAACAAGCATGCCTCAGTGATGATTATTTCCTTGATCTCTAGAGCAATTTGACACATGTTTTCAAGGTTTCCTACTATTTATAAAATGAAACTATAATTTGTAAACGCAATAATATGGTGTTTAAAAAATAGGTAAAGAAGAAATTTGCAAAACCGAAAATTATCCAATGTTCAACATAAAGGCCTTTAGAAGGTTAAAAAAAGAATAAAATAAACACTTGCTTTCCAATTGATATTTAATATTGTACGATCATACTAATTGAGTTGTAAGAAATTGTATCCTGAAAACTACAGAAGAAGTTCATATGATGACCTGCAGGAAGGATGCCTCCAGCGCAAGGGAGTCTCTCATGCTAAACCTGAAATAATCACTCTTTCCAACCACTTCTGTCTGAGGAACAGATGCCGCAAGCTCTGGAAGAACCAATGTGTAAGACTCCTCCCAAGCAAAAACTAAGGTGCTTAAAAGGTCTCTTCCAAGTTCCAACCAAGAAATTTAGGTGAGAATCATTTCAGAAGCTATTACACTTTGTGAAGAATCAAGGGATCAAAATGTAACAGCTATACAAAAGAATGTATGTAACAAGTTAAATGATAAATACACGTTGTATAGGCCTTTGGGACATCACATGCTATAATAAATACCAAGTCCTAGTGTTGGGATTCTCTTTTTTTATGGAAGCTTGGCTTTGACTGATAATCTCCATTCTACACCAAGGGTCCATTTCGGACACCCAGCTTTTGAGTCAAGATTTCTCAAGGTTGTGTTTGAACTTTGAAGTGGATTTTTTTTTGTGATTAAGAGTTTTTGGAGTGTGAATCTCACTTTTCTGTTTGGGACACTAGTTTTTGAAGAAGAACAATCATTTTGCATTTCAAATGGGAAAATTTTTCAAAATAATCAAAAAAAAATAAAAAATTGGAAAAATATGCACTTCAGAAACTTAATTGGCAAAGTATGCACATTGAAAAACGGCACCACAGGTGCCGTTTTCATTAAGTAAAAACGGCACTGTAGATGCCGTTTTTACCCTTAATGAAAACGGCATCAGTGATGCCGTTTTTAGTTGGACAATTTTTTTCTTGGTTTCGAGATGTCGTTTTTATTTAATACATGTTGAACTAGAAACGGGTCGGTCGGGGGTCTCGCTCACTTGTCAAATTTTTGGATCTTCAAATTGTTTGATCTGGAAATTTTTGACAAGTGACGAAGATTCAAAAATTTCCAGATCAAACAATTTGAAGATCCAAAAATTTGACAAGGGGGCGCTGCCCCCTTGCAACCCCCGCCACCTCACCGGCGAGGTGGAACGCCGCTCGCTCACCGGGGAGCGAGACCCCCGACCGACCCGTTTCTAGTTCAACATGTATTAGATAAAAACAACATCTCGAAACCAAGAAAAAAATTGCCCAACTAAAAACGGCATCACTGATGCCGTTTTCATTAAGGGTGAAAACGGCATCTACAGTGCCGTTTTTACTTAATGAAAACGGCACCTGTGGTGCCGTTTTTTAATGTGCATACTTTGCCAATTAAGTTTCTGAAGTGCATATTTTTCCAATTTTTTATTTTTTTTTGATTATTTTGAAAAAATTTCCTTTCAAATGCCCTTCCAGACGCCATACAGTAGTATGAGTTGTTTGGGACACATATTTGGCGTTTGGTTTCTCAACATGTAGGAAAAAAATAGTCATCTATTTAAATATTATTTATATGGCCTGGTACATCAATTTCATTCATAAATTTTATCTTCACACCCAATCCAATTTTGTAAAAATAACTTTCTCAATTTAATTCCAAAATTCAGATAAACGTTGACGAAATTAATTTCATTGGGATACTAACTTAATTTAGGAAATCTTTGACTTATGGACCTAACTTTGATGATGTTGGGCCGAGCATGAGAATGTCTAAAAGTTCGTCCAACGAAAAACTAGGTGTGGATAGATTCTCAAATCAAGCAAAAATTAATGATGGCGTCTGGGTTCAATCGCAGCTTTATGCCAAAAAATCTTGTTTGGGACAAAAGATTGTATCTAGGTGTTTGGTGAAACTGAAAGGCAACTTTTTAGGTGTCCCAAATGGACCCCAAAACTAAGAAACAACTTTTTTGGTCTTCCATAGATTTTAAGAAAATTTCCCAATAGTTGTATTCTAATGAAAAATAAAATTGTTCCATTTTCTCTTTAGACTTGGGAAATCATAAAAAGTATGAGATGATTAATACATATATGTGATTCTTCTCTGCGGTATCCAGCTACTAACACTCATCAAAGTGGATGGAACTAGCTACTCTCAAGCTCCACCAATAAAAGGAGTTGTTTATGGCAATGTGACACTTTTACCATTGTGATCAAGTCACGACAAGTAACTCGTGTGTTATAATGCCTGGAAAGTGCAAGTTCCAAATATATATAACCATTAAACCCAGCAACTAAATGTTTATGGAAACAACACAGTTTTATCATTAAAATAATGACAACTAATTTGTATCCCGTAATGAACTTGGAAGTGCAATTTCAGTCTACCCATTAAAATGGGGACCTTTGCAATTATCTTGCTCATGCAATTCCAAACCAGCTCAGTTAAAGAGCAACGGATCAAAATCACTTGTAATGACCAAACAACTGCATGCATTTCGGATGTGTCCAACGAAATCTCACTTCCTCCACTCCAAAGCTTTTAATTTTCCAATAAAACTATTAGATCACTAAACTAGCAATGAAACAGAACAAAATCCATTGAATTTGCCTTTCCCAGCCAGTGGAATTTTTCCATCTCAAACACAAAACTCACTTCCTCCACTCCTAAGCTTCTAATTTTCCATCAGAATTACGAAATTCGGCAACTAAAACACAATTTTGGGTTAATCTTCTAACACTCATATTTCCCAACAAATCATCTTACTTCTTACATTCCCAAACTTCAAATTTTCCAACACAACTATGAAATCCGGGAACTATAAACAAAATTTTGTGGTCATCTTGTAACAACTCATATTCCCGATGAAAACCACAAAATTCCACTACTACTCCAGTAATCTTCTAAAACTTTACACTCGAACAAAAACTCCTGATTCTTACATCCCTAAGCTTCTATTTTTCCAGCAGAACTATGAAATTTGGCAACTACAAACAGTGTTTTGCTATAATCTTTTGAGAACGCATAATCCCAAACGAAAACTACGAGCAACCATGAAATTCAGTGATCTTTGAATATTCGCCTTCATGAACAAAAACTCCAACTGCTTACACTCCTAAGCTTCAAATTTTCCAACACAAACACAAATCCAGCAACAACAAACACAACACCATAATCATCCATCAAATTCACCTTTCTCGACAAGAGGAACTTTACATAAGTACCAGAAACCATGTAATTCGATTATCTCCTAACACTTCACTCTCAAATGAGAACTCCAATTCTCACATTCCTAACCTTCAAAGTTCAAATATTTCCAACACAACTTCGGAATCCAGAAACAACTAACTAAACATAACACAATAACCATTCATCGAATTTGCCTTTCCTGACCAGAGGAACATCACAGAAGTACTAAGAACCATGAAATTTGATAATCTCCTAACACTTCGTTCTCAAACAAAAACTCCAATTCTTACATTCCTAGCCTTCAAATTTTCCAACACAACCACAAAATCCATCAACTACAAACATAACATAAGTAACAATCCACCAAACTCACATTTCCCGACCAGAGAAACCATGAAATTCAACAATCTCCAAATATTTCTTTCCCAAGCTAAAACTCCTACTTCTTACATTCCCAACCTTCGAATTTCCAACACGTCTACAAAGTCCATCATCAACTACAAACATAATACACGATAACGATCCTCACCTTTCCCGGCGAGCGGAACCTTGCAGAAGTACCACCGCACATCGCCCCCGTCCGACGGGCTCCCGGTCGTCGCACGGTACTTATGCCGGGCCTTGCACTGCTCAATCGCGTCCTCCAACCTGGCGATGTTGGACGGCGTATTCTTAAGCAGCTCCGGCGACGTCTCCGCTTCCGTCGGCAGCCCGCCGGAGCTCTCCCCCGAGATCGACATCGCGGCGAGGACCCTAGATCGGAGGGGATCGGGGGGAGAGGAGCATTGATAGCGGTCAAAATAAATGAAGTGACGTGCCCAATCGTAATTGGTCTAGTACACTTGATGAGGATTGATGACTTGACATATTTTGATTGGGTGTTTGGAGGTTACATGAATTCTATGTTAGTTAGAGTTAGTTTTAGTAGTTAGAGTTAGTTGGAGTTAGTTAATTGAAGTGGTTGTTGTAGCCTATAAATAGGTCATCACTTGTACTTGTATAATCATCCATTTTGAATAATGAAATCTTAGTTTTGGTTATTGTTTTTGTTTGGAGTTTTGTGTCACTCGAAGAGCACTAATCGTATCGGTTCGTAGTTGGTGATCGCATTCGCGAGTCCGGTCCGGAGTGGATCCGTCGGGACCCTAACAATTTGGTATCAGAGCCTCCTCTGGATAACTATGACGAGGAGATCACTTACTTTAGAGGAGATTCACCCCTACGAATATTACGGCGACGAAGACGTGGAGTTTTGGATAGCGTACATGGAAGAGTATTTTGCTTCTAAGCAAATACGAAAATCTTTTCAAATCCGTATGGCGGGTTATTATCTCGTCGAGGAGGCGCACGAATGGTTTCGGTCGTGGTACCGCACTCATTCAAAAACTTCTACATGGTTGGATTTTGTTCGAGCGCTGATATTTCGATTTGGGGGTGAAGAGGAGCAAGTTGAGGAACGAGATGAAATTTGTGTAATTCAAGAAGCTACGCTCGCGTCTCATGTTGACGGTGGGAATAGAGAGAGCATCCCACTTCGAAAAGGAGATCTTGCACGACGACCTTCGCTTCATTCAAAGTTGGTTGGACGGTCTCCCAACGATGCACGAAGAGCATGCATATCCATGAAAAAGAAGGCCATCCTGTCATTTCCAAATCGCAAGGAAGTCCAAATCTTGAGAGCCAAAATCCACGCTGAAGACGACAACTTTCGGCCAACCAGCAAGACATGTGATTGTGGAGGAGATGTTGCTCGTGGGCATTATACGGGAACGTCGAAGGAGTATTCGATGTTCGAGCCCATCAACGCCGACCACCAGGTGGTGCGAGACGAGGTAGAAGTGGAGGTTGTTCAGAACGATACTCCAACTCAGTTCGTGAACCCCGGCGAGGACTATTCACGTGTCGACGAGGTTGTAGGAGAATTGCATCTTAAACCACCGGTGTTGGCACCTCACTCCAACCTCAACAATAGTGTCATGCTAGAAACCGTGGAGCTCAAGGGGGTTGAGGATGTCGTTGTGAATCCAGCGTTGCCACATGGAGGTGTTAATGCCATTTTCTCGCCAAAGTTGTGCGACTCCAGCAAAATAGAACTTTCATCTACTACAAGAAAGATGGTCCAAGGGGTGTTCGATGGAATGTCTGGGTCGATGTTGCTCATCGTAGGAGAAGCAAGGGTCGTGAGTGTTCTTGGTTCGAGCAACGGTTCCACGGGTCTACTGGTCAAACCACCGGCGACGAGGCTGAGCACGGAGGTGAACCACATCAAAGCTTTGGCGAGAGGTACGCTCCAACCTTGTTTGATGAAAGGCCTCGACGACTTTGTGGTTGGGTCTTCAATGACGTGGATGGAGAAAAGTTTCTTCCTTGAGGTGCCTCCCGAACCACCACCACTTCGGTCATGGACGTTGCTAGGAAGGAAGATTTGTTATTTGGGTTTGGGTTCTTCCTACGGTGTTGTAACAGAGGTGGGCATACTTGCAAGCATTTTGACGTGTGGGGCGCTCAACCTCAGAAAATTGACAATGTTTTGTCCCCGATAGTGGCCTGAATCGAAGCCACAACCATTAAGGCCGACCAATCTAGCAAAAGGTTGCAAGTTCAGTGTTTCCCACGCGAGAAACAAATATGCAAGTAAGGTGTTCAGCAAAATGCCTGTGATGGAATCATGGAAGCGATTTTCAAGATGCTGGACGTTGGACTGGAATCTGGACGAGAACCACCACCAGTCAAGGAGCATGGATTTACTTGGAGTGCCTTCGTTGTCATTGTGATGTGGAGACCATATGACCCAGGTGGGGACAATTTGAATGGGGGGACCAGTGCTACGACGACGACAAGAAGAGTTGTAGACAAGCTGTTTGATAAAATGCGGAAGTTGGCGATAACCATCTTAAGATGCGGAAGTGACGCTAATGATGCCAATTAGTCTTGAAGACAATGCTCCTAGTGCTGCAAGGGAAGTGTTCGATGGAATGCTTGTGAGGGTGGCTCCAATGTTTTGATACTTCTAACTTACGCTCTCAAGGTGTTCGATAAAATGTCTGGGTGGACGTTGCTGGATGTGGATGACGAGAAGGGAAGGAATATACATCTATTGATTGAATCACCAACTTCAAGGCTGACCTCGGATGTGTGCCTCAAAATTCACAACCATTCAGCCATGGGAGTCGTCGAGAATGATCAAGCCTTATCCCTTTGTTTTGAAAACATGTAGCTTTTGTGATGCGATTGGTTTCCTTGGAGTTTTGGATTTCGTCGATGTTTCTTTTCTTCTTATGCAGCCCAACCAAAGATTTCACAGTCCACGTGAGAGTTGCAACCTTGATATCAAAGTTGCAAAGAATGCTGCACACAAGCTACTCGACGAAAAGACTATATGGGTTGCATTCATCACAATGAGGCTACAATTGAACATGACAAGGGTTGGTGGTAAGATGGAAGATTCGGCCAAACTTCCATGCCTTACGAAGAAGATAATCGAGGACGTAAAGGGAAACAATCCCCTAGCAAGGCCACCATGGGTTCATCATCCAAATTCGTTGCATTTCATCCACAACCTTGGGGACAAGGTTGCTTTTAAGGGGAAAGGAGTTGATAGCAGTCAAAATAAATGAAGTGACGTGGCCAATCGTAATTGGTCTAATACACTTGATGAGGATTGATGACTTGACATATTTTGATTGGGTGTTTGGAGGTTACATGAATTCTATGTTAGTTAGAGTTAGTTTTAGTAGTTAGAGTTAGTTGGAGTTAGTTAATTGAAGTGGTTGTTGTAGCCTATAAATAGGTCATCACTTGTACTTGTATAATCATCCATTTTGAATAATGAAATCTTAGTTTTGGTTATTGTTTTTGTTTGGAGTTTTGTGCCACTCGAAGAGCACTAATCGTATCGGTTCGTAGTTGGTGATCGCATTCGCGAGTCCGGTCCGGAGTGGATCCGTCGGGACCCTAACAAGCATTGGGGTTTGGAAACCCTAATCGGGGTAGGAGAAGGACGTTTGCGTTGAAGGATTGGAGGACGGAATCGGTGGTTTGGTTTCGTGGGGATTTGTTTTGGGTATATTCGTTTCGTGGTGAGACGGAATTGGTTTAATCTGGCGATTAGAAGCTAGAACAACGGTTGAAAGTAGTTTAAGCATGAGAAAGTAATTAGAACCGGTCGGACTGCAACTAGTAAATAGTAAATGGTCAGCAATTGCGAGACTTAGGCCATAGTTAACGAGTCGCCCGGGTGATTGCCCGTTAATTATCCGGGTGGCCGCCGGGGCATCTAGGGCACGTGTTTCTCTCGTGTTGGTCAAAAAAAAAAATAGTGGAGGATTTGCTATTAGGAGTAGTTAATAATGTATTGGAGTGATAATTTTTGATGTAATTAATTTGAAAAATATTTGAAATTAAATAAATCAAAGGTAAATCCATATTTCATGTTTAAATTAGAAAATATATTACTACTCCAATATTACAGTACGAAATACACAAAAAATAAACCAACAAAATACACGTACTATGAACTACTTGAAATACCAACTAATATAAACTAACAAATTACATGAAACCATTTTCTTCCGCCCAGTCAATGAGTTTTGCCATTATTTCTTGATCTCGCTCAAACGAGCTGTCATTTTTCATCAGAGAGTGAAACATGTCGAGTTTAGTTTTTTTACATGTCTTTGAAAATTTCGCTCTGCTAATTCCCCCTGCTTGGAAAAACCATATTCTCTCACTTGGGCGGTGAATGCAAGTTGTTGTGCAAGTTCCCTAACGTCTGTGTTGCCTTCGGGGCCTAATGAACTTTTACCCTTCTTTTTTGCCTTCTTCACACCTTCTGGACGTGCAGACGGTCCTGACGTCATTTCTTCTGCCTCCGATGGTGATTGTATCCTAGAGTCATCAATGCTCTTTCTTTTCCCAAGGTTTCCTGAATGGGGTCCACTTTGATCGTGGAACTTCTGACCAACACTCACGACATTTGCTTCAGATATCAGGGACTCTCATTTTGGGTACCTACGCAACATGACCCAAGCATCAAAATAAAGAAATTTGGACCTATGAGTTCGCTCGTAGATCACGTGAGCTTGCCGGACGACATTGTCGTCATCGTAGTCACTCCTTTTCCGTCGGTACGCCTGATCGAAGCACTCGACCCACTTGTTGACAACAGGTACAATTCTCCTCCACCGTCCTTTTAAGGACTCCACATTCCTCTCCGGAGGTCTGTTTCTTCGACGAAGTTATCGTAAACACATTTTACTTTGGTCCACAAGGAGGTAGACTTCTGGTTTGTCCCTGTCACCGCATCGCAACTGACTTCCATATATGCCGAGACGAGTCGCTCATCCTCAGTTGTCGTCCATAGCTTCAGATTGCTTTTGACAGTTTCAACTTGCTTGCGGCGGCGACACTGTAGATGTGGGGATGGTGGTGCGGCGGTGTGGCGTGGTGGGGACTCATCGTCGTCGTGGTCCTCTTCTTCAGTGTATGCCATACTCGGACTACTTTCTTGGGACATGTTGCGGCCAAACATCTGAAATTGGGGTTGATTTGTGGGAGTGGTGGTGCGTATTGGGGGAATTGTTGGTTTTTGTCTGGTGGTGTGTATTGGAAGAAGTTTGGTTGTTGGATAGGTAGTGCATATTGGGAGAAATCTGGTTGTTGGAATGGTTGTGAGAATTATGGACGTGAGGGGTATTCTTGTGGATAACGTGGACGTGGATTTGATTGCGAACGACGGAGGGGGGGGGGGACAATTGTGATCTGGAGAAGACATTGCAAATTTGTGTTTTATAACAATGAGGTTAGATTGTGGAAGATGTATGGAGTGTATGTTGTGTTTTGTACAAGGTATATAAAGAAGGAAAATCGGACATTGTGCATTCACGTGGACTAATGTGCTTGCACACGTAGACTGAACATTCACGCGCACTGTGTAATCATGCGGAGACTGTGCATTCACGTGTGCACTATGCATTTCTAATTTTAATTAATGAAATTTTTCATGATTTAATATTAATTATTAATATTAATCATTTTGTGAATTGGAATTATAACGTAATTAGAATTATACAAAATGTAATTTGCTAAATGTTGTGTAAGAATTAAAATTGTTTAAGTAATAAATAATGTGGATGAAAGAGAGTGTAGGGTGAGTGGGGGTAGCTCAGGCGTGGTTAAAGTTTTTTTTGGTGAGTTGGGTGAGCTAACGTGACAGAGAGAGGGAGCAGGGCGCCCAATGTAGCCCGGACGTTGTTATTTGTGCTCTTAAGGTTATGCTTGGATTGTCGTAATTATACTTTATGGAATACAATTTAATGTAATTAGATTACATTCCAAGGAATTGAATTCTATATGATCAAATTACATTATTTAGTAACATTGAAATTCAACATATGAATTGAAATGTAATTTCATATATTAATATGTAATTTCATATATCTGATAAATGTAAAAAGAGATTGTCGAAGTTCTGCCATGCTTCCGATAAGATTGAAGTTAGAGTTTGACAATGTGACAATATTTAAAGAAAAATGTTAGACGGACTCCATTTTGGGCTCCAAATTTGGCCCCAACCTCTCATCACGTGAGGCTGTAGAGTTTTTCATCCACCTGTAGCCCTCCACATCGCATGCTCTAAGCAATTTACCATCAGTCCCCAACTTATACCAAATTAGCTTCAAACCACCAATCCCTCGTATGCACCCTATTATTTAATTGGTTGTAATCATTATCATTGTTTAAAGAACATCCCCTACATGCAAACCACATTCTCTCCATATTGTTTTTAGAAAAAATAGTTGTAATCATCACCTTTTCTCACCATATTTAATGCAAAGTGATGGACCCCCGTGGGCGAGACCCCTGACCGACCCGTTGTGAACCAACATGTCTTAGATGAAAACGACATCTCGAAACCAAGAAAAAATTTGCCCAAGTGAAAACGGCATCAGCATTAAGGGTAAAAAAAACGACATCTACAGTGCCGTTTTCAATGTGCATACTTTGCCAATTAAGTTTCTCACGTGCATATTTTTCCAATTTTTTTCTTTTTAACTTATTATTTTGAAAAAAAATCCCACAATATATACATCTTATATAAATTTATCCGTGATTCTAATTATGTCAATTCTCACGACATATTGATTTTATTGATTCACCACTTGTGTCCATTTTCATATGAAACCCGACACATCATATGAATTCAAAATCAAGCTTCTTGTTTCTTAGTTTGTGATTTGACCTATAGGAGGATCTAAGCTAAATTTGCAACGATATTGAATACTCAATATCTCAAACTATAAGCAGTATCTAGCTACACATTATAGTTACCCAATTATCATAAATGTCTTGTTCCACTCGAACTAAACACATCCATTTAGTAATGTAAGTGCACCACTTGTGTCTGTCTCTTGCCTCATGATATTAAGAATATATACAAAGTAAAAATAGGTCATTTTTGTATTATATTCGTTTTTTGATATCTTTAAGCTAATTATAACTATGTAACTTAACTCAAGTTACATTGTGCACATTATAAATTTGCTATATCAATGGTCCCACTAATATCATCACTCAATTAAGATGAGCAATGATAATCTTTTGACTAGCTATCTTTTTCAGCACAAGTTATGTTCAACCAACTATTACTTTTATCATTATACTCATTGTTAGCTTTTGACAATAATCAAATCAAACACTTCTTGAGTGAAAAGATATAAGTCTCATATCTTAAGATTCAACACACAGTAAAACATTAATGACACGAAACATAATTCCGTAATATTTTACTTATTAGGTCTATTCAATATAACAGTAATTTTTCCTCTTTTATATACTCGTGTCGTCAATTATTTGTAGGGCTATAACAATCGATAACCAACACGACAATCTTATCTTGGTAATTAATGTTCCATGTTAATTATCATGATTGTGAATAACTTTTGATTTATGTAGACCATATCTTTTAGAGCTCTACGGTTAAGGATCAAACGTCTCTTCCTTAACACTTCCAAAAAATGAATACAATAATCAAGGAACAAAATATTTGCACATTCAATTCATAACAATAGACATATAAAAGTAAAACTTTTAGAACACATTCCCTTCATCACCTTTTCTCACCATATTTAATGCAAAGTGATGGTGGTGACAATCTTCTACATCTTCTTCAACACTTCATTTCACTCCATGTGTTTGGTTTATCCGAATATAGAGGCATATTTGCTGGTCAATAATTAATCAACTTATACATATCTCTAGAAATTAAAATCTTGGTGGATATCTACTCTTTCCTTGTGAGGTTTGCTAGATGTGCGTTTGATATATCTAATATTTTTACTTTCTAATGTTACACTACTATTTAATGAGGTCGATTTGAGTCAAATATTCACATAATAACATTGGTGGTACCTAGGGTTGTGGATCACATATCCAATATACACATATAAAAAGACTAGATATGTGATGATATTCACACGACAAATAAATACAAATAAACATTACATTATGGATCAGATTTCCCAAGGGTTGGGATGACTTTTACAATCTTATAAATTATCTGGATAAGTTATATTTTTCTTTATTTTGTTTCTCCCACAAAAGGTATCATGAGTAAATGTCTTTGTTTGGACATAAATAGGAGGTATCAAACAGTTAAACAATACACAATTATATTGTATCATTACTTATTCAGACATATATCACCCTACCTTTTTTAAATTAGTACGAGGTCTACAAAAATATAGGGTGTCTTTATTTATTCGTCTGGATACAGATTAACAAGTTTATGAAACTGATTATTGGCGACAGATCGATGTCTGCCGTTTAGATTTTCATATGCTTGTGTTTGTTGGACATATCAGCAAATATTTGAACAAGATATATCGTAATCAAATATCTGGATATCCAGTTGTTCAGTGGATACAATATTATAGGTTGATAATATGTCTACACCTACAAATACTTGTATCATTACTATTCCAGACATATAAGTTACCAGTTAACTTGTATCATTATTTCCATTTGCACACACTGTATCCCTTCCTATCCAGATATATTGTCTTACGTTTGTGTTTGTGCTTGTTGGATATGCCAAACATGTCTGGACTGTCTTTGTCTCGACATACATATAAGGTATCAAACAACTAGAAAATACACAATTATATTGTATCATCACTTATCCAGACATATATCAAATGTGTTATTCTTTTACTACTTCGTTAACTTGTCTACTCCAAAAAGTGTTTAGATACACATAAATATCCATATATACAAATTTATTACAAAACACCCAAACATCTATAGAACCTCAAAACATTTAATCTGAACATGTACAACATCATAAAAATAAACTCATTCACAACATGTGGTTATACCAAGATGAACATTAAAAACATCAGCTAAAATGTAATCACACAAAAATAGTAACACATGTCAAAATTCATAATACGAAACAAATTTGGCTATCTACGTACCCACACACATCCGGACATCAACATATCAGATATTTAGATATCAAATATGTAGTTATTTCTGCTCTCACTCAACTTCTATCCAACAAAATCCAATGCAAATTTACCCCGGACATGTCTCACGACATTCAAGAACAAAGGAGAACACCAAAGAAAAGAAGAGTGGGAGGTGATCGAAGGAGGACAAGGCCAGAGGAAAACTGGAGGAGGCGAATGCCGACGGAGGACAAAGCTGGATGAGGAGAGGGTCGGAGGACGAAGTTGGAGAAGTGAAGATACCGAAAGGAAAAGCCAAAGGAGGAGAAGGTTGGGGGAGGAGGAGAGGAGGAGGGATTGGTGAAAATTTTGGTTTTGAAATTTAAAATGGGATTGGAGAGAATATATTGAACAAGGACCGTGATATACGGACGCGGGCGTCCGGGACACGCGTGACGTGGTCAGTCCAGTCAACAAAGAAATTAATTTAATAACAAGTTTGTGTCACATGCAACATTTAGTTTTCCAATGCAATATTATTTTCTCACTCCAACGTTTGGTTTCCACATGCAACTTTTATTTTTCCCAACACAACTTTTGGTTTTCTTATGCAACTTTTGGATACAAATGTAAAATGAAGAGTTCATGTTTTGTCTTTTTAAACATATAAGTTTTTTTAATATCTACGTTTGCATACGAGTTTGTCATTTTTAATGTATGGTTTGTCCTTTTTAAATAGTAGTTTGTCCTTTTTAAGTGTGTGTTTATCATTTTTAAGTACCAGTTTGTACTTTTTAAGTATGATTTTCATTTTTAGCGTAGGTTTGTCATTTTTAAGTATGATTTTGTTCTTTTTAACAATTGGTCGGTCCTTCTTATATTAGTGGGTTATCCTTTTTACGTCGATGTTTTGTCCTTTTTAAGTAATGGTTTGTCCGTTTTAAGTAGTGGTTTGTCCTTTTTAAGTATGAGTTTGTCTTTTTTATCACATGTGTTTGTCTTTTTTATCATATTGATTGTCTTTTTAAACAACCCAAGTTGAAAATAACAAACAAGAACACGAAATCAAACTTAACTCCGTGGAAAAAAAACACAAACTCCCAAAAAAACTAATATCAAAGACAAACCAACTTTATACAAGAACATCACAAACGGAAATCAAATAAAAAGAACCGAACTTTCAAGACAAAAACAACAAAGAAACAAATTTTCCAAAATAAAATCAAAAAACCAAGATCGATCCATCAAAAAAAAATCAAAAACTTCAAATTAGCCACAAAGAACCAAAAATTCCACACAAAAAACTAAATCAGCTACAACGAACCACACTTCCAAAAATTCAAGACCGATCCATCATAGAACAAAACAGAAACTTCAAATCAATCACAAAAAAACATACTTTCCCAAAAAAACATCATACAAAAAACTCAAATCAGCTTCAAAGAACCACATTCCTCCTCCTCCTCGCCTCGGGACGAACTCCAACGCCGACTATTTCCTCCCTTCCTGGCCGACCAACTTCACCGCGACGGCATCTGCGTCCCCACCTCCCTCAAGACTCATTCCCGCGTTCGTCTCCCTCGGCATCCCTCTTACCGATCTCGCCTTCCACCGGAAGAAAATGATGGAGAATAAAACGTTTTGGGGATAATGAAAGGTTTCGTTGAGATGTGTATGGTGGAAACCAATGGTCGCATAGTTACACGCACGTGTGATGTGACCCAAAATAAATAATATGTGGTTTTATTAATCTTTGCTTACTAGACTGCTGAATGAACTGACCACGTCAGACAACGTCCGGGACGCAACGTGAACAATCATTTTCCATTGAACAATTACCTCTGGGTAATTTCCGCACTGGTCATCTTCATATCTAGATATTTTTGGGTGAGTGTTTTGCAAAAACGACTATGTGCACTATTAAGTTATGTTAGGAGCCCAAATTTGAGCCAAATTCGGAGCTCATTTATCTATACTCAAATATTTTATTACATGACATAAGTTGATTGCATTGCAATATAATCAAGTTGATTATATTGTAATGTAATCAAGTCATTTCAAATTACTCAAACATTGTCACATGGTCAGCACTCAACCTTTATCTTGTTGGAAGTAAAGTTTCGACAACTTTTCTAAGCATTTATCATATCTATTAAATTACCTTTTTTTTAAAATACATTGTAATTTTTATAGTGAATCCCAACAAAACAAATGTAATTTGATTAGATGAATCTAATTCACGGGAATATAATCTAATTACGTGCAATTTGATTATTATGTGATCGCGACGAAGTAAGCATGGTCAAAGTCTCGCAAAAGCTAGTGTTTGACGTGTAGTTGTGGAGTTGTAGTTTACCAAAAAAATCAAAAAACTAGCTTCCCAAAAGTTAAATCTCAATATTTGACACTCGTATTTGCGTCCCAAGGATTCTCCAAAAAAAATTCATTCCCCCAAGCCTCCAACCTCTTAAGTCCAAAGCTCGTGTGTCGCAATTAAAACATTTAAGTGGTTGGTGTTTATTTAGATAATCGATTATGACGGTTATTAGTTCTTTTGGTTTGTTCGAAGACTTAAAGTCAACGTTTGAGTTGCGACGTGACAAAAATACCATCGATACAAATCCAATATAGATAGCTCATATAGTTCAAACGAGCAAGCAAATATTCCATCAAACAATAGCATCTTCCAACTAACATCTTTGTAATCATACTTCATTAGGTTCCGAAGCTGTAGTCGGTATCCGAGACATCATCGCAACTTCTTGCCCGATGTAGTCGTAACCTTACCAGTTCTCAACCGGTCTCCGAGTTGAATTGGGTTGATTTCATACAACATGTTTATTGTGTTCTTTCGAAGTAACATTTTTTTGTTTGGATGTAAGGATCTTTGATAATTCTCTTGGATCTAAATAGGATTATCATTTTTTACTCATTACTGAAGTATATTTCCATGAGCATAAGTTTGACCACTTGACTATTTGGTTTAGGAGATATTCCATTGCTTATATTATTATTGTTATTTTTGATGCAATTGCAATTTAATATCACGTTGGTAACGGTTTGGGCAATTGGGCTAGATGTTGGTGGGCTTGAAAGAATACTTTAGTTATTGAAAGTTGAAACACAGGCAACACAACTTACCTGGCAAAAAAATTGTGGAAATTAAAATACTACAATCACCCATTTCAACATCAATGTCAATTATAATCGAGGAGAGATTCACTACCTTTACATTTATTTACACTCCGTTGATATTATTCGTGCTTTTCTTCAAATTTTGAACTTGTAATGAAAAATCCAAACGGTTGATATTGTTTTATAACACATGTAAAACATGCATACTAATTTTCGTTAAGTTTGAAGTTCATTTGCTTTAAGATCAAGTGATATCAATTATTTAATAAATCCGGTGTATTGATTTTTAAATGACTATATATTATATGTAAATGAGCTCCAAACATAACGAAATTTAGCATACGTATTTAACATGTATTACAAAACAATATCAACTGTTAGGATTTGTTGTTAAAGGTGTAAATTTTGAAGGAAAAAAAATTCATTACCCAACTTCTCACTCAATTCACCACGCGCAATGACGCGGTCATGCCAAGTAGGAAAGGGACTCAGTCATAAATACCACGATCCATCCAAAACAAGATTCAACACCACTTCCATTCTCTCTCCCAAAAGACCACACACTAGGGCTGTGCATTCGGTCCGGACCGGACCGGATTTTTATCCGGGGTCCGGACCGAAAACCGGACCTGACCGGATGCCCACGGACCTAAGACCGGACCGGACCAGACTGAATCGGTCCGGTCCGGTCAAAAACCGAATTTTTTAAGTTAAAAAAAAATTTGGACCGGACCGGACCGGAAAATTTAAAATTTGCCGGACCGAAACCCGGACTGGACCGGATTTTTTCAAAAATTTACGGACCGAACCCGGACCGACCGGTCTGGTCCGGTTGACCGGTTTGACCCGGTCAATGCTCTCCCCTACCACACACACTCTCTCTCTCCAGAAAAACCCAACAAATGAAATTAGGGCTGAGCATGGTCCGGTCGGGGTTCCGATCCAGACATTTTTGAAAATCCGGTTCCGGTCCGGACTGGTCCAGTTTTTTTTAATTTTAAGGCAAAAATCCGGTCTTCGACCGGACCAGACCGGACTGAATCCAACCTGTCCGGTCCGGTATCCAGGCCCAACCAGTTCGGTCCGGACCAGATGCACAACCCTAAATGAAATGGTGTTCCTAACTTCAAAAGTCACGTACAAGCAGCAACCATTAAGGGAATTGTTAAACGTTACCTGAGTTTTACTAAAATCACACATCCCAATTTTACTCATTTGTCTTTCACAATCCATTTAGTACCCATTACGTCCCATAAAAAATAAAAAAATCGGGGTGTCTAGCTAGGATGACCCGTTTTTTTAAATCTTCAATTTATACGGTGTGTTATTTCAAATTATTTCAGGTTCCGTTACAAGATTTCGGCGGTGATGTGGTGGAAAAAAACACAAACGTAAATAAACGAGTAAACAGATCAATATCTAGAGTACAATAATAAGGTGTCGAAACAAAAAACATCCGCAAAACGTCCCCTACAGGGGCTGCCACCCCCTGCCACCGCATTCTTACTATGATTTATTTTCTGAATTGCTAAACATCGCCCCAAAATTACTTAAATCGCCCCTTCAAATTACCAAATTGCCATTCTCTCATTTCTACTGTTATAACGCGACATTTTACCCTCATATCACACATCTCTCTTCATCTTCCTCTTATAATCATAAAAAATAATGTTTTGGAGGTCAGTGTACTCGAATCTGGTAAAATATCTAACATCTTTTTTAATAAAAAAATAATAAAAAATAATAAAAAATTACGGGCGTCCGACGGAGCCGCTCCACGTAGGAGGGGGCGTCTGGGTAAGACGCCTCCCCATGGGGGAGGCGTCTTACCCAGATGCCTCACCCATGGGGGAGGCGTCTTACCCAGACGCCTCTCTCCTACGCGGGGCAGCTCCGTCGGACGCCCGTAATTTTTTATTTTTATTATTATTTTTTAAAAAAGATAATTGATTATAAATTTAGATAATTGTTAAATTAATTAATTAATAAGTTAATAATTACTATATTCGGATGACCGATACCCCTTCGGTACACCGAAAATTCAAAAATTTCTAGATCCAACAATTTCAAAATCCAAAAAATTTCCATGGGCCGCTGCCCCTTTGCCAGCCCCGCCACCTCACCGGCGAGGTGGAATGCCGTTCGCTCACCGGTGAGCGAGACCCCCGAACGACCTGTCGAGGTGGTATTTGTAAGTCAGTATGTTTTACCGCTGGGGGATTTTGGATCTTAAAAAATGTTGGATCTGGAAATTATTTAAATCTTCATCATTTGCAAAAAATTCATTGTAATCCGACCGGTTACCACCAAAAACTTGCAAAGAAACGTCAAATAATTTGAGATAACACACCGTATAATTTTAATTTGACAAAAAAATTAAAAAAACGGGACTTCTGGCTAAGACGCCTCCACCATGGTTGAAGCGTCTTAGCCAGACGTCTCGACCATGGTACATGCGTCTGGCTAAGACGCCTCAACGATGGTCGAGGCGTCTGGCTAAGACGCCTCAACCATGGTGGAGGCGTCTGGGTAAGACGCTTGTACCATGGTGGAGGCGTCTTAGCCAGACGCCTCCACCATGGTACAAGCGTCTTAGCCAGACGTCCGAGTCGGAAAAAAATCCGTCTTTGTTGCTTCGCCTGATCTAGGTGCTTCGTCAGACATTTTCGTGGTGTTGGTACTAGAAATGTTAGTAAAACTGAGTCAAAAACCTTGTTTAAAGACACATGACGATATGAGTATTAAATATATTGTTAAGGGCAATTTGGTAATTTCAAGGGGCGATTTAAGTAGTTTTGGGGCAACGTTTAGTAGTTCCCTTTATTTTTCGTGGTTATTTTTTGTTGTAGTATGAAAATATGAGAGTTTATTGGAACAGAAATAAGTAAAAATGAGAAAATGACAAAATAGTAATTGACACGAGCGATTTAAGTAATTTACGGACGACGTTTAGCCGTACATACCATTAACGAAGCATTTTGATTTGAATTCTAAACATTTGTTTCGGAGAAATCCAGATCTTCCTTCTTCTCAACCTTCCTCAACAAAAAAACATGGCTTCACTAAAAAAAATTCTCGATCCAGTATCTCACGCCTGCTTGTGGTGGGAGGTGAGCTTCATCAGACGGATTTGCACCAAGATAGAGCTCCGAGAGCGACCGCGCAACCCAAGATCGAGGAGGCATTGTAGAGGTGGAGCTGGTTGCTTTGTATGGACCGAGAGCATCATCATGTGTTGTAAAACCATCATTCTCTTCAATCTCTAAAATGAAGACGTTGCAGTAGTTGTTGTCAAGGCCATAGCCGTTTAGGATAAGGAACTAACCAGGGAGAATGGGCCTTGCGGTGCTAGTGTTGTGGGGGCATTTTCAAGGTCCGATGACTCGTTTGGTTATGTTTGGGCCATTTTTGCCGAGATTGTCACCACCTCAGAGCCGTTGCTGAGGTTTAGATGTTGTTCTTTCGTGTGTGAGGAGATGAGTTGGTGGTTTATAATTAGTGGTTGTAGTAGTAGTTAATGGTTTATGCCACATATTTCCCCGAGATTTATGTGTTTGGTGTGCCTATTGCATGTTTCTTTCTTGGATGGTTTTATAGTCGTCATCCCCCCCCCCCCCCCCCAAGATTTCCGTGTGTTTTTAACATTGGTTCCTTTCTATCCCCTCACTATCATCCATCGACATTGATTTCAACTAAAGCTTCAATTGGTTGAACATGGATCACAACGACATCAAGACAATTCTTTCAATGTTATCCCAACATCTCCTTGACTCATAATTTCCAGTTTACATTCATAGGAACCGTAGATGAATGCTTTTCTGTGTGTGTCGAGGGGGGAGGGGATAATTTTTTGTTAATCTTGGGGTGAATTGGGTACCAGGGTAACTTAGTATCAACGGGATGGTATTATCAACGGGATGGTATTTCCAATGCTTTGTGTTAATAGTGGAATTTTGTGACTGATTTTCCTAATATGTGTCGTAATTAGTAGAGCAAGTGTGAGTGAGTTTCTATTCCCAATTTCTTGTAACTCGAATGACTTGTTAACGAAGGTGAATATGTGGTGATTTGTGAGTAAAACATTTTTAATGTGCAGGGATAGGTAAACTTAGACATCACAATAAGTAATTCCAATCTATTCTAAAATAACAATGACATGATCACAGACAACTTTTGTGGCTTAATAATACTTGCAGCTGACCATCGTAAATACAAGAACATTGGTGGGTATTCTCAACTATTGTTTGTGGCTATTTGTCAACTCTTAAAGAGTAGCTAATAATTTGGTGTGTTAATCATATGAATATATTCTTGAGTATTCTCAACCTATCATTACACTTGTTATAATTGTATTTTTTAACGTGTATGTGCATATTTGTTGACTCTACAAGGCCAGTAGTTGGCATGGTAATTATGGGAGTGTTGGAAGTATTCCCAACTATTGATGATGGTGTTTTAACGAAAATAACAAAAACTTTTATAGTGATGGGTATTTCTTAAACCATAAATAAAAATGTCCGTGACAAATTTGTAAGAGTAATCCCAATTTACCATGCTATTGAATTCAACTTGCCCCGTCTTTCAATTATGGTTACCCAACGAGCCATCATTTAATTCATTCTATTTACTTTAAGTTACCCGTACTATTAAATCAAATTACCCCCTTTCACAACCATATTTACCTGAAACTACCACCCCTTCTACCAATTGGATTGACCAATTAAGGTTATCTTGCTATTGAATTCAACTTACCACGACTATAAATTAGGGTTACCCTACTACTAGATTCAACTTACCCAGTTGACATATGTTCCTCATTTTATGTAAATTGTCAAAATTTACTCCGATTAAATCAAACCCCAGCTTGAAATGTTTTTCATCTAATCATTGTCTAACTTAACTACAAGGATATCACTAAAGGTCTTGGACCCTAATTTGGTGAAGAGTAAAGATTGCCCAATTAATGTTAGGTCAAAGTCTACTATTGAAAAGAAAAGAACATCGTACCTAAATGCATTGAAGGGAATATTGTCGGTCATCTATGAATAGGAGAGTAAACACAACTACAATCTTACTATGGTTTCAATTTAATGGGATATAAACTAGGATTGTGTTATTTTCTTGTGTTTATTGACTGTTATTTTGAACCATTCATGTGTTATTACCCTAGTACTTGGCTGGTGATGTAACCTATTTTTAGGTAAAGGAACTTCTAGAAATTATTTGAAATTCTTCGTGTAAAATATCTACCATGTTATGGAGGAACATATGTCGACCATGCTTGGGAGTAAATCTAGGGGGTAGAAGGGATGGTAGGTTGGGATAAATTCAGTTTCTATAGGGGGTAATTCAATTTTATTGGATGAGTAACTTGGAGTAAATAGAATGAATTAAATATTGGTTCGTGGGGGAAACCCTAATTGATAGATCAATAGCAAGGTAAATCTAGTAGGGTAGCCTTAATTGATAGACAGTGTAAGTTGAATTCAATAGCAAGGTAACTCTAATTGAATTGAAATTTTCTATTTAATCCAATCTACCCATACTCCTGAATTCAACTTACCACATCCACCAATTAGGGTTACCCCCACGAACCATCATTTAATTTGTTCTATTTACTCCAATTTACACGTCCTATTACATCTAAGTACCCCCGTTCACAACTAGATTTACCTCAGTCAACCTGTGAATGTACCCTCTGTGTTTTATGAAATCACATTCACATGTACATGAAATTTCCCCTACATGTGTTGGTGTTTGAGGTTTAATTGTACATTTTTATCGATTAAGAATACACACAACAAATGCATTATTTAAAGACGAATGTAATCAGCAACATCGACTGGATCATTTGAGTCCAACAATTTGAGCTCTAAAGCTCTGACCTGAACATGTCTTAGCAATTTCTTCAAGAAAAAACGGAGATAGAAGCAACTTTCAACAAAGTTCGCAATAAAATTGTAATAATTCTCACCACCAAGTGACATTCCTAAAATGCAAGCCACGCTGACATCCTCGAATATCATTTCATATTCACCCATAACGAACGATTTCTGTCTATTTGAATAACATCTGATTACATCACGAAGTAACTCGTCATTTACTATAATGTTTTCCATTTGTAGAATGTGGTAAAAGGACGTCGAGAACAAATTTCTATGAGGTTGTCTCACATGTTTCGTTTCTTTTAGCCAATAAATGAAACTAAGTTGACTGAGAGTGTACTCTTCCATTTGCCCGTGTAATTTTTTTAAACAAAAAACATAATTCTAAATTTTGGGGTTAAAAAATACAATAACAATGAGACAATACAATAACAATACAAATAAGTGATATATAATTATTTCTTCGTACGCATTTAACCAAATGAAAATTTCGTACTCACCATGAAAATACTCGACTCACTGTCTAACTTATCCTTTGTGCTAGTGTTTTTAATTACGCTCACATGTACACGGGATTGCCCCTAGATGAGTTGGTGTTTGATAAATGGTAATACACTTACTTCATATATTAGTTATACCGTAAGGTATGGATTTACCCAACTATGTATATGAGAGTACCTGGCATGTAAATGATATACTATGTAGTTACTCATATATCAACTATAAATTATCCTTCAAACACCAAAAGTTGAATCATACATGTCTTAATCAAGAAATAACAAAAAGAAAAAGAATTTTTTTGAACAAAATGATAGTGGTGTGGAAAGGAGTACAACAAAACATGACAAAAACAATGGTTTCCTCCTTTTCTCTCTCTCTCTATTCGTTCCCACCGAATTCAAACAAAACCACCCACTTCAAAATAAGACTCAGCCAAAACAGGCATAAGCATGTTAGCTTTCAAAACCACCCCCTTGTACACTGTGGCCCACCACACAATTCCACATGGCAGCCACATCATGTGCGCGTGGGAAAGTGGGTGCAACCCTGCGTGGCCATCTTGGATTTTTTTTGAAAAATCAAAAAATGTCAATCAAATTCAATAGTATGGATCCTCTTCATTATAATTTTAACAATCAACTTGTCATCGAGCAAAAAGATAAGACACCAAAACCATCTTAAAGGCTCATTATTAACTTCATGAATTGGTTCTTTTTTTTTAAGGCTTAGCTTTGCCATCCCGTAACATTGCATCAAATCAACTATAAAATCATGAAAGAGAACAAGGGAACACTCAACTAATCAACTCAAATAATGGTTCTTAAGAACTAAAAGAATTACCACACAATTATTTTTGTAAATGTTATCTTCACTATCTCAGAAGATTATTAGCTAGCACCGCATTTAAAGGATTAAAAGTGCAATCATGTAAAACACTCACCTAACCAGCTCAAATAATGGTTCCTTGATTATAGCAACGTTATTAGTATCACATAGGTTTTCCAAAAAAACTAAAGCATAATAAATAAAATCGAATGTCCTTTTTGATCTTTCGAATAAAGAAAATTCAATATAGGACAACTAACAGATTATGGTAGGTTGGATGGTAAACAAATAACAAAATATTCAGCAAAAGCCATACCATGTACTCCTTAATCCCAGTCGCAATATCAAGAGGCTGCAAATTTGTTTTAAGATATTTATCACCATCGTTACTTTGTATGACAATGAGTGGCACTTGGTCTGCCTTTAGACTAAAATACTGAACTTGCGGTCAAGAAGCATGATACCGGTATTAGTTAAGTATATAAAACATCGCAAATAAGTTTCAGCAAACATATATTGACCATGCCACTAACCTGGAATGCACCCTCACTAGCCTCATATTTTTTCTTCAGCGTAAGTGTCCGCAACTTCAGTATATATATATATACTGTGACTTGAATTGCTCAAAATTCTCAGAGCTAAAATTCAGGAAGAACATAGCCTGCAATTCAATTATCACTATTGATATTTTCAATTCAAAAGTAATATTAGCATAGTCATGAAAGAAACATGTCATGTACACATGACATTAGAGACTTCTGTCCTTCAAATAAATGGAGAATTGAGCATATCTAAGTTGAAAATGTTTTAATAGAAAAATATGCATTTGAAACTCAATTTCAGAATAGACGTCCTTATTTTCTTTACATACCTTGAACTCGAGTATCTGAAATGGGTCTAAGAATTAGTACTCACATCCAAGCATAAGTATCCCAAATACATTGTTCCTTTGGAAACAAATGTAAGACCAAATCCTTAACTGAGCATTGCTTCTGCAATAGTAGAAAGCTTGTTTCAGGAAAAAAAATATTGATCTGGAACGGAAACACCATCTGCTATTTTAATTAACAATAAGAATCGAATGCAAAATGGTTTAAACAGTAAACTAATTTGGTGTAGACGTGTAGTTTATTCTAATTCAAAAGGCAAAACTACCAAAAGTTTAATAAATTGGAAATTAACAAGCTGAATGCAACGGCTGAAGGAGGCTCGAATCAAGTTTGTGCGCTCCACACACATCTAGCAAGGAGTGCCTTTCATTCTATGACCCTCCTTTAAAAGAAAAGGAAAATAATAATGTCCTTAACATTCAGTTAATTTCCAATTACAATAATTAATAAATAAATACATCATATATAGGCATGCAATTAAAATAATCTCCAGCCTGCAAAACGTAGACTGAATAAAAAAGCATGTGTGTTTTGGATTTTGTATCCAAGTCAAGTCAAACCGTCCAAAATTTGTTTATGGCTTCTTGGGTTGAATGCTGTTGGCAAAGGTTGATAAATCGGTTGGTTTTGAAACTTGAATCAATTTTTCTTCACCTATCTTAATCCACAGCTACGCGACAGATTATATTTCGAAGAAGAATGTAATGTCAGACATGCACATATTATTTAATCAACACAAATCGGACAACTGTTGAAAAATGTTGGAGGCAGATCTACATTGATATCGTTAGCATAAGAGTTTGCAACAACTGTGAGTGAACAAATAAATAGATAATTTGTTCATTGTTGATACCAAATAAAATCAGATATTTAGTTTGTTGATCACACGTCCTTCGTACACTTAATTTGAATTCATATGCTAGATGTTACTATATTTTCCAAGTGAGTACAGATGGCAGACATGTATATTAAAACTTGTTATAATAGGTTAAGTCATTAAACTAAACTTGTTATAATAGGTTAGTCATTAAACTAAGATAATCACAGTTAATTAATTATACAGTATAAGAAAAAGTTCAAGTAGAAAGCAAACGACATGAAGCAAGTAAGTACATCAATTTTGGTTGTCGTTTTGTTTGAAGATATTTTAAAGATGGTTAATTTTCTAAGTTACTATATTAAATTGGGTGGTTATATAAATATAAAATATAGATTTGTTATTAACATACATTCTTGTGATCGAACTATAACATTATTCATCAGTATTATAGGAAAACAATTTCATTTCATATCTAATTTCAAATAGCTCGAGGCAATATGATGATGAGTTAGGGCTGTAAACGAGTCAGTTTTGAGCGAGCGAAGCTGGCTTGTGGTTGACTCATTTAATTTTGGATCAGCTCGTGACTCGCTCGTGGCTCGGTTCAAGCGGAAAAATGTGTTCGTTCTAGGCTCATTTCAGGGTCGCGAGCCGTTTGGCTCGACTCGTTTGCTCGTGAGTCTGCTCATTTTGTTAATTTCTAGCTCACACGAGCCATCATAATATCACGACTTTACATTGATCCGGTTGAAAATCACAACTTTTATGACTTTATTTAGTGCCTAACAAACATAACAACAACCGTAATACTATAACAAATTATCTCTAATATCTCATCAACTCATTAACAATCGAGTCGAGCTGTTGAGCGAGCAAAATCGAACGAGTTAGCGAGCACGAACAGAAACTTACAACCCTACGATGGGTTATTGGGTTGTATTCATTCCACAATAATTTTCAACCTAAAATATATTAATTCGTACTCCCATGCGGAAGAAATAAAATAATATTTTGCATATATAACAAAGCCTTACTCATGACATTGATATATAGCACGGGCATGATTTTTTCTAAAATACCTTATATTTGCATATATATTTTTTGCCAACTCAATCGGGAATATTCACCACGTATTTTGCATTTCTAAAATACCTTATATTTGCATTGGTTGTTGGTGTTAAGACCTAATCCCTCATTAGGGACTAAACCCATGAAATTAGGGAGGAGGCATGGGTTGTGGTGTGCATGCATGGGGAAGAGGGGAGAGAAGAATGGGGTTTAGGGTTTAGGTGTGGCCGACAGTGTAGCATGCATGGGTTGTGGTGTATAAGAAGAAACTCATCTCTCTCTCTCTCTCTCTTTTTGGTTTTCATCCGTTTTTCACCCAAACTCACCCCTTCTTCTTGCATCCAGGCGACCAGAGGAGGAAGGAGGAGAGCCCCGGCGACGTGGTGGAGGCGCAAGCGAAGGAGAAGCGACGAGAACAGAGGAAAGAGGGAGTCGAGGCTAGAAGCGACGCCGAAGGAGGAGGAGCTCGCCGCACACGTCTTCTTCACGGTGAAAGGTATGCCAAGTCTTCATAATAACTCCCCAAGTGGTGTGGGAGTGTAGGGGGCGGCGTTGGTGCCGTTTCCCCGGCGAAAAACCCACTGAACCAAGGTTGAAGACGACTGGTTCGGTCGACCATTGTGTGTCTCGGTCGACCGAACATCGTCTAAAGGATGCCTGTTCAGTGGCGATTATGTTTTGTTCGGTCGACCGTGTGAGGTTCGGTCGACCGATATCAGTGAATATTAACTTACTGCCCGAAAACGGTCGAACGACGTCTGTGTGACGGTCTACCGTTTATGCCAAATTTAAACGGGAATCTAAGGGTTATATTAGCCGGTCGACCGGTGGTATTTCGGTCGACCGAATCCCAGTAGATATGTTAGACAGACCTTCGGCCGACCGAGTGTGTGTCTCGGTCGACCGAACTGCACAAAGTCGGCGTTGACCATCTAAACGGTCGACCGCTCTGGATCCGGTCGACCGACCGCGTGCAGTTTTCCTGTAGTGAAGTGTTTGCTGATCCGGTCAACCGAAAGAGTTTCGGTCGATCGAATACAGGGGGCAGGATTCATGCAGTTTTCCTTATCGGTTGAACGGACCCTGGTTCGACCGACAAGATATATATGTATATAAAATGTATAGCGTAGACCTTCCAAACGGTCGACCGCTAGATTTGACCTTGTTCGACTGGTGGGTCGAAGTAATTTCTTTGGTGGATGTATCCACACGCGAGACGTCGAGCATAGGCGACTACCGGCTGCCGAGCCCACGGTCGATCACCGGACCTCGGAGCTACGGATTTCCCCTACGACGAGAGCGTATTTCAGTTGGACCCCTTGAGCCTGTGCGGCAGAGGGATGCCTTCCATGCCTGTGCGGGTGGTAGATGCCTTCTTCCTTGTGTAGGGAGGGGTTGCACTTTCCGTGTGTCGGAGAGCGAGGTCACTTGTGCCTGTGCGGCCGAGAGACGCCTTCTTCCTTGTGTAGGGAGGGGATGCACTTTCCTTGTGTTGGAGAGCGGAGGCAGTCAGTGGGCCCGAGGCGGATTTGCATTGCATGCGCATTCATGACTTTTCGTATTTGTTTCTATTTATGATAGGAGATGTTGGCATACAGGGTTCCTTGCGGGAACTCAGGCAGATTTTATGTTTCATTTTCAGGGAGCAGGCAGTCGTAGGTTGGTGGTGACTGAGGGGAGTACCTCCGGGATCAGGTCCTGTCTTCGTATCTTTTTTGTAGAGGTAGTGATTACAGTAGTTATGTAGTAGACGTGTAATCACTCTTTTGACACTCTGTATTATGACTTCCACGTGGAGATATTTTATATATATATATATATATATATATATATATTCAGTTGACTTTCCAGTAACGTGCTTTTGTTGACCGTTGACGGTCGTATGTTGTATGTTTTAATTTGAAAAATTTCTTCCGCTGTTTCGGGACGTTACAGTTGGTCAACAAGTTATTAATTAATGATTTGCTCAACCATCTATGCTCTATATGTGTTCCTTTGTACTAAATAATTAAAGCATGAAATCCTTATAAAAGCAACTCCCTGTACTACCAAAATACCGAGTATCAACACAGCTCCTTGAAAACACACACAAAGTTTGTTGACGTTTCAAAGATTGTTATCTCAAGGAGCAGTGTTTATCTGATTACATGATAATTAATGAATGCTAATAATAGTCCTCCAGTGATTTTTTTAATTTTTTATATATAATTCAGCTCACAACACTAATATGTTTCGGATGTTCTTTAATTGTAATTCCCAACTTCCAAGGATGTGATAGCACTAATCGTGTATCATCTGGTTAAACCTGTTGTTAATTATGTTAATTAGCACATAACTAGTCAGGGTTAGCCGGATAAAATCCAGAAGAATAGGAACTAATGCACTTGGACATGGGACATTTATAGCTAAAAATCATTTAAATAGAATATAAGGTAGCTTCGTAATTTCGGCCTTTAAGATTGGACTTTAATTTATTGAATTCCTATTTATCATCGGAAAACTACTTAAATCGTCCGTGCGAATTATCATTTTGTCATTCTGTCGTTTCTACTTATATAACACTTCATTTCACTCTCCTAATACTACTCTCTCTTCATATTACACCCATATTCACCCAAAAGCATGTCTCGGAGGTCCGGAAAAGAGTCAGCGGACGCCCCGACTTACTCGAATATGGTAAAATGCCTTGTTAAGTTTTTTTTTTTTTTTAAATATTGGGTCGGTCGTTTGCGGGAGACGCCCCGACCCAACAGGCGGGCGCCCACCGAAGACCGTTTATAAGGTCTCGGTAAATCGGTAGACCAAATCTAAAAGAGGGTTACGTGGAGTATTTGTATACGATTGTTGGTAAATACGACAAGTATAACGATCGTATTAAAGACAAATCGGAAATTCAAATAGTCGAACAAAATAGACTTTCGGTCGACCGATTTCCACTCTAACTAGGACACATGTCAAGATATGATAGGTGAGTGAGATTTGTATCGGACGAACTGGTAATATCGATTGACATAATGAAACGGTCGAACGGGAAAAAGAATTTGGTTGACCGATTAAGATTGTGAAAGCACATAATAGAATCAGTTGAACTCAGGAAGGTCTGGTTGACCGTTTAGGAAAAGAATAACTGTCTGTTGAATTCCGGTCGAACCTGATGGTCCTACCGGTCTACCGATTTGACCGAGAAATCATGTTCTAAGAGAATTTCTATGTTTCGTCGATGTCCTATTGAAGTCAATTTGATATGGACTTAATTGTGAGACTTCTATAGGTTCTCTAAGGGTCATGCAATTCATCAAAGATTTCAAGTGTCAAGTTACATTATAGCCTAAGAATAAGAAATGTAAATCTATCTACTCTTCATTCTTGATTTCTTGTCTTGATCCACACTTGTTTCCTGAAATGTTAGAAATACAATATATGCATGCGATGATATTAATGGATTACATGTGTTTATTGATATGTTAGTTAATCATCAAAATGGATTAGCGATTATTAGCAAAAAAACCAACATGGAGCACCTTCATCAAGCCTTCGGTGCACCATCACACACCCGCCTACTACAACTATCCATGCAACTACAAACTTTGAAGAAGAATGACTCTACCATTGCGACGTATCAACGTCAAGCCAAGTTCCTTGCTGACGAGTTAGCCGCTGCCAGCCAACCATTACCACTGACAAGCTTCAATGCCATCATCTACAACAACCTTGGCCCCGACTACAGTGACATGGTGGCTGCCCTCTCCACGCGACCGAAATCGGTGTCGTTTCGCGAACTACAAAACCTCCTCACAAGCCATGAGATTCACATCTCTCACAACACTGCCGCCTCACTCACTCCCACCAAAACTCACCCACCAGCAGCTTACCTCACTCAACGTGACTCCAACAACAACACTCGTGGACATGACCAAGGCTATGGTCGAGGCCGAGGCCGAGACAATCGTGATTCGCCGCCCAATACCCTTGTCCGGTTTGCGCCAACTATGGGCACTCTCCTTACAAGTGTCCCTTTCGAGCCATGGCTCCTGCAACGCATCCCCAACAATCACTCATTGGTCGTCATCCCGATGCTCCACAACCCCATGCATACTACTCCGACTATTACACTATGCCACATAATATCCAGAGTCGGTACACTACGACGACTGGTATCCCGACACCAGAGCAACACATCATGTGACACATGACCTTCAATCTTTGAGCTTGAGCACCCCATATCAAGGCACCGACCAACTTCGTGTTGGTAATGGCCAAGGACTCCCTATCACTCATGTTGGTTTGTCCCTTATCCACACCCCCTTCGTCCATTAATTCTGAAAAATGTGCTTCATGTTCCATTGATTACTCGTCGTCTTTTGTCTGTTCGTAAGTTAGCCCGTGATAATAATATATTTTGTGGAATTTCACCTTTTTTGTCTTTCCATTTGCAGATGAGTTTACATTTCTATTTGCCACACCTCGCCACCAGACCTTCCACACACCTTGATTGACATCATTTCATGCTTATATTTGTACCTTATATCCATTATCTTACACCTAAGCAAGGCTACGTGACGAGTTTTATGTCTAGTTTTCAGAAATAAAGAGGTTTGAAGAGAAGAGCCATGAAAGGACCCAAAAGCAGGAAAAAAGGACCTAATTGTGAGACCTGGGGACCAAGATGCAAGGGAGAAGGACCTGATCGTAAGACAGAAGGACCTAAGAGCAAAACAGGAAACTCCACACCATCATGAGGAGTATTTTGTCAATTCGATTCGGGTCGGAGCTCCAATAAACCAGCTAGATGCATCCAAGACCAAGAAACACACCAAGGCAAGCCCACCAGAAGACCCAGACGGATCTGGGCTTTATAGGCCGCCAATTGGCGGTCTGGAACCGCCAATTGGCGGTCTGGATCATGCAGGATCCGCCCCAACTTCTCCTGGACTTGTATTAGTGTTCGTTTAGGCTATTTTTGGTATTGGTTTAGTCCCACATCGGGGGATTGTCCCTGATTAGCTTTTTCCATGCTTATAAATAGAACTCTTCACCTCCCATTGTATCCATCTCCCTCTTGGTGGCCATCTTCCCTACTAAGAGTGAAGCCTTGAAGCAAAACTCTAGTGGAGGAAGAGCTACTTGTAATTGAGTGAGTTAATAATATAAGTTTTCTTTTAATGAGGTTGTTTCTCTCTTAGTTTAATTTCCTTTCATTTGCATGCTTGTTTGTTTGTTTCGTTTTATGCTTCTTTAATATTTCTTGCTTAAGTAGTATAAATTTCATTTCAGTATTATGCTTTCCTTTGCTAAATTAGTTAGTGTAATGAGTAGTGAGTAGTTCCATCCCCATTTGGGGGGTGGAGAAATATGTGATATAATAATGTAGTGTATTAAGTGTGTGTTATTTTTATCCCTTGAGCTTTATATGATTTCCATAACCATCTAATGGGTCTCCACTCTTATCTTTGATATGCTAATGCTCTTGAATGAAGCTTAGCTTATGCTTTGATTAGTGGACCTATTTTATGGGGAATGATAAGGTTAGGATATGGATGAAGTTAATGTTGGAAACACAATTTGTAGTATATGTACTCTTGTTACCTTTTCCTTAGCTAATGTCTTGTATGTTTTAATGATGTAGTCATCTTAATTCATGTGGAGGCATAGTAGGGTCTAGTCTTTATACTTGAGTTCATGTAGCTTCATTCCAATCATTGTCTTGTATGTTTTAATGATGTAGTCTTATCTTAATTCATGTAGAGGCAAGATTGGATGTAGTTTTATGATTTCATGCACTACATGTTGTGAGGAGCTTAATTGAACGCACACACACACATCTTTATGTTCACATCAGTTCTCTACCCCCTTTGGGGCTTAGTTTTATTGCTTATCTTCATTTCCTTTGCATTTCATTTCAGCTTTGTAGTTTAGATTAGTGTAATACATCTTTCTCCCTTCTTTTTACCTCTCGCCTTCGAATAAACCAAGTGTCGACACACCTCCCAGTGGACGACCCGTATTTGCCACCGCTTCAACGCGGCCGTGCACTTGCGGTTAAATATAAAACGATCAATCACACCTCACGCATGACCTCCCTTGGCTGGCAATCAACCCATGCATACTCAGACCACAACCACTACACCATAATCCTACCCCACCACCCACACCTACCATGGACATGCCATCCACCGTATTTGCCACCGCTTCAACGCGGCCGTGCACTTGCGGTTAAATATAAAACGATCAATCAAGTTTTTGGCGCCGTTGCCGGGGAGGTGCTCTGTCCAGACCTTGGTTTGGACGATTCGAGGGGTTTTTAATTTTTCGTTTTCAGTTTTTCTTAGTTTCAGGGAACACTCTGATCACGGGGAGGCCACTGGAGAAGTTTGAGGAAGCAAATCCAACAACAGACCGCCAATCAGCGGTTTGGAACCGCCAATTGGCGGCCTGGTAAGGGATTCTGTCTTCCAAATTTTTTTGTGGTCATTTGTGTTGTAATTTGTGTTATCTGGGAGCCCAATTTTGCATGCTGTGACTTCTTATTTGCTCCCAGATCATTAATCACTCCCCCTTTAATCAACTTGGACCATAAAACTCAAAGCAAAAGATTAGACTTCTTGCCATCTAGGTCATGCACCATTGGTAGACCTTGCATGCATTTGTCTTTTCTTTGCTTTACATTTTGTCGTTGATTGCTGGCGTGAGGTACGTGCACCCACATCCCTCATTCATGCATGTTTCGTTCATGCATTAGTTAGTAAGGTGCATCGGGACAAGAGTGAGAGAGCGTTTGATTGGAGCGATTGATTGCTAGATCTAGGATCAAATCGCTACTAAGGAGGGGCTGTCCCATAAAAGATAAGGTGGGGGATTTCATCACCCTTTCCTTGGCCCCAAAAATCACTCTTAATAAAGCCTTAACTAAAAGCAAGTAGACATTGGCCCTAGGATTGCGGGCGCACTAGGAGAGTAATCTAGTTGAGACCGTCATGACCTGATCGGCGTTGCCTACCTTGTCGATAGTAGGAGGTACTGGATCTCCGGATCTGGTATCACTTGCTGGGCATTGTGGTCCTCGTTGTAGGGAGGTGAGACGTGTCGAGGCTAGTGACCTCGAAGTTAGGCGTCGTCTAGCTTAAGGACCCATTGCCTTACTTTGTTTGAGCCGTGCTTGCTAGTTAGGCTTCTTCCTGATCCCACTACCCTCGCTAGCTCTAGGGATTCTTCCCTCCTCATCTGAGTCCTCTCCTCATCTATTCTCTACGTATAGTCTCCTCCTCTAGTACACCTTCTGTTGTGTGTAGGTTTAGAGTCGAGTCGAGCATTTTATGCGAGGTTGGGCTCGTTTTGGTGAGAGCGCTCGGCTCGAGAGAGTGCATACTTCTGAGATGGAAGATCTTGGTGATCGACCATCTCCGCCTCGTGCTCCTTTGGAGCAAGAGGCCGAGTCGTCTCGTGGTGGCGAAGGGGATCGGGTTCCATACATGGACTACCTCGGTCCGTTTCCACCACCACGTAGACCTCCTTCTCCTCCTCCTCTGACTCGAGAGGAAGGGAGATTCGGTCAGGATCGAGTTCTAGGTGCACCACCACCTTTAGCTCGACATGATAGGCCGATGACCTTGTGGGAGCGGACCCATCCTGTTCGGGCCGCGCAACCTTCTTGCATAGTTGTTCCCCCTGCTCGCGGGAACAACTATGAGCTAAAACCTCAGTATGTGAGCATGCTTCCGACCTTCACTGCCAATAAGGAGGATCCGTATATCTTTATACGCGAATTCGAGGAAGTGTGCTCCATGTTCAAGCTTCAACAGCTTGACGAGGATTCTGTCCGGTTGAGGATGATTTCTTTCGCATTGAAGGATAATGCGAAGAAATGGATGTATAGCCTCCCGGCGAGCTCGATTCGGTCATGGGATGACTTTGTGACCGTCTTTCTGAAGAGATTTTTCCCTCAAAGGAAAACTCAACAGATACGGCACCAGATACATCAGATGTATCAAACCGAGACCGAATCGTTTCATAGTTTCTTTGAGAGGTTCAAGGACCTTCTCCAGCAATGCCCTCATCATGGACTTGAGCTATGGCAGCTGTGCCAGATTGTTTATGAGGGCATCAACTACAACACCCGCACATTGTTGGAGTCAATGTGCCAGGGTGACTTCCAAATGAAACCCATCGAGGAGGCATGGGACACTTTTGAGTCCATGGCTGAGCGTACCTTCGAGTGGGACACCATGAGAGAGCCACCAGCCGCCAGATCTTCTGGTCGAGCTGGATCTTATCAAGTTGAGTCAACTATCGCGTCTGAGGCGAAAGTGGCTGCTCTCATGCGTAGGATTGAGTGTTTGGAGATGGACCGAGCTCCTGTAGCTCAGGTCGCTACTCCCGAGTGTAGTAGGTGTGGACTGTTGGGACATGATGACTTGGAATGCGCTTACGCTCCAAGGGATACTGAGCATGCAAATGCGATGTATCAACAAAGGCCCCGAAACGACCCGTACAGTCACTCTTACAACCCGGGATGGCGTAACCATCCTAACTTCTCTTGGGGGCCTAGTGGGGGTAACGGTCAGAGCTCGCACGCTCAACCTCAACCTCCACCTTATCAACCTCCACGCCCATCGGCGACCTACCAACCTCCACATCAAAGGTCTCAGAACCACAATTACCAACCTCCTCAGACCTCTTCGTCGGGTTATTCTAACCAAACTCCACAACCCCAACGGGTTGACCCTAAGGACTCCACTCTTGAGCAAACCCTTCACGCGTTCATTCAGAGCACGCAAGCCATGTTTTCGGCCAACAACAATACGGTCAAAGCATTGGAAATGCAAGTGAGCCAGTTGGCTAATCAGCTCCATGAACGCGAGAAGGGTCAATTACCGAGTCAACCCGAGGTAAATCCTCGGGGTACCCATTCGCAAGGAAGGACACCTTTACCTCATGCTACCTCTGAACCGACCCATCATATTAATGTGATTCATACTTTGAGGTCTGGTAAGGAGGTGGACAACCACATTGGGGTGCCTTCCTTGTCATCACCATCTTTGAGGGAGCCGGATCCTGAGGCTCCCTCCACAAATACTTCCAGGAGGGAGCCAGATCCTGAGGTTCTTTCTACATTTCCTTCGACAAAGGGGCCAAACCTTGAGGTCCCCTTGTCTCCTCTTGTGTCGAAGGAACCAGATTCTGAGGTCCCCACTCATGTTTCTTTGGACCTGAATTCTGGGGTGCCTTCGCATCCTTATGCCCCAAAGGCGCCATTCCCTGAGCGCCTTAAAAAGAAAACCTCTGATCAGCATGACAAGATGCTTGAGATGTTTCGGCAGGTTAAGGTGAATATCCCTCTTCTGGAGGTGATTCAGCAAATGCCACCTTATGCCAAGGTTCTCAAGGACTTATGCACCAAGAAGAGAAAAACTCATGTTCCCAAGAAAGCTTTTCTTGCGGCTAACGTGAGTTCCTTGTTGGCACAACCCATGCAAGTCAAGTACAAGGACCCTGGCTGTCCTACTATCTCTTGTGTGATTGGTGATGTGTCCATACATCGGGCCTTGCTGGACCTTGGTGCATCTGTTAATCTTCTGCCATATTCTGTCTACGTCCACCTCGGTCTTGGAGACCTCAAACAAACAAAGACCACTCTTCAATTGGCTGATAGGTCTATGAAGAAACCGAGGGGTGTGGTGGAAGATGTGCTGATCAAAGTGGGGGAGTTCATTTATCCAGTCGACTTCTTTGTCTTGGATACTGAACCTGTGCCAAACCCACTTGGACAAATTCCTGTCATTCTGGGGCGACCATTTCTTGCGACTTCCAATGCCTTGATCAATTGTCGCAATGGTCTGATGCGCTTGACTTATGGTAGTCAATGCGCTGATTTCAACATCTTCACCATTGGCAAGAAGCCAGATGCCTTCAATGACCCTGTTGGGGTTAACCTTATCCAGGGCATGGATGAGAGTGAAGTTGAGGGCACCTTCAAGTACTTCAGAGAATTGTTCGATGAAGATCCTGAAGGTGGTGAAGATGTTTCACCTGGGCTGGCACAAGAAGGTGCCTTATGTTTTGATCATGTGGCTTTTGAGCCACATTCTTCTGATCTTGTGGCCTTTGAGCCACATTCTTCTGATCTTGTGGCCCTTGAGCCACATTCTTCTGATCTTGTGGCCCTTGAGCCACATTCTTCTGATCATGTGGCCCTTGAGCCACTTCTTTTTGACCACGTGGCCCTTGAGCGACATCCTTTTGAGCACGTGGCTTTTGAGCCACAAGATACTATTTTTATGGCCTCTCGGCCACATGCTCTTCATTCTGTATCTGCTGAGGACCCCATGTGGGTTAAGATTCAACCACCTGATACCCTTATACCAGATAGAGGTTCACCTCTCGTTCATGCCTCCTCTTTTGCTAATTCTAAAGAGGCATCAACCGACCACAATGCTTATAAGGGTGTCAGGTGGTCGAGCAATTCTGTTGTGTATGTTGCGAGCCCATGCATGCGTATTTCTGGCTCGAGAAATGGTGGGTTCCCATTTGATGTCCCTTGACATATGAAGATGGAAGCCCATTGTTGTACATAGTTTCTTTTAAAAAAAAAGACTCCTTCAGTGAGCATCGATTGTTGTGGGCCCCAACCTTTGAGTATTTGGGCCCCATTTCTTTCACGTATGTGTATCCCTTTCTTTAGCATCTCACAGGTTTTGAGGGAACTTGGGTTGTGTCCATCAACATAGCCATACATTTCCCTTTGTACTTCATGTTGGTGAGATCTCTCCTTTTTATGCATCAATCCATGTAGTATCTTGTTTGCATTCATTGAGGACAATGCATGAAGTAGGTGTGGGGGGGTGTTTTACGTGTGTACATAGTCGAGTCTTTTTCCTTTGATTTTGTTTTCTTTTGTTTGCATTGTTAGGGTCATGATAGTGTGCTGCATTTAATATCGATATATCTGCTTGCCATGATCCTTGGGTGACTTGTCTTTTTTTTGCTTGCCTAGTGCTTCAAAATTTTCACATTTCTTTCAAAATCTTCATGTGTTTTCGAAAGAAAATGTTTTGTGGGTTTTGCGTGTGTTTAGCATGTGCAAAACCGTTGAGAGGCAAAGTAAAAAGAAAGCTCCCAAAATTGTCTTGAACTTGATGCATTAGGATATCTAGTACGTGGCTTTAGGATTTATCGAGTCGTTAGGATGCACCACAGTTTTCCCTTGGGGGTGAGTAATCAGTGGGTTTCAGTGCTCAAACATTTAAAGAAGTCCACCCTGAACCTAGTGAGTCAAATAATTCGTGTTTGTTAATTTAGGAAGTTTGTTGTAGTCAAGGGCCCTTAATATCTTTTTGTGAAACTTAAGTGTAGGGGTTTTGGTTCCCATGTAGATAAATGAATAAATAAGTGGTGTTCTCTCTTCTCGCACGGCTCCTATCACTCGGGAAAGTAGGTCTGAGGGGACTTTGTGCCTGGTGCTTTCGAGTCATCTGACTTGGGATGCACCGACCGAACTCCCGTTACACGGGTGGTAGGGATCGCCCTATGTGGAGATTTGGGGGAAGGTGTACGTGATAGTGTAAGTCCTCATAGGCAATGATGCACGAAACCTGACCTTGGGAGAATCAAACACCAACCAATATATGCTCCAAAGAAAAAGAAAAAAAAAAGAAAAGAAAAAGAAAAGAAAAAGAAAAAGAAAAAAAAGAAAAGAAGAGTCAAATAAGAACCAAAATGGACTTTACACTTTGTTTCACATTCAGAAGTTAAGGTTGCCCATGTCTTTCACTTAATTCCTTAGTTAACTCTCACGAATAACTCATTAGGTTAGGTGTGTGGACTGATTACATATATAGAGTCGACCCGTAGTATTACCGCATTCCATGATCGACAAAATAAGTCCAACGAGTCGTGTAGCTAGATTGATTAATGCATCTTGTTCGGATTTTGTGGGTATATCCGTTGAAAACCCTCAGGAGACACCACTCCTCCTCCTTGGCAACAAGGAGGTTTAACGGCTTGTTGCACGTGCTAAGTGCAACCGTGATTCCTACGAAAGTGAGTTAGGATTTCTTGTTTTTCGTATGCTTTTTCCTTTCTTTGTTTTGCTCGAGACTAGCAAAAACTTAGGTGTGGGGGTATTTGATTGACATCATTTCATGCTTATATTTGTACCTTATATCCATTATCTTACACCTAAGCAATGCTACGTGACGAGTTTTATGTCTAGTTTTCAGAAATAAAGAGGTTTGAAGAGAAGAGCCATGAAAGGACCCAAAAGCAGGAAAAAATGACCTAATTGTGAGACCTGGGGACCAAGATGCAAGGGAGAAGGACCTGATCGTAAGACAGAAGGACCTAAGAGCAAAACAGGAAACTCCATACCATCATGAGGAGTATTTTGTCAATTCGATTCGGGTCGGAGCTCCAATAAACCAGCTAGATGCATCCAAGACCAAGAAACACACCAAGGCAAGCCCACCAGAAGACCCAGACGGATCTGGGCTTTATAGGCCGCCAATTGGCGGTCTGGAACCGCCAATTGGCGGTCTGGAACCGCCAATTGGCGGTCTGGATCATGCAGGATCCGCCCCAACTTCTCCTGGACTTGTATTAGTGTTCGTTTAGGCTATTTTTGGTATTGGTTTAGTCCCACATCGGGGGATTGTCCCTGATTAGCTTTTTCCATGCTTATAAATAGAACTCTTCACCTCCCATTGTATCCATCTCCCTCTTGGTGGCCATCTTCCCTACTAAGAGTGAAGCCTTGAAGCAAAACTCTAGTGGAGGAAGAGCTACTTGTAATTGAGTGAGTTAATAATATAAGTTTTCTTTTAATGAGGTTGTTTCTCTCTTAGTTTAATTTCCTTTCATTTGCATGCTTGTTTGTTTGTTTCGTTTTATGCTTCTTTAATATTTCTTGCTTAAGTAGTATAAATTTCATTTCAGTATTATGCTTTCCTTTGCTAAATTAGTTAGTGTAATGAGTAGTGAGTAGTTCCATCCCCATTTGGGGGGTGGAGAAATATGTGATATAATAATGTAGTGTATTAAGTGTGTGTTATTTTTATCCCTTGAGCTTTATATGATTTCCATAACCATCTAATGGGTCTCCACTCTTATCTTTGATATGCTAATGCTCTTGAATGAAGCTTAGCTTATGCTTTGATTAGTGGACCTATTTTATGGGGAATGATAAGGTTAGGATATGGATGAAGTTAATGTTGGAAACACAATTTGTAGTATATGTACTCTTGTTACCTTTTCCTTAGCTAATGTCTTGTATGTTTTAATGATGTAGTCATCTTAATTCATGTGGAGGCATAGTAGGGTCTAGTCTTTATACTTGAGTTCATGTAGCTTCATTCCAATCATTGTCTTGTATGTTTTAATGATGTAGTCTTATCTTAATTCATGTAGAGGCAAGATTGGATGTAGTTTTATGATTTCATGCACTACATGTTGTGAGGAGCTTAATTGAACGCACACACACACATCTTTATGTTCACATCAGTTCTCTACCCCCTTTGGGGCTTAGTTTTATTGCTTATCTTCATTTCCTTTGCATTTCATTTCAGCTTTGTAGTTTAGATTAGTGTAATACATCTTTCTCCCTTCTTTTTACCTATCGCCTTCGAATAAACCAAGTGTCGACACACCTCCCAGTGGACGACCCGTATTTGCCACCGCTTCAACGCGGCCGTGCACTTGCGGTTAAATATAAAACGATCAATCACACCTCACGCATAACCTCCCTTGGCTGGCAATCAACCCATGCATACTCAGACCACAACCACTACACCATAATCCTACCCCACCACCCACACCTACCATGGACATGCCATCCACGCCACCACCACCAATGCTTCAGATACTCTCACCCACTCTTCTCAAGGTACTCCAATCATTGGCGATGCACCAATTGAACTAGTCGCACTAGGCGTCGTTCCTGAACGTCAAGTGATGCGTCCCACTCCATGTGTTGACTACCAAGCTCTTGCTGGCCTTCACCCACCCCATGCTCACATCACCTATAAGCACAACACCCTTCCACCCCTTGATAAAGCCACACCGACTTGCTTCACAACAGTCAACACCTCTCCCTAGTGGCGGGCTGCAATGGCACGAGAACTCTCAGCTCTCATACACAATGGAACATGGTCACTTCAACGTCGCACGCCTCGTATGAATGTTATTGGGTGCAAATGTCTCTTTCACATTAAAAGGAAACCCAATAACACAATTGATCGTAGGAAAGCTCGCCTCGTTGTTAAAGGATACACCCAAACTGAGGGTATTGATTACGATCAGACCTTTAGTCTAGTTGTTAAAGAGACCACCATTTGCACTGTCCTCTCTATTGCTATCTCTCACCAATGGACCCTTCGACAACTTGATGTACAATGTCTTCTTACATGGTCATCTCAAGGAGGCTATTTTTATGGAGCAACCACTCAGATTTTGTGACCCTAATTTTCTCGATCATGTATATCGCTTACACCAGTCTCTCTATGAACAAGAACCACAATCTTGGTTTGAGCGTTTGAGTACTTTCCTCCTCACTATGGGATTTACAGGTTCAACCATCGACTCCTCACTCTTTGTTCGCATCATACCTACATCCATCACCTATCTCCTCATATATGTGGATGATTTGATCATCACCGACAACTCTATTTCCACCATCAATCATGTGCTCGCCGCGCTCTCCAACGAAGCCATTAAAAATTTGGGACCCTACACTTCTTCCTTGGGATTGAGTTGCTTCCATATCTAGACGGTGGTTTGCTATCTCAATGCCACACATCATAGACCTCCTCCACCGTGCCAACATGTCCTCATGCAAACCACTCATCACTCCTATGAGCTCCACCTCTCGCTTATCTTTGTATGTTGACACTCCCCTACAAGACCCTCATCATTTAGGAGGCCTCAAATACCTCACTATGACACGGCCTGACATTGCATTTGCAGTCAATAAGGTATGCCAATTCCTCAACTCACCAACGGACCAACATTGGGAGGCGGTCAAGCGTATTCTTCTCTACCTCAAGCACACCACATCTCTTGGCCTTCTCCTATCTCAATCCCCATAATTACATGTCCAAGCATTCTCCGATGCCGATTGGGCTAACTCCCCTAATGATCGACGGTCCACTGGTGGTTTTTGCATCTTCTTGGGTCCTAATTTAATCTCATGGTCGGCCAAGAAGCAATCCACCGTGGCCCGTTCCTCAACTGAATCCGAGTATCGTGTGCTTGCCAACACTACAACTGAACTAATTTGGCTTCGATCTCTTCTCCATGAGCTGGGTATTCAGCCTCGTGCCCCACCCACACTATGGTGCTACAATCTCAGACCTACATATCTCACCGCCAACCCTATCTTTCATGCCCACATCAAGCACATAGAGATAGACTTTCACTTCGTCTGGGAAGAGGTCAAACACATCTGTCTCAATGTTCATGTAATCTCCTCTAAAGACCAAGTTGCAAACATCTTCACAAAAAAAACCTTTAGTTTTGTTACGATTCTCTGATATTCGTGACAAGCTGCGGATTGCCTCACAACCCTCCTCCACTTGAGAGGGCATATTAGACCACATTAATTCTCTCACCTAGATAGTTAGTTATTAAGCTAATCATTGTGCTCATCATTGACCTTATCACCTAGTGTCTAGAACATTCTTATCCATTGTAAAGATAGAGACAAAAAAGTCTTATCCACACATATAAAGAATCTTTAAATATGAAAACAAAAACACCACCAGGTGAGGGAGAATCATTCTTATCTAAGTGTTATTAGAGCATTCCTTAACACGGGGAATGTTAAGGTCGTGAGCAGGTCAGTCACATATGATCGAGATTTTTTTTTGTTAACGGTGAATTTTTACGGTCGTGGATGACCAGGTCGACGACCCGGTCATCCATTATTTTATTATTTTTCGATTTTTTATTTTATTTTGATTTTTGTTTTGATTTTTTTAATTTTTTGTTTGAGTTTGTTTTTAATTTTTTTTTTTGAAAATACGTTTTATAATTGTTTTGATTTTTTAGAAAAAAAATTAATTTTTTTTAAATTTTTACCAAGATGGACCCCGAAATGATGTGGAGGAGAGAGGTAAGTTGTCGTGGGTTGTGGTTAAGAGGTAAATAGTGTAGGAAAGAGAAGAATGTGAGTTGAGGAAAGAGAAAACTGATGTGGAAGAGAGATGTGAGAAGAATGTGCTTTATTTGTCGAAGACCCTGATCGAAGATTGGTGGGACACGGGAAAGTTTATAACATCTCCAGACACCACTTCACAGAGGTAGGAGAGGGAGAATTGAAGGTTGCAGTTGAGAGTTGCTTAGATCCTGGTGTTTTTGTGCCATTTCCGGAAGAAGAGATTGTTACTCTCGGCGATGCTATCGGTGGGTTCGTGCGTTGGCATAGTTATTTAGTAGAGCTAAACGACAAACATGAGGTATAGTTTAACTTTGAAAGACTTTAAACTTCAATTTTGTTAACAATTGTATTTTAACGGTTCTATACATCTTTGTAAGGTGTCAAGCCCCCGGAGCAAAGGGTCAAACAACCAATCTCCGATCAACATTAATTCGCTTCCAAGTAGGTGCAAAATGTTGTATCAATGTATGGTAGGTAGGGAGGCACAATCGTTAAGTACCTTGGAGTTGGAGGGGGATAAAGGGTTGCCTCCGGCTTTGTACGTCACCAAAGAGGATATCATGCAGTTCATGGCGATGGATTCGTTGTGTATCATGATTATCGACGTGCAAGTGAAGTAAGTGTTCTTTTGTATACAATGAAAAGTATTGAATAATTTTATCAAAACTGTAATAAATTATAATTTTTATACTTGTAGACATCTTTACGACGCCAGAAGGTCAATCTTTCCCGAGGATCAAGTATTTGGATTTATCAGTCCATCTACATATATATACGGGAATGACGATAAATCGGGTCAACTAGGGACATTCTTTAAAGAAGAAGACAAGAAATATTATCTGCTCCCTTATCATGAGAGGTAAACTTTGTAATTCAAAGTGAAATTTTATTTTGTAATAAACTTCTAATTATATATATAACACAGGGCTCATTGGATGCTTGTCGTTGTATGCCCAACGACTAATTCGGCATATTGGTTTGATCCGTTGGGGTCGAATAAACCAAGGGACTCAATAAAGAAACTTCTAAATATGTAAGTTCGTTTAGTCGTGAATAAAGTAATTCGTGGATTTTTATTAGTATTATTGATTGATATTTTAACTTGTGCTACTCAGGGCAATTAAGGTTTACAGAGCTTTAGGTGGTAGGAGAACAACCACAAAATCAGGAATAACATGGCATGGAATGAGAGTACGTTCTATCCCATTTTTGTTAATTAAGTTAGGAACAAATATTTAGCGAATTCCTATGTTTGTAGTACCGGAAGCAGGTTGGAAATACGGAATGCGGTTACTACGTGATGAGATACATGGAGGAAATCCTCGATGTGGCAACTCAAGACGTATGTCTAACCGAGGTAATGTAGATTGTTATTCAATTGTATATTCAATTGTAGTTTCAATATTTAGTTATTAATATTCAACACACTTGTAATTTTTTGATAGGTTTTCCCAAAAAGTAGTGATCCATTCTCGCAACAAGAGCTCGATGAAACTCGCGACCGATGGGCTCGCTATTTCATCAGAAACATGCTGACGAACTAAGAGGTTCTACTGCCAATTGTATTTTTTGTAATTTAGTTAACAAGTGCACTTGTATTACAAACCTACACTTTATGCCTTAATATAATCGCCTTAATTTTAGAATGAATATTGCAAGTGTGTTGAATGTCAATTGTGTGGTTGTATTTTTGTGTTTGTGTTTGTGCATGTATGCTTGTGGATGTATGTGGATGTATGCTTGTGAGTCAATTGTATGGATGCTTGTGGATGTATGCTTGTGAATGTCAATTGTATGTGGGATGTATATGGATGTATGTGGATGAAATTTATAGGTGAACGAATTTGGTGCAGTTGTATGTACACGACGACGATGACTAAAAACAATTTCGTCGGATCCTATTTATTTTTTTTTGTCCAGGTTTGGGAATAGACGTCGGCTGTTTATATAAGCCGACGTCTAATCCTCTGAAGAAAAGCATAGACGTCGGCTTTCTATGTAACCCGACGTCTATCCCTAAAGTATAGGCGTCGTATATTATTGACCCGACGTCTATCCCTAAAGTATAGGCGTCGTATGTTTATTAACCGACGTCTATACATTAAAGAATACACGTCGGCGTCTAATTATAGCCGACGTCTATTCGTTAGGTATAGACGTCGGCTATACGATGGCCGACGTCTATGTATAGACGACGCACACATATACGTCGGATGGGGGTGTGCTTATATCCGACGTGTATAGGCCCTTATATCCGACGAATATTCCCTTTTCTGTAGTAGTGAAAGCTGATTTCGAAGAGAGAGATGACTGATGACCGGGTCGTCCAGGTCATGATTAGTGATGTTCTTAGCCTCCTCTCTCAACCTTTGGTTCTAATAGCAGTAAGAAGTGATTTTGCGAATTATCGGCTTATCTTAATTAGTATTAATTTAGAAGGATGAGCTTATGGGATTAGTGTGAAAGCTTATACAGCTTAAAACAATAAACAAAATCCGATGTACTTTTCATACTAAGCAATGCAGCAATGCGTCATAATATTCCCTCTAATTATAAAATTTTCCGTCAAAATATTTAGAATAAAACATTTGAACTTTTGTAATTTAATAATGGATTGCTTGCATACGCATCCTATTTAAGTATTTTATTCGTCTGAATGTTCATTTGTGTGATTCTTTTTAAAACTGTGTGGTGTTTTTGGTGAATCTCCTGTGAAGAACGTAAAATAAGTTGTTAAGGTGCAACATGGATTATTTCTATATGATAGTTAAGGTGGAATATTATCAATCACGAAAAGATGTTGTATATTGCCATAATATAACCATAGTTTTTGGAATAACCGTGAATATTACGATTGTTAATTTTATCGTCATGACTCATGGAAGTGCATCCTCTAAGCTCACCCCTCACGAAATCGGCGGACTATGTGATTCGTCGGAAAAGGAAATGATAACTATCTTTTTATCTATTACAGGATATATTACTTATTCGGTGGATTTATTCAGGACATTTACCGTTAAGTAATTTATATGAATCATTAATGTTCCTTTCGTAGAGTTTTATTATTATTTATATGATTCCATATTTTAGAAATCATAAAAATACAAATTATTGACACTTATTTTTCCGATCATTGACACTTATTGACACTTATTTTTCCGATCTTCAAAATCAAAACTTCTTAATTCCTCTTTTTAATTATTCCCATCTATTTCCTAACAAGAAAGACATACGCATGGAATGCATACAACCACAAGAAAATTAATCCCTTAAACTAAACACAAGATTAAGGAAGTTTAGGAGACTAGGACAATGGGACACGTATTGGAATTGTTTATATTAAAAAAACATAAAATCGTTGGTCACGTGCAGGTCACGTGAGGTGGTCGTTGCTTTTGCTTGCCTACATAATTAAGCAACCCGATTCCATCCAACGCCATTCCTTAACTATCGCCGTAGACACCATTTCCTTTAAAACCTCTCCTCCCTTCCTTCCTTACCGACCGTTTAATCCGTCCGACGACACGCCGATCCGCTTCCAGGTTATACGGTTGTGTAGTTCGTTCTGGCGGTTGACTTTGATTTACATTAATCTTACACATTGTGTTTTTCTAATGCTCAATTTGGATTTCTTTTGAGTTTTTTTTCCGTTGATTTGTGTTCTATGATCATGGCATTAGTATGTAGGATTAGGATGTTGTCAACTGTAATACGACTAAGGAAGGCATGCTTGCATGAATTGTCGGGTTAACCGGTTATTTTAGCTATGAATTTCAGTAGTTGTGACGAGTCAAGTGACCAACAAATAATATCAGGCGCCGGAGTTCTTCCGATTTATTTTGCGTTGATTAATGTAGTTCTTTATTCTACGTAAGAATTCCGAACAAAGAAAAAGATGTTCATCTGGACTTTTTTTTCGGAGTAAATTTTTATTGTGTGTGTTGATAAAGCAAAAAATCTTCTACCTGTGGCGTACGAGAAGACATTAGAAATTCTCAACATAACTTTAGATACCCATAAAACTTGTAGAGTACTCATGTGGCGTTGTTAAGTCGAAATGAGATTCGAGTTCTAATCTGAAAGGTGAGATTGAGTTAATCAATTCAAATCAAAATGCAATTGAATTTATATTTCTTGTTGTGTTTAATGAGGAATCTACGTTTGTTTAATCCTGATTTTTGCATTGGATCCTCTGTGATCACTTAAATGAAGCCATAACGCACTGGTCCGTTGGTCAAACTTAGAAATTAAATCGAATGGCTTCTAAAGTTGGATTTGGTTCTTAACTTGAATAAACAAACTTGAGAAAAATAATAATTACTTGGTCAAGCTCTTCATTTAAGAAATTGCGCTTGGACGACAACTTTGGACCTGGAGTTTGTGAAAGAAACTATTCGATTTTCACATGGGAGTTGGTTTATCCAAAATCTCTCGATATTTTTGATCCAATCGAGCCGCATTGGTGAGTTGGAGGGCCTCCTCACTAATGAAATTCGTTTTATCCGTTTGATGATTTGCATTAGATTCTTGGGATATTCGCATGACCTCTATAAAAGAATTACGTATATTCCTATGATTAAGAGTGATGTTTTTGACATAAGACAAGCATGCATGAAAAAAAATATGAAAAAATGCATTTTTGGTTTTGTTGTGGATGAGTTTGGATTACAATTGAGTAATTGAGTTGACCGTTTAACATGTATGTGTTGGGTCAAGTTGAGTTAGATAATTCATTACATTATTAGTTTACTAAAAAAGAATATATATATATATATATATATATAACCTAGTAACCTACCACCAAACGGTCAAAAAACTGCCTTTATCCTGAGAATTGGAGTGATCCGTTATTCTTAAATTAGTTAGACGTCAACTTTTGATAGTAACTTCATATCTACAATTTTAATGAAAAATCCGAAACGTAGGTGTTGACTTATGGATCATATTATCTTTGTATGTTAAAAAATAATTTAGAAGTCATATACTATAAGATCAAAATATGGATAAATGAATGTACTGCATACGTTTAAAAATCTGGTATCTTAATCTTATATTGAATGATTTCAATTTTTTTGATTATGAACATACAAAGACAATATGATTGATAAATCAAGATTCTCAATTTGAATTTTCCATTCAAAATCTAAATTTCAAGTTATTATCAAGAATAAATTGAAAGTCAAAGTAGTTTAAGGTTCGCAAATCCCACCGCCACTAAGAATTGCATCTTAGCGAAGTGATTTGAGTTTTTCAAATATTTTATATACAATCGCCTACTTTCATTTTACAAACACGTAAAATCAAACCAATGCATTTGACAATCAAACACATAACCCACATATTCCATGTCACACTTAGTACCAACTATATTTAGGACGACAATGCATACATTTAAGGAGGGTGAGGTGATTCCTTTGAATTTGAGTATTTTTTTAATCTAGTGGCGTGTTTGGATAACAATGGAGGACTGAAAAGTAGAGAAAATAAAAGAAAAATTAATAGACAGAAGATAAAAGAAAGAGTTGGATACAATTAGCTGAGAGAAAAGAAAAGAAAAATGTAACATTATATTACAAATGTACCTATGCTATTTTAACCGTGTTATTTCATTTGGGGCATTTCGAGAGCAATTTGTACAGAATGATTTATCTCAAATTTTCTCATTAAGTTGTTATCTAAATAAGATAAAATCCAATTTTCTTTTCTCTTCATTTTTCTTCTTAAGTTGTTAACTAAACACACCTTAATGCTATGTTTGAATAGCCTATTCCAACTAGTTTAGGATAAAAGACTTTGTTGTTGTTGTGTTGTTTGAATAACCACTATAACAAATAAGTTTCTCTTGTTTGGTTACCATTCTACGAGAGAGAGAGAATAGAAAAAAACATTCCAAAAAGACTAAAAAATCATTCTCTTTGTATTATACTATAACATACATCATTGTACATTATCCTAATAATGTTAAGAATTATAAATTATTATAAATAAAATATGTCCAGCAAACATGAAAAATTTCAAACTATAGAAACTTAGTAATATTACTAACCAACTTCAAGACAACATATTTAAAAAAAACATTCTCATGTAAAATAAAAAAATGTACAAATTCTACGAAAACACTTCAAATGAACTTTTTTGTATTTCGAACACAATGACGTGTTGTAATAAAAAAATTATTTTGGAATTATACGAAAACACTTGAAAGACAACGTCTCTCACGAAGTCGTGGGTGAGAGAAGACGGAATGAGAAATGGATATCAAATTAGAATTTTTAGTAAGAATATTTTGATAACTAAAATATTATTTATTTACTTTTTTTTCATTTTTCTACAAAATTAAAGAGAAAATTGAATTATAATTTTGTATTACAACATTTCTGTCGATTACTTTATTTTCTCTCCTTGAATCGTTACGTAAACAAAAAAAAATCTAACTTTTTTCCTCTTATTTTCTCCCCCATAGATTGTTAACTAAACAAAATCTTTTAAATTTTCCAAATTTTTTAAGTCCGAATGATTAGATACATAGATGAACTTCCGATCTTGTTGAAATATACACAGATACAAATTCCGACCCCACCAACCCACACTATATATCAGTTAAGCAGTCATATAACAACAAAACTAAAAAAAAAATTCAAAACCCATGACGCGTTTGTTCTTCTCCAGGAAAGGAACGACCGGAGTTGCTTCTTTTTCTCCTAGGGATGGAGCACAGGAACGACGGCGACGACGAGGAGAGCAATGTTGGGGTGGCGCTGTCGGCCGACGAGAGCATGGAACGCAGCTTCTCCAGCTTCCTCGACCGCGACGGGTCGGGGATCCGCGAGTCGCTCCTCATGCGGAGGCGCACCGTCAACGCCACCTCCCAGCTCGCCATCATCGGCTCCAACGTCTGCCCCGTCGAGAGCCTCGACTACGAGTCTGCTCCCTTTCTTTCTTTGATAATTTTAATCTCTACTTGATTTGATCTTGTGATTTTTAAGTTTTCCTAATTTACCGGTAACTCCGAAGTCATTACGGAAGTTTGTTCCGAAATAGTAGTTTTATGTCCGGATTCTAGAATCACATTTGAGAATCGGATTGTTAAAATTTGATCAAAATCAGAATTGGTTTGTACTTTGTAAGGAGTGGGATTTTTTCTTCTTCTGGATAACTGGTAGGGGATAATTTTAATTGTTAAGATGGAATGAAGTTTACAACTCTATCCGTTAATTACCGATAGCACGGAAGTCATTACGGAAGTTTGGTTCCAAAATAATAGTTTTAAGTCTAGAATCACATTTTGAGAATAACATTTCTAAAATTCCATCATACTCAGAATCGGTTTGTAGGAAGTGGGATATTTTTTTTGGATAAGTTGTAGGGGTTAATTTTAATCATTAAGTGGGTTGTGACTAAAGTGGAAGGAAGTTTACAACTTTGTTTGATTTGATCTTGTGGTTTTCAAGGTTTTCCTAAATTACCGATAACGTGGAAGTTGTTATGGAAGTTTGGTTCCATAATAGTAGTTTTATGTCCGGAATCACATTTTGAGAATCAACAACAACAACAAACCTCATTCCCTATTTCTACTTGTCGAATCCCGAGGAAAAGAATTTGGTTTTTTAATCCCAAATACGTAAGTTTTAAGTGGCCCATCCCAAGCCAGGATAAAGGATTGTGAATCTTGTGATAGATGTTGTAAACCAACGTAAAAACTCCAACTACCCCTATGGAAATGAAACACTTTGAGAAACAAATTTCTAAATTTTTATCAAACTCAGAATCCATTCTCAAATGAACCCTAACTTTATCGAAGTTCTGAGTTTTTAGATTTTAATTATAAATCGTTTTTGAGTTTTGGGAATCAAACTCTAATTATCAGAAGATTCGAAATGTGGTTCCAAATGGACCCTTGGTTATACCAACTGTAAGGATTTGATTGATTGGTAATATCAATTATGTAAGACAAAGATTCCTTTTGAATATTAGGAGTTGGTAGCTTGTCACTAAAAGTCGAAAATATTGTTGTGTACAAGTGGAAAATATTGCACCTTTTCTAAAGAACGATTTTTTACAATAAACAATGAAGGGAAAAATCATTTATATTCTTCTTTGTTAATCAGAGTTTGAAAGGTGTTTAGTTGATTCACGAGATGTTAGTGAAGGAAAGACTAATTAATTATATTTAGATACATTTTCAGTTTTTGTGCAATTAAGATTTGAAAAGTGACGTGTTCTCGATTTTAATGTCATAGGGGTTATTCTCGTGATTCATTTGTTTACTTCGCAGAATTATAGAGAATGATCTATTCAAGCAGGACTGGAGATCAAGGAAAAAGGTGCAGATATTTCAATACGTTGTCCTTAAGTGGACACTGGTACTCCTTATAGGCCTTGGAACTGGGTTTGCTGGTTTCTTCACTAACCTCAGTGTTGAGAATATAGCAGGTTTCAAGTTGCTGCTAATAAGCAATCTCATGCTTAGCAACAGGTGAATTGTGTTCAAGTTGATTCTACATCCTCTCTCTCTTACCATAAAAGGCAATTGAATTATAATTTCCTAATATTCGTGGATCTCTAATGAATTATATTTCAAATGATTCTTTAACTAGTTTTGTGATGATTTTGATTATCTAGGTCATATCCCAGTCACATTCAGAAAATAAGTTAGTGTGTTAAAGGATGATACTAATATTCTTTGTGGAAAAGGTTGTTTCTGAATCATGTTTACAATTTTGTTGAAGAATTTTCTCATTGAAGTGGGGATGAAAGTTGAAAGTAAGGCTATCACATGTTAATGCATTAAAAAATATTTTGGTAAGAACATGAATGTAATGGTTCCATGGAGAGCTGGAGATTTTCCTTTATGTTTATAAAACATTTTCTTTTTTGCTCTTTGTACTTCTTGATGACTTTCATATCAAGAAGACTTTTTCTTGATCACATACGTGAGAATATCAGACAATTACATTTTCAGTGCAGGTATTATTTGGCATTCTTGACGTTGGCTGGCTGCAATATGGTTCTGGCTGCAGCAGCTGCAACTCTCTGTGCTTATGTTGCACCTGCAGCAGCAGGTTCTGGAATACCTGAAGTAAAAGCATATCTAAATGGAGTTGATGCTCATTCCATATTGGCCCCTAGCACACTTTTCGTAAAGGTGTTTTTTATACTTTTGAACTTCAGAATTTGAATGGTTAATTATGTTTTTCTAAGCATCATGAAAAAGAATGAGAATGCAAAAGTGTTACATCTCTTGAAAAAAGTTTGGCATAAAATTTACAATGTAACTGTTGCCTAAAATCCTCAAACTCAAAAGAGGGTAGGATGTAGGGGATTGAATGTCAGCAGTCTCAATCATGCAATAATAGAGATATTATTTCCAATTCACCCATGAGCAAAAGCGTAAAAACTAAAAAGTGGTCTGCTAGCTAAAATAGGAAGTGCACACAGTTCTAATGAGCCATCTTGAATTTAGTCTATATAGTACAAAAATAAAAATTTAGTTTTTTTATTCTTTGGAAATTGACTGATTTGCATAAAACTTGTAATTTTTTAAACTTTAAATGCTTGAATACAGGTTGGTTGAAAATTTTGGGTTTCTATCTCTTCAAAGTAGCAATTCTCGTATAAGTAATAGTTAAGTCCCATCTTACTTTTTTTAGTAATTATATATCTAAAAGATTAATGAGTACCTCTTCAACTTTTTTTGGTTGTAATGGACTTAGATTCACTAGTGCAAAGGGGATGCCTTCATATTTTTTTGGTAATAGATTTCTATAACCATCTTCTTCAGTCTAGTACAAATAATGTTGTGCTGAATTACTAATACGGTGCCTCTTCTGGGCTTGTTGCTTCTAAAACTAAAGGACATGCATGCAGTGCAATAAATATAAAATTGAGTTTTATGAAACAACGAAAATCGATAAATTAAGCTCTTTGAGTTCTAAATTTTTTTAGCTGACATCAGACAATCATTAATTTTAGTTTTTTTTTCAAAATAATGATGAACAAAGAAGAAATCGGAAGAATATAAACATGTGAAAGTTATTTGGCAAAATATGAGGGGAAAAAACACATGTGATACAATTTTCATTAACTAAAAATAACATCACACCACAAATTAAGAGTCAGGATTAATCAAGGCAGATTCACAACTAATTAAGTCATTATTATCACAAATGGATTCACAGATGTGGTAAAGTTGTGGACTCAGTGGCAATTGTGGATTCTTTGGAGAAGGAGGTCTTATTATGTTGGATGTTAGTTCAACTATTACGACATATAACACATTGGGAATGGTGGCCATTATACAAATGATTTCTATACCTACATATTTGTGGTAAGTGTTTTACCGTATTTGTGAATCCGTTTGTGGTAATAATGACTTAATTAGTTGTGAATCCGTCTTGATTAATCCTGACATCTTTGATGTCATTTTTCAGAAAAGGAAAAAAAGACATCTGCGATGTCGTTTTTCGTTAATGAAAATGACATCACAGGTGTTGTTTTTCCCATCATATTTTGCCAAAAAACTTTCATAAGTTTATATTCTTCCCATTTCTTTTTTTCCATCATTATCTTGATTTTTTTTCCTTATTTATTTTAAAATTTATGGTCTTCTAAGCAAATACAAGAATGTGAATCTATGAATTTGTTTTCCTAGTGCAGATTTTTGGTTCTATTGGTGGAGTTTCTGCTGGATTTGTGTTGGGTAAAGAGGGACCTATGGTACACACAGGAGCATGTATAGCAAACCTTTTGGGACAAGGTGGATCACGCAAGTACCATCTGACATGGAAATGGCTTAGATTTTTCAAGAATGACCGGGACAGGCGAGACTTGATCACTTGTGGGGCTGCTGCAGGAGTAGCAGCTGCTTTTCGAGCCCCTGTTGGTGGAGTTCTTTTTGCTCTTGAAGAAGCAGCTTCTTGGTAAGCACAATGCTTGTGGAGTGTGCATGTTATAATTGATCTTAATCATGTTTACATGGTACATGAAATCCGAGGGTAATATTCGCATGCATTCCATGGTTATACTTGTCGTGTGCTTGGATCAGTGCACTACTGTGGTGTCCAGCTTCATCTTGTACTTTTGTTTACGATCTGCTATTTTTCAATAAAATATAAATCTAACCATTAATGTCATAATTTTTGCTTCTCGTTAGGTTTCATTCACAAATGCATTTGTTGTCTAATTATACCATTTTTTTGCACATGAGAAGAATGTTATATGTTCAATGGTTATTTTTTTAAAAGAATTCCCCATTCCAAGCATGCAGCTGTTGCAGATTGTTCTGTTATGTATCGTTGAGAACAATCTCTACAAATACTATAACATTTAGCACTGATTGATTTGTTATTTATTGATGCTTAGGTGGCGAAGTGCTCTCTTGTGGAGGGCCTTTTTTACAACAGCAGTGGTTGCTGTAGTATTGAGAGGTTTAATTGGATACTGCCGCAGTGGCAACTGTGGACTCTTTGGAGAAGGAGGTCTTATTATGTTTGATGTTAGTTCAACTATTGCGACATATAACACACTGGGAATGGTGGCCATTATTATCATTGGTATCTTTGGTGGTCTTCTTGGAGGTCTCTATAACTATTTGCTGGATCGCATTCTACGTATCTACAGTAGTGTCTATGAGTATGTTAACGTTTCTAGAATTTTTGTTATACATACTTTTCTATTGCAAATGATTTCTATAACTACTATTGCTTATTGAACCTTATTGATCAAAAGCAGATGATATTTCTTAAATTCCTTTTAATTTGGTGTGTTATCCGTTCCTTGTTGTCTGTCCTCTCGCATGCAAGTTAGTACCTTCTTCAGCATTTCCTTCTCTAGAAATATGTACTAGAAAAACAGTTTGTTAAAATATCTTTGCCAAAGTAATCACACAATCATACTTTTATCAAGTCACCTTTTTAACTTTTTTATTCCTGTCACCATTGTCCACTATCTATCTATATTAATGTATTGACAAGCAATAAGAGTTAGCTGGACTATATCGGGGTGAAATTAGAGAAACTCAAGCGAAAAGGTGTGAGAGAGCCAGCACATGAGCCTTATAATGTACTACTTGGTAGAACCTTAAATCTACCACTGCGGGGTTGTTGTTACACTATTGTTATCGACGTTAGGACATCTCCTTTAGTAATGGAATGATGCATCTTTATCAGCTTTTCTGTTGACCAGAATGTTCTCTTATTGCAGGAAAGGTGCTCCGTCAAAGATTGTCCTTACAGTTTGCATCTCAATTATGACCTCATGTTGCGCCTTTGGACTACCTTGGCTTGCGAATTGCATCCCTTGTCCCGAGAATCTGAAAGATCAGTGCCCAACCATAGGTAGATCAGGAAATTTCAAGAATTTCCAGTGCCCACCAGGACATTACAACGACCTTGCATCCCTGTTCATGAACACTAATGAAGATGCCATACGTAATCTCTTCAGTGGTGGAACTGATACCGAATACCATATGTCTACTCTCTTTATCTTTTTTGCTGCTGTCTATATTCTTGGCCTTCTAACTTATGGCATTGCTGTCCCTTCTGGTCTTTTTGTGCCTGTTATATTAGCTGGTGCCTCTTATGGTCGGATCGTGGGAACTCTTATGGGATCTATGACCAAGCTTGATCCTGGTCTATTTGCTCTAATTGGAGCGGCTTCGCTACTTGGTGGAACAATGAGAATGACTGTCTCAGTTTGCGTAATTATTCTTGAGCTTACAAATGATCTTGTAATGCTTCCGCCAATTATGCTAGTCCTCCTGATATCAAAAACAGTTGCAGATTGTTTCAATAATGGAGTTTACGATCAAATTGTGAAGATGAAAGGCCTTCCTTTTATGGAGGCTCATTCAGAGCCTTACATGAGGAATTTAGTTGCAGGAGATGTAGTCTCAGGGCCTCTTATCACCTTCTCTGGTGTTGAAAGAGTAGGGAATATAATGCATGCATTGAAATTGACTGGGCATAACGGTTTTCCTGTAATTGATAATTCTCCTTGTTCTCAAGGTATGGAGTTATGTGGGCTTGTTTTAAGATCTCACTTGCTTGTTTTGCTGAAAGGAAGGAAATTTACCAAAGAGAGGGTAACTACCGGGACGGCAGAGCTTTTCACAAGGTTTGTTGCTTCTGATTTTTCTAAGCCTGGTTCAGGAAAGGGGCTGACTGTTGACGATGTTGAAATAAGTGAAGAGGAATTAGACATGTTTGTTGATCTTCATCCAATAACAAACACATCACCGTACACAGTGGTCGAAACAATGTCACTTACCAAGGCTGCTATGCTAATGAGGGAACTGGGATTAAGGCACTTGTGTGTCGTGCCAAAAACACCTGGGGTATGTATTTTCTTCCCTTCAAACTATTTTTGCCTTCAATTTAGACTTTCAAAATTAGTACATAAAATTCATTGTTTTTTGTGCTGTTATATTTTTTTCTTTTTATTATAAGACTTGTTTTATCTCATGCCAAATTTTACTGGTCTCATATCAATATATCGTAGTAAGTTTAATGTTGATCTTGACTACCTGTAACTAGGGTTATCCAATATGAGCTGTCTGTGTAATAAGGTGCAGCACGGCAGCATTCTAATGTTTTTAAAATCATTAATAAGTTCAGCTATGTTGATCAAATCTTGCCAATAATTAAAACTTCGATGTTTAAGATTGTCCTTGACACCAGTATAATATGCTAACTTTACTGTTGTTTTTTGAAGCAAGAATACCTGATCCTCTTCCTTCTTGCTGTGATCAGCCCTTCTCTATTGAACGTTTTGTATATCTATATTTTATGCATTAGAAATATAGGAACCCCTGCTTCTCATGTACGGGTTGTTCTATCTGACTTGGTTGAGCGAGAAACTCTAGAAATAACAGTGAACCCTCGTATTGTATCAATATAAAACTTCTCTAAAATATTGAGGGGAAATTGGATGTTTTATGCGTGCTGACTTTTTTAATCTGACATTCCTTCTCAAGCCTAGAATTATGTACATGCGAGAGCATATTCTGACCGCAGTTGATACCTCCTAGAGTTTACAGGTTGAAAGCAATAGAATAAATGAATGAGAGCTTTTTCTCGATGGCATATATCAAATCATCATTTTAAAATCTTCTAGCTACATTAACTTTTCTCTGCAATGTATTGGGTGTCTGTTTTTTCATTTCTTTGATGAAAATGACATGGTCTGAATTTTGTTGGTTTTGTTTTTGAAATTTCATTTCAGTTTGTCTTTACGATCTTTCCACTACTACGCTAATTCCAGAGCCACATGGAACCTTTGTAAACCATTCTAAATGCTCTTGTTCATTGCAGAGATCACCTGTTGTGGGAATTCTGACGCGGCACGATTTCATGCCGGAACATATACTTGGTCTATTTCCAAATATCAATCCCCACAAGTAGGAAGCACTTTGGTAAATATATATGGGAAGTTACGTACTGCCATAGCAGTTGTTATATAGATTCGTTACAAGCATACAATGCCACCATTGCTATTTATTCGAATTTTGTTCGTTTCATATGCTCTAGCTGGTTTTTGTATGTATCATTAGTGGAAGTTTTACATTGTTGCTGCACTGGCTGAGGAAAATTCAGATTGCATTGTACCCATCACTTCGCTTGTTTTTTGGTACAAAAATAAACATGAGTTCACATCTCATTTTTGGTGTTTTCTGAATTTCAATTCCCAATATTAACGTGTTTGGATGTAGTTCTTTGGTAACAGAGTATGTGGCTTGCATTTGAAGGTATGATCTTGTTGAGTTATGCATACATGGTGCCTTCTCCTTCCACTCATGAAACTGAATGATAATGTCTTACTTTTCATCTCCTTTCTTAAGCCAGGAATAATGTTTTAAATGCACGATAAATTGGCAAAAGTTGCAGGTAAATTGATGCAAATCGAGGGCACATTGGAATATTTCTTCAAATATAGGAATGAGAGAATTTTTCTTGTATCATTCAGATGAACTTTCAATATCACTAATATCTTCCAAGATTATAATCAATGACAATGCAAGGAATTTAGATCAGGGGTTGGAATTTATAAGGGTATTCCAACATAGATAAAAATTCATCTGGTATTTTTTTTGTAGAGGGATCGAAATCCAAAAAGACTAAAAGTCATAGGGATCGGAATCCAAGGTTGTAATCAAGTGTTAGAACCCTTTTTTTTAAACCAAGCTAAATTCTAAAATCAAGAGGGGTCTGAATCATATAAAGTCTTCATGATACAAAATATTGAAAATTCGGGGTCAAAAACTACAAAAATAAAAATTCCAAAAGGGTCGCCGATCTCCCTTCTCTAAAGGTGACACCGTCCATGCTTATAATCTCCATCTTTCAATTTCAAATCTTATTTTATCTCTATCCTTTAATTTCAGCTTTCTTTCGTCTACATTTATCAAGTGAAATTGAAAATTTTAAAATTAAAGTGAATGTGACAGTTTCAAAATTCAAGTGGTCAAAATGTTAGTTAATCATAATTTATGGGTACTAACCGTAATTTACCTTTCAGTTTAATGATATTAGTGAAATTGAAACTTCTTGAAGCTTAACCAATGAATTTTTACCCCAGAATTGAGGTGGGTTTTAACTTTTAAGATGCATAAGAATTAAGAAACCGCTTTCGGTACCAAATTTGAAATCTCACTTGGGCGATTTGGGTGATTTTCGTTTCGTCCTCTGAAAGGAATTCGAAGTTTCTAGATTTCGTCATGTCGAGGAATCCGACATGCACCGTCTACATAGGTCAGCCGTAACCCACAAAATCCATTTTTTTTGTTTTATCTCTGCGTTTTGTTGGAGGTTTTTAGGTCTTTTTTTGTGAGTAATGGGACGTGTCAGGTGGAGTTCCATCCGAAGGAAAAAAAAAGTGAGGTTGAGTTTGGGTAAGACTCTTGTAGAGATCAGTTTCGGTGGAATTTATGATTCCTATGAAGCTTGATTTTCAGAATTATCAGAATTTTGATTTTCTTCTCGAGTCAGAAAACTTATTTTGAAGAACTAATGTGTCTTATTAGGATTATTATTTATCCAATTGGTGTCCACAAACAACAGAATTTCGATCAGGGTATGAATGACTGGTTTGCAGGAAAATAACACGGGAGTGGTGGGACTGGATTTCCAAAATATTTTCAGGCGATCGGTTTGCAGGAAAACTTGATAAAATTCCGTAACTTCAGTCTCAAGAGAAGTCAAGATGTCATAATCTCGTAAATTTGTACTTTGAATGACTTTCCCCCCTTTCATTCTATATTTCAGGAAAATCATAGAACTGAAGTTTCTAGAAGTTCTTTCACTTTCTGCAAATCAATCACACCCTTAGAATTAGAGGGAAACTGGATTCTGCCTGATTCTTTCTCTGTTGTTTCACTTTGACTAGAGGAAGCATTTTATGGCACTTTCAAGGTGCACCAACTGAGGCTTTAGGAAGACTTACACTCTGAACGAGGTTCCGAACACATACTCGTAAGAAACCATTTTTGAAATTAACAAATTCAAACTCGGAAAAAAGTTGATAGGGGGAGGCCTCACTTGTACGAGGGAGCGGATTTTGTTATCTGTAGTAGTGATCCAATGCATCGAAGGAAAAATAAATCCTTGGTATTTTATTACCAAAGTTTTTAAACTATTCCATAATGAATGGAACAAATGTATGCATGTTGAGTGGGGTTGTGTTCTTTGGTTTCAATTCTACCGAATATGTTCTGTTTGCTGAAGTTTGTTTTGCAGCTTTAGTTATACTTCTTACCCGAGACTGGAAATTGTTAGCTTTTATGCAAGAAGGTTGAAAAACTATGATTATGCAAATTCTGGGTGTTTTTGGGCTTTCCATGCTCGTCGCATTTTGGAGAAGCTTGAGTTTCACGGGTAACATTATCCTCAAGTAAAATATTTTGAGTTAAAAAGAATGTATGACTCATCTGTTGGTATTTTAGTAAGATAACTCTTGCAATTTGGAAACAGAAGCAAAACTCTGTTCTAAGTATGCTTGGGTCTTGGGTTTTCAGTCTAAAGTCTAAACCATATCTGCATGTTTTATTGTTTGCCTTATTTAGGACAAAATTTGTGGTTTGACTTGCATATAAAATTAGGAACTCTGTTTGTGAAAGCTGAAGAACTTTGTTTTCTTTATAAGTTTATAAACTTTGGCTTGAACAATATTTTGAAAAACACATGGTGCTGCATTTTAATTTTACCTGCGCATGTGCCCGTTTGGAGCAACATTTGCCTTTTGTGCCATGTTGGCAATGCGATCCTGTGGGATATGGGAAGTGATATGGCAAGCAAGGAAATCACCATTTTAAGATAAATCTAGGCACAAAGGAATTTGCCTTGAGCCTAGTTTTTCAAGGGTGATGCCTAAACCAGTTCGTTATGACCAAGCCAATCTTGATCATGGAGCGTATGACACACTACCTGAAAATGGTGACAAGTCATGTGCATGTAGCTTTTGACAAAAAAGAAGTTATCTAGGGATGGTTCTTAAATAGTGAAGCATAAGTTGATGATGCTTGTCAATATTTAAGTTGGAATTGCATTTCTGGTAGCTGATATGCAGTAATCTTTGGTATGGTTATATACCTGAATCTTTTGATTTTTATTGCTCTTGTTGACTGAAGTTCTGAGAAATGGGATTGACTTCATAACTTTTCCTACTTAGTGAGTAAAACCAGATCTGAAGTATCAAAGTATATGTTCAGTGGATTTGTGCAGTGCTGATCACTCCTTAATGTTGGTCATTTGAAAAACTCATAAAATAAGTTCTCATTCGTTTGTATTTGATAGGAGACCTTTTGGATTGGCAATGTGGATAATGTAGTGCTAGTTTTCTTCACAATTAGTTAGTACTTGACTTTGAATTACTGCTCCTAGGGTGCTTTACTAGTCTTAAGTCTTAACATTGACAAGTCATTCTATTTTTTTTCCATATAGGGAACTTGGATGAAAGGGTGAATGATCGGGTGTTGTATGAGATTCTTATTCAAGCAGGTCGTGTTGTTGACCTACACATACCCCGTGATAAGGATATGCACCGCCACAAGGGCTATGCTTTTGCTGAATATGAAACTGAGGAGATTGCTAATTATGCAGTCAGACTATTTTCTGGCCTTGTTCGTCTCTACAACAGATCCTTAAAATTTGGGGTGCGTTTTCTATTTTAATTCAATTAGCTGCTGGTGCAATTTCCAGATGTAGAAATAACCCAAAGCTCCAGAACCTCGTTCGACATAGGTTTCTTGTTAGTCTCTGGATTATGGATTTGCTCATACAATTATTGAAAAGCATCATGAGACAAAACATGTTTGAATCCTGAGCAGATTTCTGGACAAGACAGGCTCTCTCAGAGCGGTGCAAGTTCAGGAACGTCGACACCAGTCTCCCAACTCAAGCAAGCTCCTTGTGTTGGAGAAACTGAAGTTTTCGAAGATACAAAATCGTTTGCCCCTAACTTCAGGGTTTAGCCTTTCAACGATGCAGGTTTATATAGTTTTCATTGATATAATATGTCGTCTTTATGTTTGGTCGTTGATCTGACTTCACTTTTGTTTCTGATTGTAGCAGCATCTTCCAACTGGCTTAAGAGTGCGCCTAACCAGAGCTAATTCGGATACCGTAGGTAACTAAGCAAGTGATTGTAAACCATGTCAACTGATGCTTGTCATCTTATTCTAGCTTTGCATCATAATATCATGTGGAAGTTGTAATCAATCTGAATGTAATATACAAATTTAATGAACCAATGAATGTGATTGGTGTCTACATGCGTGGTTCATTCTCCCCTAATCTCTGCTATGCGTTAAATACATTTTCGTGTAGGATTTCATGATTTGGCTTTCAGTTTCCACAATTCATTCATATTCAAGTTGTACACTTGTACTAGAGTGACTTTTCAAAATTGAACTACTACAATAATATGTACTAGAGTGATTTATGAGTGAAATGATTTAAATTCCGGTCTTTCATGCATACATTTTGAAATGTTGTACCTGTGAGGGTCTTCAAATGCATCTGCAAACCATGTCCAGCATGAACTACATTTTTTTATTTTGGTGCCCGGATATGATCAGCTCAGCATTTTTAATCATCTTATGTACCTTGATATGATATGCTGTTATTAATTTTTTATTATTATAAAAACAAACCAATAATTGTGTAAAAGCAAATACAAAGGCTTCCCATTAGCAAGCGAGTCCCCAAAGTGAAGCTCCTCCTTTGACCACTTAATTACTTTCTCCATTACTAGAATACTTGGTGATAAACAACTTCATTTCCTCTATAAGCATGCCGGACTCCTTCACCTCCGGGAACATATAAAACCCATGTACAGCTCCGGCGTACTCGACCACCTTTACCTCCTTGCCTCTCTCCCTCAGCCCCTCAACGTAGCTCCTCTGGCGGTCCATCAACGGGTCTCCGGTCCCGATCACAACCATTGTCGGAGGAAAGGCCTTACCGAGCTCGCCCGTCCACTGGGGCCCAAACACGTTTGCCGCCGGGTGGTCTCTGGTGGCACCCTCAGGCAGGAATGCCTTCCACATCCAATCTGTCCGGTCGTTGTTCACCATTGGTGCATTGGCAAGGCGTATCTCGGACTCCGTTGGGGACTCTCCCCCAAAGAATGGTTGGATGGGTATGATTCCGGCTAGTCGGAGGGGTCCGGGTGTTGGGTCGGTCGACCAACGGTGGGCCACGTGGTGCACAATGTTAGCACCAGCGCTATCGCCAACAATGAAGCAACTTGAGAGGTCCGACATCGAGAATAGCTTGGCTACTCCGGGGTCTTTGGATTCGCCTACAATAGATTAGTACGATAGTTAGTTAGTGTTATATCTACGTGGGTTAGTTCGATTGGTATATCTTTGATGTTGAAATACTAAGGATTAGAGATATGGGTGTAAGCGGGTGGGGTGTAATAGGTTTTTGGCCGACGGTCCCACCAAATTTAAGCAGGTATGCGGGGCAAGATGAGTCAAAAATAAAAAAAATCTTTACGTGCCCACCTAAAGTTGGACTAGGTGGGGCGGAGTTTTTTAACTTTTTAGATTTTGCCTAATAAAAATAAAAGAATATCAAAACTTGAGAAATAATAATCATCCATTGCTATTTTATTAATTACAAAAATTAATAATAGAAATAATGTTGAGTGGTGACTTGGTACAATGAGTTAATAATTATGAGTAAAAAATGAAACACTAAAATAATTTTGGTATATAAAAAATTAATTACATATTTGATTTAGGCGGGTTGCGGGTTATGCACGTGGTGAGTAAATTTTTTTTTTCTGCTGCCCGTATTAGTCAGGATATGAGTAAAATTCTACCCCTAATCACATAGAAAAATGATTGTGTTTGGGGTTTAGTCTTAAGGGTGAATAGGTAGAAGTTAAAAAAATGTTAACATTAACCTTCAATGTGGAATGGTTCTGTATGCTTATCTTTCCTGATATTTTTATTTTGCTTGATATTATTTTTTAAGCCATGCTGTCAAATACATCTCACCTTTGGAACATCATTGCATTAAATACAATGATTAATGGTGATAAGTTGTAATTTATCTTTCCAAAACCTCTAGAAATTAAACATTAAAAAAAGTCCAACATGGGCGTCCTTTTGGTGAAACTCAACTGCCAGCTAATCTCGATCAAGAAAACTAAACACTACACGTTAAGTCAAACTACGAAAAAGACACCGAAAATCTTAATCAGAAGAAAACAACACTAACCAACGTTAAGTGCCCGGAGGACGTCAACACCATCTTCATATGGTGCCGGAAACCGATGTTCCGGCGCCCGCCGAAAATCGACTAAGACCACCACAACCCCAAGCTTCCTAGCCAGCCTCCTACAAAGCCCATCAAACAGGGTTGAAGAGCTGGAAAAAAAGGCGAACCCGCCGCCGTGGAAGTACACAATGACCGGGTATCCGGCGGGTGAGGGCGGCGGGGAAGCCGGCAGGAAAAGACGGGAGCGAATGCGGTCGAGGATGACGTCGTGGGTTGAGACGCCGTTGCGGGGTTTGGCGTTGGCGGAGCACTTAAGGTCGAAGAAGGAGAGGAGGCGGCGGTTAAGGGTGCCGTCGGAGCGGCGGGCGGCGTCCATGAAGACGGAGAAAGTGGCGACGGTTAGGCGAGGGATGAGTGGGAGTTTTTGGATTGTTTGGTCGTTTGCATGGGAGGCTTCTTTTCCTGCTTTGGCTCCCATTTTGGTTTGGTTTGGAGTATGGAGATGTGAATTGGAGTGGATGGATCGTGGATGGGTATCTATTTGTATGGGTTAGAAGACGACACGATACACGACGCGATAACATAGGATGATTGAGATGTGACCATGTTTTCTTTGCATTGGAGAATTTAATTAATAGATTCACAACTTAAGTTTGTGTTTCGGCCCTCAAGTATAAAGAGGGTCAAATACACCGTGACTACGACTATTGAGCACACAACAGTCGGTCGGTAAATATAAGAAAATGATTAGATACAATCATCACGTAATCTTAACTTATTTTGGACGTAAATGACATGTTCTGCATTTAGGCGTCTTGCTGAGTTAATCTGCTTGTAATATGATGGTGGAAGTTTAGACACTTAATTATATTTAGGAATGGTAATACTAATATGTCATTGTTTTCAATTGTGATCAATAACTTAATATTAATTATTTTTGGTTTGCTGGACCTCACTCTTTACTATGAAATGAATTATGTTATGGAAAGCGACCTGAAGCTATGGTGGTTGATAGATTTGTATCCTTGTGGAAAGAGACCAAATGAAGTTATCTTAGTTGATAGATTTGTATCGTGAAGAGATTGTGTTCCAGCAAGAGTAATTATCAATGGACACTATTTTGTGCTCATCATTAAAGGCTCCAACTCGTTTCTTTCGGTGGAGGCAGTTGGTTTTGTAAAAACCTCATTTTAATTGAGATTAGTAGATATCAAAACGTTAAACCACAAATATCTCATAAATACAAACCATTTAATCTACACCTCAACACCAAATTCAAAACTCATTCTCTTCCCCCATTCCACCTCCTCCTCCAACATTCCTCATCCTCCGACTTTCTCCTCTAGCGTCCTCCAATCTTTATCCTCCTCGAGTCATGTTACAATAAGTTAGTGAAATTTTTATTATTTAAACTAGGAGGACAATTTTTTTTCAAATTTAGGAACCTCATTGGTTATTTTCGCACAGGACCTCAAAAATTCCCGAGACGGCCCTGGACATATATGTATGTGTTTTTTAGTAATTTTTGTTTGTTGAGATATCTGGACATGTCCGTGGTTATTTAGTTTGTTCTTGGATATCTATGCACTATTTGTACATTTTTACAATCCTGTATCTAGTGTAGTGTGTATGTATTGGTTGTGTAGATCACATATATGGATACTACCTGTAATGACCTAGCCCAAATTAGTGTAGGCTAATTAGGTTTTGTTGCTAATCCTAATCCTTGGGATATTTTGTTAGGACGTGGGTTGTGATTGGCGGAAGGAAGTAAGGTGATGGGATGGGTGGAGGGTTATGATTGGTTGAGGAAGAGGTGAGGGTTATTTAAGCTAAAAACTCATCTCACTCATTCTTTTCCCTCTCTCAATCCTTCTCTCCTTCTCAGCTCTGGATTGTACTGTTGGTGAGGTTGGAGAAGAAGTGAAGGAAGAGTTTAGTAGGAGTTGACGACGTTGGCGTGATCATCATCCGCTCGAAGAGCTCGCCGGAGTTAGCACACTTTAGGCGAGGAGGGATCGTCATTGATCTTCTGGTTTCTTCAAACCTTCAAAGTATGTCAAGCTTCTCGTTAATACTCACCCAAGGTGTGTGAGTAGTGGATTTAGTCGACGATAGTCGTTAGGCTCGTCGGAGGTTGTTGAACAACAGGATTCTGCTGAATAACGGTCGATCGGCGTGTGCCTTGGTCGACCGATGCTAGTGTAAATGCAAGTTTCTGCCTTGCACCAGTCGAACGATGCCCTTGGGCGGTCGACCGCCTAAGTGTTTTAGGCAGACTCTGGAAGTTTTCGGTCGAATGAGTCCCTTTTGTCGTTCGATCGATTGTACTGTTGCTAAGTCGGTTGAGGGCATAAACCATCAAAATGGTCGACCACCTTTAGATTCGTTCGATCAATCGTACCTGCAGCAAGTTGGTTCAGGCCTAGACCTCCTAAACGGTGGAGCGCATGTATGATTTGTTTGACCGTTGATTTACGGACTAGTCTGGACAGAGCGTGGATCATCCAAACAGTCGACCGCCCTTGACTCTGGTTCGACCGGTGACTTAAGTTAACTTAAAGTCTGTTCGACCGGTTCACGCTTCGTTCGACCGGTTGTGGACTTGAGAAGAAACGTTGGAAATCCCTATTTTTGGTTGACCGGGTCCCCTTTGCCGTTCGACCAATTATGAATGTTATTATTAATAATATTTGGGGCGTAGACCTTCAAACAGTCAACCGCCTGAGACCTATTGTTCGTCCGGTTGGTCATTTTATTAGTTGAACCCTGAGAGTTGACCTTCTAAATGGTCGACCGCCCTTGACCTTGGTTTGACCGATTGTTCTGGAATGTGTTCGACCGTTTGAGAGACGGTTGAACCCATGCCTGGTTCTGGAGAGAATCGGTCGACCGACTGATTGGTTTCGGTCGACCGTTGTTGCCATGTTTTGCACTTGTGAGGTGCTTTTAGTGTTGTCGTCCGTGGGAGGCGGGTTGGTTGGCCAACGTTTTACCGACAATTGTGCCTTGTGTGCATGTGTGATACGGTAGTTAGTTGAAAGAGCCCTGAAGTCCAACTTGGCGACGACGTTCCAGTTATTGTTGTTTTGTTTGCATGCTAATTGTAGTATCTTGTTCATATATGTGTTAGGGGTTTGACATACGGGGAGAGAGCAGATATCCACCAAGATCTTTTCAGATATTCTAACTAACAAGTAGTGGTAGGTGATTTTTATGATATCTAGTATATTAGCTAAGATATATGCTCGAAAATTGGAGAGAGTTACTAACATATTAAGATATAACATATCTTGAAAAATCATGAATTACATCAAATCACTATGTTCCTAAGGAAAATTTAAGCATTCATATCACATATAGGGATGCAAACGAATACATTTCGAACCGGATACAATATATATCCGTATCCGAATTCGACTTTCATAACCGAATACCGATTTCGATTTGTATTAAAAAAAATTTACACTATCCGAATTCGAAAATATTTCATTTGGTTTTCGGATTTGTATTCGAATTCAAATAGTATTCAAATTCATTTTTTCTTGTTCAATGCACTCCAATTTAAACAAATAGTAATGTTTTTCAGCAACCACCTTCAGTCCTTCACCAATTACAGAAACACTACTACAAACAGAAACACTACTACAAACTAAACCCAATACAACTTCACCCGTGGAAACATATAATTCATCCACCATCACCATCTGTAGACTATTATTCATCCAACAACAGAAAACATATAATTCAAACAAAAACATGTTTAAAATTAAACATAAAAGTTACATTTAACAAGTATGTGGTTTCACACTACCACGTAACAAAAATTGTAGCCTATAAGTTCGACAAAGTATGTAATTCTATTCAGTAAAATATGTTTTCATTCCTATCATATAAAAAAAGTGAGATTATAATCTATACTATAAGACTATAACTAGTCTATAAGACTTAAGTCATTCTTTGTTGTCTTCATTTCTTGTAACTTGTAAGTTGTAACCTGCACCTCCTGAACTTTGCAAGATCTCTTCCCCGAAGGCTTCGACCACCTTTTTCCACCCCCACTTCCCTTCCTCACCACCTCCTGTAATATAGCAAAAGATTAAGCCACAATCTAATAGCAAGAAAGATGTTTAGGGAAAACCGAAAGAGATGCACCAGATTTGGGAGGTTTTCACTGGAGAAGAATGGATTTGGGGAAAACCGAAAGAGATGCACCAGATTTGGGAGGTTTTCGCTGGAGTAGGGTTTTCGTGGATTTGGGGAAGGTGACGTCTGTCGGCTGGAGTAGGGTTGGGTAATGGGTAGATTGGGTAGTGTAGTAGTGTATTTAGGTTAGGTTTTAATAGACAAAATCTGACCATCCATTCTAAAGTGTAGAAGATCTTGGTCATTCATCTTGGTATGAATATAATATTATTAGTTTTATATTAAAATACAATTGGTATTTGGATACTCGGATTTGGTAAGATATGTATCCAAAATTCTAATTGGTAAGCTTTCCATGACCAATTCAAATTCCAAATTTATTTGGTAGGTTATTTCTTACCAAATACCAACCAATTAAATTTTTTTCGAATCGAATACTCGGATATTTGGTAACCATTTGCATCCCTAATCACATACATTGATATATCTAGCTAACTTATCCGTCACATATGTAAGGATGTTGTTATTAACAAAAGAATGATGTTGGAATAATGTATAATGCACATGACTTGTGGCTGGGTTTAAGGTAATTTATAAGAACTGGAAGGACATTCATGAAAAATGATCAAGGTGGTTAGGTGTCGATGGTCTATCAATTTTTGACACGACACGATATGGTGACACGAATATCACAAGAAATTTTTTGTATGGTTGAAATGATTTGTTATGATGATTTGTGAAAATATAAACATATAATAATTAGTACACGATTTAACGTGAACACAATATGATTACATAATATATTATTTTTTACATGAATCCGACACGAATAATATATTTTGTTAGATAATCAATTGTTTTTTACTTCATAATGGTCAATTAATATGTTATTTTGGAAGAAAAATATTAATATAACATGTCACTTAACTATTTGTAATTTAAAGATGATGAATCTTCTTTAAATTGTGTTAAATATGATAATACGAAATTCTAACACAACTTCAAAAATATCTGATACGATAGTACACAAACACGAACACGACACGATTGACAGGATTGCTAAAACATTGTTAGATTAGTGCAAATTAGCCCAATTTTGAGCGCATTTAGAGTAGCATTTTCCTTCAAACAAATCATGAGATAGATAGTAAATATAGTATATCATGGTGTTAAGTCAGACTACGGTAGAAAAAATTAAAAATGAAGAAATATTGTTGTCCCTTTAATAACCATTAGAGCAATATTTTATAATATCACCAATTTTAACGTGAACAGCCCACCTACATTTAACGTCCATGCCTCCATTTGCTGGTGTATTTGTAATTTTTATTTAAATCATAATTGTAGCTAGTGTGCTGGGGCTGAGAGACGTGCAAAGTTGGGAAGCACACTGGCGAGGTGCCAAAGTTAATAATATAATATTCTCTCAGATCGTAATGCCCGTGATTTGTCTACGTACGGGAAAGTTTTTTTATTTATTTTTAAAAGCGGGTAATATTTCATGAGATAAAGACAACCATGATCACGGCTGCCTGACTTCGGTTACAAAACCGAAATTATAATTCCATAATTAGCCCGGGTTAACAACCATTATGGTTGTTAATACAAGAAAACCAAGAAAGCTAGAAGGAGACCCGGTGTCCTAAGTGTTAGTCGAGGCCGAGTCGTGCGGGAGGACTCTTATCACTTAAAAAAATCGTCCTCTCAGACCATCTTTAGTAGTACCGGATACTTCTCGTGCATTCTATTTTCTCGTAGCCACATAATTTTTTCTCTTTACCACGTCAACAAAACTCCCCCATCTCCTTTTAAAATTTTCCTTAACCACACCCATAAACAACTCAAATGCTATATATTCTCTATCATCCACGTTGTTTGGAATTATTTCTAGGTAAAACACAAAAATATTAATTTTTTAAAAAATATAAACAAAAAAAACATATTTTAATATTATATTTTTGAAAAAACGATTTAAATAATTTTTAAAACATTTTATATATATATAAAAAAACCAGGACACCACGTGCCCCGATCCACCCGCCTGGGCTGAAAATTGGCGGTTTCCCGCTCCTGCAGAAGACTTAATGGTGATGTGGTCACTGTTTTTGTCGGGGGCCAAATTTATTTTTACTGGTTAAAGATGCTTGTTGATGCGGCGCCCGGTCTTGGTCCCTCTCTTCTTCTCACAGTAGAACGAAGAAATGTGAAAAGCACCCTTTGGTTTGGATGCCAATTTTGGGCATTGACAATGACACATTTTACAACAGAGACAAGATTTGACTTTTACTTGCTTTAACAAGTAACCCATGCTTATAAAAGATAGGTATATATTCTTAAAATAAGAATTAATGCGAAAACACAAGATATTGTAACTCATATTCATAGCTAAATCAAATTAGTGCGGTTGAAACCATATCAGCCGATCTCAAGACAAACGATATGACTTGCGTCCAAACAATTATTTTGTGCCTGTCATGATTGAGAATTTCTGACATGAATTGTCGTGATTGGGCTTGATAAACTACGATTTTAAATTGAAGTTGATCAATAAGATGTTTTGTGAGGTTCGAAAGTGTGTACAAAACGAAAGCATCACTCTCTTCACCGTTGAACCACGCCTTTGGAACAGGTGGTACCAACATTTGTAGTGCTTGGGAAATTTGTCGAGAATTCCAAAATCTTGGTGTTGGACGCCTCAACTAAACATCAGGTATTCCCAAACGGGGCCTATAATCCCTTTGAGAATTGGAGTAAGAATTTAAGATGCATTTTCTAAAGGATTTTTCACAAAAAAAGATTCCTCACGCTTAAGGAAATTCGTCACATCAACATAATATTTTTCTTCTTTATTTACTATTCACCTTTCAAAGACAACCTACGTATAGATGTCAACTTGGTCACATCAACACTCTCACTTCCACCTTATTTTCATCATTTTTTTAATTTTCCACAATTTCAATTAATTATTTCACATAATTTATTTATCATACATTATTATAATTAAATGTGAATAATTACGGATAAATGAAAATAATTTTTATAATTATTATTTGTAACTAGTGAATAGCTAAGATATGATATTTCCATTTTGACATGACCTTGATATGGTGAAGTGGCAGCAATGTGAGCCTACCTGAGGGTCGTTGAGATCAATCTCAGAAACCGGAGGTTCGTTGGAGGGCGGTGGGTGGGTGCTTTGCGAGGTCCCAGTCTATTCGACCAATCAAGCTTAAGAATTTGTGTAGTAAATGTTTCTTTCAGGATCGGAAAAGGTAGGCGAACAGAACACAAACTTAAAGTAGGAATTGAGCGAAGGAACGATTCCGATCCTCGATCCGATTCTCATGTTGAGTTTCGTGTGTAGACTTTAAAAATATTGTCAAGAAAAGTAGGGTTTTGAAGCTCTCGAACCCGTTACGAAGTTGAGGATGAGGATGAAGCTTCTTCCTATTTGGTTGGTGTGAAGCATGGAATGGAAGATCCTCCTTAAGAACTAGCAAGTCGGCCAAAAAAAGTCTACTCTACCACAATTCACCATTTCGAACCTTATACAGAGGGTTTTTCCGTACCAGCTCCTTCTACCTATACCGCTTCCATCAACCTCCCGTAGCGGTCCTTGCTTTGAATCAAGGGAAGAATGAGACCAACATAGTAAACCCCGACCGAGACCTAAATGACAACCTAACCGCTTGTAAAATGTGTTGGGATTGACTCATACTCCTTATGCCCACTCCGACAGGTCGGTTAGGGGTCTCACTCCTTACTAATTATGTATCGATTTTGGGATACTAATGTATTTTTAGGTCTGATGTGTTTGAAGCCCATGATTGCAATTATGGTTCTTTAATTGCTGTATAAATTGCTTCTTGAATGAACGGTTATAATAGAGAGATATACAAGAAAAACAAAAAAAGCAAGGTGTAGTCTAGATTGGGTGAACATGGGTAAAAATAAATTAAAAAAACAAAAAAATTAGATATATTCCCCACATAATAAATTATTTACAACTAAATATAAAACAAAAACTAATTAAAACAAAATTAAATAAAACAAACCAATGGGTGGAGGTCACGTGGCCTCCACCCGGCGGTGGGAGGACCCACCAGCACCCCCATTGAGGGGGTGCTACCATGCTGGTAAATGCCGACCTAAGGTCAACATTTTGGTAGGCACCCCGTTGAGGGTGCCCTAACAAGATTAACTAACTCAATTGGTTACCTTGAGGTTCCTCAAGCACAAATTTCATATTTAGATCTCACTAGATCTAAACAGTTTAGGTTTTCTTCCATTTCTTCTTATTAATTACAAAATACTTTTTTAAAATAAATTTCAACATGTAACTCAAATGTGGGGTTTCAATCTTTAGTTTTGATTAATTCATAGTTAGGAATTAGTCAAGAGTCAACTAAAAGGTCGTTTGGATGCAAGAGATTCCAACTTCTCCACACCCAAGGAGTTGTTACAGTGTCGGAGCACATCCAAACACTTTTGGGAGCTCCCGAATCTGAGCTCCCAGCACGCATCCCGATGCAATTTTTGTATTGATGCAGCTCCCAAGCTTGCTTCCTGGCGTTTGGACCATTTTGCCCTTGCCTTTTTCTTTTCCATCTTCACAAATAATATCTGATTGGAGGGTACTTTGAGGATTTTGTCTGACAAGATATCTGAGGATCCACCAAACTTCTCGTCATCCAAACAATTTTGATTTTTGGTAGGAAGAAGTAACTTCTGGGGTCATGATTGATTCCGTTATAATAACCGCAAGTGCATGACGTCGGTAAAGACGTGACAAGTACGGGTCGAGTCCACAAGGAGATGTGTCAACTCTAGTTCTTCAGAAATCAAGTGGAAAATAAGGTGGAGAAGAAATTTGATTACACTAAACAAACAATTAACCAATAACAAAGATAAAAGCATGAGAAGAAAAACTAAGCAACTAGCAAAGCAAGATTAAATTGAGTAATGAAAACCCCCAAGGGGTGGAGTGTGTGTACACATGTGATAAAGTAGTGAAGAATGCATTTAATAATGCACAAGGGTAGGTTGTGTGTTCATGGATAGTAGTCAAACGGTCAGACAAACTAGGAACGGTCGAACTAACTGGGATGGAACTTAAGTGCACTGGTCGAACTAAACTAGGACACGGTCGACCGATGTAAAATGTTCGGTAGACACAAAGTGTGTTCGGTCGAACCAAGGTGGTATCGACCGATAGCAGGAAGCATGATACGAAAGATCAATGGACAAACGGTCGACCGGTAAATACGAATTGTTCGACCGATAAGCTATGTATTTGAGGGTAAGTGAAAGTATGTGTATACGACCGTTGTATAATACGACAAGTATAACGGTCACAAAAGAAGACAAAAATAGAAATCAAACGGTCGAACAGAAAAGGACTTTCGGTCGACCGGTTTGCACTAAGGCACGTGTCTTCCAACACGTATGAACAGTTGATCGGTCGACCAAAAACCTTAAGTTACTCTAATGAAACGGTCGAACCAGAACACAGTTCGGTCGACCGAAAAGGTTCAGAAAACAGTTTTTTTGATTGAACGGTCGAACCAGATGGTCGACCGGTTGAGTGCAGAAATCCTGGATATGGTTTGATTGATTTCTAAAGAAGTTTTGTATGGAATTTGAAGGTTTAGTTTTACTTCTATGGAATCCTAAAGAGTCATGATATGCAATGCATCAAGATTTAAGTGCTCAAGTTACATTTAAATCCTAATGACAATAATGTAAACCTATCTACTCTTCAACTTCATTTCTCGTTAAACTTGTCACCTGAAATGTTAGTACAAAACGATATTGTGTATTGTGCAAGAGTGATATGAACGAATTACATGTGTTTAAGTTATATGTTGATTAATCATCAAAACGGATAAGCAATCATTAGCCAAAAAGCCAACAATCTCCCCATTTTTTATGATGACAACTTATCAAATTAAATACATGTTATTTCAATGAATTCTACTCAATGCTCCCCCTATCTTATAGCTCCCCCTAGCTATATGGCATTTGTAAACCCAATAGACATGTATGAGTAGTATTACTCTCCCCCTTTGGCATAATCAAAAAGCTAAAAAAAATCCAACAACTAAAGCACATCCATTTGCCAAAACAAACAATGAAGGAGAAACAAAACATGCATTAAGTAATGAAAGGTTCAAAATACATCAAACGCAAATGCTACACCACACAACCAAAGTGGAAAACAAATCATACAAGACACACGACCAAACAACATTAAACCATTAAGAGCAACGTCAACCAACTCAATGCCCAAAGCGATCACGAAACATAGATGTGAGAGAGTCAATGCCATGAAGCACCGAGTCGAACTTAGTGTCAAGACGCTCAAGGTGCTGAGATGTCGAAGCTTCAAAACGATCAAGTCGTTGAGAAGTGGAAGCTTCAAACGCATCAAATCGATCCGACAACTGCTGAAAGGAATGATCCGGAGTGTAGTCAGTATAAGCGGATCTCCACTGACTCTCCTGCCAAGCATATTCGTCGCCTTCTCCCCAAGAAAAGTTACCCTCCTGCTGAGATGGCTGGGGCATCCAACGCGGATCGGCCGGCACATCATCTTCATTTTCTTGCTCAGAATCTCCCTCAGAGGACGGTGGAAGAGAAGATGAGGCAATGGTTTTCATTTTTGATAGAGTGGTCTTGCAGATTGGATATTTGTATGTGACCGATGGACAATCGGTAACACCAATTTTAAGAAGGTCAAAGAAAGCGGTGAGAAACATGGGATAAGGGAGATACCTCCCTTTCTTAAAGCGCATATGGAGGAATATGAATAAAGACCAATTAACTGGAATTTTCTTGTAGATGCAATAGATACACACAAGCTCCGTATAAGAGATTTAGTTATGATGACCATGTTTAGGGAGCAAATTGAAGGATACGATATATGCCAAGACTCGAGCGAAAGGATGCATCAAGGAGGAGTTGTGAATAATGAAACCATTTTTGGAAGGAGGTGGAAGGGCATATAATTCAGCAACCATATCATCATGAGAGATGTTTTCAAGAACACTAAGAGGATGATCAACATATAAATGAACACCCGAGAACTCTAAGCCAAAAACTTCAGCAAGAGTTCCGGGGACAATTTCATATCTAACTCCATTAATCATGGTACGAGCAATGTGGTGATTTGGTTCAAAACGAAGATTACAATAGAATTGTTGAACCAAGAAAGATAATAAGGTTTTGAAGCTAGATTTGTGAGACAATGTATAAGGCCATTAGCATCTAAGCAAGATTTAAGAGAGTAGTCACGAAAGTCCGCTACCTCAACTGCGCGGTTCGGAATGAAAGGAACCGCCGAGAGCTTTTTCTCCCAATCGCTTTTGGCGAACTCGTCAATAGGGTGGAAAGCAAGAGTTGGAGGCGCGGGCAGATGACAGACATTGGGGGTAGTAGAGGAGCGATCGTGGGCCTTTTGGTGCGTTTTTCGGTGGAAGTTGTGGGAGCAACCGAGCGTTTCTTGCGGATAGCCATTTTCTTCCCGGTCATGGTGAAGGAGGAGAAGAAAAAAAAACTTTGGGAAAAAAATGTGTGCAAAGTGAAGAGGAGATGATGAGAAGCAATAAAATGCAAAAAGATTTGAGTTTTACCGTAGGAAATATGCGAAATCGAGGGAGGAACGTGATGGGGAAGGCTTAGAGTTTGAGAGAGAGAGATGGGTAAAAGTGAAGAACAAGTTTCGATTTTACCCTAAATGCAGCAGAAATCGACAGACCGGTCGACCGAGCCATATTGCGGTCGACCGAAAGGTTAAAAAAATAAAGTAAAAACTTAAGTCGACAAAGCGAACGGTCGGACAGAAGCATATTTCGGTCGACCGGACCGAAGAACAAGGCAGACACAAGTCCCTGCTATCGGTCGAACAAAACATACCGGTTGACCGAACGATTAAAAGCGGTCGCACGGAAAACACGAGCGGTCGAACAAAAACTCAAAGTCCAAAACTCATCATCCCTGCTATCGGTCGAACAACACATATCGGTCGACCGAACGATTAAAAACGGTCGCACCGAAAACGCGCGCGGTCGAACAAAAACTCAAAGTTCAAAACTCATCATCCCTGTTATCGGTCGAACAACACATACCGGTCGACCGAACTATTAGAACGGTCGCACCGAAAACGCGAGCGGTCGAACAAAAACTCAAAGTCGAAAACTTATCATCACTGCTGTCGGTCGAACTACCGGTCGAACACACTCAGGCAGTCGGTTGAACAAAAATGATTTCGGTCAAGAAACAACTCATCACCGGTCGAACCAATTCTCATTACCGGTCGACCGGTGCAACAGTAAAAACCAGAAAAAGCTTCAAATAGCAAGAGACACTAGAACCAAATATAGTTAAATGGGCTCAAGTAAAACGTACTCAAATGTCATTTAGGGTACACATGCCTAGATTGAGTCTAATGAGATCGAATTGATCAACATTTAATGGTTTGGTGAATATATCCGCTAATTGATCATTTGTGGGAACAAATATAAGTTTAATGTCTTCTTTATTTGCATGATCTCTAAGAAAATGATGTCTAACTTCTATGTGCTTGGTTCTTGAATGCAAGATAGGATTTTTGGAAAGGTTGATAGCCCTCGTATTATCACAAAAAATTGGTGTAATTTGAAACTCAAGTTGCAAGTCCTTGAGGGTTTGCCTCATCCAAAGGACTTGTGCACAAGCACAACCGGCGGCGATATATTCAGCCTCGGTTGTTGATAATGCAACACTATTTTGTTTGTTACTAAACCAAGAGACAAGAGATTTACCCAAAAATTGACAAGTGCCACTAGTACTCTTACGATCTAAAATACAACCGGCATAATCGGCGTCGCTATAGGCAACAAGATCAAAAGTCCTAGTCTTAGGGTAGAAAAGTCCAAAATCATAAGTGCCCTTTAGATAACGAAAAATTCTTTTTAACGCATTCAAATGAGTTTCTTTTGGACATGCTTGAAAACGTGCACATAAACATACAACAAACATAATATCGGGACGACTTGCAGTAAGATAAAGTAAAGAGCCGATCATACCACGATACTTCTTGATGTCCACATCTTTGCCATTTTCGTCTTTGTCCAATTTTACGCTTGTACTCATAGGTGTCTTTTGAGGTTTGCTAGTTTCAAGCTCAAAGCGTTTGAGAAGTTCCTTTGTGTACTTTGCTTGATGTATGAAATTGCCCTCTTGAGTTTGCTTTATTTGGAGTCCGAGAAAGAAATTTAGCTCACCAATAAGGCTCATCTCGAACTCTCCCTGTATAGACTTAGAAAATTCTTCGCATAGACGCGGGTTACTTGCACCAAAGATAATGTCATCAACATATATTTGTACCACTAATAAATCATGATTAAGAGTTTTAACAAATAATGTGATATCTACTTTACCCATTGCGAATCCTTTATTAATCAAGAAGTTCTTCAACCTCTCATACCAAGCTCTAGGAGCTTGTTTGAGTCTATAAAGAGCCTTCTTGAGTTTAAATACATGGTTGAGATAAGATTCATTTATAAAACCGGGGGGTTGAGCGACATAAACTTCTTCAGAAATAATTCCATTTAGGAAAGCACTTTTAACATCTATTTGAAAAGGTTTAATGTCATTAAAAGAAGCATAAGCTAAAAGCATACGAATAGCTTCCATACGAGCCACGGCAGCATAGGTTTCATCAAAGTCTATTCCCTCCTCTTGGCGGTAGCCTTGAGCAACGAGTCTAGCTTTGTTTCTAATTACGTTCCCATCATCATCAAGTTTATTTCGGAAGATCCATTTAGTTCCAATAACGGTTTGATTAATGGGTTTTTCAACAAGTTCCCAAACGTCATTTCGAACGAATTGGTTTAACTCTTCATGCATAGCCATTAACCAAAATTCATCATTACAAGCTTGTTCTACTATCTTAGGTTCTAATTTAGATATGAAAGCATAAGAATCACAAACTACATGAGCCTTTGATCGTGTTGTCACACCTTGAGAAACATCTCCAATCACAAGGTCCTTTGGATGTTCCTTTCTATAGGTCCAATCCTTTGGAAGCTCCTCTTTGTTTTCTTGTGGAAAACTTTGAGGATCTTGATGAGGCTCATGGGAGACATCTTGAGATGAGACATGTCTAATTATATCCATATAGTCAACATCAAGAGAGGAATTATCTACACAAGCCAACTCATCAAAGTTAACGTGTAGAGACTCCTCGACACAATAGGTTCGTTTGTTATAGACTCTATAAGCTTTACTCATATCGGAATATCCTAAAAAGATGGCCTCATCGGATTTTGCATCAAATTTTTCCAAGTTATCTTTAGTGTTGAGGACAAAACATTTTGACCAAAAAGCTTTAAAGTAAGAGATTTTTGGAATACGTTTGTGCCACAATTCAAAAGGTGTTTTCTTCAAAATAGGTCTTATAATAACACGGTTTAACACATAACAAGAAGTATTTACGGCTTCACACCAAAAATATTTTGGAAGTCCTTTTTCCATAAGCATGGTTCTTGCCATCTCTTGAAGAGTTCTATTTTTCCTTTCAACTACCCCATTTTGTTGGGGAGTGCGAGGAAATGAAAAATTATGTTCAATCCCTTGTTTTTCACAAAACTTTTGAAATAACTCATTTTCAAATTCTTCTCCATGATCGCTACGGATAGTAATGATATGTAAATCCTTTTCTCTTTGAACACGTTTGCAAAAGCTTTTAAATCTTTCAAATGCATCATATTTATTGGCCAAAAACAAAACCCATGTAAATCGTGAAAAATCATCGACAATCACAAAGGCATATCTTTTACCACCTAAACTAACGGTTCTTGAAGGACCAAAAAGATCTAGATGTAAAAACTTAAGAGGTTTTGAAGTTGACACAACATTTAAATATTTGAAAGACGATTTAAATTGTTTTCCAAATTGACATGCATCACAAAGTTTATCCTTTTTGAAATCAATTTTAGGAAGTCCTCTAAGTAATTCAAGTTTGGATAATTTGTGTAATTGTGACATACTAATATGTCCCAATCGGTTACGCCATAACCAAGCTTCGTCATTTGAGGCAACTAAACAAGTCTCTAAGGCTAGATTGCTAATGACAACAATATCCACAACATAAATATTATGAGATCTACAACCTTTAAATATAGTTTTCATGTTATGTTTTGAGACAATATAGCAATTTGAATTGTCAAACATAACCATATAATTTTTATCCGCTAGTTGACTAACGCTTAGCAAATTGTGTTTTAGCCCTTCTACTAACAAAACATTTTCAATATGAGGAGTAGAGGAATTGCCAACATTACCAATGCCGACAATTTGACCTTTAGCGTTGTCTCCAAATGTGACGGTTACTCCCTTCTTAGGCTTTAGATTTGATAGAACTTGAGAGTCTCCCGTCATGTGCCTTGAGCACCCACTATCGAGTATCCACTTGCCCTTTCTCCTTGCTTTGATCTACATGCAAAGAAGCAAGTGAAGACTTTGGTACCCAAATTTGTTTGGGTCCTTGAGGGTTAGCTTTTGGTACCCAAACTTGAGAGGTCTTAGGTACTCATACATTTGACAAACTTACTTTCTTAACATATGAATTATTATGTTTAACAAAATAAGATGTAGCTTTCTTTTGTTTTCCACCCATGTACCCCAAACAATGCTTAGTCAAAGATTGAGTTTGGGTTCCTAGAAGCATGTCTAGCATTTTTCTACCCAATGTGAATTTCTCTAGATCTTTTGTAAGTTGTTCATTCTTGGCAATAAGATCTTTGTTGTTGTTACAATTACTTGTAGATTTCAGCATGTTTATCTCATTAGCAAGCAATTCATTCTCTTTCAGTAAGTCTTCATGTTTAGTAGATAAATCTAGATGCATTTTTCTTCCTAATTTGTTTTTATGACAAATCATCTCATATCTTTCAGCAAGTTCATGAAAGGCATCTAATAACTCATCATAGGAAGGGGTTTCTTGAATTGATACCTCATCGTCGTCAATTTCCACCACTTGGGGTTGATTGCTTCTCTTTGGGGATGTAGTGGTGCTTGAATCCGAATCCTCATTGTGTGCCATAAAGCACATGTGTGCTTCTTCCTCTTGAGAGTATTCGGCGTCGGAGGATGTAGATGAGCTTGAATCATCCCAAGTGGCTTTAAAAGCCTTCTTTCCATCTTTGTCATGGTGATCCCTTCTTTTGTGATCATCGTGTTCTCGTCTTCTAGGCCCCTCTTCTTTATCTCTTCTTGTAGGTCTATCTTCCCTAATTCTCCTCGGTCTCTCATCTCTTTCTCTTCTAGGAGGGAATCTTCTTGGTTCTCGTTGTTCACGATCTCTTGACTTAAGGAGTGGACAATCCTTCTTCATGTGCCCCGTCTTGTTGCATTCGTAGCACGTGAAAGTCCGGGATGATTCTCCTTTCCCTCTTGTGAACCTTCCTTTGGCGAGAAACTTCTTGAAGTTGCGGGTTAGAAATGCAACATCATCATCGGTGTCATCGTCTTCGATACTTTCCAAATCCGACGTTGCTTTGAGAGCAATTGTTTTCTCCTTTCTCCTAAACTCCTCTCGCTCCTTCTCGTTCTCTCTTCTTTCCTCCATTTGAATCTCATAAGCCATGAGGTTTCCTATGAGATCCTCCATCTTTAGCTTTGAGAGATCTTTGGCCTCCTCGATTGTCGTTGTCTTCTTCTCCCACTCCAATGTCAACGATCTAAGAAACTTCCGTATCTTGTCACTTTCAATCAAGACATTCCCAAGATTTTTCAATGAGTTAGTGATATGAGTAAAGCGGGTATGCATCTCGCTAATGGATTCATTGGGTTTCATGGCAAACATTTCATATTTTTGCATAAATGAATTTATCTAGTTTCTTTCACGAATGATCGTCCTTCAAAATGACTTTCTAACATATGTCATGCCTCATATGCATAATCACAAGCATTAATTCTACCATATTCCTCTTCGGTTAATCCACACATGAGAATGTTCATTAATTTTGCATTCATTTGAACCATTGCTAGTTCATCATCACTCATGAGTTCAAACTCTTTGTTTTGAGTATATGGAATTTGAAAGAATACCCATAGCTTAACATCATATGATTGAATGAAGATTATCATGCGTTTCTTCCAATAGGCATAATTGGTTCCATTAAAAAGTGGAGGTCTACCGGTGTGGAATCCCTCACGTTGTTGGGCCATTGCTACAAATGTTAATTTGTTTATATGCAATTAACAAGGCTCTGATACCAAATGTAAGATCTAATTGCCCTAAATATTAGTCTTAAGGGGGGTTTATAGACTAATTACTCACTACTAACTATTTGTGCAATAACAAGATAACCAATGAAAATAGTGAGATGAAAAGGCAAACCAAACACCGGATGTATAGAGGTTTGGATCCAAGCACCGGATCCTAGTCCTCTCTTACGAATTGGTCTTCCTTGAGCAACTTCGTGATCTTCACTAGCTAATTTGATCTTCTTTCCGGGCAAAGATCGAGCCTTTACAATTCAAGCTTGCGAACACCCTCGCCAAGCTTGGACCTCCTTCTCACAACCCGAGAAGAGCTTCACTCCGGAAGCTTGTACAACTCCTTTGTAGTAGACTTTGTGTAACCTACTCTTGAGCACTTGAATTTGATGATGAATGCAATTTAATGATTGATCAAGAGAGTGGTTGAGAGCAATAAAGAGAGTAAGAGCACTTGGAAGGTTTTAGCACAATAAGAGCTTAGAGATTGGATTGGTGTGTTGGAAAAGATGATCTAAGCTCTATATATAAGCCTCTTAAGTATTCTAGCCGTTTGAGAATGATTTGATTGGGTTTTGTGTAAGATACACAAACCAGAAATTCGGGAAGCAATTCTGTCAATGTTCGGTCGACCGGTAAGAAAGAAACGGTCGACCGGTAACGTGAATAGTAGTCAAACGGTCAGACAAACTAGGAACGGTCGAACTAACTGGGATGGAACTTAAGTGCACCGGTCGAACTAAACTAGGACACGGTCGACCGATGTAAAATGTTCGGTAGAGACAAAGTGTGTTCGGTCGAACCAAGGTGGTATCGACCGATAGCAGGAAGCATGATACGAAAGATCAATGGACAAACGGTCGACCGGTAAATACGAATTGTTCGACCGGTAAGCTATGTATTTGAGGGTAAGTGAAAGTATGTGTATACGACCGTTGTATAATACGACAAGTATAATGGTCACAAAAGAAGACAAAAATAGAAATCAAACGGTCGAACAGAAAAGGACTTTCGGTCGACCGGTTTGCACTAAGGCACGTGTCTTCCAACACGTATGAACAGTTGATCGGTCGACCAAAAACCGTAAGTTACTCTAATGAAACGGTCGAACCAGAACACAGTTCGGTCGACCGAAAAGGTTCAGAAAACAGTTTTTTTGATTGAACGGTCGAACCAGATGGTCGACCGGTTGAGTGCAGAAATCTTGTGGTTATCATATAAATAGGCAACTACATATTCATCTGATAATATTGATTTTGAAGCGAAATTTCACTAGATCATGTATTGCTTTGTATGTCTCTATTATCTGTAATGTAATCTTCTTACTTTCAAGAATATTTATTATGAAAGTATATAAGTACATTAGCTATAAGTACAAGAGGGGGTTGATATTTTTCTCAAATATTGAACATGAAATTAGCGGACGGACATTGAACTTTGTGCGGATGAAAGCACAGTGGATGTTATGTGTTGGCTATGTGTTTCCATCTCAGACTTTCCCCCTGCAGTAGTATTATTTATTTTCCAAAAATTTAAATCCACTAGCAAATGCATAACATGACGTTTATAGCAAATATCTGACGTTTATAGTTTTGTATAAAATTTGGGTTTTTTGGTATAACTGACGTCTATACCTCTTGAAATAAGAAAAATATTTTTTGTTTATTTTTGGGGATTTATTTCTTATAAGAATTTATGTGGATTTATTTTGTATAAGAATAATGTGAATTATTTGGATTGATTTAAAAATAGTTACATCAATGTAATTATCACATGTGTGTTTATGATCACATGTGTTGAAGTTTAATCCCACATTGATGAAGAAATATTTTTTGTTGGTGGGGTTGAAGTATTCCATCACTCATTTACTTCTAAACGGGAGTTGTGTACTACACTAGTTACAATAGACAAAGGAGAAATATATATATATATATATATATTTAATGGTAAAAAGATTGACATATTACTGTAGAGGTTGCCAGGTTGGTGCCTGTTATAGGTGGTAATAAATTTTTTGGGTAAATTAAAGGTATAATATACGTCGAACACTTGAACCGCAAAAATCTCTTGTACATCCGACGTATATGATATTTTTTCCACCAGATCTAACACATACCTTATTTTTCCAACACAATCAAGTAAAAGTGAAGATTTCCAATAAATATAGATACTTATTCTCATTTAATTTATAAATTTAACAGTAATAAAACAAAAGGTTACCACATTGTCTTGATCCATAGGGGATAGCGGATCCAAACAAAATCCATGAGGTATAAATTAAAGTGAATTAGTACTAGTCTCCCACATAATTACAACCTTATCGGTAATTTCCACGCTTGATATTTTTAGGAAATATAAATCGACCAAGAAAATAGAGGATAACAGGGATGGTTTTGCAAGCTAAACTTTAGAGCACCCTTAACGGGTGCTCTTTGCTCGGGTGCCCGGGAAGGGCGCCCGAACAGCCCTCCCTTAACGGGAGAGCGCACCCAGGGCGGGGGGTCACTTGCCCCCCATTTGTTCCGGTTTTTTTTGTTTTAAAATAAAGATTATTTATATATAATTAGGATAATGTATTAATTAGGTAAATTGAATTAAATTAATTAGGTATTGAAAAAATATTTTATGATTAATTATCTTTTTTTATTTATTTAGATAAAATTAAAATAAAAAAATCATAAACAAAATAAGAAATAGTAGTACAATACGCATACACTTCGAAAACAAAACACAATACAAATACACAATACGAAATACAACAGGAATAAGGAAAGGAAAGACAGTCCTCCCACGGATATGAAATTTAAACTACCAGAATACTGATAAACTACAACAGACATATTGATATTACAAATGAAAATATGAGCACCTACAGATATCTTTGTGCTTTAGCCTATGCCTTGAGTTCAGCAAGTGTTTCTTTATCGAATTCGTCATTGTTTTCCTTCTTCATCAGAGCAAATAGGACATCAAGTTTCTTGCTGTTGAGTTCCCTTTGGAAATTCGCCTCAACTTCGATGCGGTTCCGGCGGCTGCCCTCTCGTTGGGTCGGGCGGTTCCCGCGGACGCCCGACCCAAAAATGTTTTTTTTTAAATTAATTGAAATAAACAATGTAATTTACCAGATGTGAGTAGTCCGGGGTGTCCGCTGACTCTTTCCCTGGCCTCCGAGACATTCTATTTGGTGAATAAAAGTGTGATATGAAGAGAAAGTTGTGTTAAAAGAGTGAAATGAGGAGTTATATTAGTAGAAAGGGTAGATAGGCAAAATGGTAATCTTACGAGCGATTTAAGTAGTTTTACGGCGACGAATAGCAATTCAGATTTTACATCCGAATTTGAGAACTTTTCGAATTCGGATAATGTTCAAATTCTTATAACATATTTTTATATATCTTTTGTTGTATAATCTAAAATATTTTGAAAAGTTGTTTAAAGAAAATTATATTATAATTTGTTTTTGCATTTTTATTATGTTTATATTACATAAGAAATAACTTTGTTTTTTATCAACTCACGATACAAAAATTAAGAACCACATATATTGGATGTCAAAATTAATATTTTTGGATATTCGAATATGGGTTGACCTATATCTGAATTCGTATCTGAATTTGAAAACGATAAAAAAATTAAATCAATTTAAATTTCAAATTGTATTCGGTATTTTTTATACCAAATACCAACTAAATTGTAATATTCAAATCGGATACTCGGATAATTGGTTAATATTTACATTCCTAGCTCATCTCTTTGGGAGTTTTACCTAGACGTCCGATAAAAGAGTTCCGTTAAGTTATCTTAGATAGCGTTTACAGTAACAATGTGTCCACCGTTCAATTCTGTGTCGTTTCCGTCCTCCGTGTGAATGTGAATTACAAGTATTCAAGAGACGTTGCTTTTAGACTTTTTGGATGTCAAGGTGGAAGTTGCAGCTTTTTGGAAAATGTGCTCGGTTTCACATCATCACGTTTTTTCCCCGCTAGAATGTTTCACATCATCACGTTGATTGTCAATGGAAGGCTGACCCTACCTCATCAAGCCAACTTTTAGCGAGACGTACGCAACCAATTAATGTTGGTTAGCTTTGGGATTAAGTTTTTGAATATTATGTATGTGATTCTAGAATAAGTTCTAAACCAAATATGTTAGAAGTTGTGTTTTACTTGATCTGTCCACACATCTAGATCAAATTTATTAATTATTTTTTGTACAGATAGCCTTTTTTGTTTGTTTTCTAAGCGTGTTTTGTTTGAGTATGCTCGTCGTCGTGGTTGTGGTGGTCATTGCTTAATTAATACACGGTCTAACCTGAGTACAAAAGTTGCAATATCTGTTGGAATTGTATATTATATTTTTATGTTTTTTATCATTTAACATAACTAATGTAATGTGAATACACTGCAAATTCCAACAACGAAGGAATAGAAGAAAATATCTTGAAATTTTTGTAGTCTTTGTTGAGGTCACATGTAGGTGACCAATTGAACTGTCTGAAATATCTACTGGAATTTCGGCCACAATATTACTTGTATTAGTGATTGTTGAGTCGTTAAATGATTTCTTATCTGATCACCAAATTATTTTAGTGAAGCCCCGTTGGAGTTTCTGGCACCGTCGGTATTCCAAGATCAAAACTGAAGAAAAAAACTTGCGGGAAAAATCACCAAAGCATAAACATAGATACAATATGGAGAGGTATTAAGTAGTTGATATTGGATCAAACTTTATTATAAAGTATCACATTTAACGATTTGAGTTATTTTTCCAACAATCAAACCGTACATTATTGTCCCATTTGAAACCACTTTTTTTTCTTAACAAAGTAAATGTGACACATAAACTTCGGAAGAAGAAAATCTTAGTTGCTTTGCAACCAATGAAACTAATCTACAAACTTTTAGTTGACAAAACCTAAAGTAACTATCTAAGCTATCTCAACTTGTAGAAAACTTTTTTTGCTGACTGTAGCGATTAAGTATTTTTCAAAAGAAACTATATATACTAAGGGATGACAATCCGAACTGCACTCGTATTCTACTTGGTACCCAAAACTAAATTGAATCTGGATCGGTTCTGAAATTAGATAACCAGTTATTTTACCCATATTATATTCCAATTCGGTACTACCGGATTTGGTTTGGTTTCAACGGATGCCACCTCTGACCAGTAGAAGGATCGAACACAATTTTTTTTTTTAAAAAACCATTTTCCCTCCACTAACTCCATGCAAGCACGACATGCAACACAATAAAATTAACTTAAGTGGTGCGTCCCCTCTCCTCTCTTCTCCACATCTTCCTTCCCTCCCTCCAATTCCAACCCCACCATGTCCGCTTTCGGGCCGGCGTAGCTCACCCTATGGGCTGTATCTGCGCCAAGGCAGCCCCGCCCGAAGGCCACCCTGATGATCACTTGCACCACCTCCACAAAAAACCCAGTACTAATGGCCCCTCATCCCGCCGCATGGACTTCATCGTGACCGACTCGCGTACCGCGTCCCGAAACGATGCCATCGAGCGGTTTAAGGAGAAAACTACGGTGGTGGATATCGGGCCCCAGAGGAGGGGGAGTATTGCTCACCAGAGAGGCGCCACGGTTGACTTTGCCGGTGGAGAGGGGAAGAAGGAGTTTAAGATTAGCGGACCGCTTGCGCATGGGGTGGAGGCTGAGCTTGTGGCGGCTGGATGGCCCGTATGGCTTGCTGCGGTTGCTCCTGAGGCGGTTAAAGGGTGGTTGCCTAGGAAGGCCAAGTCGTTCGAGAAGTTGTATAAGGTGTGGTTTTGAGAATAGTCTCACATTGGAGAATTAACGAGAGACACTCTGGTGTTCACTTGTTATCTGCATGCCATTAGTCTAGTTTAGCATTCATTTGGATTGATTAATTGAAAACCTAATTAGGAATTTAACTGTAACAACTGTAATTACAATTAGATATCGGCTAGACAAAAAAAAGTGAGGGGACTTGTAGTTTGGCCGGTGTAAGTAAAGAATTAAAGATTTGAGGGTCATTCTGGTGATTGAATTGATTTGAATTGTATCATCTTAGATGTTCCAGAGACTTGTATCGTTGTTGGTTTCATATCCGTCTTTCATTAAGAGGAATTAATGGACATTATGTCGATAAATGTGGCGCGTGGATTATCATTGCTACATTATCCGTCTTGTCGATTCTTTATTTATTCAAGAATTTACTACAATTTGTTATTTGATCGTTAGTTTGTTTGCATTTAGATCGGTCAAGGAACTTACAGTAGCGTGTATAAAGCCCGTGATCTCGATACCGGTATGGTAGTTGCATTGAAGAAAGTTCGGTTTGTAAATATGGATCCTGAAAGCGTTCGGTTTATGGCCAGAGAAATAAGCATTCTTCGTAAAATCGATCACCCAAACATCGTTAAGTTGGAAGGCTTGATTACATCGAAAAACGCATCGAGTCTGTATCTCGTATTCGAGTACATGGAGCACGACCTTGCAGGGCTTTCTGCTAATCCCAGCATCAAGTTTACAGAGCCACAGGTGGTTAATTAAATTTTCTTCTACATATTCCTTACATCAAACATATATATATATATATTTTGTTTGTGTGTGTGTGTTTTGTTCACTTGTTTGGTCTGTTGGTGTTTTTCAGATAAAGTGTTATATGCAGCAGCTACTAAATGGTCTTGAGCATTGTCATGGTCAAGGCATTTTACACCGTGACATCAAGGGCGCGAATCTTCTCATCGATAACAAAGGGCACCTCAGGATAGGGGACTTTGGCCTCGCTACCGTTGTGGATCCTGCTCAGGAACAACCTTTAACGAGTCGAGTCGTGACGTTGTGGTACCGACCGCCTGAGCTTTTATTGGGCTCTACTTACTACGATTTTACGGTTGATTTATGGAGTAGTGGTTGCATACTTGCGGAATTGCTGGCTGGAAAGCCTATCATGGCTGGAAGAACTGAGGTACCTACTCTCTCATTCTAAAACATTGCTAAAGAATTTAAATTCTTACTCTAAAAGCCTTCATAATAAAACATAATGCTTTATAGAAACTTAGCATTTAGCGAATTCTACTTAATAAGATTAAGATGTTTGAGTTCTTTTTTATTTATAGGTTCTGTTTTATAGATGTATTGGTCTGTATATATATTGATTTCCAATGGGGGTAAAAAATTCTACCTTTTAGCTTTCGGATTAGAATGTAATAAAATTAAATGATTCAATCATTGCATTAAGGATCAAGGTCTAGTAGGATAAAAATATTGTCTCTGGTATCATAGAGGTAAGACTGCATATATCCGACCCTCCCTTAACTTACTTGCACAGAGAGCCTAAATTAGAAATCAAGGTAAAGTTGTCGTTGACATCGACGTATTGGTATCTATAAGATGTGTTATTGTGTAGGACTGAATTATGTTTTATCAATAAGAGTTCCCATTTACGTTTCTTAGTTATTTGAGCTCACATATATAGGTGGAGCAACTGCATAAGATATTCAAACTATGTGGTTCACCATCTGAGGATTACTGGAAGAAATCAAAGTTACCGAATGCGACTGTTTTCAAGCCTCAACATCCGTATCGACGCTGTCTTCTTCAGACATATAAGGACTTCCCTCCTTCAGCTTTAGCTCTTCTTGATGTCTTCCTCTCGATCGAACCAGAGAAACGGGGAACCGCGTCTTCTGCCCTTAAAAGCGAAGTAAGTTTAATACTGTGTGGCTGTCATTTACGTTTGTATTGCTCAGTGATGTAGAATTAAGCTTCATTACAGATAATATTAGTGCTGTAGAGTTGTATGATACGTGTGATTTAATATCTAAATCTGATCTTCAATTAGTTAAGTACTGATTTGTTTTATTTATTTTTCTTTGTTTGGGAAGCATATGTTTTTGTACCAATTGTTTTTCACAAGCTTCTAATGATAATAATCCTATAATTAATGTAAAAAATTATCTATCAAAACTGGTGGATTATAAATTTATCAAGACACAGGAAACATATATTGAAGAGGAATTAAGAGATCCAATTAGTAAAGGAAATGGTGACAATCTCAATGCCACAAAATTACAAAATAGACTCCTAAATACAAATTCTGCTCACAATATTTTACATGGTATTAATATTTCGTTTTATATGTCAGTTCTTCACTACAAAGCCTTACGCTTGCGATCCTTCAGATTTCCCAAAATTTCCAGCCAGCAAGGAATTCGACGCAAAACTTCGGGAAGAAGAGGGTCTCAGGTATGTTACTATGGTTGAAATGGATAATGTTTCAGAAAAAGAAACTCGATAAGCTGATCTTTTCTAATTCTTGTCTGAACCTTCAAGTGTGTAACGAATTCCCTTAACAAAGTTTCATCTTACACTAGGAATAAAGAGGCTGCTACCAAAGATGTTGGATCTGAATCTATGACGAGAGTACCAAGAGAGTTTAATCCGATGGGAGCAAATGAACAAGGATCCTTGTTTCAGGTACATCTCCTGTTTATGTATTTCCTTCCAACCTTTAAAGTGGATTGTAACATAACCAAGCAAATTAATAATATGGTTATAATTTCTTTCCGTTGGTCGCATTTCGTTGTGTCGTTGGCAAATTCCAGAACGAAATTTAAACGACAAGATTTGTTATTCCAAGGTTTATAAACGAAGTGGTTTATGTTTACTTTGTTCCAATCACATTTGCTTAAATACTGCTTAAAACATTCCCTAATTTTCATGATGACGTCTTTAAGTTATACTTCTCTTGATCTCTGAATTTTCGGAAATCATTCAACGCTGGTGTTTGACATGATCTAAAGCAGAAACCACGAGGAAGATCGAACGCGAGAAGAATGAGCATCAGCGAAAGATGCTCTCCGGAAGACGATCTAAGATCAAGGCTACCGTTCGACCACCCTCAGAGAACATCAAGAAACAGGGTTCCTCATTCGGGACAATTAGACTTACCGAGACCCTCTATAGGCATACACGACCGATCGGCTAGCACACTGTTGGAGTTAAATGATCCCCAGAGGAGAATGCAGCACCTGTATGGGCCTTCTGGTGGAGGGAAAGGCGGTAGTAAGTCGCATAGGAGTAATAATTCTTATTGGGAGGACAACTTGTTTAGGTTCAATCAGCTGGACGATGGCGAGGTCTCAGAGAAACCGGATTGGTGGTCTTCGTCTTCTTTCGTCAAAGAGGAGAGAAATCTCTCCAAAGATTTGGTAAGTGTTGGTTCATAATTTTCTTGGTCCTTATATATATATATATATATTTCTTCCTAATCCAGTGAAGCATTACAGTAATACAGTTCGACAGTTATGACAGTTATTGTTGGTATGTATAAACCTTCAAGATTGTAAATCATGCAATACTGACTCTGAGGTAGTGTTTGGATGTGCAATTTTCTGTTTTGGATTCTTATGGAAAAAACATGATTGGACATGTTCTCAGAATCTGAATTCAACTTCTAAGAGTACTTGAGATTGCGGCTCCCTCACATTCCTCGTGGCCTTGATTTGGTCTGCAACATAACCAGTCTCACTTAGGTTCCATTTTGAATCATGTTTGGACTGTAAGATTCTTTAAAATCTTGCGAACCGGCAATCTGTTTCTAGACATTCCTCTGGCATGCTTTGCTTTTAGGAATTTGATTCCTAACTCAAGCAGCAAAAATGGCCAAATCAAAGTTTCAGAAGCTCAAAAAACTCAGCTTCCATCTACAATACTAACAAGTCATAATGCTTAAGTTAGAGTATGACTCTTACCATAAACAGGTCCCATGCTAACAAGATGTTCTGAATAGGCAGAAGATAAAAGATAATTTTATATCTAGCATTTTTTCTTTCTTTCATTCTTTTGAATTTGATAACATTAACTTTTGTAATACAACTAAGCTCAAAATTTTGTTACTTTACTTCATGAAAAAAACAGCGGTTGAGTCTTGCATATGAAGTAACAGTCAACTTCTCCTTGTAAAAATTTGCTTAAAACTTGTGTGCGTTTGGAAGTTAAGAGATTTTAATTCTGTCATTCATGTTACAAGATAATTAGTTAAGAAAACTACCAAACTGATATTTTTATATCGATGTTTTCAGGGTCATCGCGGTAGGAAAAACAAAATACAATACTCGGGGCCGCTAATGCCTCCAGGAGGGAACCTCGAGGAAATGCTGAAAGAACACGAAAGGCAAATCCAACAGGCGGTGCGCAAAGCCCGTCTCGACAAAGAATTGTCGAGGAAGAACTTGAACGAAAATGGTCGATTCAAAGCATCTCAATATCCAGGCTAAGATGGCGAAAAACCGGTCAAGCTGACCAGGTCCGGTTAAGAAAGGACAGTGATGGTCCACACATGAAACCAAATCCAACATATTCATGGAACCAAAGGTTAATTTGTACGCAAAAACTTTTTGCCTTGAAGAGGTGTGGAAGGAGAGTTTGAAGAGCACCCAAAGGAAATATTGTTGGCTTCTCTGAGGTGTGTTATTGTCTGTTAATTAGTTATGTTTTTTGTAGTGTTTAATTTTAGAGAAAAAAAGATTCAGCCAATTGTGTTGGTTTATGCTTTTGTTGGCTCATGCCAAATTGCCAATGTTTACAATGTGTTGTAAACGTTGACCTCCAAAAAAATTCCACTTTGAATAGATCATCTTTATTCCTTTTTTTTAATTTTTTTCAATTGTCTAACCAAAACAAAGATTTAAGTATCTGAAAATGGAGCTAAGGGTACGTTAATTGTATTCCTACACAAGCAAGCAAAACTTACTCTTGATTTTTTATCGTGTCTAGGGGTGAGCATCGGTCCGGACCGGACCGGACCGGATCCGGATTCTCTCCGGGGTCCAGACCGAAGACCAGACCGGTCAGGTTAGGTCCGGACCGAACTTTTGTGGGAATTTTTGGATTTTGGTCCGAAACCGGACCGGTTAGTTTCGGTCCGGACCGAACCGGTCCGGTCCAAAATCCCAGACCGGACCGGAAGTTGCTCTCCCCTAATGGTGTCTATGACTTCAATTGTGTGACAAGTTTATCTTTTTGTTTTTATATTGTAATTGTCATCTGCTTGTAACCCAAAGCTGACAATTCATATGTTTTTTCCTCTTTACCACCAATATGGGTGTCACCACGCTTGCAAAGTAGAAGTAATTTCTTGAAAAGAGAAAAGAAATGTAAGGTAAATAGAAAAGTTAGCAAGTTTATTATTTTGAGTTGGCCCTGATCCGAACTTAGCTCAATAAAATGGGAATAAAAACCAAATAAGCTTTTCTTGACTCACAACCATCGCTTGGGAATGACATTTGGAGTGTTTGCGCTAAGTAAATTTACAAATTGCCTTCAAATTTCAAACCACATTTGTGTATTTATTTTAGAATCACGTTTGTTACCAACTAGAGCTAATTCAGTTGTACGATCTCTAATACTTAACTAAAAATATAAAATGCTGTCAATAAATAAAAAGAACATGTACATTAGATCTTGCATGTGAGACCCTATGCCAGTGGAAAGTGGTTGACAATATTAAAATTGGAACCTTTTCTTTGATGTCGGTTGCTTCTTGTTATGATTATCAGACAAGATTAAAACAAAAAAGATAATTACATTTTAGGAAAATTTTTCAAAATGGAATTTTTTTGAAAAAAAATTCTCAAAATAAACCTCAAACAAAAGTATTTCTCAAACTAGACCCGCTGCCACCACGTGGTGACACGTGGCGGCGGCGGGTTTTGTTTTTTTGTGCTTAGAGAACTCGGCATCACCAGTGCCGAGTTCTCCCAAAGAGAACTCGGCACTGGTGATGCCGAGTTCTACTTGATTTTTTATTGCCCAACACTTGACGTTTTCTGAGGTGATTCAAATAGAACTCGGCCGTTAGAGTGCCGAGTTCTATTTGAAAACTGTTCTCCTGGCGCTCAGATCGTGCATGAGACGATTGACGCCCAGGAGAACAGTTACTGAAATACAACTCGGCATCTAGGATGCCGAGTTCTAAAGGTAGAACTCGGCGTTTGTAACGCCGAGTTCACTTAAAAAAAGTGAACTCGACGTTACAAACGCCGAGTTCCGTCAGGCTATATAAGCAGCCCGACGCTCCCATCTCCCCCATCCGCCGAGTTTCCGAGTTTTTCAGGTTAGGGTTTCGATTTTTTTTCGATTTCCACCGTTTTATTGCCTTTTTTATGTATTAGGATGATATACATTGTTGATTTATGTATGATTGTAGTGTTTTTGTTGGTTTAGGAACCCGTTTTGGTGAAAACTCGAATTCGATTTTGGGTTTTTAGGCAAAACGTTTTATTTCTTGTTTGATAGTTGATTATTGAAGTTAGTATTGTTGATTATAGGTCTACGGTAGTCATCTTAAAAATAGTTGAATTGAAGTATGATTATTGTGATTAAAATTAGATTTTTTGTTGTTATTTATGTTTGAATGTATGTTAATTTGAATGAATGTTAACTTAAAAGTGATTTATTTGAGTTTAAATGTATGTGAGTTTGAATGTATGTTAGAATTGAAGTTTGTAGTATTGTTAGTTTATTCTACCGTGCAGGTTTAAATTTACCAATTTGAAAAATATAGGAGAGGTTCTGTCAAATTTTTTAAAAACATTCTGACATGATTCTTAACGTTGTTTATTGTAGTTGATTTTATTGGAGAGATTGTTCGACGTTTACAGCCGGTACAGATGGAGTTTGGTGGTTCTAGTACTGGTTCAGTTAGAGGTAGCTACGCTTCACAGGGTCCGGTAGACAGATCAGTGTTGGTTTTGCAGGCCAACCACAAGTCTGACTTGTTCAAAGATTTTGTAAGTATTTTACGTTTTCAAGTTAAATATTTGCACGTGAGTTTCAATATTCTTACATTTCTCTAAATTTATGCAGAAGGATGTTGATGGTGTAAAATGCGTTGAGCATGGATCGAAGCTCAACGAATGGCAGATCACTGATGAGAGGATGCTGTTTCCGCTAGATATGGCAGGGTTTGACACAGTCACTCGGTTGGGCCGAGTTCAGTTGGATCATACCTTGCTGGGGGCGATGGTCGAGCGTTGGAGACCGGAGACTCATTCATTTCACCTGCGACATGGTGAGATGACGTGCACCTTGCGTGACATCTCGATGATTACCGGCTTGCGCGTAGATGGTTTGCCGGTGTGTGAGTCTCAGGAGTACATTTGGTCAGAGGTCTGCATGGATTTATTGGGTCAGGTCCCCGATGACTTGGGTCGTAAGGGTTCCGTAACTCTGGCTTGGTTGCAAGCTCGGTTTCAGCAGTTGCCTTTTGATGCTGACGAGGAGACGGTTACACGACACACCAGAGCCTTCACGACGGGGGTCGACGTTTCGGATGTATGACAACTAACATGTCAGAAAGCTTCAACAATGTCTTACGAGGGGCACGCGGTATGCCAATTACAACCATGATTTTGATGACCTTTCTCCGCTTGAACAAATTCTTTGTTAAAAGAAGGGACGTCGCCGAGTCGTGGAATGAAACATATGTACCGACAGTCCACACCGTGGTGATGGCAAACAGCAATCTGGCCAGAACACATACAGTAACTCGGTACCACCAGCTGATGTACCAGGTTGAAGCCAATGACCAGAAAAAATACCTCGTGAAATTTGAAGAAGGAGTTATTACTTGCACTTGTGGATACATAATTGCAATGCACGTCCCATGTTCACATGTACTAGCAGTTTGCAGTGGCAGACATGCAAATGTCAACACTTCACATTTGGTGTCCCCGTATTATGAGGTTCAAATGTACAAGGAGGCGTACAAACCGATATTTATCCCAATTCCTGATGTGAGGTATTGGCCAGATCGAGGCACCATCACAATGAAGCCTCCCCAAACCAAAAGACCTCCCGGTCGGCCTAAATCAACGCGAATCCGAAACGAGATGGACGAACACTCTGGAAGAAAGGTAAGGTGTGAGAGATGCGGCGGTATAGGGCATAACCGAAAGCGATGCAAGGAACCTATATAGCAAAATATTTTGTATGTAACTATTTAGTGAGACGAATGAATGTAAGAGTTGATTAATTGTAAGACTTGTAATGTATTTGTAATGTATTTTGTTATGACTTGAATGAATGTACGACTTAAATCCTTTTTAAGAGTTGATCAATTGTAAGACGATAATTGTAAGACGAATGAATGTAATGTATTTTTTAGGACCGCAAATTTGCCTACTTAAGCCTATTGAATTGGACTTCTGCCTATGAAACTCGGCATCTAGAATGCCGAGTTCTATTGTAGACATGGGCCACCTGGCCGTCACCCATTTTCACACAAGATTTGAGTGCCAGGAGAACATGACCAAATAGAACTCGGCATCCCCAATGCCGAGTTCTATCCGAATCACTATTCTCCTGGCAACTCAATTCGACTGGAATGTCAAGTGTTGGGCAATAAAAAATCAAATCGAACTCGGCATCACCAGTGCCGAGTTCTATTTGAATCACCTCAGAAAACGTCAAGTGTTGGGCAATAAAAAATCAAGTATAACTCGGCATCACCAGTGCCGAGTTCTTCCAAAGATAACTCGGCATCACCAGTGACGAGTTCTCTCTGGGAGAACTCGGCACTGGTGATGCCGAGTTCGATTTGATTTTTTATTGCCCAACACTTCAAATTCCAGTCGAATTGAGTTGCCAGGAGAACAGTTTTCAAATAGAACTCGACACTCTAACGGCCGAGTTCTATTTGAATCACCTCAGAAAACGTCAAGTGTTGGGCAATAAAAAATCAAGTAAAACTCGGCATCACCAGTGCCGAGTTCTCTCTGGGAGAACTCGGCATTGGTGATGCCGATTTATCTATGCACAAAAAAACAAAACCCGCCGTCGCCACGTGTCACCACGTGGTGGCAGCGGGTCTAGTTTGAGAAATACTTTTGTTTGAGGTTTATTTTGAGAATTTTTTTTCAAAAAAATTCCATTTTGAAAAATTTTCCTACATTTTATGTTGATTCAATCATTGGACATTAATTTGCATTGATACTAGAACATTTCCGACATATGTAAAACTAGAATATTAAGAAAATTTTCACGATGATATTGACGTGGGATCTATCAATTCCAAAAAAAAAGTCATATAAATTTCAATTTGTCAACTCTTCATATGTATTCCGGTAAATGACGACCGTTATCTTCTTATAATGCAAAGATACTTTTCCAATTATCAATATATAGTAATTTTTACGGCAGAACGAGCATGAATTGTAATGATCATGTGTGGTGGGGTCCATTTGGAGGAAACTTCTTGGTTGGTACATACGATTCTTAATTATTTGATTAGTATTAATATCTTAAACCCATGACTTCCGATTCCAATGACGCAGCCAAAGCAAGGAAGTCAAGGTCTATCTTCACCATCATATCCTCACACGCTTCTCTACAAGTTGCAGAAATAATACACTCAATCAATAAATGAGATAAATTGCAAATTATCCTTTTGATCCAAATATATTTTGCACTTTTGTCCTTAAAAAATCGGCACAAGTTGCCCTTGTACCAACTTTCGTCAAATTTTTGGATAATAATGTCATTCGCTTCTACAACATGCGGACGCTCTTTTTCATATATTTTTCCTTTTATGCTCCAAAATCCAATCGTATTGCAAAAATACATGTAGAAAGAAGATGCAGTGGAAAAATAAATCTCGTGTTGTAGAGTGAGTGAAGAACAATTTTGTCCAAAAATCCATACATAGATTTAAGTTGCCAAAATCACAAAACGTGAAGGAGTGTAAATGATTATTTTAAAAATGACAGAAGACAAACTGTAATTTACCAAACTAAGATGGTTTTGATGGGAAAGACACCCGGTCAAGCATATTTATAGATGATCTCTCTATTTCCTTCCTTTTCATCACTGGTCAAAAGACTCCAAACTAATTCTTGTTTGTACATCAAAATTGAGTGTTCCATAATTCATGACTTAATACGCGCGTCTTTTTGTGCACATTGATATTGTATTTGGTTCTCTTGCAAAACTATCCTCAAGGCTCCATTTATTAGCATTAAAACCTGCTAGTATAATTGTATTAAGTGGGCCTAAATCAATTGGATCTCTGGTATTATTTGATTAAGAAACATACCATATAATGATTTCATTGACTAGACTAAATAGAAATGATAAGATTAACATGACTTCAAAAGGTACAAGTTTACTTTGGTCCCAAATGCATTAGCTTAATTGCCCTACTGCTTCAAATGGAACAACTTTGAGTTGACCTATGTTACTTGTACCGAAGTAGTCATTTTACATATTAAATATTTTACAAAAGTGGTAAGATGATTCTTTTTACTTATCATAATCTGACTTGACGAATAAACTAGCGAAAAATAAATATTTTGGTCAAGAAGAAAGAGAAAGTTAGAAGAGAAATGATGTGATTGTAAAGAGAGAAAAAAAAAGAGATAATTAATTATCCTAAATTTACAACCAAATAAAGATAACCAATAATTTGTAAATAATTTAGGGTTAGTTTTTTGCAAAATTTCAAATAAAACAATATAGCTAACAATGTTAGTGTCATATTTTTAAGTGGCATAATGCATTAGTACCAGAGACTCGAATTTAACTTAATTCTACTTGCTTACATACTTAAGGTGCGTTTGGAACGGGGGAGCTATCAAAGGGGAGTGATTTTAAAGACAACTATTATGGTAGTAAATTTTTAGGAGGTAAATCACTACCTATTGTAGGTTTGGTATACTAAGGGAATTGTTAACGAGGGAACAACTTCAAATTAACTTGAGAAAATTCAACCCGTGCCGCCCCAATTGATATTGATCAGGTCAAATTATGATTTTAGTCAACCATACATGGATCCGTAGTTGATCAAATTGAGGGAAGATAAAAAAAAATCAAGTGACGATCAATACCCTAGAGGGTAGAAGGGTTACTTCCATGTTGAGGTAACAATTCCCCTCACATAATTATTACCCCTAATCCAAACACATTGGAAATGAAAATCAATCCATTGGAGGAAAAATACGGACTTTTATGCAAAAAAACCCAATTTAAAAAATAAAAATAAAAATCTCCAAGTACCTTACCCGGGCGGTAACCAAACGACCAAGTCCAACCAACTCCCCCACCCAAACAAAAGAAGTCTTCTAATTGTAATTAAGTCAAGTCGTCTTCGGAGGCGCTGATATATGAAACCAAACCGTGTGATATAATCTTCACCAAATATCCTTCCCTTCCCTTCCCTTCCCTTCTCTCCAACTCCAACTCCAACCATGAACAACCTCTTCAGCAACTCCTTCGCCCGCTTCTCCGGCGACATCGAGATGCAACCCCAGCCTTCCAACCTCGACAAGTTCTTCGAGGACGTCGAGGCCATCAAGACCGAGCTAGCCAACCTCGACGACCTCGAGCGCCACCTCCGCGAAGCCACCGAGGCCGCCAAGACCCTCCACCGCGCCGACGACGTGCGTGCCAACCGCGCCCAGATGGAGGCCGACGTCACCACTTGTCTCAAGAAGGCCAAAGTCATTAAGTTGCGGCTCGAGGCGCTTGACCGTTCCAATGCCGCCAACCGGGCTTTGCCCGAGTGTGGGCCCGGGTCGGGGACGGACAGGACTCGGACGTCGGTTGTGGCCGGGTTGAGGAAGAAGTTGATTGACAATATGGAGGGGTTTAATCAGGTTAGGGAGAGGGCTGCTGTTGATTACAGAGAGGCCGTCCAACGAAGGTATATTTAATTTATTGTATTGTTGTTAATTTATTTTATTAGTAAAGGATTTGTTGTTGTTGTTGTTGTTATTTTCATTTTTTTTAGATTTTTAACCGTTTTTGAATATGGATTGTGTACTTGTGGATTTTGGTTGGTTTAATGTCTTCGAGATAGATTGATCTGCGTTGTCGACAGACAGATGGAGGACAATATTATTGGGCTTGGATTTGGGGATTTAGGATTAAGGACTTTCGCATCTTTTTGTTTGGTTGATTAGGGTGAGATTGGGCAATCAGAAACACTTTTAGGTGATTTAATTAGTTCATAGATTTTTTTGTGTCGAAGATCTTAAGTTCGATAGTGACAATTGGGGACAATGAAGACTTGGTGCAGGGGCATTTTAGTCTTTTCGTTATAAATACCAGTGAAAATGGTTGTTTTTGGACTAATGATGAAACTTGGATCAAAGTGGGCGAATTTGGGATTTTAATAGTTTTAATGATAAATTTCACTCAACCATGTAGTTGTAGCCTAGATGAATAAATAAAGTATGATTTATCTTTTACAAGTATATAATATGTAGAACTATAGGTACCATTTGGATCAAAAATTGTTAAAAATCAATATCCAGAGGCATTTTCAAAGTCTCACTTGACTCCACATCTGTCTACACTTCTATTACTTCTCTGCAAGTTTTTGTTTGATTGGTTTAACAATGAGTGTTGTTTTTGTCTTAAGAATCGATAGAAATTTAAAGAACAAGGGAACAACATCCTAGGTGTGCCTTTTGAGTTTGTGTCATGTTCCAAGCATTTACTTGACTTTCAGCTTAGTTGGTGACAAAATTGAGCATTGAAATTCTTCAAAGACAGCAACGACTTACAAATTGGTAATAATTCTCAACAGGTACTACACAGTTACAGGAGGCCAACCCGACGACGCGACATTGGACGCATTAATATCGACCGGGGAAGCTGAGAGATTCCTGCAAAGGGCGATACAGGAGACCGGTCGAGGGGAGGTGATGGAGGTAGTAACAGAGATCCGCGAGAGGCACGGGGCTTCCAAGGAACTCGAAAAGAGCTTGGTTGAGCTGCACCAGGTATTCCTTGACATGTCTGTATTGGTACAAGCACAGGGGGAGCAGCTGGACGACATCGAGAGCCATGTCGGAAGGGCTAGTTCGTTTGTCAGAGGCGGGACGGAGCAGCTGGTGACGGCGAGGCAGCACCAGAAGAGCAGCAGGAAGTGGGCATGTATTGGGATTATTATTCTGCTTGTTATCATTCTTATCATTGTTCTTTCTGTTGTGCTCAACAACAAAGGCAGTAGCAACAAATAGTTGTGTTGGTGCTTCTGTTTGTGGTTTGATTTGCCACTGGGTTTTGCTAGATGTATACTTGATGTTTTGATTGTTTTATACATGCAATGCATGGTTGATTGATTTTGCTTGATAGAAAGACGGAACGCTGTACATTGTTTTTTTCCCTTTTCTTATTGGAGTAACTGTCAGTACATTGTTGCGCCATTTTATTCATCCGATTCTCACTAGTCTTGTCGGATTTAGCTTGGCTTAGCTGATAGATCTTTGACACTGAAAAGTATTACATCCTAACGAAACATATGGCATTTTGGACTTTTGTTAAAAGTAACGAAGAGTAAAAAAGTTCTACCTAAAAAGTCTTGTTGGTGACTTTAGTCAATGGTAAGATAGAACCTTACAAAATACTTCAATCCTAAGGTGATGAAGACTGACATTAATCAAACAGATCACTAACCTACTTCAGGAGAACAACATTAAACAGAAAAAACCTGAGGTTTCAATCAATCTACTGAAACATTTCGCTAATTCTTTTGCACAACTAATCCAACTTAAGAAAATATTACCTCTACATTACTGGAACAAACTACAGATAAAGACGCTAAAAACCCTCAAGTCCAATGTATAAAATACTTTTAAGTTTTAATTTCTTTGGAAAGAATGTTCAACATCAATTGTCACTTCAATATTCATCAATTAATAAAAGAAACCGACGGTCCACCTAACGCACATGATTTTGGCATTTAAACAAGAAATATGCACTTATCTTGCAGCAACAGGTCCTGTTGACTAATACAAAATACAATGAGAGCAACACAAAAATCTGAAGGAGGCAAAGTTTAATTCTGTTAAAATGACGATAAACATGACATTCGATCAAGAATAACCATGGGCATGCAAACAACATTAAACCAACCATCAGTCCACTGAATAATTTTACGTGATCGTAAGCAGAACTGAATTTATTTGTACAGAAAAAACTTTGACATTATAGTATTAGACAAAGAGCATGTTGGCAAAAATGTATTTCTATAAAAGCTTTTTTTATCCGAAAGGTTTCACAATCCACGTTTTTTCCAGCCTACAGTTGCCCATACAGAAACACCAAAAGTTCGTCAGAGAAAAGAAAGAAAAAAGACTGACAATGAGAATTATATTTCAGCCAGAAGGCACATCATCTTGCCTTCCTTTACATAGACACCCAAACATTTTATATGAAAATGTTTTTTAAAGCAATTTTATATGAAAATGTTATGTAACCAGAATGGCAGGAGAGTTCCTCCCAGTCCACCACCTAATCATTATTGCTTTCTTAAAAGAAATGGGAGTTAGTGGACGATTCTTTATGATATATAACTCAAAGTTACATAATTTTTTAGGAAATATTTTTGTAATAATATTTTCTTAAAAATAATTTTCATACTAAATCTGCCAAAAAATCATTTCTCACGCTAAACTCGTTGTCTCCACGTCACAACACGTGTCACGACGACGGGTTTCAGATTTTAGTGTTTAATGAACTCTACATCTCAAATGTCGGATTCAAAGAACTCGACATTTGAGATACTGTGTTTTAACATTTAATATATTTTTTTCTGTCAACCAAGAGTGTGCACAACCAGTTTGGAGTTCAAATCAAACTAGGCAGTGGTAAAAACCGTGTCAATTACACGGAAATTGGCAACCAGGACGTTGAGTTCAGTTGAACTTGGCAACCATGATACTGAGTTCATGTACTTGTCCTTTTAGGAGCACACAAATATGTGTGCTTCGAGTCCGACCAGTTGAAATGAACTCGGCATCTTGTTGCCTGAGTTCTGGAAGCAAAACTCATCCTCTCGAACGCCAAGTTCTGAAAACAACATCCAAATAGCCAACTTCATAAAGTAGAACTTGATAGTTTGGAGGCCGAGTTCTGTGCCAACACGTTTCTTTGCAACATATTGTCTAATTTTCACAACATTCAACATATCATACACAACACACGTCAAATACTCATTAACGATAAATATTTAAAACATTCAACTAAGAAATAACATTGAAGGAAAAGAGTATTAAGTTTATCTCAACATTCAGATGACGTCCAAAATTTAAATTTGCAAACAAGTAACGACATAAGTAGCGATACAAACTTTGAGTACCCTAAATGACATCTCAATATGTTCTTCTTCTTAGGGTGTACCTGAGCATGCCCTTTACTACGTCTGTGGTCACCACATCGACCTACATTTCCAGTTTCTCATGTTTCCTGAGTCAGAACACCCTCACCTCCTTATTTTATTGTAGGTGGAATAACAATATCAACTTCTCCCCTTTCTTCTTCCACTCGATCTTGACTCAACCTTAGTGTGGGTTCTTGGGCACCGAAACACACCAGGAAAACCTTCATTTTATCCTTTAACTTTGTTGTCATCGAAGAGCTATTTTTATGGTTTTTGATGACTTCTTGGATCTTGGGGAGTTCCTCGTAAACTTGATGCACCTAAAACAAAAAAAATACATTAGCAACATATCAAACATATGCATTAAACATTGAATTAATAAAATGACACTTGAATTCTTACCATCTCTCTTTCTCTACCCGCTCGTGGTCTTTATGTTATCGGTAAGAGGAACCACAATGTTGTGAATAATTCAACGTATCGTGATGTTCCAATACAATTCTATATATAATCGCCGACTATCTTCAGGACTGTTACTTAACGGTTGATGCTCTAACTGTACATGATCTCATCTGTTAGAACGGTGTTCAATAAATCTGGAATTTTCCACCAATCAATTCACGTATGTCATTCATTGAGCTGATTTAACCACATGTCTCTCCATCGGGTTTGGAATGTGTTATTGTAGAGCAAACTGCAACTTACACGATTTGGACAATGCATGACCATCTCTCCAAAATTCATAAGGTATGTTTGGCTCATCCTTATCTCTGAAACTTCTGTACACAAGGGTGGAAATTGTCGCAGATCCAAATATGTGTAAGGGTCCCAAATGACTTGGTCGACGTCTTGTGTATCGAGCTCATTTCGATAAAATAGAGTGTGAAAGTCTTGATACTTCCCCTGAAAGATCTTGGTCGTCTCCAACAAGCACCCAATGGTGCCCTCGCATCATCCGGGTACACCTGTGATCAAGTTTTTGTTGATCTTCCTATAGGTAAGTACTCAACACATAACTGCGGAAATGTCAGAATACCACACAAAGACAAACTCACAAACCCAAAACCATAAAAGTAAAATCCTTCAAAATCAACCCTAAAATTAACATTAAAGGTACAAAATTTTAAACCCAAAACTTAAAAAGTCAAAATCCCAAACCACAAAAAAAACATTAAAAATCAACCCTAAAATTAATATTAAACTACAAAAATTCTAAACTCAAAAAACCCAAATCCTTGAAAATCAACCCTAAAATCAACATTAAACTACACAAATTTCTAAACCCAAAACTGAAAACTGAAAATCCTCCAAAACCTACCCTAAAAAATCCAAAACCAACCCTTAAATCAACAAAAACATACAAATCTAACCTAAAACATGAATAGTAATCATCCTTTACAAAAATAAAGAAGAAAGTACGAGAACATTACGGTAAAAACTTTTACCTTGGGGTGTCGAGTTCCGTTTTTTCAAATGAACTCGGCATTCTGGATGTCGAGTTGTGTTTCACTAACTCAGTGTTTAAGACGTTGTGTTCACTTCATGTACTCAAATTGGGAATATACAAAACCGTACTTGGGGGCGAAAACGCCAAGTGTTTGAACTTAGAATTCTGGTTGTCGAGTTTAAATGAACTCGACATTGTATTTGACGAGTTCCATGTAATGAACTCGACATTAGATCTGTCAAGTTTAATTTGAACTTCAAATTAGGAATCCACAGTCTTGACGGGGCAAAAAAATTAAGTTTCAGAATTTTGTGAAATCTTTTATTTTTAAAATCCGTCATCGTCACGTGTCGTGTGATAGCAGCGAGCCTAGTGTGAGAAATATTTTTTTGGCAGGTTTAATATGATACGTTTTTTTTGAAAAATATTATAAAAATCATTACAAGTTGAAGAAAACTCATATGTTGAAGAGAATGGCAATGATTCAATGATTTGAAGAGTAAAATGTGCTTTTAATTTAGGATAAATAATCTTATAGCATATATGAAATGACCACAATTTTTTTGAGCTGAAGATATGTATAGACAGTCTATAGACATCCATGCCTCATGTACGTGTTCCACCTAATTTTCAAAACATTTTATATTTTTTTGGTTAAATCCGTATGTAATAACTCCTGATGATAGGTATAAATTATTAGGTTGAGCAGAGTTCAAAGTTCAAACTAATCTGTGTCTCGGAGGATTCTATCACCTGAGTCAAGCTGACGTAATTAGGGGTGAGCAACCGATCCGATCTGGACCAGGCTGGAACCAGATCGGCTCCGGATAGAAGATCGGACTGGTTGGGTCCAAAATCGGTTTTCTTACCTTAAAATTTTAAAAAAAATGTTCAGACCAGTCCGAATCGGACCGAACTGAATTGGTTCCGGATGCCGAACTGGTTGTTGCTCACCCGTAAAGTACAGTTTTACCGACTAACGTAGCCAGTTGGTAAAGCTCTTAACTCGATCTTGCATTGAATGCTGGCAGGATTTAGGTACGAGCATTTGCCTCTATTATACCAAGTTTATGCAAACTACATCTAATTAATTACCAAATTCAACACAACCCATTGCAACCCAATCTAATGTTACTCATGTTACATCCTAATCCTTTGCTAATTGGGTTTATTGTGATTAGGTGGAGGATTAGGGGAGGAGGAGATGGAGGGCTGAGATGGATGTGAGGAGTTGTGATGGATGGTGGAGATTGAAAGAGGTGGAGTATATAAGGTTGGAAACTCTTCTCTCTCTCTCACACACTTGTCTCTCACTCTCTCACTCGTTTCTCTCTCAAGTCTCTCTCCCTCTCGCGTGATCCGCAGCTCTCTGAGGTGAGGAGGAGCTCGAGGTTCGCCGGATCGTGTGATTCGAGGCTTGCCGGATCGGGTGGCCGGAGGAAAGGGATCGGGTTCGGGTTTTCGCCGGAGAAGAAGAGATTTACGAGGAAGCGCTCGCCGAGGTTCTTCAAAGGCTTCTTCAAGCCTTAAGGTATGCCAAGCTTTAGTGTAGACCTCCTTTTAGCCTTTGCGAGGGTTGGAGTGGCCGACGGTAGGCCGGAAGGCTCGTCGAGAACCTTGCAGCAGCATTTCTGCTCTGCAACGGTCGACCGGCGGGATGGAGCGGTCGACCGATCGTAGTGTGTTTTGGGCGGAAAACCCTTGCACCGGTCGAACGATACTCTTCGAGTGGTCGACCGGTGGTGCGTTTTACCAAGGGAGAAATGCTCTGTGTGTTTTCGGTCGAACGGGTCCCCTTTGCCGGTCGACCGGAAAGCACTGTTGTAGGTCGGTTGGGGGCGTTGACCATCTAAACGGTTGACCGCTCATTGACTTCGTTCGACCGACGTTTAAGTTAACTTATTGGCCGGTCGACCGGGAGTGTGGTTTCGGTCGACCGTGTAGTGCGGTTTTGTTGGGGGATTTCCCTGGTTGTTTTCGGTCGACCGTGATCTGAGGGTCGTTCGACCGTTGGTGCTTTTGAGCGAGAGAGGATTTTCCCTGTTGGATTTCGGTCGACCTTGATTTGAGAGTCGTTCGACCGGTTGGACGTTAATTCAGTTTTTCTGAGGAATAGTTGTGGTGTTCGATCGACCGTTTGGGTTCTTCCGTTCGACCGTTTGGGCACTGTTTTGCATATGGATGCTTGTGTCGTGTGTTGTTGGATCCGCCTCGAGGGCAACGGGTCTCCGGCCTTTTTTGGGGCGACGGTACAGACATTGCCGGGCTGAGAGGAGGGTTGTGTTGTGGCTCTGAGGAGCGGGTGCCGTGTGTGCACGTTGTTGTTGTGGCTCTGAGGAGCGGGTGTCGTGTGTGCACATTGTTGTTGTGGCTCTGAGGAGCGGGTGCCTTGTGTGCACGTGTGATTGTGGGGTTGGGGTGAGAGGACCCTTGAGACCCGTGGCTGATGATGTTCCGGCGGTGCCTTGTGTGCACGTGTGATTGAGGAGTTGGGGTGAGAGGACCCTTGAGACCCGAGGCCGATGTGTTCCGGCGGTGCCTGGTGTGCACGGGAGATTGTTGTGTTTTACTGCATTTCATTTCATTTCATGTTTCATTACGCATATTATGTTCATATTTTAGGGGTCTGACATACGGGGTTTCCCACGGGAAACTCAGGCATATTCTTGTTTTATGTCAGGTCGTACACGTCAGTAGGAGGTGGTGACTGCGGACAGGAGCACCCAGACCAGATCCTGTCTCTTTGGTTCTTCGAGGTGGATGATTTTTCCCCTGTACATGTGTTGTATATCTTTTGTGTTGGGTTGTAATCATCTTTGACTCTTGTATTGTACAGTTTCCCTATTATATATATCTGTACTTGTGGTTTGGTGACGTCCCCTGTGCTAATTCTTTATCTGTTTAAAGTTTTAAATTTTCCGCTGTTTCGGGGCGTTACAATTTGGTATCAGAGCTTTCGGTCCCGGTGTGCTTGTCCAATGAAACCACCTTAGAGGTCTTGCATTTAGTTTCCATTCATCATTCATTCATTCATTCATAATCATAATTCATTGTCGTTTCCTGTCCTCTTGTGTAGATGGATCCGAGACGTGTGAGACCACTTTCACGTTATAGGGGCGCCAGTGAGGAGACTGGTAGGGAGGACAGAGAGGAGGAGGAGAGGAGGACCCTTCAGGGGACTCTTGGTAGGCTGGGCGAGTTTCTTGAGCGCCAGTCTGCGCAGGCCGAGCAGGCAGGGGCAGGGGCAGTGCTGGATCGGTTTATGCGACAGCACCCTCCTTCCTTCGATGGCAGTGGTGAGCCGGAGGCAGCTGAGGATTGGGTCTTCAAGATCCGGAAGATCTTCAGAGCGATTGGGTGTCCTTCTGAGAGGCAGGTGGATCTGGCCACCTATGTGTTGGACGGTGAGGCGGCCAACTGGTGGAGGTCCACGTCGGCTGTTGTGTTTGAGGACAGCGAGGAGGTGGGCTGGGAGGAATTCCTCGCGGAGTTCAACCAGCAGTATTTTCCCCAACATGCGCGGGATAGGAAGAAGGAGGAGTTCCTGGCACTCGAGCAGCGAGAGATGACGCTGACGGCCTATATTAGCAGGTTTCACGCCCTGGAGCGTTACTGCCCGGATACTTATGTGACACCGGAGCAGAGAGCTCAGAAGTTTATCTGAGGGTTGAGGCCACAGTTCAGGTCACGTATGACCACGAGTATGCCGCAGACTTTAGCTGATGTAGTGAAGTTTGCGACGATTATGGAGCAGGACTACCAGGAGACGGTAGAGGCCAGGAAGGTGCAGACGAAGACCAGTGTGCGACCTGGAGATCAGATTTCGGGAAATCCGGGCAAGAGGCCCCGGATTGATAGTGGTGGATCTCAGTACTCAGGGCAGTGCGGTAGAGTTCACCGCGGGCGCGGGTGTGGGGCTAGATCTGGTGCGTGCCATGGTTGTGGCCAGATGGGTCACTTTATTCGTTCCTGCCCGAGTAGGTCAGGTGGACCTAGTGGACGACCGGGTTCCTCCTCAGCTAGCGGAGCTGGACCGAGTCGACCAGTTGCACCCTCCCAGCAGGGGAAGAGTGTGGGACGTGTCTTCACCATTCAGGCGGAGGAGGCTAGAGACGCCAGCGCTGTGGTGGAAGGTACGCTTTATGTTGATGGTTTGATTGCTAGAGTGCTTTTCGACTGCGGGGCCACACACTCGTTCATCTCTGAGCAGTTTGCGAGCGTGTTAGGCCGTACCCCTGCGATGTTGACTGCCACGTTGGAAGTCAGTACACTCTTGGGTTGAGTGGGCATTGTGGGGAGCTTCCTCCCCGGCGCCACAGTTGCTTCGGGAGACCAGGAGTTCCCGGCAGACCTGGTCTTATTACCGATGGTAGACTTCGATGTCATACTTGGGATGGATTGGCTGTCCCAGTACGATGTTCGGGTCTTGTGCCGAGAGAAGAAGATTTTGATCTCGAGGAAAGGTCTTCCTGATTTGTTGATCAGAGGGACTAAGAGTGGAGATGGTCGGATTTTGGTTTCGGCAGTGAAGGCTCAGAGGATGATTCACCAGGGTTGTAGAGCGTTCTTAGCGACGCTTGTGGTACCAGATTTTGAGGTGAAGAAGTTGGAGGATATCGAGGTTGTTCAGGATTTTCCTGAGGAATTTTTCAGATGAGATCACCGGATTACCGCCTCACAGAGAGATCGAGTTTGGAATCGATTTGGTAGCAGAGACTACACCACAGTCGAAGGCTCCATATAGGATGGCGCCTGCGGAGTTAGCTGAGCTGAAGAAGCAGTTGCAGGATCTGCTAGATTCAGGTTTGATTAGGCCCAGTGTTTCACCCTGGGGAGCTCCAGTGCTCTTCGTGAAGAAGAGGGATGGCTCGCTGAGGATGTGTATTGACTATCGGATGTTGAATAAGGTTACCATTAGTTGCAGTCAGCGAGGGTCTTTTCGAAGATCGATCTGCGATCCGGTTACCATCAGTTGAGGATTCGGGATGCAGATATCCAGAAGACAGCATTCAGGACGAGGTACATGCATTATGAGTTTTTGGTGATGTCGTTTGGACTGACGAATGCACCAGCAACGTTTATGGATCTGATGAATCGGACCTTCCAACCGTATCTCGACAGGTTTGTGATTGTCTTCGTGGATGATATACTGGTATACTCACCAGACAGAGAGCAGCATCGGGAGCACCTGAGGATTGTGCTTAGCATTCTGAGAGATCAGCAGCTCTATGCTAAGTACAAGAAGTGTGATTTCTGGCTAGATCGGGTGGCCTTTCTGGGACATGTAGTGTCAGCAGACGGGATTTCTGTGGATCCAGAGAAGGTCGAGACTGTGACTCAGTGGAGAGCTCCAACCAGTGTGTCTGAGATCAGGAGTTTTGTGGGCTTAGCAGGTTATTATCGTCGGTTTATTCAGGACTTTTCCAGACTTGCTTCCCCACTGACGGCTTTGACACAGAAGGGTGTCAAGTTCGTTTGGTCCCAGAAGTGCGAGGACAGTTTCCAGGAGCTGAAGAGGCGACTGACTACAGCACCGATTTTGACGTTACCGAGTGGTAGCAGAGGCTATGTGATTTACAGTGACGCTTCTGGTATCGGTCTGGGTTGCGTGTTGATGCAACACGGGAAAGTGGTCGCTTATGCTTCGAGGCAGTTGAAGGTTCATGAGAAGAATTATCCGACTCATGATCTGGAGTTGGCAGCGGTGGTTCACGCGCTGAAGACTTGGAGGCATTACTTATATGGAGAGCAGTTTCAGGTTTTCATAGATCACCAGAGTCTGAAGTATCTCTTCTCGCAGAAAGAGTTGAATATGAGGCAGCGCAGATGGCTAGAGTTCATAAAGGATTATGACTTCACCATTTCGTATCATCTGGGGAAGGCGAATTCTGTCGTGGATGCCTTGAGTAGGAAGGTGGAGTTATCAGCTGTCGGCTTGTGCATTCAGGAGTGGAGGTTGCTTGAGGCCTTCACGGAGTGGAGACCTTTTACGAAGGGCTCTGAGGGGGCAGTGATTGCAGGACTTCGAGTGGAGCCGCAGACTGTTTCGGGAGTTGTTCAGGCTCAGAGAGCAGATGATGAGTTGGTCAGTCTGATACAGTTAGCTGCTAAGGATGGATCAGACTTCAGTGTCGGAGTCGATGGGGGCTTGAGGTTCAGAGGTCGGATCTGGGTACCGAGAGCAGGTGATCTGAGGGATACTATCATGGAGGAGGCACATAGAGCCAGATATTTCATTCACCCGGGGAGTACCAAGATGTATAAAGATTTACAGCGGAGTTTCTAGTGGAAAGGGATGAAGCGAGATGTAGCAGACTTCGTGTCTAGGTGCTTGGTTTGTCAGCAGGTGAGGATTGAGCACCAGCGGCCAGCGGGGCAGCTGCAGAGTATAGATCTGCCAGAGTGGAAGTGGGAGCACGTGACTATGGATTTCGTCACCGGGTTGCCGAAGACGAGGAGATCTCACGACGCGATTTGGGTCATAGTTGATCGACTGACCAAGTCGGCGCATTTTCTGGCGATCAGGACCACCTTACCGTTGGAGGGTTTGGCGAAGCTGTACATCGAGGAGATAGTCCGGTTACATGGTGTGCCTGTGAGTATTATCTCTGATCATGATCCGAGGTTTACCTCTAGATTTTGGGGTAGTCTGCAGAAGGCTTTGGGGACTCAGTTGAAGTTCAGCACAACTTTTCATCCACAGACAGACGGACAGTCAGAGAGGACTATCCAGACGCTAGAGGATATGCTGAGAGCGTGTACTCTGGATTGGGCAGGGTATTGGGATGAACACTTGCCGTTGATCGAGTTCCCCTACAACAATAGCTACCATTCGAGCATTGGGATGACACCGTACGAGGCTCTGTACGGTCGGCCTTGCAGATCGCCGGTATGCTGGAGTGATGTAGGCGAGAGGCAGTTGGTTGGACCAGAGATTTCTCAGATGTATGCTGAGAAGGTTGGCGTGATCAGACAGAGGTTGGCGACGGCTCAGAGCAGACAGAAGAGTTACGCAGACAGGCGTAGACGAGAGTTGAGATTTGAGGTGGGCGATCACGTTTTCTTGAGGATTTCACCAGCTCGTGGAGTGATGAGATTCGGGAAGAAAGGGAAGCTCAGTCCGAGGTACGTCAGACCGTTTGAGATTCTTGATCGTGTCGGAGAGGTTGCCTACCGTATTGCTTTGCCGCCGCAGCTTTCGGGTATTCACAACGTTTTCCACGTTTCTATGTTGAGGAAATACGTTGCCGATCCATCACATGTTATTGAGATCTGTGTTCCGGAGATCGGTCAGGACTTATCTCTTAAGGAGAGGCCCGTGGAGATTGTAGATCGGATGGAGCACCAGCTCAGGAGGAGAACCATTCCGATGGTGAAGGTCAGGTGACAGCACCATAGCGAGCGTGAAGCCACTTGGGAGGTTGAGGATGAGGTCTGGAAGAAGTACCCGGATTTGTTCGGTGAGAATTGGTCCTAATTTCGAGGACGAAATTCTTTGAGGATGGTGGATTGTTACATCCTAATCCTTTGCTAATTGGGTTTATTGTGATTAGGTGGAGGATTAGGGGAGGAGGAGATGGAGGGCTGAGATGGATGGGAGGAGTTGTGATGGATGGTGGAGATTGAAAGAGGTGGAGTATATAAGGTTGGAAACTCTTCTCTCTCTCTCTCACACTTGTCTCTCACTCGTTTCTCTCTCCCTCTCGCGTGATCCGCAGCTCTTTGAGGTGAGGAGGAGCTCGAGGTTTGCCGGATCGTGTGATTCGAGGCTCGCCGGATCGGATAGCCGGAGGAAAAGGATCGGGTTCGGGTTTTCACCGGAGAAGAAGAGATTTGCGAGGAAGCGCTCGCCGAGGTTCTTCAAAGGCTTCTTCAAGCCTTAAGGTATGCCAAGCTTTAGTGTAGACCTCCTTTTAGCCTTTGCGAGGGTTGGAGTGGCCGACGGTAGGCCGGAAGGCTCGTCGAGAACCTTGCAGCAGCATTTCTGCTCTGCAACGGTCGACCGACGGAATGGCGCGGTCGACCGGTCGTAGTGTGTTTTGGGCGGAAAACCCTTGCACCGGTCGAACGATACTCTTCGAGTGGTCGACCGGTGGTGCGTTTTACCAAGGGAGAAATGCTCTGTGTGTTTTCGGTCGAACGGGTCCCCTTTGCCGGTCGACCGGAAAGTACTGTTGTAGGTCGGTTGGGGGCGTTGACCATCTAAACGGTTGACCGCTCATTGACTTCGTTCGACCGACGTTTAAGTTAACTTATTGGCCGGTCGACCGGGAGTGTGGTTTCGGTCGACCGTGTAGTGCGGTTTTGTTGGGGGATTTCCCTGGTTGTTTTCGGTCGACCGTGATCTGAGGGTCGTTCGACCGTTGGTGCTTTTGAGCGAGAGAGGATTTTCCCTGTTGGATTTCGGTCGACCGTGATTTGAGAGTCGTTCGACCGGTTGGACATTAATTCGGTTTTTCTGAGGAATAGTTGTGGTGTTCGGTCGACCGTTTGGGTTCTTCCGTTTGACCGTTTGGGCACTATTTTGCATATGGATGCTTGTGCCGTGTGTTGTTGGATCCGCCTCGAGGGCAACGGGTCTCCGGCGTTTTTTGGGGCGACGATACAGATATTGTCGGCCTGAGAGGAGGGTCGTGTTGTGGCTCTGAGGAGCGGGTGCCGTGTGTGCACGTTGTGTTGTGGCTCTGAGGAGCGGGTGCCGTGTGTGCACGTTGTTGTTGTGGCTCTGAGGAGCGGGTGCCTTGTGTGCACGTGTGATTGTGGGGTTGGGGTGAGAGGACCCTTGAGACCCGTGGCTGATGATGTTCCGGCGGTGCCTTGTGTGCACGTGTGATTGTGGGGTTGGGGTGAGAGGACCCTTGAGACCCGTGGCTGATGATGTTCCGGCGGTGCCTTGTGTGCACGTGTGATTGAGGGGTTGGGGTGAGAGGACCCTTGAGACCCGAGGCCGATGTGTTCCGGCGGTGCCTGGTGTGCACGGGAGATTGTTGTGTTTTACTGCATTTCATTTCATTTCATGTTTCATTACGCATATTATGTTCATATTTTAGGGGTCTGGCATACGGGGTTTCCCACGGGAAACTCAGGCATATTCTTGTTTTATGTCAGGTCGTACACGTCAGTAGGAGGTGGTGACTGCGGACAGGAGCACCCAGACCAGATCATGTCTCTTTGGTTCTTCGAGGTGGATGATTTTCCCCTGTACATATGTTGTATATCTTTTGTGTTAGGTTGTAATCATCTTTGACTCTTGTATTGTACAGTTTCCCTATTATGTATATCTGTACTTGTGGTTTGGTGACGTCCCCTGTGTTAATTCTTTATCTGTTTAAAGTTTTAAATTTTCCGCTGTTTCGGGGCGTTACAACTCAGTTCATTGCAAATCATTTCAATGGCCCGATTACATCCAGCCTAGAGAGTCACGAGGTCACATGTGAGAACTCAACTTCAAAATTAACTCATAGGTGAGAAATTACGTGAACCTCGTAATTACAGGGGAGAACTTAAAATTACTAACGTGATATAATTTTTTATTGCTCATACATGCATGCATGACCTAATCTAAAGGTTAAGACAAGTGTTATACTTTCTCCTACTAGTGTGAGTTTGTCACCGCCTACTTAGTAACTAATTGTTGTATCGTTGTTCAATTGGTGTCAGTAGAATTTGTACCTTTACAGTGCCAAAAATATCTAGACAACCCTGCTTGTAAGGGAAAACAACCTCCTTTTTCTGGCAAATTAATTATATCGGATCTCATTCCACTGTAGGGCAACTACACCATCAAATTGTTATTATTATAATTCAGTAATTCTCCAGTAAGATTGTGGTTTAATATAATTATTTTAAACATCTGTCGTCGTTCATCTTAAATTTTCTAAGTAGATCAATGTGACGACGACTATATTAATAAAATAATCTAACAGTAAATATTAACAGTAAAGATAGTAAGAGCTTAAATATAAGAATGTAAGAGCTCAATTTTAACCTTATTATTATTATTTGTTGTCCTTCCGTCTTTCTCGGAGTGTCAACCAACTCGATCGATAACCATCAGTCCACCACGACGATGAATGTAACGCTCCGAGTCCGGACAACTGCTCACCCGCCCGAACTCGGTGCGTTAAGATACGATCCACGAACCTGACCGCTGCGCACTCTGATATTTAAATCCATCTGATAGGCTCATAATTAATCTGAAAAATATAATCAACAATTTGTGAGCTCGACAGCCCGCAAGTACCGACCGTTAATCAATCAGAATCATAATCATGTGGAAAATAATACAGAATATGACATTCGGTCAATAAGCACAATCAAGAAACATGCGTCACAAATAAAATGCATGCATATCAATCTGAAACCCCCATTCAGATTCGACTACATCCTGTACTTCTGAAATCTATCAATTTGTCAGACGCACACCTGATAGCTCCACACTAACGACAGACAGTCCTTTCCTCTCTCGGGTGGCTCCACGCTGTCCGTTAGGCAGCTCTTTCCTAAGTTGTTCTGCCAGAAACATACACACAGCCACAAGACATGTCGACCGAAACACCACCATGCAATCATATGCATATCCATAAAATCAATATTAATGTTCAACATGCATGCAACTACGAATATCAAGATAGACAGACATGATATGAAACTGAAGAATAATGAATCAGTACTTGCCTCAAAATCTCCATCTTTTTCTTATCTATATTCTTCTCAAAATTTCATCTTCTCCTAAAACCACACAATCATCCAACATTCTTAATTAGTCCATTAAGATATTTGATTATTAACAACTTAAAAATAAGGATATTACAATGAACGACCTGTTGTCGCCGACGGCCACCGACGTGGAAAAGCAGCAACATGACGACCCCACCTCCGACCCGAACCTCGACCGCTTCCTGGAGGACGTGGACGCAATCAAGGAAGACCTGAAGCAGCTCGACGCGCTCCACCGCGCGCTTTTGGACGCCAATGAACGCGCCAAGTTCCTCTACCAGGCGGCCTCCGTCAAGGACAACAGGGCCTGCATGGAGGCCGATGTCGCCACTTGTCTTAAGAAGGCTAAACTCGTGAAGCTCCGGCTTGAGGCGCTTGAGAATGTGACCGTCCTCGGGTCGTCGGCGGAGGAGGAGAAGAAAGTACTACATGCTTTCCTTCAAAATCCACATTTTGAATGTGACCGTCCTCGGGTCGTTGTTGGGGTTTTAGAAAATGTATTTCACTTGTGGGAAATGTTACAAGTATAGAATGTATAATACTACATGAAAAGATGATAATGTTGTTTTTACTCCATATTGCTTTATAATTTTCCCGATATAATATAATTTCCTAGAGAATGTTATGTCCTCATGGGCTTCATCAAGCTTCAATAGCACCAAGATACTGTCTATAGCTTTAATACCATGAAAACGGTTAGTTACTAGGGATAGTTGAAAGGTTTGCATACGTTCAAACATATTTAAGTTGAAAGGTTTGCACACGGACATACTTTTCGAGAGGAAAAAAGGTATGGAGAAACTCTTTAATAACATATTTCTGAACCAAAACAAAATTTAAAATTGTATTTGGTCTCACTCAAACACCAAATCAATCTTTGAAAATCTTACTCAAAAGCTATGTTTTCAAAGGCTGTCCAAATATGACCTTAAAACTACAAATTAATAATTTCTCTACAGGTACCACACAATCACCGGACAACAACCGGATGAAGCAACATTAGACGAGTTGATATCCACAGGAGAGGCAGAGACACTTCTCCAAAGAGCAATACACGAGACGGGACGAGAGGAGGTGATGGAGGTGGTTACAGAGATCCGCGAGAGGCACGAGGCATCCAAGGAGTTGGAAAAGAGCTTAGTAGAGCTGTACCAGGTGTTCGAGGAAATGGGCTTGTTGGTGCAGGCACAGGGGGAGCAGCTGAACAATATCGAGGTTCAAGTGCATAGAGCTTCGTCGTTCATTAGACAAGGGGTGGAGCGACTGCATCGCACGTTGATTTACCTGAAGAGTAACAGAGCGTGGGTCTGCAGTGGACTTTTAGTCCTACTTGTCGTCGTCGCCATTGCTGTTGTTCTCACCATTGTTTGTTGAGAAAATAGTCCCACATTGCTAAACACAAAAAGTGTACAACACTATATAATAAAGTTGGATCCTCTACCCTTCACCTAAGTACTTAGGTTTTGTTGAGGTGGTGGACCAACCAAATTTATCATGGTATCAGAGCGGGTCGATTGACCTGTGGGGGCTCACTCCAACCTATATTGTTCACGCGTAGACACGGAGAAAATTATCCCGGTCACGCGTGCGGGGGAGTGTTGAGAAAATAGTCCCACATTGCTAAACACAAAAAATGTACTTAGGTTTTGTTGAGGTGGTGGACCAACCAAATTTATCAGTTCTCAACAACAGGAAAAATGGCAACGGCAACAAAAACTTGTATTGATGCTTATTAACAAAAAGTAACAATAAGTTGTATTGGTGCTGCTGATGTGTGGTTTTTGTTTGATTATTGATGCAGGCTTGGGATGTTTTGGGTTTTTTATACATGTATGCTTATTGATTGTTTGTTGTTGGAAAGGCATGTTGACAGTATATTGTGAAGATAATTTGGTTCATCTTTGCTCTTATGAGTCTTGCTTTTTTTGTTATGGAAAAAACTAAAATTCCATTAGATAAGATCAGTTATGAACTACAACTCTACAAGGCAGCAACAGCTTGCCTTTTTTGTTTGTACGAGATGGTTTACATGAGGTTATGATATAGTACAAATTTTCTGAAGTTAATTATGTCTTAATGTTTTTAAGGTGGTTTATATATTTAGATTAGTGGATGTTGACCCACTTAAAATTGACCATTTGGCTTTTTACAATTACCAACAGTAATATAAGGTAGAACAGTTCATATTTTTGGTGTATCGTGATAATATAATTATATATTGCTAAAATACTATTTTATACATTAGATAATACAATAATAACATAACATAATATTAAAATAATATTTTCTAATACGGCAATGTTATGATCATATGTCAACAAAATTGTGTACTAAATTATAAACAATATTAAAAAACACAAAAAAGACAGAGAATTCCAGTGCCCATCTATACTTTTATAATATTGACTGATATTTGAAATATATATATGAAATTGCCTTTAAAGATGATGTTTTTTTTAACAAGAGTCATAAAAATATTATATCAAGACCCAAGACACAACCCGTTATCACTAGAATTCGATAATGGTCGTAGTTATCGCAAGATTATGCACCTACAGACTGAAGTAGCCTCCTTTGAAATTATATTATTATTGTTGCTTTGAAAAAAAAAATCAAGCACCTCAATGAAACCGCCACCAGTATCTGATAAATTCCTTGTTGCAACTCCATCAATCACCAATCACAAAACCAATCCAAACCTCTCACCAAATTCCCAACACCATCAAATTAATATAATTCAGCAACAACATACTGTCATACACCATGATCAACCTCTTAACCAGCTCCTTCTCAAGGCTAGCGACCGGCATCGGCGACCGCGACTTAGAGCAACAAAAGCCACCAGACCCTCTCGACGAATTCCTCAAAGAGATACACGAAGTCAAAGACGAAATCAAACGCCTCGACTCGCTCCAAAAGACGCTACTTGACGCCAACGAGCACGCCAAGTTCCTCTACCAGGCGTCTACAATCCGGGCCAACCGAGCCCAGATGGAGGCTAATGTTGCTACTTGTCTTGAGAAAGCCAAACTAGTCAAGCTCCGTCTGGATGCTCTTGATTGTGCCAATGTTGCTAACCGTAATTCTCCCGGGCGTGGCCCGGGATCGATGGAGGAACGAACAAGGACGGTGCAAGTGGTGATGTTGAGGAAGAAGTTGAAGGATTCCATGATCGGGTTTAACCGAGTTAGAGACAAAGTCGCTGTTGACTATAGAGAAGAAATGCAACGTAGGTACTGGTTTGGTTTGATGATTTCTACTTATCATCTTAGTTAAAATAACTTTTTAGTGGTTCATTTCCCTTTTACCTTAATTCGCTTCGTTGATATGATAGTAATGCTTTTGCGGGGAAAAAAACTTGTCACCAAAAATATGTTGTTATTTTGTCTTGAATTACCTGAGCTTGCTCTTTTTTCTTGTGTTGGTGAAGAGTTGTGCTTGGAAAGATCAACTGGTAATAACTAAAAGTTAAATATTTTGCTATGATATTTCTATAGATGCATGTCTCCTCATCACAATTGAATCACATATTATCAAAGAAATCCAAATTTAATGAATTTATCCGTAGCAATTTGACACACACACACATATATATATTAGACTTTTTATAACTTTGTGAAGCAGTCATATCAATTAAAAATTTCTACAACTCTGATACCACGAAGAAATCTCGCAGAGTAAATAAAATACACTTGCGTTATCAAAGGTTGTACTAGATGAACACACATGTCGACTTAAAAAATTTAGATAAGAGAAACAATTAGCTACAACGAATCACCCTCCCTCAACTATCTTAGAAGATTTTAACAACCTAAAGACACCATTCACTACTATCCCAAACTTAACAAGTGAGTTGGTGGACTAGTAGGTTTGAAGTACACAAACAATTATTTTACTACAAAAGATTGAACATTTGATCAAATTTTTCAATGTACATCTACAAGATTCTGACAAAAGTTCAACAGGTACTATACCGTTACCGGAGAACAACCCGACGAAGCATTGCTAGACACACTAGTATCGACTGGGGAGGCAGAAACATTTCTACAAAGGGTGATACAGGGTGGGGGAAAGGGTGAGGTGATGGAAGTGGCGACGGAGATTCGTGAGAGGCACGACGCGTCCAAGGAGCTAGAAAAAAGCCTGGTGGAGTTGCACCAAGTGTTCCGGGACATGGGCGTGTTGGTGGAGGCGCAGGAGGAGCAACTGAACAGGATTGATTATCACATGAAGCGGGCTTTGTCGTTCGTCATAGAAGGGACTGAGCAGGTGCGGAAGGCGGTTGTGCACCTGAAAAGTAGCAGAAAGTGGGAATGCATTGGGACTTTGATCCTGCTGTTTATTGTTCTTATTGTTGTTCTTTCTGTTGTTCTTTCTGTTATAAAAAGTGGGAGTAGTGGCAATAACAACAAGAACTAGTATTGGTTCTTGTTATGCATGTGGTTTGTGTTTTGGTTGTTAGTTTGAGTGGTCGTTTTTTTGTTTTGTGTAAATGTATATTTGATTGCTTTCTTGTTAGTTGTACACTTGTGCATTAATTGTGGAGATTATTTGGCTTACCATTTCTCTGTTTCTTTGGTAAGTCTTGCTTTTTTTTTGTATGATGGAAAGATCAAAATTCTATTATTAAGATATGTTATGAACCAAAATAGGACCAGAATTTTTCTATTTTTAACCGTATGAGTAGGCTTAGAGGTGTTATGAAATAGTACAAATGTTTTGCAGGTAATCATAATTGTGTTTGAATGTTACAAGTTCAGGTACCAATTGTTGCTCGGGAGCTCTGTGGAAGCTTACATCAACATGTTGAATTGCTGTATTTTACATTCCAAATCTATTTATAGTAACATCGCAACGTAGTCGGTATCAACAATAAGTTTATGTTAGCATATGTGATATCAGAGTCGACGAACTTAAAATCGAGCGTCACCAATTCTAGATAAACCGAGAAAATCAATCCAAATGAAACTTTTTCATGGTAAATATCAAATACGAAATTGGCTTCACGTGTTATTCACATAATACATGACATAAATGATTGGGAACCGCCATTTTAAAAACTATTGATACGATAATAAATAAAATCATCTGTAACATGATTCAGAAAACCAGACTGAAACTGCTTGAGCAGATTTTTCAGACATTTTACAAATGTTTTGCAGCAGGTCGTTATATTTGAAATTTCAAATTATTGGATGTCGACCCCTTTGAATATCGTGTAGAAATTTGACTCCTCTTTAAGGAAAATTCTTAGCAAATACCAACCTTAGAAATGACTGCAACACCAGAATCAGTAGAATAAGACACCTATAAACAACCTTCACAATTTTATTGCTCTTGATTTGTTGGGGTCTACTAAACACACATCACTTGTTACCGTTCCTTAAAGGAGACCATTAGTTTATCCGATATACATGATATTTTCATTTAGAAAAGCAATCTATACTTTTCCAAAAGTAAATATTTGTGCAGTCAACCAACTACGAAATGCAGAAAATAACAGGAATGTGAAGAAGGTAAAGTTTAATATGCTAAAATGGCAATGAGCTCGACAGTCTCGAAATTAATGATCAGTGTCCTACCAGTGTAACGGTATATAGTTTTTGTTTTGCACGATTGTCGGCAGAATTGGATTAACTTTCTACAGCATCTCGATCATCTTCGTGGTACAAGTACAAACCAAGACCGAAACGAGCACATGCTTTGCAGAAGGCAATTTCCTCAGCAACAGCAACAGGATCCATGATCTGAACATCTTTCGAGGATACCGTCCCGATGGATTCACGATGTGCCTGCAGAATACAACGACCTCGGCTTGAGATGAAGAACCATACTGATTACCAACCCCAATCTTAGTATGCTAGTTTACAGCTACTATGGAGAAGATGAAACCAAATAAAATTATTAGTCTGTTCGGTCTCATGAACAAGCTGAATTACCCCACAATCATAGACCATTAATAGTTAAGATCAAGGATTGAATCCTAAACGATAGATGCAAGTCATATCCTAGAGTATGGTTTGAGAAAGGTAGAAAACATTCAAAATATAATTCAGTTTTAATGTTTTATGGATGTAAGTTTGAATCAATTTGCATTTGATCTCAAAATATCAAACTAATATAGGAAATTTTGAGAGAGATATAGTTAAATCTATGACTTGAATCTTAATTGTCTTCTCAGCTACATTTTCAAGTCAATGAACTATTAATTTAGTCAGCGTCTAGAGGGTCAAACATCTCACCATCAATTGAAGACAGCATGTACTAATCAAAACAACAGATAATAATATTGAAAACTATTTTGAATGGTAAATCAAATGCTTGGCGATGAGAAATTTCATTAGACATTTAATGAATTTGTGATGAAACTCGGTATAATAGACAATTAACAAATCATTGATTAACAAACTAGGAAGTTACCTCACCATCAGAACCTCGTATAGTCACACGGTAAACCACAGAAACAGTTCCATCATCTGAGTAAATGGCATCGCGTATTTCTCCACACCATCCTGAAGCAAAGAGAGTGATTTCAACAGCATGAACAAGTTATTTGGCAGAAAAATACGATATCTTTGTGTAATGCTTTGTATATAAGATACAACTTTTGAAACTTTAAAACACAGATTCAATAGAAATGTTGTTACTCTGATAGGACACTAAGGGTTCACTGCAGTTCAGATTTCTGATATTGTTTTTCCAAATGAATTCAACTTCGAAACCAAGACTGCTAAAATGCAATTGGTGTAATGTTCAGTAGGAAGTTCACACAAGATCACAAAGTGCATGTGTCATACATGTTCTATAAGCTATATTCCAGACTAATCAACTTCATTTTAAGCCTAACACAACAATTGACGTTCTTTGTAGGATTCGAGGCTTGTCAAAAATGGCAGATGTTACAAAGACTAAAAACTCAGAAGTGAATAAAATCTCCCAAAGGTAAGTAATTGTTTCATCCTAAATATTCATTTTGGACAAGAAAATGTTCTTTCTATAAGAATAAACAAGAATTCTGCGAAAAATGCCAAAAACTGAATTAGAATGGCATGAAATTGAGTTGAAATTGTCACTGAGATATATCAAAGTTAAACTGAAACTAAACTTGGTAACCTAGAAGCTCTAAGGGGTCCATTTAGGTGCTTCCATGTTCATGTGAGCGACTCGAGGACACCGACATCCCAAAATTAAAGGGAAGTCATCATGTTCTCGACTTCTAATAACCTGCTCTTTTATTAGAACCAAGTTATAGAGTGCTTCTCAACCTGCAATTTTATATGAATCACGAGTTTGTTATCCAAATGTGGACGCAGAAATCATGTTGTGGTGCTTGTTTGGGCATTCACGTGTGTTTAAAAATTCCACATACGGAAGCGTCTCAAAACTTGTAACCCAACCGGACTTAAAAAAGAGCTCAAATTCAAGTTTGGAAGTATGAGTTATATTTGAAAATCGGTACCCAGTCTTAAAACAGGATACTCTAATTACGCACAAAATAGAAAGAATTTTAAAAAAAAAGAAACAAACCTGGGGCATAGAAGCTGAGCATTCTGTTAGCATGGTACCTAGACAAACAGCAAAAGCAGTAACCAAAACAGATCAAAAGACAAATTACAAAAAAAACTAACAACTTTGAACTGTATTTTCAGAAAAATGGTACCATGAGATGGAGTTGTCTTGTGGATTGATGATGTTATCCGGCACGCGTTTGTTGAGATCCCTTAGGATCTCAACAAGAGGCCGTATCATACGCGACGGGCCTCGATCCATCGGAACCACATAATTGGAGTTAGGGACCCCCCCACACCTCCCCATCACCAGAGACTTATTCTCAGTTCTCTTCCCTTCATTTTTCAACTTCCAACTCGCTCGGGTGACCTTGTGGGTAAGGGTAATTCTCCGGCAAGGTGTCTTGACCGGAGAAGAGAGAGTGGTGCCTGTTGAGGGGATGGTTAGGGACATCATTTTGGTTTGGTTGAATGGAATGGGAATTGAGGAAAGAAGGAAATTATGCATTACTACTATACTTTCGCCACCAACCAACCAGCACTCATCCCACCTACCCGCCAACTACAACTTCACATGCCACACCCCACCTATTACCTGCTTTCTCTCTCTCTTTCTCTAGGCCGCCACAGGTCCACGATTTTTTTCAATAAAGTTCTTTTGTTTTCAATGTGCTGGTTTCTGAAAGTCAAAATAAATTTAAAATTTACAAGAAAATTTGGTCTTTCTATCAAAGTTATTACAAAGGAGCTCAACTCTTCGAAAACTTTTCTTCTCTGTAACACAGTAGATAATCATGAACTCAAACCCCAAATTTGAATAATCAACAATGCACACGAAGTCACCCAGCATCTGAAATATGGAAAATTGTCACCGCATCAGAAGCATCAAACCTGAATCAAGTGAAAGAAGAGTTTCAACAAAAGCTGGGAATCGACTAATAAGCCATTACAAAATATCCAGCTTTTTTGGTCAAGAAATCTCACTACCCATTACACTTGTGATCCAGCACAAACCAGAAGTGGTAATAAATAAATAAATAAACAAAAATTATTACATTTCCGTTTCATTTGTACATGACAATCGCTGTGTGGTGCTGGAAAGAGGATCATAAACACTTCGCTTCATAGCAGTTTCCGTCAGTGAGTAAAATGGTTGTTAGAAGAAAGGAATTCCCAAGAATGACCATTCATATCAAGTTGGCACCCATTCCACCTGCCCATTCAGACTTCATTCCATGAAAATCATTACCATTACGTAATCTAGCTTATGTTAGTGTTGTTTGGTGAACACAATTGAAGCAGAGGGGCATACTGTTAGCTACCTTTTCCAGCTTCCGACGGAACATTGTTTCGACTTCTTTGCGAAGGACTTCCAAGTCAACAGCGAAATCTTTGTATTCCTCTGATAACATCAAGTTTTCAAGCTTCTTCTTCATAGTATCTAATGCGCCTTCAAGGTTACACTCATCTCTCAAGGTGAGGGCCTTGTTGTGGTCAAGTTGTATGAGACTACGGAGAGAAAATAAGGCCTAATAATAAATTAATAACACATAAACTTCAGTCATCAAGGTAAGTTAATTGCTAATAACCACTTTGCAGATAATAGAGTACTATATAACAAGCAGGAGTACCGCATGCCAGTATTGTTTAAATTGATTCTAAATGCAGTGCAAAATAGATTTTGCACCTTTTCCTGAAGATCAAGGTCAGAAGATCCTAATAGGTCAACCATAGATTTCAACAGAAGGCGGTTTGAGAAGACAGGGTACTTCACATTTTCCATATGTTCCAACTGAAAATCAACTAGATCTGCCACTAAAAACACAGCTTTCTTGCGGAGCCTGATATCAATGCTTGCATTGCTCAATATGCTCTACAGAACAAAATGATCAGGATGTTATCACATTCTAGATGTGCAATTGTATGGAGGCTTCTCTTTTCAATTTACCTGAAGCAACATTACCCCAGATTCAGCATAGAACAGCTCCTGACCATCATTGTTATTTCGAATCAATGCAGACACTGCATACAATGCTTTTATGGCTTCTTCAGCTTGACCTGATTTAACCATCTCCATCAGTTTTGGCAGAGCTCCACGACCAAGTGCCTGGACAAAAACGAGAAAAATAATATGCAATTATTCCAGAGAATTCTGGTATAAATTTCCATATCAAAAAAATAAGATAGGTCATGATGCACAACGGCACAAGCTCGCTTTTGCTTTATTAACAGCGTATCTGCTTTGACATAAAAATGTCGGTCTTATCTACTTTGACATAAAAATGCACTCATATCACATTATTTATTGCATAGGATTATTGTTCATTTCTCATATTGGAATAAGAAACTACTTTATCACTATCAATTACAAGGAGCAGCAAGAACATAGAATGGTGTGATACTCAGATTCTGATATTGTCAATACAATGATTGACTAAAAATTCTACCAAAATCCAGAGAAGTTGGGCCCTGAAGAGGAAAAAGATAAATAAATCATGTTATTAACAAACATGGTCAATATCTTGAACGAAATCTTTACAAAGTTCCCACATTTTTATATACGAATTTGCATGTACTCGCACTTGAACAAGATATATTCAAGTTGCATATTGCTGCAACAATTCTCCTCTAACCTACATATACAGACCATGGAAGAGCCAACACTAGTCGGCTATATCTGCATAATTTCCTGGTATATTATCATGAAAAATCAATAAACCCTGGTATAGTGGTATAGTATAATTCAAATTCTAAAAGTTATTAGCGATAAAAAAACTAAGTTATTGTCATTTTGAAACATTATGAATCTAATTTGAGTTTTGGATTTAGCTCTTAAAATATAACTCGGGGGCCTTTTAATGCAAGGATGTTGACATTCAAAGTGAAATGAAGCACAAACATGATTTGTCGCATTTGACTTTCAAGAGTTGTCTTGTCAATTTTATATGTTTGAGTCCAAGTATGTCCAGTCTAGGGCTTTAAAAATATAAGCTCACAAATATTTTTTGTCTAAACTTAGCTGATTTGGCAACATAGTGCAAAATAATAAAGTTCTGACTCCTGAAAACATATGAATCGATGTGCACAACTGCACAAGAATAAAAAAAGGCATGTTAATATCATACTGGAAATATATAAAAAATGCTAAGTTAGTGGTCAGACTTGTCAACATAAACGGACACCAATAATGCTTTACCAGCCAGATACTTTAAGATACCAAGATAAAACAAGCTAATAGATGAACAATTGCATATTGGACATTCAATGAAGAACCTACCTGATTTTGAACAAATAGATTGTTTTGACAAGCTTTCCCGATTATCCAGGCAGATGTTAACCGTATCTTATAGTCCGAGTTTTGGAGCTCCCTCACAACAGCAATTATCCCACCATGTTTATCAAGATCTGATGTAGATGTAAGGTCAAAACAAATTAGTGTAATTACAGAACAGAAACTACAAAATGATGATTATGCAATTAAATTAATGCTTTAATTCATTTTAGTAACAGAAGCTTCATGACTTTCATGGCTAGCAATTGTAAGTAATAGTAATGATAGAGAATGAACAGAAAGGGGGACAGCATGTCGCCAATTTCAAAGTAGGGTATCTGAAAATACCATATACACTACTGTTGCCCCTCTAGTCAACTTAAATAAAACCAAGTCACCAGATGTTGCCATATGACTACCATTCAGGAATTCATAACTAATGAATACCAAAAAGATATCAACATGTTACTAGTAGCGGTGGTTTGTCAACCAAGAGATTCCAATTGTATTACTAAGCTGAAGGAAGTAGAAACTGTCCATCAAGCAGACAACAGGACACAGCATAGCCACAATATGCTCAAGACTAGTGGTGACAATTTCCGTAATGCATCACAAACGCCTACAACTTTACTATAATGTTCAAATGAATGGAAAAAAGGCCCATTTCAAGTGTAATGGAAACGCATGACAGGATAATAGGTAAAATGTTTCAGAAATATCCAAGTGAAAATTGCAGGTTATTTACCATTGGCATTGTCAATTGCCTCAACTAGGATCAGGAGTTCATCCAATGCACGCTGACGGTCTTCAATAGGGAGCGAGGAATTGCTGAGGTCAGCTATTGCTATTCGCATTAATTCTCCATCTGATGGAGTCTTCAGTTTGTCCATCAACTCCTGTGTTTAGAAGGCAGATATTCAAGCCAGTTCTTTTCTTAGCACTAAGAATATTCAATAAATTCCGCAATTCATGCTTAACAATAATAAATTCTCAGAACGAGCACAACTCTAAATAAACAACTATAGTTAAATATGCGGTGATTTCCAAGGAGGGAAAAACCTATGCTGCATGGACACTAGATTGCCAGAGCATCATTCTATGTCTGGTCCAAGTAATATACCTAGTGGGTAGTGAAATTCTAAAATTAATCCATCCGAATAAGTGGTTCCTACCAAAAGCCAATCGACCACACTGTTGATGACTTGAAAGCTCAAGTGTTTTTTCGAGCACACATGTCACCCATGCAATCGTATTATCAACTGCCTGTTGGGCCACTCAAATCAAAAAAATTGTAGCATTTTCAAACCCACCAAGACAGGGAAAAGGGTTAAGCTTCTCCCCTCTTGGCACGTTTTTTACCCAAAGAAGTTTGTACCCATTACATGCATTTCTCCAGCATTCTTCAGTCTTATTTATCTATCTACCTCAATAACAATGTCGTTGATCTTTCTAAATTTAAGACATTTCAATGAAATAATATATTCATTCTATGTGAATCAACATCAGAATCAATTTTTTTTGCATATTAACAAAAAAAGAAAAGAAAACCACACATCTTGCCTTTGATAACGTCGTAGTAATTTAACCCAATATTCATAAAAGTCACCAGAATATTGTATATGGAAAATGCAAGACCTTGTCAAACAAAATTTAGTGTTATGAAAACCACCTTAAGGTAACAAAAGTTACAAAACAGTTGAAGAACACAGAAAGAAGATAAAGGAGCACAACCAGAGGATGTAGCATGAGTGAAACATCAACCGGAGACCCAAAGACACATTGCAGCTACACAGATTAAGCAATAAACTTTGCATACTCAAAGAATCCTCTAACTAGCCTAATGAACGACTAGATACAAGTAAAATCACACTCTCAATACTGAAATTGTGTTAAGCCAGTGTCTGACTAAATTCAATGCACTGAATCACATAGCACTCATTCAAAAGAAAAACTAAAAAAGGCACTAGTAAAGTAACCCAACTCTGGTTTTTCCTCAATTCAGAAACACAAATAATAACAAAAGAGACAGAAAAGCAAACAGACTCTTGAATGAAAACCATCTCACGGATTCTCTATGCACAAAAACAAACCAAGCTGTACCAATTTCAGATGAAACAAAACAGCAGAAACAATAAAACAAAATCTACCTTAATTTCTGCTTGTCGTTCTCTTAGTTCATTTGAAGAGAGTCGTTTCACATCATTTGCCTTCTCCTTCAACTTAGCTGGATCCGAATGACCTAAAAAATAAACCATGAGATATAAGTTAAAAAGTAGACAAATTCTAAACTTTCACCACTACTAATGAGGATTTCTGGATTTAAAATTAAAATAATCAGAGGGGGTAAATAGGACAAAATACAAATCAAAGAATGCAATGTGCAATAGCTCCATAAAAGAACTTCACATTTTCATTAATCTTTTCCCAATAACAACTCAAACTAACGGGTCATAAAATCCAAAGCTTAAACTTTCTACCCAGAACTATAACGATCTTTGCTCACTCCCACAAACAGCATGGTTTGTCTACCCATGGACTGCACTGACTGACAACAACTTCACCCAACCACCACAAATTAGCCTTAAAAGTGCTCAGGTGCCCCATGATGGATAAATTATAGTCATGGTTTATGTCACATTCAGATTAACACTCCTACAACTACAAGCACTCTAACAACCGATCATGTGATCAAATCATCAAATGAGCTCTTGTATGTGTGAATTGTTCGAGCACTAAACAAACTCTCTCTTTTTTGTGATCGGTAGCGCTAAACAGACTCGACCACAATCTCATTCCATTATTTTCTTAGTTTTTCCTGCAAATCAATCACCATTCACCCAGAAGGTCAAAAGTCCCTCCACAAGTTCAACTCCCCACTTCTTCAGAGTTTTCCTAAATACCAATCACCTAGAAAGTAGAAATCTTTTCATAGATTAAGTTCCCTACTTCCTCAAGGTTTTCCTACAAACCAAATACCTAAAAGGCCAAAAGTCTTTCCATAAGTTTAGTATCCCACTTCCTCAAACTTTTCCTACAAACCAATCACCTAGAAGGCCAAAACTCTTTCCACAAGTTCAGTTCCCCAGTTCCACAAAATTCTCCTACAAACCAACCACAACATAAACTACACCACAGCTACCAATTGATTTTAGTCATCGAACTCCAATCGCAACTGGTTTTGCAATTTCTCGACAAGCCAATCACACACAAGTTCACAATTCACTATAGAAGCTCAGTTCTCCACTTCCTCAAAGTTTTTCCACACATACAACATAAACTACACCACAACTACCAATTGATTTTAGTCATCGAACTCCAATTGCAACTTGTTTTCTCAATTTCCCTATAAGCCAACCACCCAAAGTTCACAATTCACTACATAATATGTTCAGTTCTCCACTTTCTCAAAGCTCTCCTACACGCTAATAACAACAAAAAACGCAACTACCAAATGATTTTATTCATCGAACTTCAGTTCCACGACATTATTCCTAATAAACCAGTGGAGAACTGGTTTCTCAAAGTTCTCGCAATTTTCCTACAAACCAGTCTCGCAAAACGCCACAAATCATACCGAAATATCAGTTCTCCACTTTCTCAAAGTTCTCCTACACGCTAATCACAACAAACTACGCAACTACCAAATGATTTTAGTCATCGAACTTCAGTTTCACGACATTATTCCTAATTTTCCTACAAACCAATCACGCAAAACACAACAAATCATACCGAAAGTTCAGTTCTCCACTTCCTCAAAGTTTTCCTACACGCTAATCACAACATAAACTATGCAACTACCAATTGATTTCAGTCACGGAACTCCAATTTCAACACATTATGCCTAATTTTCCTACAAACCAATCACGCAAAACGCCGCAAATCATCAAAAAATCCCAGTTCTCCACTACCTTAAACTTTTCCTACAAACAAACCAAACACCCAAACTTCACCGAAATTCCGAGAGAGAAAAACAGCGAAACGGAAAGTTGGAGCACTAGAGTTGTAGAGCCGGGGTTTACCAATCGCCCACTGCAGCATCCCGTCCAGGGACGAGAATCCGCCGGCCAACTGGTCGTCCTCGGATCCGGAGTGGTAGGCCTGGAGATCGTCGGCGTCCTTGGCGGAGGACCAGAGCAGCCCTCCTCCCCCCGCTGTCGACCTGTTCCGGTCACCATCCGCCGCCGCGACGAGGAGGAGGACGAGAAGGAGGAGGGATCGGCGGAGAGGCATCAAGAAGGGTCGCTTTTGGGGTTTTTGGAATGTTGAGTTGAGTTGATTTGACAGAGGTTTGGTTATTGGGTTTGGTGATTGATGGATGTATTCGAGGGGAATGGTGACCTCATGGGGCCAATCCCACGACGACACGTGGTGGATTTTCCTTAGGTTAATTTTATGTTATGCTGGACCGAAATTTTCTAATATAATAATTTTTAAATAAAAATAAAAAAACTAAAAAAAAAATTGAAAAGTATTCGGACCACAGATTACACCCACGATCCGTGCTCGAATTTTGCACCTCTCCCACTCATCTCCTCTCCACTCTTCTCCTCTCCTAGCTCTGTCTCCCATCAGCCCATCAGATTTTTTTTCGACGTAATTACTCTCTATTCTGACGTTGACCGTTATTCTGAAAACGTAACACACATAATTCATCAGAGTACTTATTTTGTGATCCACGTTAATTTTTCGCATTTTTTTTACGTAAGAATTAATAGAATTAACATTTATTTTCTTTGTTAAATATTAATATTTGGAAAAAAAATTAAATTTATATTAAATTTAATTACATATAGTAGTTGAATTTATGTTTCCGTTCATATATACTTAAAATAATTTTTGATACATTTCATCAATTGTATAACATGCATTTTGGCATGAAACCTGTTTTTTTATTTTGTTAAAATTAATTTTGTTTTTATTATCGTGAACAGTTTTTTGTCAAAATGAGTCATTTTAGTAGAAGTCGTTCTGTACAAAACGCACGTGAGTATAATGATGCAGTGGACAGAGAGTATTTCCCCACTTCTCGGAATACCAAATTGCAAGTTCAGAGTCAATGACATTTCCGCAAATGTAAGTACCAACAAAAATCATATTTTATTAATTTGTGTAAATACTTAAATTACATATATTTTTATTGGTTTATTTTTCACGAAATATTTTAATATATTGTAGCCGGAGGTTGTTTTGGAATGTCGTGCACATCGCCCAATCATTCATTTCCACGACAGTTTTAGTGAGACCCTCAAAAATTTGGGACTATATCAACTTGCCCAGATAAAACATACAAAGACAGACCACAAATTGATTAATGCACTTGTAGAGTGTTGGCGTCCTGAGACTCACACTTTCCAGTTGCTGGTTGGGGATGTTGGACTTACATTGCAGGATGTGAGCCGCTTGTGGGGTCTACCTATCACTGGTCATCCAATAATCGGGCACAATGATCGAGATAGTCGGGAGTTAATCAAAAGTTCTTTTGGGATTGATATCATCAATGTCGAGATGATGAGAAAATGTAAGCGAACGATGGTTGCAGATGAGCCTCAAATTTTCAAAGAGTCAAGCTTTAGCATCAGTTTACAATGGTTGCAGGTCAATTACGGGAACTTGCCGGATAATCCCACGTCATAGCAAGTGCCTATATACACAATGACTTTCATTTTAGATTTGTTCGGATCCATGGTTTTCCCTAATAGCTCTGGAACAGGCGTTCCAGTTATGTATTTGAGGTTTTTACAGGAATTGGATAAGTCGTTAGTGTACAATTGGGGTGCGGCTGTTATTTCATGTTTATATCACCACTTGTCCATTTCATGTCAAACTGGTAAGAATAACATTGGCGGTGCATTATTACTCCTTCAGCACTGGTCTTGGACTCGGTTTCCTATAACCCAACCGAGACACGTGGGTCTTGCTAAGTGTCTAGGTGGAGAAGACCCAGAATCGCGACCTCCATTTGCTATTAAGTGGCAATACTCACAGACTTATGAGGTTAGTACCACACGTAATTGTCTCACACATTACATAAATGAGTTTGAATGTATGTTGGATGAGCATGTAAACTGGCAGTCGTATACTTCATATTTGTCATTGCTTCTTGACCGGGGAATTAGTGATTGTGCATATTAGCTCGCGAGAGCGTCATTGATTCATTTCTAGATGATATCATGACATTATCCAGAAAGAACTATGAGACAATTCGGACTTTTTCAGACGCCACCGTCAGAGCCTCATGAGTGGACAGAGCTGAAAAGATTTGATAAGATAGTTCATACGGCCCGACAGAAAGATGATTGGTCAACGAAGCATCAAATTTACATACATGAGTGGGATAGACCGCATATTTATGAGGAAAACCTACCCTATGATCACAGTGAGAATTGACGGTATCGTCAGTGGTTTCAGCATAACGGTATGTACATAGTCTACATACTAAGCCAAATAGAGTTCGGTTTGGACAAGCCGTTGCCAGCCCCACGTGATTTCATCGAGGACCTCGATTACGTTCCTGGTGGACCACGTATTCGACGAATGGTATGTTTTTCTAACAAATTTGACGACTAATTTTTGTTGTTTGTTAATGTTTAACTATCAAACTATAATTTCAGGGTTACGTGGCATCCAACGGGCTGCATTTGTTATTAAGCGGCTGTATAAAAGTGAAACTAAGGGACTTTGTAAGATGTTGCTTAAAAGTCACCAACTTGATGCCGTCAATTGCGATTAGGTTCACGAATTTGAAAGAGTATTAACTAATGCTGGATTACCTGCAGATGTAGAGTCAATTCCTGGAGATGATGATGATAATGATGACTATCGTGATGAATTTTTTGTACCTACACATGAGGACCAAACAACATACAATTTGGGCTCATCCAATACATACGGTGACATTGGTGCAGGTCTATCGCATATTGGACCTTCTCATACATACGATGTCATTGGTGCAGGTCCATCGCAGTTTGTACCTTCTCATACATACGATGACATTGCCGCATGTCCATCGCTGTTTGGACCCTCTCATACATACGGTGATATTGGCGCAAGACAATCGCAACCATCCCAGTTCGGGCTTTCCTAGATTCCCGAAGATTACCCCAACTATCACACACCAAGTATTAATTATGACACTCCTCAGTTGCCACAGGCAGACTTGGGGACTTGGTTTGATGGTATATTCAGCCCAACAACTTACCATGGGTACACTTTTGCACTAACTCTTATACCGTCTATAGTTTACGAGACTCAGACACCTTTTTTACCTGTTGAGACTCAATCACCTTTTTTGCCTGTTGAGACTCAATCACTTGTTCAGACTCAGTCACATGTTTTGCATGTAGAGACTCAGGCACATTCTTCATTGGTTCCATACGAACAATCTGAGGATGATGAACAATTTGTGCATGTTGATGCGACTCCAGTCGGTCGAGGGCTCCGACGTAAGATGAAGAGGAAGATTTTCACTCCCACCTAGTAGTTGATATTTTAGTTCAGTTGTACATATGTTCTACTTTAGTTATGATTTGTTTGAAGGTAGGATCGTGTGGGTTATGGGTCCACTAATCACTATTAATCTAATCCCTAACTAATCAAGCAATAAACGCAGCGGAAACAATTTAAAGACTAGTAGGGAAATAATATGCAAACCACAAAGAGACTCGGCGTTTTTATAGAGGTTCGGCACCCCACCCGGGTCCTAGTCCTCTCTTGTAAGCTCCGCTCGACTCCGCGAGCTCCGCCTACGTCTTCACTAACCACTCCCCGTTCCGGGCCGGGAGAGAACGCCTTTACACCACAAGCAACGCGAACAACCCTCGCTTGCTTGAATTCTTCCTCTCACAATCCGAGAGGGACACTTCGGGCTTTCACCGAAGTCCTTGCTTCTTTTGACAAACCTTGTAACTGAGTGGGATTCACTCTCTAATTGAGCACACTTTGAGTAGGATGAGTATATGATCAAGTGTGTGAAGTTTAGGCTTAAAGAGTGTAGAATTGGGAGCTTTGAGGATTGAGGTTTCTCTCTAATGTATTGGGACAATTGGAGTTGGAGAGTTGTGTTAACAACAAGTCTTGATCCTCTATTTATAAGCTCCTAAGGTATTCTAGCCGTTGGGGATAGATTTGATTGGGTTTTGTGCAAGATACACAAAGCAAAAAATCGGGCTGCAAATCTGTCCAGAACCGGTCGACCGAAACTAGTACACCGGTCGACCGTTAACATGATTTCAAAGAGAACGGTCGAACAAAAGAATATTCGGTCGGACAAACGAGCTAGAACTTAACTCTACTTAAGTGAATCGGTCGAACCAAAGTACGGGGCGGTCGACCGATAAGGGGATTCGGTTGAGACAAAGGTCAATCGGTCGAACGAGAAATGTGTCGACCGATAGCAGGGAATTTGGTTTCTGAAAATATGTTCAACCGGTCGACCGAATCAAGGTCGTCGTTTGACCGGTTACCGAATGTATTTTGGGGTTAAGTTTTGTTTTATACGAATACGACCGTTATAGGAATACGACAAGAAAAACGGTCATATTAAAATCCGGGATCGGTCGACCGAAAAGGTAGAACCGGTCGACCGGTAGAGTTCGGTAAAATCACTGTGGAGAGTCTGTTATAAACCGGTCGAACTGAGAACTGGTTCGGTCGACCGGTGCACACAGGAAATCTGGGTTTAAGTTTATAAGTGATTTCCGACTAAGGTTTGGGTGATCTAATGAAGTCCAAATAAGGTGAAATTTTGTGTGTGACTTCTCTAAGGAACCTAGTGTGTATGTGATATGTTTTTAACTCTTGTATGCTCAATTTACACATGTTCCTAAGACTCAAAATGAAATCAAGATTACAAGTCTTCATTTAGCTTTATTACAAATCTTGACTTGATTTCCATCCTTCTTGAGTCTTGATCACCTGTAGAGGTTAGCACAATACAATATACATGCAATGCAATATGTGTGCTACTCTACTTCATCATAATTAAGATTAGGTTAATTAAATCATCAAAACATAGATTAAGGCCAAAAAGCCAACAATCTCCCCCTTTTTGATGATGGCAACCTATATCTTAATTCTATCTAAATACATGGAATTTGTATATGTAAACTATGCATATTAATGCTCCCCCTATGGATGTGCATAGTTTTTGATCAATTTTATGCCAAATTCCAAGTTACCCCCTTAATTATCTCTCCCCCTTTGACATCCATCAAAAATAATAAATATTTAAGACTTTAAGCATAGAATTTGGATGTCTTGTAATGAAGTTGCTCCCCCTAAATTTTGCACTTCATTACTCTAATAAAAGATATAACATTTAAGCTCCCCCTATCAATAAGGCTAGATGAAAACTATTGATATGATTCAAGTTAAGTTCATTTAAGTTTCAACTTAAGCCTTATTCTAACATCCATTTAAAATTTGACATTTAAAATCAATGGATGTGGTAAAAGATTTGCAATGAATAGGGTATATGATTTGCAATGAATTAAACTATATGATATGTCAATTAAGCATATGAACTAGACTAGAGCTAAATTTTCAGAAATTTCTAGGATAGAAATTTATACCAAACTTGAATCTTGATTAGCTCCAATCTCATTTGGTGATGCAACCGGATTCGAATTCGACGCTTTGGCTCACCCGGTCACCACCAATCTCCTCCTCAAGCTCCTACAAGAGTAGATTTGGGTACCCAAACAACTTTGGGTCCTTGAACATTAGCTTTTGGGATCCAAACCATTTTGGTTTTGGGTGCCCACACACTTGAGGAACTATGGTTAATGAACATATGCTTACCATTTAGAGTAGTGTGAGATACATGGTTTTTCAATTTAAAATTGTAACCTAAACCATGTTTTTGCAAAGATTGCCTTTGACTACCTAATAGCATGTTAAGCATATGAGTTCCATTAGTGAATCTTTCTAAATCTTTTCTTAATTGCAAGTTAGAAGCTTGAAGATTTAGTTGATCACAATCTATAGGTGTTGCTCTTAATTTATCAAGATTTGATGCATTCTTTTCAAATTTAGCAATCACCTCATTCTTCTCATTTATGCATGTATCAATTTGGCTTTGGAGATCTTTGATTAACTTTCTAGCATTCTTGTTTTTATCACAAATGATCTCATATTGTTTAACTAAGTCATGGAATGCATTTTGAAGCTCATCATGTGTATAATTTTCATTATTTGCACTAGAGTTTGAGCTATCACTATAATAAGACTTAGTTGAGCATGAATTACTAGAACAAGAGTTAGAATCTACCTCACTTTGATCTTCAATAGCCATGAAGCATGAGTGAGCCACTTCTCTTCTACTTTGTAAGGAAGAAGACGATGATGATGGTGATGAAGAATCATCCCATGTAGCCTTGTGTGCTTCCTCCTTCCTTTCTCTTCTCTTGCTCTTCTCCTTTTCTTTTCTCCTCTCCCTTCTCTCCTTTTTCTTCTCCCCTTCTCTTCTCTCATTTTCACTCTCCTCCCTCTCTTTTTCTTTTTCTCTTTTCTCACTTCTTCTACCTCTTCTTTCATTCTTTTCTCCCTTATCCCTCTTGAGGTATTTGAAGAAGTCTTGGGCAAGGACCTTAATGTCCTCTTCTTCCACCCTCCTTGGCTCATCAAAATTTGCATGTAGTGCAACCACGGAGTTTTTCTTTGATGCTTCCTTCTCTCTTCGATGACTCAATTGGAGCTCATAGGCCATGAGATTTCCAATGAGTTCCTCCATCTTCAATTTTGAAAGATCGTGCGATTCTTCGATTGCCACGACCTTGTCTTCCCAATCGTTGCTCAATGACCGGAGGAATTTTCGAGTCATCTCTCCTTCATTTATCCTTCTTCCAAGAATCAAAAGAGAGTTAGTGATATCGGTGAAGCGAGTGTTCATGTCGCTTATGTTCTCACCGATTTGCATAGAAAATATTTCATATTTATGCATGAGGAGACTTATCCTAGTTTCTTTGGTTTTGCTATCACCCTCATGATGCATTTGTAACCTATGCCATATTTCATTTGCACTTTCACATCCCCTAATTCTATTGTATTCTCCCTCATTAAGGCCACAATAAAGAATATTCATAATTTTTGAATTCATTTCAATTTCTTTCATTTGAGCCCTAGATAGAGAATCTAAATCATCTTCATTTGGGGGTATGTATGGATTTTGAATAAACTTCCAATACTTAAGGTCATTTGATATTAAAAAGATTTTCATTCTATTTTTCCAATAATCATAATTTGACCCATTAAGCAAAGGAGGCCTTGTGGTGCATAAACCCTCTAAGTGATTAGATGTTGAAGCCATGCTAAAATTACGGTAAAGTAATGAAATTTAGCTAACAAGGCTCTGATACCAAATGAAGGTAGGATCGTGTGGGTTATGGGTCCACTAATCACTATTAATCTAATCCCTAACTAATCAAGCAATAAACGCAGCGGAAACAATTTAAAGACTAGTAGGGAAATAATATGCAAACCACAAAGAGACTCGGCGTTTTTATAGAGGTTCGGCACCCCACCCGGGTCCTAGTCCTCTCTTGTAAGCTCCGCTCGACTCCGCGAGCTCCGCCTACGTCTTCACTAACCACTCCCCGTTCCGGGCCGGGAGAGAACGCCTTTACACCACAAGCAACGCGAACAACCCTCGCTTGCTTGAATTCTTCCTCTCACAATCCGAGAGGGACACTTCGGGCTTTCACCGAAGTCCTTGCTTCTTTTGACAAACCTTGTAACTGAGTGGGATTCACTCTCTAATTGAGCACACTTTGAGTAGGATGAGTATATGATCAAGTGTGTGAAGTTTAGGCTTAAAGAGTGTAGAATTGGGAGCTTTGAGGATTGAGGTTTCTCTCTAATGTATTGGGACAATTGGAGTTGGAGAGTTGTGTTAACAACAAGTCTTGATCCTCTATTTATAAGCTCCTAAGGTATTCTAGCCGTTGGGGATAGATTTGATTGGGTTTTGTGCAAGATACACAAAGCAGAAAATCGGGCTGCAAATCTGTCCAGAACCGGTCGACCGAAACTAGTACACCGGTCGACCGTTAACATGATTTCAAAGAGAACGGTCGAACAAAAGAATATTCGGTCGGACAAACGAGCTAGAACTTAACTCTACTTAAGTGAATCGGTCGAACCAAAGTACGGGGCGGTCGACCGATAAGGGGATTCGGTTGAGACAAAGGTCAATCGGTCGAACGAGAAATGTGTCGACCGATAGCAGGGAATTTGGTTTCTGAAAATATGTTCAACCGGTCGACCGAATCAAGGTCGTCGTTTGACCGGTTACCGAATGTATTTTGGGGTTAAGTTTTGTTTTATACGAATACGACCGTTATAGGAATACGACAAGAAAAACGGTCATATTAAAATCCGGGATCGGTCGACCGAAAAGGTAGAACCGGTCGACCGGTAGAGTTCGGTAAAATCACTGTGGAGAGTCTGTTATAAACCGGTCGAACTGAGAACTGGTTCGGTCGACCGGTGCACACAGGAAATCTGGGTTTAAGTTTATAAGTGATTTCCGACTAAGGTTTGGGTGATCTAATGAAGTCCAAATAAGGTGAAATTTTGTGTGTGACTTCTCTAAGGAACCTAGTGTGTATGTGATATGTTTTTAACTCTTGTATGCTCAATTTACACATGTTCCTAAGACTCAAAATGAAATCAAGATTACAAGTCTTCATTTAGCTTTATTACAAATCTTGACTTGATTTCCATCCTTCTTGAGTCTTGATCACCTGTAGAGGTTAGCACAATACAATATACATGCAATGCAATATGTGTGCTACTCTACTTCATCATAATTAAGATTAGGTTAATTAAATCATCAAAACATAGATTAAGGCCAAAAAGCCAACATTGTTTCTATCATTTTAGTTGATATGGTTCACTTACAAATATGACTCGTAACACTCGTACTTCTTCAACATAATTTAACACTTAACAAATTTATCGTCCAACACGTAAATACATTCAATAGTACAATACGTTCAACATTACAACACTTTCAACAGTACAAGACGTTCAATAGTACAATACGTTCAACAGTACAATACGCTCAACATTACAACACATTTAACCTTCCAATACATTGGAACGATCGCTTTTGTGATTAATCAAACCACAACCTGTACAATGACCCGGGCCCATCCTTCCTTCCATTACATCCATCGTCATTGGTAAACGCTTTGACATTCTCCTTCCTTTCTTCACGAGTTTTCGATCAAGTATGATTTTGTCTCCTATATATTCTGGCAAATCCTCTTCCTTCCCTTACACATCAAAGTGACTCTCCCATGTGTGCACTAGAGAGTTGACACTGTAGTACGGATGTGTATATTCATTGGAATTGTAGTTACGTGCAACACACACTGCCAGAACATGACTGCAAGTGATACCTGTATTTTGTAGTCTCGACACTTACATTTCAGTCTGGTGCCATCACGTAAAACCACCTTATAAATATGATCCCTCCTACTTCCAGTTCTGCTCACTCTTTCATGTTTGGCTATGACCTTATATACCCTTGTATCCAAATCCGTAATTTTCACCTCATGTTGACATGAAACTGCTTTAGATTTTTCCAATATTTGTGTGACCCTCTCGGAAAATAAGTGGCATCTTTGTGCCAACACACGTGTATGCTACATTATGTTGTTGAACCACTCCAAAAGCTTATAGTATGTCGCCTCTACAATTGCGCAAATGGGTAAACCACAAGTTTCTTTGAATACATTGTTCAGGCTCTCCGCAACATTGCTTGTCATTATTCCCCATCTTTGGCCTCCGTCGTGGCACAACGGCCACTTACTAGGAACCTCAGGTTCATGCTCATTGATTTCATCTTTTTTCCCAATTACTTTTATGTATTGTAATGCATCTTTACTCCAATACTCAACTTAATCCAAACTGGCTTTGAAATCCCACAGACTATTATGTCTGCATGCGGTTTTGAAGGTGTCAACTGCATATTACAAATTTTAAGCAAATTTTCGGCAAGGTGTTGTGCGTATAAGCGGTGAACTGCTTCATTTGCTTCCTCGTGCCAACCATAAACGGAATTCCGAAAAATGTGTTTTATTGCAGCATGTCGATCAGATATGACACATATCTTCCTATCTCCAATCACCTCGCATCGCAACCATCTCATAAACCATCCCTAATTAGATATATTTTCCTTCTCAACGAGCCCAAATGCAAGAGGCAGAAGTTGATTCTCGGCGTCATACCCAACAGCAACAAATAACATTTCTTCATATCTACCTTTTAGAAATGAGGCGTCTATGTTGATCACAAGAAACAAATATTTGTGAATGCCCGAATACAATGACCAAAAGCCAATGCTGCACATTTAAACTGACGGACACCAGCGCATGGTAAAGGGTCAGAATGAACTACAACTTTACTTCCATGATTTGATTGTTTAATAACATTTAACAACTGAGCAACAAAGCATATGAACCCGACCAACTTCCAAACATGTATGCAACAACAATCTCACGGGCACGCCATAATTTATTATACTTTGGATTAACACCTGGAAATACTTTTCTTACCAGACCATGAACTTGTTTAATCGGGAGCGAGACATTATTTTCGACGTCTTCACGGATGATATCGGCCATCATCTTCGCAGTCATCTGAGCATGATCAAATCGGGCAGCTGTAGACCTGCATATATGCTTGTACGGACATTTTCTTATCGACCATGCATCACCAAAGCCGGTCCGTGCAGCGTACAACATCCCGCTACAATTTTCGTCTTTACATTTGACCCTATATTTGGTTTTGTTGCAGTCTTGCACATTGATCTCCCGATTATTGTCAATATGCCATTTCGATATGACGTTCTTTAGAGCGTCTTTCGATGAGAAAGCTTGATTCTCAGCCAACAGACTCTCAACTATTACGCTGGTTTCTATAAACGATGTATCTGTAGGAACCCAACTAGAGTAATCATTAGAGCTTTTAGCTGGGTGAACCCAACCCCTACCTCTAAATGGGTTGAATTGGCTTAAATGATTTACATTCGGACCAATATCTTCATCCTCCTCAACCTCATCATCGTCCTCACCTGATGATTCATTCCTGTCCTCTGACTCAATATTGTAATCTTCGTCATCATTTTCTTCATCATCATCAGTCAGTATCGGCTCGAATTTTGTTCTTTCTTGTGGATTCAAATCAGAAGTTTTATTCGAAGGTTGACTGATTTCTGCTATGGTGTTTGCAACACATGATTGTTGAGATATGAACCGTGCACCACTACTACTATCAGGTTGGTTACCTGCATACATCTCAACATTCCACTCAATTTCCACAGGATTCAACTTAACATATAGCTTCATCATTCCCATTTTCGAATAAGTTGTTTCATAGGCTATTCTCCAGGAATTCTCGTCATATACGGACATCACATTATAAAAATGAAACCAATCGGTGCAATGTTGACACGACATTGAATATCAATCGAGTATCGAGATTCTACGACTTGCAAAGCTTGATAAATCCAACTCTTAATTTCTTCTAAGGTTGCATTTTCGGTCGCTGAAAGTGTAAGTCTTGGACATATCGTGTACTCTACACCATAACTTGCATTTTGAGTTATATCACCGCCAAAGTACACACTTACCGCAATCATTTCGTTAATCTACAATGCAATATTTTTTCATCAGTTTTATACTAAAATTACTTCAAGATTCAACATTATTACTATTTATTAATCACACATAAAACAAATTAAAAAGGAAAAAAAATCACCTCAAATATCACCAATAAAACCCCACATATCAGAAATTTGGATATCACCGGGCAAAATATTTGTAAATCAACTAAATTTGACGATTGTGTAGAGTGGAAGAAGTGAGAAATATGGAATGAAAGAGAAACGGACGGGATGATTTTATAGATTTTCGTGTCAACGGATCGCGGGTTCCGCGATACGACTACTTTTCAGGAAAAAAAATTCTTAGTTTTTAATTTTTTATTTAAAGATTATTATATTAAAAAAATCGGATGTTGGATGACATTATAAAACGATTTTAAGAACTCATAGTTCAACTATTATTTGTACATATCTCATCGAAAAATCAACATGTTTCATTAAATTTTTGGACGTGACACTCGTTTGATAGATTCTGACGATGACGTCTTTTTTTCGTCGATGACATCATCGACGAAATAAAAAAATAAATTTTAATTGTAAAATTTATAAATCCTACATTGTATAATATATTTTTTTCTTCATTTTTTTCTTTTCTCTCCTTTCTTTTCTCTTTCTATTTTCTCATCTCCACTCTTTTACTCTCTCTCCACTTTGAGTGGAACCTCTCTACCCCTCCATTGGTCGGGAGTCTCTCTCCTTTCCTACACCATACATTCTCAAGACTCCCACTGGCGACCACCACTCCTCTTCCTTCTCTCCGCCGTCACAATCGTTTCTAGGGGTCCGACCTTATCGTCGGCCTTTTAATTTGAAGTAGACATGGAAATGGTCTGTTGATTTTGTCATGAGTTGATCGACTTGTTTTTGAGATAGATAGAGAATTTTGAGAAATAGAGAGAGAGATCGGAGTAAGCTACAAGATAGACAAATTTGAGATAGAGAAAGGAAGAGGGATGAGAGAGATGAGAGAAAGAAAGGAATGAAAAAGAGAGTGAAGATGTTTAGATTGATTTAGTTATCAAGTAATGCTAATATTAGTTAATAAAAAAATTTAAAAGAGGAGATAAGAAAGAGAATGGAGAGAAAGACAAGAGTTTGAAATAGATTTATAAGATTATACAAGATAGAATTTGTAAGTTTTATAATTAAAATTTATTTTTTTATTTCATCGATGACATCATCGACGAAAAAGATGATGACATCATCGGAATCCCTCAAAGGAGTGACATGCTCGAAAATTTAATAGTCTTTGGGACATGATGTTGGTTTTTCGATAACATATAAACAAATAGTTGGGAAATAGTGGTTATTGAGAATTATAATGTTTTACAATGACATCTAAGCAAAAAATCCTAATCTTAAACCTCAGACAAGATGTACAATTAAGTATTGTTTGGTATCAACACCAAAAAAAATTCCAACATGTGATAATGTGTGGGGTCTTAAAGAATTTTACCTAAACGATGGACAAAAATCCCTATCTTAGCTTCTTTGTCAAAGAACACAAATCCTTCGTGAGACGTAGCGTATGTAACTTTCACACAAACACCAGATGTATGTTTATTTGATTGGTCCACCTAAAATCACATAGGGGTTGGTTTGCAATTTTTATGTAGACGATGGACGTGAATCCTACCTAAACTTTTGGCAAAAGATCAAAAATCCTCTGGATGTAACATTCACCCAAGACACCAAACGTCCATAACCATTTAATTGATTGGTTCACCCAAAAACATCCTGAGGTGGGTTTGCAATTCTTCTCCCAAACGTAGACATTCTTTCGGGGTTTCCAAATGACATTTCGTATTTATAAGGTTAGGAGTAGCAATGGTAGTATAAATAAATTTAATGTCATAGAGTCGTAGATTTCCAATTTAAATTCTTTTTTGATATAGTATTAGTTTTCATTAGGATATAACAAAAGGTATGATCTAGACCTGAGTATCGGGTTGGTCGGCCCGATGGGTCTCATTTTTGTGTATTTTAGGTATTGTTATTGATTTTTGGAGGTATTTTTTATAATAATAATAATAATAATAATAAACACGACGGGTAAGCGTGTCGTGTCGTGTCGGTCCAGATTGGGTTGGCCAACCCGGTATCCCAGTCTAGTATGATCCCAACTTTTCTATCATACCAAAACAATCATACGAGCTTTAATAGGTTGGAACTTATGTCCATCGAACATAAAACACCTTAGCAATTTAAAATTGAACTGCTAAACATCGCCCTAAAATTACTTAAATTGCCCCTTGAAATTACCAAATTGCCCTTCCTCCTATTTTTGCTTATATATCTCACAATTTCATTCTTTTTTCAAAACTTTCTCTTCCTATACCTACTACACAAGATTACGAATGTCTCGGAGGCCAGGGAAGCAGCCAGCAGTTCCCCCGGTGTACCCGTATGAGGTAACATTACGTTATTTATTTGTTTTTAAAAATAAAATAAAAATAAAAATCGTCGGCGTTCGAGGGAGACGCCCCCCGCATGGGGCGGGCGTCCGAGGAAGCCGCTCCCCCTATGGGGGGAGCGGCTACCGAGGACGCCCGACCCATGCGGGGGGCGTCTACCTCGGACGTCGACCCGTAGCGGGAGACGTCTGCGGAAGACGTCTCCCCGAAGGAGGTGGCGTCTCCGACAGACGCCTCCACCTTGCGGGAGGCGTCTCTCGCAGACGCCTCCACCCTTTTTTATTTTTTTAATTAATAAATATCATAATTACTTTAATAAATAGTGATAAATCAAAAAAATTAATTTAACAAATTCTTATTAAGTTTAACATTTGTGATATTTAGTTTTAACAAATTTTGATTTAGTTTAACAATTGTTTTAATTTAGTTTAACAAATTTTGATTTAGTTTAACAATTTTGATAATTTAGTTTAACAAATTTTGATTTAGTTTAACAATTTTGATAAATATGATAATTTAGTTTAACAAATTTAACAAATTTGTATTTAAAATTTCAATTAATAGTCATCGGGTCACAGTGGAGGGAAAGGCAAGTCGATACCATTACACGCCTTCCGTTCTTTAGTTGATGATTCAGCACCGCGTCATCCACGTAGACGGGGGATATCTGCTTCGGTCAGGAGGGAGAGGGAGGCATTACGTCGTCGTGAGGAGGAGGATGATTCCTTCGATGATGAGCATGTGGATAGTTTCAACGACGAGAGCGACGATGATGGCCCGTATGAGTTAGTGCGGCCGGAGGTGGAGAGGCAGGGGGATTATAGCGGAGGACGTGGTCGAGCGGGTACTTCTACTTCCGCCGGATGGAGGGTGCAGAAGGGTAGGGGTGGGAGGTTTACGACCGGGGATTCGAGCTCGTGCACTGTAGATCCCCGCGCTCAGAAGAAGAGGAGGGTTCCGGACGATTCTTGGATCGTGAGCAGTATGACGCTTGGTGGTCCTTTAGATGGGAGCGTCATTCCTAGTTTCTGGGGTCACATTGCTAGACGGATCTGGGACGGAGAGGATCGGAAGGTTCTGAAGTGCCATAATCGGCACAGAGCCTGTACAGCACTACAGGGTTGGCGGTCTACACTGAGTGCTGATATCAGAGAGGAGATTAGTGCCACGCATTTGGGGCACTTACCGTACAGCATGTTCCCTTATCTCGACATGCCTTTGATTTCGGCGTTTGTGGAGCGGTGGCAGCCTGACACCAACACTTTCCACATGCCTTTCGGAGAGATGACGATCATGCTTCACAATGTTTTCCAGATCCTGCGCATTCCTGTGGATGGTCGTCTGGTTAGTGCTCAGGGGTCGACGTCTGAGCTGAGGTGTTATGTGGCAGAGTTGCTTGGTGTCACACCTGATGGTCTGGCGAGAGATACAGCTTTATGGAGTGGTGGTGGTGTCGGCATCGACTCCCTTGAGGACCTATGCAGACGGGCACGACCTCCGCAGGCCGATGATACACAGTTGACGGCGTACCTATTCTTGATGCTCGGAGCCGTCTTGTTTGTCGACAAGAGTGGTTGTCGGATCAGACCACGCGATCTACTGGAGGCTAGGGACCCGGAGACCGTTCGTGAGTACTCGTGGGGGTCAGCGACGTTGGCATACCTGTACCGGCAGCTTGGGATAGCTAGCCGTGCGGATTGTTCTGGGATTGCAGGTTGTCTTACGCTGCTGCAGGCGTGGATATACGAGTACTTTCCTGCATTCCGCCCGCATCGTGAGCGGAAGATTATCGACGAGGGTCATCCACGTTCGGGTATGTGGGCTGTCCGGAGCGAGGACAAGAGCGATGGACGATTGCGTTCCATCCGCGCACGGCTAGATCAGATGACTGCATCAGAGGTATCAAACTTTACACCATTTATTTAATTTTATTATGTATTATTATTAATGTGTTAAACTTTAGGTGGAGTGATTACCCTATGGTCCAGACCCAGCAGCGGATGTCCCGAGGACTTTATTGATGGGTCTTATTCGTTATCGGGATATCATAGAGCCTTATATGCCCGATCGGGTCTTGCGTCAGTTAGGATATGTTCAGGTGATCCCGGTTGACATTCCGACACCAGAGCATGCGGTGCGGTCTGCGACAGCAGCGACGTACGACGTCAGGTTCCCCGCTTCTACAGCGGAATCGACTTGGCGGACATTTCCGAGATCATGCCGATTGTTCCTTGGCGACTTCAGACGTAGTCGCGTCCCCTCCGAGTGTGATGCAGGTTATCTTGATTGGTTCGGTAGTTACTCACATCCTATCATCGTCCGTGGTGCCTCCCGGAGAGCAGATCGACCACCAGATAGGACGTGTGGCGATCTGGTAATTTTTTCATTTTATCTATATTTATTTGTACCGTATAATTTGTTAATGTACGCTAATGTTATTGTTATGTGCAGTGGATGGGTAAGATGATACGGGCTGTAGACCCAATCTTGCAGATGAGGGATGAGCTGCCAGACGATGCCAGAGCTGCATGCGGAGATTTGGATGAGATCATACAGTCGTGGCATACTCAGTTAGGCATCTCCGACCATGATTCGGATGATGAGTAGGCTGATCTGTTGTACCGTACTCTTACTATTTGCATTTATATTTGTTTATCTGTTGTACGCTTAGTATTTGTGTTTGCTTATCTGTGGTACGCTTAGTATTTGCATTTATATTTGTTTATCTGTTGTACGCTTATTATTTGTATTTGTGTTTGTGTTTGCTAACATGTCGTACGCTTATTGTTTGTATTTGTGTTTTGCTTATCTGTTGTACGCTTATTATTTGTATTTGTGTTTGATAACCTGTCGTACTATTATATATAATGCAAATAAAGCAAACATATCAAAACATATTACATAATAAAGCAACACTATATAATGTACAAACATATCAAAACATATTACATAATTATACAAACATATCAAAACATATTACATAATTATACAAACATATCAAAACATATTACATAATTGTTGCCAATATGCTATCCTATTTTGGTACTCCAGCTCCCATCCAATAACACTCTCATCTCGTATTTGATACCACAGAGTCGCTATAGGAGGTACGGGGAATCCCTCATTCAATTCCAAACGAATGTAATGAGCGTAACTCCCTAAATGAGCAATAATCAACTCTCTGCACGATCTCGTCACGGTAGGCGGACTCTCCCAAGGTAGAACTGTAAGACATGGGTATAATGAACCATCATTTCCGAGAGAGAAGAACATAACTGCACACTTGTAAAAATTTGCAATGGGAAACAAGTCCGTCCACGTCTCCATATAGTGATTCTCGCCACAAGGTCCCCCGCCCCAATTAATCCGGTGACGAGCCTCCGCCACACCGTCGTAGTATACGTGCTCATAAAAAGATGGGTTCGCAGCTATCTCATTTGAAATCGAACGACGGGCGAGTTGCCAATTGTCTTCACCACCGTGGAAAACATCGGCGACACATCGAAATCCACAGTTTCCATCAGCACGTACATCATTCCACTGGTGTAGGAATGGCATAATGATTCCTGGAATTCTATCTCCATATGGGAAGTCGTCTACGTCAGCCCGCCCAGTCACTACAATATGAACAAAAAATACAGTTACATATAATAACAAAAGATACTTATTTACTGAAATAAATAACAAAATTATAATAATAATAAATATAGGGATGGTATACCTGATCCTCCCCTCACAGACGAAAAACCAGAAGATCGACCACGACCTTTGCTTCCACTACCGGAAGAACGACCACGACCTCTACTCCCACTACCTGAAGATCGACCACTACCTCGCTCTGCATACTCAAACGCACTAGGGTCCCGTCGTGTCGACTTTCCCCTTGGTCGACCTCGTAACTTTGTTTTTACTGCAGGCTCTTTCAAATTCGAATGTTCGGGGTGTAGCTGCTCGAATAAAACCCGAGAGGCAGATCGAATTACAGTAGGGTCACTTCCGGCAATCTCATCAACCAGACTGCGAAAATGTTCGGCGTCTTGAGCTGCCTGAGACACAAACTCTGCGTTCCCGGCTCCTTCTCCAATGACAAGTGTCCTCCAGAACGGATGAATCTGCTCTAAGTAAATTCCGTTTTCTGATTCAAGACATCCACGGATGGTACATGCGCAAGGTATCCCATGAGAAGTCAGAAAAGCGCACTCGCAACGATATTCAACTTCATCATCTAACTGTTGCATTCTCTTCACCTCCTGACTCAGCAACTGCAAACAGTGATGCGAAACTCTACCATTTATGTGACGATATAGAGCATGTCCGAAATTAGTCAAATTTCGCCGTCTCGAGTCTTCAAGAAAGTTTCGAATATTCGTCAGCTGCATTTCAGTAGCCGCGTTGACGTGCTCGAAAAGAGTGTCCAGAGCTGCAGTCGATGTAGAAATCCACTCTTTTAGAGCCGAATGAGCACTTTCGACCCTACAATTCGTGGTGTTCCCAAAATGAAGGACTTTGTTCGTCCAATTCAGCACAAACTTTTCTTTATGCACCAACCACGTGGTGTCCAGATACTCCGTGATAGCCGGCCACGATCTATACAAATCTTTCAGAGCATACACAACTCTATCATACTCGGCTTCTGAAGTAGAAAGCATGATCTTCCTCCATCTTCCACGCCATAATCCAATGTAAGTACTCACACTGCACTGCTTGGTAGAGAAACTGCTGGACGGGATTCCGATCTTCAGATTTTGTCCTCCTCATGTAATCTCTGAAATTATAAATATGCCTTTGATTTGGATTGTCCTCCGGGAATTTTTCTTTTACTGCCTTCAAGATGTTCCGTGGTTTTGCTTGCGCCTCTGTCATATCACGAACAATCTTCTTCGCCCCAGAACTTAAACCACTAATTTGACGATGACCCTCTGGATAAACTGTCAGTCTGTGGTTGTGATGTCCGTGAGCACTATTATAAACCACAACCCATCCATCACGATCTCGTCGCTCCACCACTTTTATTAAGAAACGGCAACCGCAACCCTTTCTTTTGGTGTTTCTTCGAAGTGCAGTATCCATATCCCGAGACTCCATTTGATTTCGCCGGTCGCATCTCAAATAACAATCCATCCGACTATCTGATCTTGTTTTGTACGACGACACGACCAAAAAAAAACCCAGCTCCGATAGCTACTTGTTTGGCCCATTTACATGCTTCATCGATTGTTTCAAAGATTTGTGTAGTTTGAAATAACTCACTGTAATCCACTCCATCACCACCGAAATCTGGAACCTACAAAAATAAAATCGAAATTAAAAAAATTAAAAAATAAAATCGAAATTTAAAAATTTAAAAAATAAAGTCGAAATTAAAAAAACAAAATCAAAATCAAAAAAAAAACAGGCGTCTGTATTAGACGCCTGCCCCATGGCTGGGGCGTCTGTGTTAAACGCCTTCCCCAACGGTAAGGCGTCTGCGTAGGACGCCTTGCCGTTGGGAAGGGCGTCTAATACAGACGCCTTACCCATGGGGAGGACGTCTACATAAGACGCCTCTCCCATTGTGTAGGCGTCTGCGTTAGACGCCTCGGCCATGGGGAGGGCGTCCTACGCAGACGCCCTCACCATGGGGGAGGCGTCTAATGCAGACGCTCGGCCCAAAAATTTCCCCGCGCCAGACTTACCTCACCCGATGCATCACCCTCGCCAGACATTTTCGTGGTGTTTTTACTGATAAATTATGAATATACAAGACCATAGGCCTTATTTATAGACACGGGACGATATGGGTATTAAATATATTGTTAAGGGCAATTTGGTAATTTCAAGGGGCGATTTAAGTAGTTTTGGGGCGACGTTTAGTAGTTCCCATTTAAAACGAGGAAAGGTTTCAAGGAGATGGAGAATCTTTACCTAAAGTGACGAACCCTCAAGAGGAGAGACCTTGTATTTGAATATTTTCATGGTGTTTTCTTACCTTTAATTCGCATTGTTACACACAAATTCATGCGTCGTGTCGGGTTGTCTTCTTTAGCAATCTCTTCAACATAAGCATGAGGTTTCAATAATGGGTGAAGTCGGTTTAATTAAAGACACATTGTAGATGTTATTAAATGATCTTATTTATCATTTTCATGGCCCTTATTCATTCCTTTTGCACTACTTCTATATTAAGATTTTATGGTCATGATTTGTTCCTTTTGCAGCTTGCGCTACTTCTATCTCTGAATTAGGTAGATTTTGTGTGTGTTTTATTACAACCCCTTCCAATTTTGGCTATCCAATTTTTAACCTTGTGCCCATAATATGGTTCATGCCTCCTACTTAGGGTTGTCAATTTTACACGAAATACAATTATATGACACGAAAACGACACGAACTTAGCATATATGGATTGAGAATTTGAACATGATTAATAAATAGGTTAGATATGACAACACTATTATTAAATGGGTTGGATACACGACTAATACTGACAAGTCTACAAGTAATATACAACTTATAAATTATAATGAACGGGTGTGCGTGCAATCATGCAATCCGGTATTCGTGTAATAAACGGAACTAATTGTACGTATGGATTATTGTTTAGTGGTGTAAACGGTAGTCGTGTTAAACGTGTACACAAAGTAACCCGTTTAATAATCATGTATAAACGGGTTGGATATGGAAACACGATTATAAACGGATTGGATACGACAAAAGTCTAGCAACACAATTATTAAATGGGTCGGATACGGCGCAACACCTAAAACTTATATATACGACTTGACACTACACAATTAGCACGCGACATGATACAATTGACAGCCATGCTCTTACTCCTCGATCCTCTAGTAGTTGTGTCGTTACGAGACCTTCATCAGTCTTCACTTACGTAGTATAGATACTTCTAGATTTCGACTCCCCATATAAGTTTATATTCCTTGGGTTTTTAACTCTTTAGATATTTTTTTCCATAAACCATAGCAAGATAGGTAAATCAGATTTTGTCCAATTAATCTACTACGAGAATTCATATCATTTATAGGTAAAATACATAATCAAATTTCAAATCAAACCAACTTACTAATACGACGACATTCTCCATGCAAATTCCGATCGTTGACTTGAATGCTGATATTACCCCTGCTAGCCTTCACACATTATTGGAAAATAAGGAAATCACGTCGGTTTTTATGCCCATATCACGTCAGTTGTACTGTTTCAATATACCGATGTCATAAAAGGAAGACGTAAAAGTGTACACTGTATAGTTTAAGATGATGTTACTATTAGATGGAAATAAAACGCTAAAATTTGATCTGTATATTTACTATCTTGCACTAACGGTTGTGTCATATACATACCGACAAAATACATAAAATAATCACGAAAATATGCCTAACATCCGCGAAATCAGATTTCCCAGACACGATATGTGATAGCTAAGATCCAACTCATCTAATAAAGCCTACATTGAGGGTCAAATTTGTGACACTAAACATATTTAAATAATTAACTAATTTAAAACTAACTCAACTTGTAACATCCTAGGACTTGCCCGAGATCTACCTTACTTGATGTGTAACCAAAGTAGTAAGTCTTACCATTTCAAGCCGAAAAGGTATACAGAACAAATCTTTATAATTATTAAAACAAATCCATACACCTAAAAAAAAGTAAAATAGTTTTTGGGAGGCAACTCCTCCCATTCCACTGAGCACGTCTTCCCTTTGTCACCTCCTTCTTCAAATAACATATAATTTATTTGCAAATGATTGTTGGAAAATTAGCATTCTATAAGGTGGATATGAATTCATGATTAACCTTCCCATTCACATTAATGCTCCCAACCTTCACCATTGTTTCGTCTTTCTTCAACAACAAGAAGAATATATGTAGTTTGGTTGTTCTCCCGTTGTCTTTTTGGTAAGTCAACTCTAGCTAATTCCTTCCTCAATCTTTCACCAGAGATCTCATTAATCTAGCTAGTAACCTGGTAAAGATTTTTATTGGAGCCATGCGTGATTTTAGCATTGTTTCATCACTGTGATTAATTCATCTTTGTTTCCTTAGGGTGTGTCTATGTGATTGTAGCAATGCAAACCTTTGTGGATGCGTTAGATGGAATCGGGAGTGCTAAGTTAAAAGCTTCACCCGGTTGTGGAAATGCGAAAAATTCGCCCAGTCGTGGAAGTTCCAGTTCCAAGAGTAATCCATCGGGAGATGAGAAAGAAAGGGGGTTGCTTAGCCTACTTTCGCGAAGCTCGCGAGTGATGGACAAACAAATTTCTACCTCTTCTTCCTCCTCATCCACCTCTGACGATGAAGATTACTTCCAATTAGATGCAAGCAAGTTTGGTAGACCTTCGGCTGTCAATGAGGCTAAACTATTTAGCCCTCATGCATCTCCACCTCGATCGGGTATATAATAATCTTACTTTCCTTAAGTATTTTGTAGATCTGTCAAAATCAAACACGATAGCACGACACGAACATGACACAATAATTTTGTGTATGGGTGTAATTAAGTCACATACACGACACGATATACGAATTTTTATCATGTCGGAGTCGTGTATAAGCCTTCATACACGATAACCCGATAATGTATCGTGTATTTAGATACACAATTACACACGTTAGTACACGATAAACACGTTTATACACGATAACACATTAATAACACGATAAGAATCTAAAATGTAATTTGTGTGTTCAAATTTATTAATAGATCATTTTTCAGTGTCTGATGCTCTGAAAATTTAGTCTCACGTTGCCTAATTTTGATTCTACCCATTCACTCTAAACAAGTCTAGTATTTTGTTGCTAACGTGTAAGGATTAATGCTTTAGGTGTTGGAATTTATTGACATTCTTCGAGAAGATATATGCACTGGATTCGGTGAATAATATATACAAGTGATACTAAAGTCATAAGATTTTAGTCAAACAAAGATTGGTTTGATTGAACATATATCAAACAAACACAAGTTAAATCATAATTGTAAGGTTTAATTCATGGATATTTTTTTTTTCACAGAAATGTTGAACCTACATGAACCGAATGATCAATCTCCTCCCACTAGTGCAGAATTGGCTTTACTCGTCGCACAATAGACGTCGGCTGTTACAACAGCCGACGTCTATTGTGGAGAGGACAGAATAGACGTCGGCTGAAATGGAAGCCGACGTCTATGTGACACTATAGACGTCGGGTTTTGGAATAACACGTTTAGCCGACGTCTATAGTGTATAGACGTCAACCTTTAGACGTCGGTGTTTTAGTACCTTGTGAATCCGACGTCTATAGGGTATAGACGTCGGCCTATAGACGTCGGACGTAATGTAAGACCGACGTCTATAGTCTATCCACATAGACGTCGAGGTATAGACGTCGGTGTTATGGAATATCCGACGTATATAGGTCTTAAAGAAATCGGACAGACGCGTTTTCTTTCATTCTTTTCAGTCGAAACCCACCCAAACCCTAGCCGTCCCGCGACCGAACTCTCCTCCGCGACCATCCTCCGACCGATCCGCACCGTCTCCGGCACCGCAGCGAGCTCCCAAGCGCTCCTCCACTTCTCCGGCCCTCTTCTCCTTCTTCCTCCGTCTTCCTCCGTCTCTCTCCACATGTAGGTTTTAAGTTCGTTTTTTCTTGTTTTAAGTTCATCTTTCTCCACATATTCTCTCTAACTTAGCCTCCTCCGCATGTAGCTTCATCGTGTCGTTTACAGCCGTCTCCTCCGCGACGTCTTCGGGAAACACAAAGAGCTCCTCCGGCAATACAACTTTTCCCTCCTCTGGTTCGTCCTAAATTTTAGATTCTTAATTTAGGATTAGTTTAGACCAAGAATCCAACGCCAAATTAGGGTTAGTGCAAATATTGGTTAGATATCGATTCAATGTGGATGTACACTCTTGACATGTAGACGTGATAAACAACTTCTTCTCGGAGTTTTTTTGCATGTGTGTTATGTGTTGATATTTGATAAACATATTCATTGGATTGATTTAGTTTGGATTGAGTTGGGTTGGTTGGATGATTTAACCAAACTTTGTTTTCATTGGATTGATTTGGTTTGGATTATGTTAAGAATTTGGTTTGGATTGAGTAGAGAAATACATAATGTGAATGTGATTAGATAACTAGATATTAGGATTTGAATAAAATTTAAGTGGATAACTAGATGTGAATGTGATTAGATACCTAGATATTAGGATTTTCTTGTTGATTTCAGGATTTGAAGAATTTTACATATTAAATTTTAAGTGGAGGTTCTGCCAAAATTTCAATAAAATTTTATTCCCAATTATTATTAATAACATGATAGTTTGTGTTTCAAATGTTTTTCTGTCAATTCATGTAATTAGTTTTAATACTTGATTTTAATATTTTAAATGTTTATTGCCTTAATTTATTGAATTTTTAATATTATGATAATAACTCATTGCCCCCCTTAAACAACTTGACCTTTAATAACCCAAAGCAAAAGATTAGACAATATTTGTTAAGTCATTCATCATATAGGATTTGCATGCATTGTATTTTCTATTATTTACGCTTTCTGTCGTAGATTGCTGGCGTAAGGTACGTACTATCTTTCACTCATCATTCATTAGAAAGCACGCATTAGTTAGTAGGACTTGCATTGTAACAAGAGTGAGGTGAGTGTTTGTTTGGTGTGTTGTTTGTTAGATTAAGGTATGAAAAACACTTAGGGGGCAGTCACCTATAGGAGATGAGGTGGGGGGTTTCATCACCCTTTCCTTGGCCCAAAAACCACTTAATAAAAGAGCCTTAATAAAATCAATTAGACGTTGGCCCCTAGGATTTTCGGACGCATTAAGGAGAGGAAACCGTTTAAGACCGTTATGGCCTGAATGTCGTTGCCCATCTAGTCTCCCTGAGATTTTAGGAACCTCCGGGTTCTTGATTTCCTATAGATTAGTGGTCCTCGATGTTTAAGACCCTTTCGGCCTGAACGTCGTTGCCCATCTAGTCTCCCTGAGATATTAGGGACCTCCGGGTTCTTGATTTCCTACAGACTAGTGGTCCTCGGTGGGACCTCGAAGTTAGGTGTCGTCTATTACTAAGGACCTATAGTGGACTTTAGGTTTGTTTTGGCCTTGATTGTTTAGTTAGATTTCTAACCTTCCTTATTCCACGCTAGATTAAGGACTTCATCTCTTCTCCTCTGAGTCATTCTTTTCTCATCTTAATGTCTCCGAATCTTCTCATCTACGTACACATTCTTTTAAATTGAAATTTTATTTATGTTCTGCAATAATAACTATCATTTTTGCCTCTGTTTAGATTGAAATGGATCGAGAGTTGATAGTTTCAAACAGATTGAGTGATGAATATGAGAACGGAGTGAATATGTTCTTAGAGGTTGCCAAAAAACATTCTAAGAAAATGAAAGACAGCGACATGGCGTATTGTCCGTGCAATAAGTGTCATAATATGTCAGTGTTGAATTTTCGGAAAATGAAAGATCATTTGTTTGAGAAAGGTTTCGACCCAAATTACAGACGGTGGATATGGCACGGCGAAAATGAATCATGTAGTCGTTCCAAGAATGATGGAGAAGATGTTAGTGTGGAAGATCACTTAGAGGAAATGGTTCAGGATATGGCTGAAAAGTTTTCGTCCAACCCCGATTTACTTGGTAATTTGTTGAGTGACAATGAGAAGCCGTTGTATAAGAATTGTACCAAATTCACTAGATTGTCAGCGGTGTTGAAGTTGTACAATTTAAAAGCTGGAAATGGTTGGTCCGATGTGAGTTTCACATCAATGTTGAAGTTAGTGAAAGAGATGCTTCCAGATGACAATGAGTTGCCAGATAGAACTTATGATGCAAAGAAAGTGTTGTGCCCTATGGGAATGGAATATAGGAAGATACACGCATGCCCGAACGATTGTATATTGTATAGGGGTGAGTTTGAAAACTTACATTCTTGTCCCAGGTGTAATGTGTCAAGATACAAAATGAAACGTAGTGGACCAAACCACAATGAAGAGGCTGATGAGATGAAAATCAAAGGACCTCCTGCTAAGATTTTGTGGTATCTTCCGATAATACCAAGGCTTAAACGTTTGTTTGCGGGTAAAGAGGATTCCAAGAACATGACATGGCATGCTGATCGTGAGAAACCAAATGATCAGTTGCTACGTCACCCTGCAGATTCACCTCAGTGGAAAAAAATAAATGTCGACTTTCCTGTGTTTGGTGAAGAATCGAGGAATGTACGACTTGGGCTCTGTACTGACGGAATGAATCCTTTTGGTAGTTTGAGTAGCATTCACAGTTCTTGGCCCGTTCTGCTTGTAATTTACAATCTGCCCCCGTGGTTATGCATGAAACGCAAATATATCATGTTGTCCTTAATGATTTCTGGTCCGAAACAACCTGGAAACGACATCGATGTATATTTAAGACCTTTAATTGATGACCTAAAAAAATTGTGGGGTGACGGAGAGTCAATTTTTGATTCTTATCGTCAGGAGTCGTTCGTAATGCGGGCAATGATATTTTGCACGATTAATGACTTTCCAGCTTATGGTAATCTGTCTGGATATTCAGTTAAAGGTCATAAAGCTTGTCCAATTTGCGAGGAAAATACATGTTCTTTGCAACTAGTTAATGGTTCTAAGACTGTCTATCTCGGTCATCGGAGATTTTTGCCGAACTCTCATCCTTATTGTAGGTTGAAGAAAGCATTTAACGGAAAACAGGAGTTTCAGAATCCGCCAGTTGAAATCAGCGTCGAAAAGGTGTATGAACGTGTAAGGAACATTGAATGTGAATTTGGAAAACCGTACAAACGAGCAAACGACAAAAGTAGTTGGAAAAAAAGATCAATATTTTTTGATCTCCCTTACTGGAAAACTTTAGAAGTTAGACATTGTATTGATGTGATGCACGTAGAGAAAAATGTTTGTGATAGTCTTGTTGGCACTCTGTTGAACATACCTGGTAAAACCAAAGATGGATATAATGCAAGACTTGATCTTGTTGATATTGGTATACGAGCAATGTTGGCACCAGAGAAGAAAGGAGATCGGAATTACTTACCTCCAGCTAGTTATACATTGTCTAGAAAGGAGAAAAAAATTCTCTGTCAGTGTTTGCACGATGTAAGGGTTCCACAAGGTTATTCTTCAAATATCAGTAATCTTGTTGTTATGAAGGATTTGAAACTTGTGGGGATGAAGTCTCACGATTGTCATACTTTAATGCAGCAGTTGTTACCTGTAGCACTGAGATCCATATTACCGAAAGATGTTAGACAAGCAATAATAAAGTTGTGTTCGTTTTTCAATAAGATTTGCAGTAAGGTGGTCGATCCTGTGCAGTTAGACAAATTACAGAATGAAATTGTGGTCACATTATGTGTTGTGCAATTCGAATGAAGTTCAATGGTAAAGGGACACGGGGGATGAAAATGTTAAATCCAAATGGCGATGACTTAATGACAGCATATTTTTATGTGTTGTGCAATTCGAATGAAGTTCAACCATACCTAAATGAACACATGAAGTTTCTAAAGGAAAGAAATCCTTTGTGGAGTGATCAACAAGTAATTAATAGTCACAATAAGAATTTCATCTCTTGGTTCAAAAATCTAGCATACAAGCGTGATGTTTCTGAGACAATACAGTGGTTGGCTTACGGTCCGCATTCTGTTGTTATAAGTTACAGTGGTTATGATATCAATGGATATTCTTTCTACACAGTTTGTGAAGATGCGAAAAGTGCTGTTCAGAACAGTGACGTCACCTTAATAGCAGAGTCTTTGCATGTGTCTAGTTCTAAAGACAAGAATCATGTATACGCCGACATGTCCTATTACGGTGTAATTGAAGATATATGGGAGCTAGACTTTGTTAAATTCAAAGTACCTATATTTAGATGCAAGTGGGCTGATAATAAAACAGGAGTTCGAGTGGATGACTATGGCTTCACTTTAATAGATTTTTCAAAACAAGGGTATAAAGGAGAACCTTTTATTCTAGCTTCCCAAGCGAAACAAGTCTTCTATGTGGCTGATTCGTGTGATAAGAAATGGGCAGTAATTTTGGAAGGGAAGAAAAAAATTGTATCAGATGATAGTCTGATCGAGTATGAAGAAACACCACCTTTCTCTAAGCAAGCACCTGAATTGAACTCAGTAGATGAAGAAATAAATGTTGAGACTTGTATGTTTAGAGATGACCACGGTGAAGGTATATGGATTGAAAATCCATTAAGGAAAAAAAAACAGTAAAGGTGCAAATTTTCTGTTGTAACACATTGTAATAGACATTTAATCCATGTCTTTACCTTATTTAATTACTTGAATTTATATTTTATAGTATAATGGCTCCGAAAAAGAAACCCACTTCCTCCGAGTCTGAAGGTTCGAAGACATACAGTACACGAGGTCCTTGTCTCATGAAAGAATTCGTGGGCAGAAGAACTAGAGACGGTAGAATTCCAATCCAGTTTGATGACCGTCTTGAGCCCTTAGGCATGTTGTCTGATAATTGGAAAAGTTTTCTGGGTAGCTTAGCGAGGGCCAAAGTTGACATTTGTTTATCCAGTTGGGCTGATGTAGATGAGAAGTTGAAGGACACAATATGGGATAATGTGCAGGTAATGGTTCCATTATAGATTTCTATAGTTTTAGTTGAACTTTTGATATATATAAAGTTAACGTGTTGTAGGAATCTTTTGAGTTCCAATCCACTGACAAGTTGAAGAAGAAGTGGATGACATACATGTCAGTTCGTTGGAGGGATTTCAAAACAAATTTAACGAACAAGTACATATTCGGAGACTACCAGGATAGAAATCCATGCGATGTCTATAACTTTATCACTCCGAATCAATGGGAGCTATTCAGAAAATCCAGAGATAGCCCGGAGTTTGAGGTATACTGAGTTTCAAAACAAACTTGTTAGTTATTGATTTTAGTGACAATCTAATAAACTTGATTTTAGGCCATCCGAGCAAAAAACCAAAAGATTAGATCTTCTAACAAGTATACCCATCGTATGTCTCGAGCGGGGTACTGATGCATTGCATACATTGCATCATATGTCTTTCATTTAGATTAATTTTATATCAATAAATGCTACTAAGGTATATGTTTAGTCGTATTTACAGAATACAGGGACCTGAATGCAAATTACCCACATTCCGAGCATAAACGCGTGCAAAAGATTCATTTCTATCATAAAGACCGAGTTCAAGTTTATCGGGTTCCGAATGGAAATGAATCCAAGCATAAAAGCATTCAAGGAGCTAATCACAAAAAGGTCAAGGGCTTAATTGCAAAATGCCAAGGACCTGATTGCAAAAGAAAAGGATCAAGTTATTTTGTTGGAAAAGTCAAAAGAAAAGTCAAAAATAAATCCCCAACAATGGAAGGAATAATCCGGAGTTCAAGACAATGGAAAGAATCATCCAGACGCGTAAATAAAGATCAAATCATACCATAAACACATGACCAAAATCCGGACCCGAGCAGACCTGATTGTGCGGCGTTTTCGCCGCACAACACCTTCAATATGCGGCGTTTCCGCCGCCCAGTCATTGATCTGTGTGCCCAATTTTTGTCCAGTGTCGGGTCGACGCGTGTACTATCCTTTTATGTATTGGTATCCCCTGTATCGGCTATAAATAGTCCTGTAGGACGAATGTAACACATCTTTGAACCTTTGGTCTTGGATCATTAGTAATAAAATTCTGTTCTTTTAATTCTTGTTTTTATTTTATTTTTAATGTCTCTAGGATCCCCTCTTCTTCCTCCCTCCATGAGTTTCTAACTCTTTCCAAAGGGTGGAGGTGATGGAGTTAGGGGTAGAGAAGATGAATGCATGTTATTGTTTTAAGTTCGTGATTAGTATATTTTGATTACTTGAGTTTATGATTAAATCATTTATCTTGTAATGCTTCATAACTGACATGATTTATTTCAAGTTTCTCCATTCTCCAATCTAAACCTAAATCTAAACCTCCACCCGACGGAATTCTCCATCTTTATTCTTGTTTTAGTTCTAATTGCTTTTGTTTCGTACTTTAGATAATTAAATCAAAAATACCAAAAACCCAACTTATTTCTTCTCCCTTCTTCCCCTCAATCGAAATCACACTAACAACGAAATCTCTCCCTCCTTGTGTTCGACCCGTACTTGCCACGTCTTCATTGACGCCGTGCACTTGCGGTATAAATTTAAATCTTCATCAAGTTTTTGGCGCCGTTGCCGGGGAGGCGACGCAGATTTTGTGTTCTTGTGTTTTCGATTTTATCCTGTCTACCTTGTGCGCGATCTAAGTATTTGAATTTGTGTAGCAGGAGACAACAGAGTGCGCGGCGAAATCCGGGAGCGTTCTGAGACACATGGGCGGCGGAATCGCCGCATCTACAAGGTGACTTGCGGCGGAATCGCCGCACCAGTGTGGGTTCTGGTCTTCAAATTTTTGGGGCATCGTCGGCACCTCTGGGTGGTCGCATTGAGCTACTGGAATATCCGAGAGCGGGCGGCGAACCCGACTGAGCATTGCGGAGGTAACTTTTCTTGCCTTTCTCGTAAAATCTGAATAGTTGAAAAGTTTCCTTTCGTAGAATTGCACGTGCTAGGGTTACAATTCCATAATTGGCAATAATTCAACTCTGACCTAAAATTGGCAAAATTAGAAAGACCTTAGTGCATGCATCATATAATGTTTTGCTTGCATTATTCTTGCTAAATTCTTGCAAATTAATACTTGTTGAAGATTGCTGGAGGCAAGGTACGTATCGAGGTTTTTATCGAGTGCATTAGAGCATATAATTTAGCTGCATACAACCTTGCAATTGCCCCCATTAAAAGGACCATTGTTTGACTATCTTTGCTAGATTTAAGTTAAACTATCTTAAGGGCAACTCCGTAGGAAAAGATACGGTGGGGATTTCATCACCCTCCCGTAGCCCACAAACCACAATCCTGAAGTGTCGCCTAAGCCTAAAATTTAAAATTAATTAGACATTGGCCCCTAAGGACTCGGACTCAATTAAGGAGGAGATTGGTTTGACTTGCTATGACCTGAAGCTAATTGAATTCAATTTGGTGTCTAGAAAGTGTTTTTGTGTCGACGAAAGTCTTCCAAGCGACGTGGTTGTCTAATTGGCACCGACTCTGTCGGAAGCGCCCCCACTAGCTATACACTAACTGGCCAACTTGGTTTGATTGGTGAGGGAGGTGAATCAAGCAAATCAATTCGACTCAACCAGTTAGGAGTCGTCTAGATCTAAGTGACACTAGGTCTAGGATTGTTTTGACCGTGCTTATCCAGGAAATTTCTGACCAACCCTAATTTTTACCCCTTTAAAGTTAAGTTTCCCTTCTCATCTGAGTCTTCTTTCCCTTCTCATCCTTACCTTTCTATTGTTTGTTTCCTTTAAAATAAAAAAAAATATAAAAAAATATAAAAAAAAAAATCAAAAGTTCAAAAAAAAAAAAAAAAAAATTGTAATTAATTTTTGAAATTAAATTTGGAATTTAAATTTCGAATTTGAATTCAAAAATTGATTCAACCCGGTGCACTCAGATTTGGATTCGGGACTTGAGTAATCGACTCTCACGAGTTAATCTAGATTCCAGTCTGGAACTTAACCCCATTCCACCTGTTGCACCACCTCACCCGGATCTAATGGGTGAGAACGTAGTGGACCCGCCTGTTGCGCAACCTATAACTTTGAGGGATCGGTGCTACCCAACGATGGCTGCTCAGCCATCGTGCATCGTCATGCCCACCATACCGGGTCGCGACTTCGAACTTAAGGCACAATACATGAGTATGCTGCCTAAGTTCACCTCTAGGGAAGACCCATATCTCTTCCTTAGAGAATTTGAAGAAATCTGCTCTCTTATGCAATACCAGCATATCCCTGAGGAGACAGTGCGTCTGAAATTCGTGCCTCTAGCACTGAAGGACGACGCTAAGAAATGGCTATATAGTCTAGCCGAAAGATCTATTAGGAGTTGGGCTGAGTTTGTTCAAGTGTTTCTAAAAAAATATTTCCCCAACCATAAGACTATGAAGATTAGGAATGAAATTGTTGCATTCGTTCAGTCTGAGAGCGAGCCGTTATATTCCTATCTTGAAAGATTTAAAAGTGTCTTGACCCAATGCCCTCACCACGGAATTCCGAAGTGGCAATTATGCCAAATTATTTATGAGGGATTGACACCCACATCTAGGGTTATGCTAGAATCTGTGAGCCAAGGGAACTTTATGTCCAAAAATGAAAATGATGCCTGGACTTTTCTTGAGGATTTAGCTGAAAATAGTATGCAATGGGACAATGCTAGAACACCCATCAACCCGAGTATTGGATCTAGAATAGCGAGTCAAACCCGACCAGGTGTCTTAGCTATAGACTCCAACATAGCGGCCGAGGCAAAACTAGCTACCCTAATGCGTAGAATGGAAAGTCTAGAACTGCAAAACCAAACCCGACAAGCATCCCCTACCCCTTGCTCTAGATGTGGTCAGACTGGTCATTTAATGGAGGATTGTGTGAACCTGGAACATGTTAATGTCACATACAACAATTCTAGAAATGATCCTTACGCATCAACCTATAACCCAGGTTGGCGTAATCATCCCAATTTTTCGTGGACCCAACAAGGACAACCTCCTAGACAACAACAAACCTCATATAACCAAAATAATACATCATCTGGGGGTAATAACAATGGAAATCATGAGGTTAGGTTGACAAAATTAGAAACTTTAATGACAACTTTTATACAAACAACCAACCAATCATTCCAAAGGCTAGAGACACAGGTCAGCCAATTAGCACAGATAATAGGTGAAAGAGAAAAGGGCCAATTTCCAAGCCAACCTGAGGTGAACCCCAGAACTAATAATCAATATCAACCTTATCAACCACCTTCAGGAAATAACAACCCTAGACCGGTTCAAATGGTTAATGAGGAAGGACCGTTCCAACAAATCAATGCTGTAGTATCATTACGGTCCGGAAGACAAATTGACAATAATGTGGTAAACCCTAGAATGACTAATCAATCTAGCCATCAAGCACCCACATATGACTTGACCATTGAACCCGACGTCCAAATTGAAAAGCCCAATCCACCTACCCAACCTGAATCTGTAGCTCAACCTGAACCTGAGCGAGTCTATGTGCCTAAAGCCCCATTTCCCAATAGACTCAAAAAGAACTCTAGTGCACAAATAGAGAAAATCCTGGAAGTATTTAAGCAAGTTAAGGTGAATATTCCACTCTTAGATATGATTCAACAAATACCTGCTTATGCTAAATTCTTGAAAGATTTGTGCACTAAAAAGAGAAAAACAAATGTACCAAAGAAGGCATTCTTAACTGCAAACATATGCTCAATTCTTTCCAACACATCTCCTATAAAATATAAGGACCCGGGGTGTCCCACAATTTCATGTTCAATAGGAGATACATTTATCAATAAAGCCCTTCTAGACCTTGGTGCAAGCGTTAACTTGCTCCCATTTTCTGTCTACGAGCAACTCAACCTTGGTCCACTAAAACCCTCTAGGACAACCCTCCAATTCGCTGATTGTTCTGTTAAGAAACCGAGAGGTATAGTAGAGGACGTTTTGATTAAGGTTGGTGACTTTATTTATCCAGTGGATTTTGTCGTACTTGATACTGAACCTGTTGTAAATCCTAATCGACAAATCCCTGTAATTCTAGGTAGACCCTTTTTAGCCACTTCGGAAGCATTAATAAACTGTCGAAATGGGCTCATGCAATTATCTTTCGGGAACTTAAAAGCAGAATTTAATATCTTCCATATTGATAATGAGCCAGAAATAATATGCAACCCAAGTGATGTTGTGATGAGAGCACGTATTTATCAGAATTCTGAATCAAATAAATCATCACATAAGCAAAAAGGAAGTAAGAAAAAAGGGAGTGATTCATTTACTCAACCACCATCACTCGAGCAAACAAGCGAACCAATTCAAGTGAGAAGAGTGGAATCTTTTCCTCAAGTCAACATGGGGAACAATTCAACTGGATACATGCACCAACATGGTGTCATTCAATCCAGTTCTGATTATGGTTGACTTTGAGCAAACTCAACCCCTCTACCGCAAGCCGACTCAGGTAATAAGCGCATTTATTTTATCTATGCATACATTGAGGACAATGCATGATTTAGGTGTGGGGGGGTGTTTATATATGTACATATCTATCTATTTGATTTTCTGTTCTGCTTTATTTCTTAAAAAAAAAAAAATCAATATTCTATGACATAGCTTAAGATTGAACTGCCAAAACCCGTGTACAAATTGCATTAAGTTTTTGTTCCTTATTATATAGTTCTGCTTGTAGAAATTATGACATAAATCTATGTTCCAAAGAAATAACCCATGACCCTTGTAAGACATGTATGCACTTAAATTGGATGAATCAAATCTTTGAAGTGGTTGATAAAAAGCAGAGGTTGAGGAAAATATACCGGGAAGTGTGGACTTCTAATAGCAATTAAGCCTTGAGGAAAATAAAAGTAAAATAAAATAAAAATAAAGTGAGGAAAACACATTTTGCAAAATGATTACAAAAGCCCAAGCCTTTGAGTCACTGGTCCGTAGGGGTATCTTGAAACCCGGTAACTTGAGTCTACCAGCTCGGGATTATCGACCAAACTCGCTACACGAATGCAAAAAGGGTATAAGTGTCAAAAAGGAAAAGCAAATGTGTTGAATCACGGAGAAAAAAAAAATATACTTTAAGATACTCAAGGCCCAAAGCTAAAAGAATGATCCATGCCATGGTTGATCCAAATGATACTTCACCACCAGAGGAGGCGTGCAAAATAATTTAAGTAATAACATGTTTAGAAGGGTTAGTGGTGTGAATGTTGGAGGAACAAAGACCAAGTCATATTTTTAATGAGTTAGAATTGTATAATGAGCATGCAAGAATTCTCAGTAAGATGTATAAGGTTGAGGTACGGATATTGAGAACTATTAATGAAACGTTGATTTAGGATTTTGTGGGTATATCCGCTGAAAACCCTCAGGAGACAACACTCCTCCTCCTTGACAACAAGGAGGTTTAAAGGCTTGTTGCACATGCTAAGTGCAACCGTGATTCCTACGAAAGTGAGTTAGGATTTCCCTGTTTTCATTTTCTTATATTTTGTTTTGCTAGGGACTAGCAAAATCTAGGTGTGGGGGTATTTGATGCATTGCATACATTGCATCATATGTCTTTCATTTAGATTAATTTTATATCAATAAATGCTACTAAGGTATATGTTTAGTCGTATTTACAGAATACAGGGACCTGAATGCAAATTACCCACATTCCGAGCATAAACGCGTGCAAAAGATTCATTTCTATCATAAAGACCGAGTTCAAGTTTATCGGGTTCCGAATGGAAATGAATCCAAGCATAAAAGCATTCAAGGAGCTAATCACAAAAAGGTCAAGGGCTTAATTGCAAAATGTCAAGGACCTGATTGCAAAAGAAAAGGATCAAGTTATTTTGTTGGAAAAGTCAAAAGAAAAGTCAAAAATAAATCCCCAACAATGGAAGGAATAATCCGGAGTTCAAGACAATGGAAAGAATCATCCAGACGCGTAAATAAAGATCAAATCATACCATAAACACATGACCAAAATCCGGACCCGAGCAGACCTGATTGTGCGGCGTTTTCGCCGCACAACACCTTCAATATGCGGCGTTTCCGCCGCCCAGTCATTGATCTGTGTGCCCAATTTTTGTCCAGTGTCGGGTCGACGCGTGTACTATCCTTTTATGTATTGGTATCCCCTGTATCGGCTATAAATAGTCCTGTAGGACGAATGTAACACATCTTTGAACCTTTGGTCTTGGATCATTAGTAATAAAATTCTGTTCTTTTAATTCTTGTTTTTATTTTATTTTTAATGTCTCTAGGATCCCCTCTTCTTCCTCCCTCCATGAGTTTCTAACTCTTTCCAAAGGGTGGAGGTGATGGAGTTAGGGGTAGAGAAGATGAATGCATGTTATTGTTTTAAGTTCGTGATTAGTATATTTTGATTACTTGAGTTTATGATTAAATCATTTATCTTGTAATGCTTCATAACTGACATGATTTATTTCAAGTTTCTCCATTCTCCAATCTAAACCTAAATCTAAACCTCCACCCGACGGAATTCTCCATCTTTATTCTTGTTTTAGTTCTAATTGCTTTTGTTTCGTACTTTAGATAATTAAATCAAAAATACCAAAAACCCAACTTATTTCTTCTCCCTTCTTCCCCTCAATCGAAATCACACTAACAACGAAATCTCTCCCTCCTTGTGTTCGACCCGTACTTGCCACGTCTTCATTGACGCCGTGCACTTGCGGTATAAATTTAAATCTTCATCAGGTACCACAAGTTGGAAGCACAAATGATGGCTGAAAAAATTGCTCAGAAGAGACAGGAGGCAATTGACTCCGGTATGAGTGAGGAGCAAGCAAGTAACCTATATCATGCAGTTCATGGCGATGGATTCGTTGTGTATCATGATTATCGACGTGCAAGTGAAGTAAGTGTTCTTTTGTATACAATGAAAAGTATTGAATAATTTTATCAAAACTGTAATAAATTATAATTTTTATACTTGTAGACATCTTTACGACGCCAGAAGGTCAATCTTTCCCGAGGATCAAGTATTTGGATTTATCAGTCCATCTACATATATATACGGGAATGACGATAAATCGGGTCAACTAGGGACATTCTTTAAAGAAGAAGACAAGAAATATTATCTGCTCCCTTATCATGAGAGGTAAACTTTGTAATTCAAAGTGAAATTTTATTTTGTAATAAACTTCTAATTATATATATAACACAGGGCTCATTGGATGCTTGTCGTTGTATGCCCAACGACTAATTCGGCATATTGGTTTGATCCGTTGGGGTCGAATAAACCAAGGGACTCAATAAAGAAACTTCTAAATATGTAAGTTCGTTTAGTCGTGAATAAAGTAATTCGTGGATTTTTATTAGTATTATTGATTGATATTTTAACTTGTGCTACTCAGGGCAATTAAGGTTTACAGAGCTTTAGGTGGTAGGAGAACAACCACAAAATCAGGAATAACATGGCATGGAATGAGAGTACGTTCTATCCCATTTTTGTTAATTAAGTTAGGAACAAATATTTAGCGAATTCCTATGTTTGTAGTACCGGAAGCAGGTTGGAAATACGGAATGCGGTTACTACGTGATGAGATACATGGAGGAAATCCTCGATGTGGCAACTCAAGACGTATGTCTAACCGAGGTAATGTAGATCGTTATTCAATTGTATATTCAATTGTAGTTTCAATATTTAGTTATTAATATTCAACACACTTGTAATTTTTTGATAGGTTTTCCCAAAAAGTAGTGATCCATTCTCGCAACAAGAGCTCGATGAAACTCGCGACCGATGGGCTCGCTATTTCATCAGAAACATGCTGACGAACTAAGAGGTTCTACTGCCAATTGTATTTTTTGTAATTTAGTTAACAAGTGCACTTGTATTACAAACCTACACTTTATGCCTTAATATAATCGCCTTAATTTTAGAATGAATTAATTGCAAGTGTGTTGAATGTCAATTGTGTGGTTGTATTTTTGTGTTTGTGTTTGTGCATGTATGCTTGTGGATGTATGTGGATGTATGCTTGTGAGTCAATTGTATGGATGCTTGTGGATGTATGTGGATGTATGCTTGTGAATGTCAATTGTATGTGGGATGTATATGGATGTATGTGGATGAAATTTATAGGTGAACGAATTTGGTGCAGTTGTATGTACACGACGACGATGACTAAAAACAATTTCGTCGGATCCTATTTATTTTTTTTTGTCCAGGTTTGGGAATAGACGTCGGCTGTTTATATAAGCCGACGTCTAATCCTCTGAAGAAAAGAATAGACGTCGGCTTTCTATGTAAGCCGACGTCTATCCCTAAAGTATAGGCGTCGTATATTATTGACCCGACGTCTATCCCTAAAGTATAGGCGTCGTATGTTTATTAACCGACGTCTATACATTAAAGAATACACGTCGGCGTCTAATTACAGCCGACGTCTATTCGTTAGGTATAGACGTCGGCTATACGATGGCCGACGTCTATGTATAGACGACGCACACATATACGTCGGATGGGGGTGTGCTTATATCCGACGTGTATATGCCCTTATATCCGACGAATATGCCCTTATATGGATGTATGCACACATATACGTCGGATCCCGTCCAGACGATGTCGCAGTCAGACTTACCAATCGGGTTAATGATACCTTCTTCTGTTCTTGAGAGGGCAAAGTCTCCAAATTCGAAGAATTTCACAACAACTAGTACTAGTAGTACTACTACTATTATTACTACCAATTCGGTTGATGCGACTCCCCCTAGCAGATTTGAATATCTATCATCACCATGTTTTTTCTGTTACTAAGTGAGCTCTACGTCTGAAAACTTAACTTAACTAGCATTCTCTAAGTAATTTTTATAATCATATAGTAACTGCTTGCTTTTTTCAATGAAGGAAGAGAGATGGACCAGTAATGCTTTTTTCAATGTAGGAAGAGACATGGACCAGTAAAGCTAATTATGTGATTAATGGAAGGGCATATAAGCCAGTTGAGTTGGAGTTGTTAATCTTTTGGTTGCCTGAAGTTTGTCATATTTGCAATATTCTGATTAGGTTTATATATAGATGTATATTATGATCTTATATTTATTAGAGTTGTATAGTTGGCGTGTGTTTATTGGTGACACTGGTTTTGCTAGGTGTTTTCTTGTTTTAACAATGCTTGATGATTTGTTTCTTGATAGTGGAGTATCTATGAGTGTGTAAAGAAACAAACTTATCTTTTCATGTTCGAAATTTAATTTAGTAGGAAAGGACTCTATATGTGAGTTAATGAGAAATTAATAAACTTTTTAACCAGTTTCTTTACTTATTATCTTGTGATTAGATGACAGCTGAGAACTAATCATATATATACAAACATGTAACCACGTTATGTGTTAACTAAATTGTGAGTCGTGACTGCAACTTTCTTTTGCTTGCTTTTTTATCCATGTCATTACTCATAACAAACACCAGAGGCTTTCTGATCATCGTTAATTCCCATCAGTTTTGTGACATTTAATTTTGGAAGCATTTGTACTTACTTGTATGTAAAACCTCCATTTCAAAACATATACATACGTGTGTAAAAATTGTTTTCCGTTTTTTCCCCTTAAAAATTAAGTTTCTTGTTTGTTTTACAGAATGTTGGAAGTTTATTTTATACACAAAAAATTGTTGAATATCTTAAAAGAACCCATACAATATAGTAATATTGTGTTAAGTAGACCAAACTGCTAAAATTGTCTATAAACAAAAGAAAAAGAAAATTATATCCTTTATAAGCCCACTTCTTATTGATTGGACCTACAAAAATTTATAGGTTTTGATCTATACATTAATCCTCATTGAACTTCCGCATATAGGAAGCTTTCAACAAGAAAGCCAAACTGAAAGTGAAAGGTCTCAACCGTGATCGCGTCTTGGTTATTTATCCTTTTGTTTGACAGTTGTTGTTGGAGATTTAAAGATATATTTTTATTTGTAATAGCATCGTTAACAGTGTCCGGGTAGTTTCCAAACGTCTTGGTTTCTCTCTCTACCACGTCAGATTCTCTCTCTGTCACGTAAGCTCAAACCAACCTTCCTAATTTTTTTAACCACACCCAAAAACACCTTAAATGTCATACATTCTCTCCCCTACACGTCGTTTCAAGATCAATTATAAGCAAAACACGAAAATTTATCAAAAAATTCTAAAAAATATAAACAAATAAAAAACTTATTTTCATAAAACAAAATTTGAAAAAACAATTTTAAATTATTTTTGAAAAAAACAAAAAAAAACTGACGACCAATTGGGTGGGGCCACGTGCCCCCCCCCCCCCCCCCCCCCCGGGGCGCCTGAGGTGTATTTTCAGGGGACCTACCGCCCGAAAATGCACCCAAGACGTCTTGGCCCGGGCACATCCTCCCGCTAAGGGAGGGCATTTCAGGCGTCCTTCTCGGGTGTCGAAATAGAGCACCCGTCAAGGGTGCTCTAAGAGCACCATTAACGGCGCCCAGGCAGTTCCGGGCGCCCTGGTTTCTCTCTCAGCCACGTCAGCTTCTCTCTCCGCCACGTCAGCTCAAACCAACCCCCCTAAATTTTTCTTAACCACACCCAGAAACAACTCAAGCGCCCTACATTCTCTCCCCTACACGTCATTTCGGGATCAATTTTAGGCAAAACACGAAAAATTATCAAAAAATTCTAGAAAATATAAACAAATAAAAAACTTATTTTCATAAAAATTATTTGAAAAACGATTTTAAATGATTTTAAAAACATTTTCTAAACACAAAATAAAAATAATAAAAAGATGACCAATGGTGGGAGGACATCTGCCCCCCCCCCCCCCCCCACACACACACACCAAACACATTCTCCAGACGCCTGGGGTGGAATTTCGGGTGGATGGGCGCCTGAAATTCCACCCGGTTGGTTGGTTACAATTTTTTTATTAATATAAAATCTGAGGTGTCGGGTGATTTCTTGGGCGCCTGGGTTTTTTTACATGGTTAAGGATGCTCTAAGAGCGAGGACTATTAAATTATTGAATCTTAGTACTATCACCGACGTTTTGCAATCTGATGTCGTGCAACATTAATTTGTTAGATTGAGACACATATGTAGCAAAATCATGTGGCAACTAGATTGAATATATTAATTCAATTCAAGGAAGATTACTCAACTCCAACGTTCCCCAACACAAACGCCAACACTTCACAAACGCCTTATGTAAACGCTACCTAAATGTTATACAAACTAAACCATCTAATTGCAACAAAAAAACTTCTTTTCTATCTTCAACCGTCGAGGCCTCGTTTTAAAAATAAAGACACATTCCGTCCGGAAATCAAAAAACCATAATTTTGAAGTAAGCATAACCCTTTTTCGAAAAGAAGATAAAATGTCGTTACGCTCTCCATTTGCAAAATAATAAAATCCTTTGGACCAGATGGATTCATTATCTTCTTTCTTCAATACTTTTGAGAACAATTAATTAAAGAATGATTTCTTCTAAAATCTCGACCAACTAACTACCTAAAGCATCTTACCCACAAATTTTGGAACATCTAAACAAAACTTTGTTTGTAGATAGTAATTATGTACGAAACATTTTCCAAACATCAGTAATAAGCTTTTCAAAGACAAGTTGTTCTCCTAAAAGGAAGAATCATCTCTCGTGATAGCTCCTCCGTTAGAGCAGCATATCAAATAATACATTATCTTCGCAATATAATGTTTTTGAAACTTCACTTCGCAAATGTCTTCGACTTACGTTAATTTAAATATGCATGTAATAGGCTTCGGTAAATATGGATCTCTTTGGATCCACACAATACAATCTCCAATTCCATGTACCATTTGCCTCTCCAACTCCATACGTCAAATTCTTATATTTCCTTAATATAAAAAATATTTCCCAAAAAATATCATTAACTTTTCATATATAAAAAAACCCAAATCCATAAGTTCGAAGGCATCAAAATTCAAAATTCCTACCTAAATAACAAAAATATATGGTTCATAATCCTACCAATCAATATATCTCCTAACAAAAATCATCGGATTTTACAAATCATGTTATGGTTACTGGCATTATTATTTTAATTAAGTGGTAACTACCTCCTTACTTTCAAGTTTCAACAGAGAAAATCACCATTTAAAAAAAAGGAAAATCGTTCCCAAATCGATAAGCACTTGTAGTGCCAGTTTTAGTTAATAAAAATAACATCACAGATGTCATTTAGTTTTAATACGTATAGTTTGTCAATTAAGTTTTTGAAATGTATATTCTTCTAAAAAAAATGTTTAGTAATTATTTAAAAAAATAATAATCTTAATTAAGTGGCAACCGCCTACTTTCAAGTTTCTAAGTAAGAAATTAGAAAATCATTAAATCACCATTTAAAAAAGAGAAGGAAAATGATTACGAAATGAATACCCTAATTTAAAAGGCATCAAAATTCAAAACCTTCCACAAACCAACAGCAAACAGATAGATAAAAAGCGAAGCAGCCGACCTCCAACTTCCCACCATCATCCTCCACTCCCAACCCATCTTCATCTTGGATGCCATAAATAAGATCAAGCTCTCACGTCACCCTCGCCGGACCGAACCTAACTGGATGGATCCGGATCTTCCGACCCGAGACGCCGCCCGATGCCCCTATTACGGTTAGGGTTTGGGAGAGAATCGCATGGCGAAGAACGGAGTGCTCGTTCGGGGTGTCGCAGCGTCCAGATCTAACCCTAAACTTGCTGGAGGACCCAAGAAGCGCCCCGATAACGCCTCTTCTAGTAGGACTGTTGGAGATCCCCAAGGTTGTGGTTTTTTTGGGGGGTTTGGGGTTTTGGGTTGTGGGTGTGAGCAGGAAAAACTCAAAAAGATTTTATCTTTTTTTGTTTGTTTGTTTGTGGTTTTGGGGTTTGCATTGTATGTGTGAGCAGGAAAAACTTTAATTTTCTTCTTCTTTTTGGTGGGTTTTTTTTGGGTTTGGGGTTGTAATTGTGAACAGGAAAAACTAAAAAAAAATTGATTTTTTCTTTCTTTCTTTTTTGGGTGTTTTTTGGGTTGTTGTGAGAAGGAAAAACTCAGAAAGGTTTGGTTTTATTTATTTCTTCTTTGTTTGGTGGATTTGGTTTTGCGTTTTTTTGTTGGTTTGGAGGAATATTTATGTTCAGGTTGTGGGTAGGGAATTTTTTTTATTCTTTTATTTGGTGGTTGTGGATTTTTATTTTTTATTTTTTTGGGTGGTTTGGCGGTTTGGGTTTGATGAGATGGTTGTAATCTTGTTGTGAGCAGGAAAAAAATTAATTTTTTTCTCCAAATGTTGGATTTTGGAAATTTAGCACTCATTTTGTTTGTTTTTCGTTAGTTGGTCAATTTGTGTTTTGATTGTAAAGGGAAATATTTGATATATATTTTTGGTATTGAAATGTTGCAGTTTGGAAATTATGTATGTTTGGTTGTAGCTAAAGGAAGACGCACAGTTTGTGGTGTGAGTGTGAAGCTTATGAATCGTAATTTTCAATCTCCCGTACGCTTTATGTGTATTTAAGTAGGTTGTAGCTTATAGTGTGGAAAACCCAATTTGGAATTAGGATCTGATTGAAGGAGGTTAGTATTTCTGACTCCCAGCTGCTGAATTCAACTAAATGGGCCGTGTTGTGACAAACCTTCTATGTGATTTCATTTTGTGTTGTCTGTGATTGGGTATGTTATGAGGTTGGGGGGAGAGCTGAAAGCTGTTTTTATGCAATTCCTGCATGAAATGAGTCTGATGCGTGCTGATTAGAAACTATTAACCCAATTACCGAAGAGTTTAGCAATTCTTTTGAGTCAACACTGTGCATGCTTAGGCGAAAGGTTAGGCAAGTGAATTCAATTAGAGTGCAAGATGATTTGCTTATTTTTACAACTGTGACTACTCATTGCATATCTTATAAAGATGGAGATGGATGTAGAATGTTTAATGTTGGAAGCAAAGAAATTGGCTTATTAGGAAGATAAGTTGAGTTTGAAGTTAAGCCTCCTCTAAAATTTGTTGTATGAATCCTCTTACCCTTGACTTTTATGTAAAATCACGTCTTCTTGTGATTTCTTGAAAAAGTGACTTTTGTATCTCAAGGTTTTCTAGGGATGACAAGTTTATGTTTTGTATCACAAACATTAATGGGCTTATTGTAGAATGAAATAATGAAAATTCTAATTGAAATGAATTGAACCATTCTAACCACTAGAGGTGAGCTTCATGCACCTCAAATATCAGAGACTCTTGCCTTGTTAATTTCCCCCCTAATTGAAAAGTGATTCTGCCACACTAAATAGTGCTTATAGTCAGCTCGTTTGCTCACATCTTTCATTTGAAAGTCAAGAATATTGAGAGTATTATATTTTATTTTGATGTTTTACAGAGTTTTGTTGTTTGTAGCAATTCATTAACCTGTAATTTGCTATTTGTAGAATTGTCAGACACAGGAAGTGATGGGACAGAACTTGGCACCTCTGAGGGAGACGATTCATCATGGATATCTTGGTTTTGTGGACTGAGAGGAAATGAACTTCTTTGTGAAGTTGACGAGGATTACATACAGGATGATTTCAATCTGTGTGGTCTCCAAGGGCAGGTCCTATTTTACGATCATGCTCTAGATATGATTTTGGATAGTGATTCTTTAAGTGGTACGTCATTCTGGTTTGGGTTTCTCCTCTTCTTTTGGTCTTTTTTGCACTTGTATATGTGATGTTGGTTGCTTTCACAAACGGAAACTGCTTTGCTGTTTTAGCCGCTACCTGGTCTTTCTTAATTATTTTTGCATCTTGTGCTTTCTCCATATAGGTGAAATTGGTGGTGAAGAGCATGCTGAAATAGAATCTGCTGCTGAACTATTATATGGTCTCATTCATGCCCGGTATATCTTAACGAGCAAAGGACTGAATATGATGGTAATCACTTTTCCTTGGTTCCCGATGCTCAATTTCTGAACTGTTTGTTTTATTTGCTGTGTATGGGTCTTTTCAGCATGAAAAGTACAAGAGTGTAGATTTTGGTCGCTGCCCTCGAGTCTACTGTGCAGGGCAACCATGCTTACCGGTGGGCGTATCAGATATACCTCGTAATGGTGCAGTAAAAATTTATTGCCCTAAATGTGAGGATTTGTACCTCCCAAGATGCAAATACCAGAGCAGTATCCTTTATTTGATGTTTTTTTTTTGCAGCTACTATAGATGACCGTAGTAAAAAAATTATAGTAGATTAACATTTTTGTTTTTAAAAACAATCCTGAACTAGAAAAAGAACAACTGCAACTATAACTCATTAGTCCATCACCATGTAGAGTTGGTAATACTATGATTCCCTTATACCCTCATGGCTGCATGAGTTTACGAACTTGTCCTGTCCAGCTATCCTCATAAGAGTCATAATGTTATATTCTGCTATCTTATGTGCAAGTAATAAATTCGCGGTTCAATGAAAATAAAAGGTTGTATGGAAGTGTGATCTGAGACCTTTTAACTGTTTCTATTTTAAATCCTTTATTTTTTATACAATTTAATGGTTTCTTGATGTCACGCTACCCAAGTTTTGTTTTGGAGTTAGTTATTGACTCTTCGTTATAGTTGCAAGAAAATAGTTTAGTTCGTTCATTACAACCTCTTACATTATATAAACAGACATGGACGGTGCTTACATTGGCTCGACATTTCCACACTTATATCTGATGACCTATCCTTCTGCTAAACCCGCAAAAACCGTTCAGAGTTATGTGCCCAAGGTTTTTGGTTTCAAGCTTCACAGGGGTTCTTCAAAGTGATAATTCCATGTATGTTTTGGGCACTAGCAGGTGAAGCCGTTGGAACCAAAAAACAGTCTAATCTGATGAAGGGCAACCCTGCTGCTAATGAGACCACTGTTGTTGTGGGAAATTATGTGATCACGGGATGCATATTTTGACATCCATTTCGAACTCAATTCTCTTGTACTGCTATTTGATATTTGAAATTTTGAATTGTATTTTATTGCAAATGCAGGGTTTAGCCTGCAATTTAACAAGTGATGGTGTTTGGTAGTTTAGTCCAAGAAATGTTTCTGGCTGAAGATAGCCTTAATTGTACACCAACTCAAGTCATTTCTTGCGGATCGATCAATTATTTACCCATTTGAGCAATCGACATGAAATCAGAATTCCTGGAAGTTGTCAAATTTTGGAAATTTCTGGCTTTCATTGAAGTAAAAAAGAAGAAAATATTCACAATTCGTGTTTCATTCTACAGATTATTAGCTACTCTTGTAGGACGAGTTGTTAGTTGTGATGGAGTTTTGAGCTTATTTATTTGAATATCAGAAAGTTATTTTTTTCCTCTGGTGTAGTTTGTAAGCTATGCAACATGTGTTGTGGTGACTGGTGTCAAGGTATGATTTAGGCAAACATTAGAATGCATCCTGACAGAAGAATGTCATAGTCTCATAGATGTCAGATGTGGATGTGTTGCTTGAGGATCATGGATGTGTTTCATCCTTAATTTTATCTGTCAATGCAGATCAGTGATTGAAGAATGTTGACTGATGTCAATGTTGGCTAGATTAACTTTTATAAACATACCAGCAAGGTATAAAATACAAAGTGAGGAGAATGCACAATTTCAAATGGTTATTTTTATGATAAGGTTGTTCTTTCATTCGTTGGTGCTCTTCCTATGTGTGTCAAGTTTTAGCTTTCCATCTTTGTTCTTTCGTTCAACGCTATTCGTAGCATGAAATGTGTTTTCCACTGGTCATATCTTCTTTGAGAGATGTTAACCATGTGATACATCTTCTCTCTTTATTAGCCTTCACAATTTCCATGTCATGTTAATTATGAATGAAATGAGTTTTCCCAACCCAAGTACGCCCTACTACTTTGGATGCTGTTTATGGATATATGTTTTTTCTATTCTATTAGCATTCATAATTTCCATGTCATTACAATACCCAAAAAGTAAGTTGGATTAGCTCAGTTGATCCTATTAGTGTTTATGGAAACATCTTTTTTTCCCTTCTTTCTCTTCAACCAAGACTAGACAGACTCAAAACAGTTTTCATGTCATTTTACAAAAAGTTGGAAACCATTTTTCTTGAAATGGAAAATATCTGATGTTACACTAGTTCAACTGTTCAACTGACAAAGTGGAAAGTGATGCGAGTCTTCAATGCGAAGAAAAATAGAAGCAACATACACACTTAGTTGGGAACTCCTCGACCCACCTCCACTCATAGGTACAAACTCAAGGAAGAGAACATAACCTAAATCACATTCCTCCAGTTAAGTCAAGACGAGAGACATTTAGTCCTAGTGGGGGATCAAGCTTAGATAGGTGGGCTCAAGTTACACTGGGTTGTTCAACTGACAGTGAAAATGTGAAAGGTGATGATGCCAGTCTTCAATGCTAAGAAAAAGAGAAGCAAAACATACACCTTTGGAGCCCCACCCACCACACACACTCCCTCTTTAATCTGAAAATTTTCTTTAGAATCCTTTCACTTTACTGGATGCCTCAGCCTCACTTGAAGAAAACAACACCACAAAATCACCCACCGACAATAATTAATTCCCCATGACCGTTGGGGAAATTCCAAGCAAACTTGCCTTGTGAGGCTTCCTTCTTTCATATTTGTGTTAACAACAATATATGCCATATTCCTGTAAAAGTTTGATGCAAACTTCCTTTTTCTTTCATGTTTATGTTAACAAAAATAGTAATGTATGTCATGCCCCAAATAAAGTTTTGATGAAATCTCACAACGAAGGAAACATCACGAGTATCATAACCCCTTGACCTTTCAAATCTGTTTGCAACATTACAACGACAAATAAAAATATAAATCCGAAAGACCCATCTTGATATTAAAGGCCTTGTATTCTTGTAAGTTGAGAACAATTGAAGTTAAAAATACACTGCAATTTGGTATTGACTTTAAAACAACATGAATGATGCCAAGCCAATGTAAGGAATAATTGATATGGTACGAGTGGGTACTTCACCTGAAAGATTTGGTGGGCCAATAAATAGAGCAAAACAGTATAGATTCCTCACACTTAAAAGCAACTTAACACCAAAAGCACCATGCAGAGGACGCTCCTAATAAAGAGACCATCTTCTGCAATTTGATATAATAAAAAATTGGCCATCAACCAACACATATACCTTCTTTTTCTTTATTTAGTTCCTTTGTGATGTTTGTCATGCTGCTCTCCTGGCTTTTCTTCATGTCCACTTCTCTTTCCGTCGGTTCAACAACATAATCAAATAGGTGTGGAAGATCGTACGAAGTTATGCATCTTTGTCTCCCGTTAGTTGTGTTCTCGCTTTCTATAAAAGCCCATCAGAGGAAATAGTAGCTCTCATAAAAATACCACAAACCTCTTATACCTTCTCCTTGAGACTCCTCTGCAGGCCTATCGTCCTTTATTATTCGGAAATCCATTGATTTCGTGAGAATAGCTCGATAGCCCACCACTATTTTCGTGGCATATATCCATACCGACATTGTAGACATGAAGAACAAGGCCGCTGTTTTCCTGAAACAGTTTGTCTCTGAGCTTCTTACCATCTTAAGAAACAAGTCGATGGCGGTGAGGAGCAAGACCAGTGCCATAAAGACACGTCTTATAATCCTCAGCCTTGTCCGCAACAAGAAAGTACTATCAACAGCAGTCTCCCACAAGATGCATGCATTAAAAGGTGGTGGCCACAATAAAGATCATTGCACTAACGAAGCTGCTGCCGCCGGCAAAGACGAAGGGAAGGCCATCGTTCTTTACAATGACACTGACTGTGACGCATCATCACAGTCAGTAGAGCGCTGTAGCATGGAAGAACGCAGCGATGAGTACGAAGAAGGCACGCGTAGTGACAGGTACCCAGATCTCACACATTCTCTATTTGATGATGATGATGATGATGATGATGAACTAGGAGATTGTACGGGATCAGTCATAGATCTGGTCAGGAACTCCCGGGCAGAAGACTCGGATTTCAGGCTGGAAGACGAGATAGATCTCGTAGCTGACATGTTCATAATGCGGTTCCATAAACAGATGAGGATGCAGAAGCAACAGTCTTTTAAGAGATACCAAGAAATGCTTCAAAGGAGTGCGTAGATAACTACATGGAACCAAGAACACATATGTTCAATGATTTAATCAAAACTTACCTTCCAGTACGGAAATGGCAGAGAAGCTGAAGTATATATGACTGCATCTGAGCTTTTTGTTGATGCAAATGTATATCATAGGGGCTTTTGTGAGTTAGTGACTAAGTGGCTAATTGTTTTTTAATTGATTTTGGAAGTATTATGTCAATTATTGGATTCTCGATATTCTTCAAGTAATGATGAACCAATTATACTTGGCGTGGAGTAAGTCAGTGGTGTACATGTTTTTCAGTTAAATAATCCATTTCATAGATTAAGAATTGTCATGCTGGGGGAAAATTGCAGTTAGAAAGAAGAAGAAAAACAGCAATATTTGCTTGATAATAGCCACATATTTCTAGCTTAACCCAACTCGTTTGGGATTACAAGCTTGGAATGATATTTTAGTGAGTCCAGTTTGAAAATTATATATGATTCCACTCAAAGTAAGCTGATAAGTACGTGAAATTCAAACATTGTCACAAAGGTAAAAAGAAGAACAAAAATATCTTTGAATAAATTTAGAGATTCAAGCCTACCAAATTCTTTGTATGGGAAGTACGGTAGAGACAAGTTATCGATAAAATCACAATCTACCAGACATCTTTACACGAGCAACATCCATCTTTAAAGTGATGGAAGCGTTCTGGATCTTTAACCACAATCTCTCGGTCAAGAATCTTGGACATCATTTTCAAAGAAGAGTGGCAATTCCGACACACTCGAGCATTCTTAACGACTCGAATGGAACCATTTCCCTCAACACTAATAAGCCCCAAAGCAACAGCAAGCATTTCACTGTGGCTGTAAGGTATGCACTCCCTCTCCTCGTCCACATCATGCAAACTAAAATCTTCGTCGAGCTGAAGACCCTCGTCTTCCATCCTCTTCATCAAACACTTAAGTTCCCAATATATACCCTCCGATCTCGGATGGGAAACATCACCGACGCCAAACACATGGACCTTGTTCCTTATCTCTATCCAACTAAACGCCTTCCTAGTCTTCAACCCCATGTCTCTAATGGTCTGCCTCAATCCATCCACAACATCCCAATTCTTGTTCGCAGCGTGCAAATTCGACAACAAAACATAATTCTCGGCATTCAAAGGCTCAAATTCGAGGAGTTCCTCCGCAATCCGCTTCCCCAACCTCACATTCCGGTGAGCCCTGCATCCGTCGAGCACCGCGCACAACACTTCAACTCGCATCCCCACACCGTGATCTGCCGCAAACGCCTGCGCTTCCTCGAACCGCCCGGCCCTAGAGAGAATCCCAACCATCGCCGCGAAATGCTCGATCCTCGGACTCGCAACCCGCTTGAAATAAAACCTCCCATCGTCCACCAACACGGCGGTCCTACAAGCGTGCAAAACCGCGTCGACCGCAACCTGATCCATCTCCACCCGACCGCAACTCTCCATCTCCGTAAACAACTCAACCGCCCGATCCCCATACCCATGCAAGCTAAGCCCTAACACCGCAACCGTCCACGCAACGCAATCCCTCCTCGGCATCCTCCGAAACACTTCCATCCCCAACTCCACAAACCCGGACTTGACATACATATCCACCAACGCATTCCCGACGGCATAATTCCCGTCGAACCCCCTCCTGACCGCCACGGCATGCACCTCCTTCCCTCTCCTCCCTTCCGCAACCCTCCCGCAAGCCGGAAGCACCGCCGAGACGGCGTAACAATCGAGTCTAACCCCGTCCCCACACATGTCCCTAAAAAACCCCAACGCGTCATTAACCCTCCCGCACCTAACACACCGATTGACCACAACCGTCCAACTGACGACGTCTTTCGTCTCCATTCCCGCGAACCACTCGAAGCCCTTACCGAACCTGAAAGACGCGGCGAGCGCGGCGTTGGCGACGAGGGGGTGGTCGAGGAGGCGGAAGCGGGAGGCGATTCGGAGGACGGTTTGGAGGTCGCGAAGGGAGAGGCAGGAGGAAAGGGCAGAGGAGAGAGAGGGAGGGTCGGGAGGAATGGAGAGGGAGAGCATGTGGTGGAAGAGTTTTAGGGAGTGGGAGGGGAGATTGTGGGAGAGGAAGGATGAGGAGAGGATAGTGAAAGGGATGGGAGTTGTTGGGAGGAGTGAGAGGAGTAGGGTTTGGGCTGTGGTTGGTGGGTAGGTTCTGAGGAGGACGGAGAGGATGCGAGGGTGGGTTAGGAGGGAGAGTTTCACAGCGTGGGAGTGGAGTTGGGATGGAGGGATACCCATCAGACCTGATGGGTATGGGTATGGGTATGGGTATGGGTAAGGGTAAGGGTAAGGGTAAGACATTTTTTTGTTTCAAACCACGGTTGGGTGTTGGATGTTGGGTGTTGGGTTCCCCTTTTAACTTGTTATATACAAAGCTTTTTTTTGTGTCCGACTTGGAAGCTTTCGAGGGGTATCTTATCACATGAGGGAGGGGTGTTTGATGGATGTCTCATCACTTCTATTTTGCCCGCATCATTCATTCCATTTTTCCTGAATTAATGGAGATGTTATTGCATTAGGAAATCTCCTAATAACATGTATGGAACTATGGATAGATCAATTAAGCCTTCTCTGGAATAGACATCTCCTACTTCATTGTCCTCTTTTCCTCAATTACTCTACTTTGTTTTGAGATAATAGTTGTGTTGTGATTTAATCTGAATTAATCTGCTTTGATTTCATAATAGTTGCAGTTCTTTTGTTTTGTTGTAATGATATTGTATATGATCACAATTGACCTTAATACGAAGGAGGAAGAAACAACTACAATTGCTCGTTGTGATTATAACAATCATAAATGTAGTGACTATGGTGTACATGATGTTGTGTATGTTAAGTGTGACTACGCATAAGATCGAACATCCACATTACAATAAGAGAGAAAAGAAGCGTCGTAGATTAAATAATTTAAATAGGTTGATTAGCAAAAGTGATATAATTTGTAAGAGTGAACTTCGTATAGATAGGAATGAAATGAATGTGTTCTAAAAGTTTTACTTTTATATATCAATTGTTATGAATTGAATGTGCAAGCATTTTGTTCCTTGATTATTGTATTCGTCTTTTGGAAGTGTTAAGGAAGATGCGATTGATCCTTAAACGTAGAGCTCTAAAAGATATGGTTTACATAAATCAAAAGTTTTTCACAATCATGATAATTAACATGGAACATTAATTACCGAGATAAGATTGTCGTGTTGGTTATCAATTGTTGTAGGTCTACAAATAATTGACGACACGAGTATATAAAAGATGAAAAATTACTTTTATATATTGAATAGACCTAACAAGTAAAACGTTATGGAATTGTGTTTCGTGTCATTAATGTTTTACTGTGTCTTGAATCCTAAGATATGAGACATATTTTTCACTCAAGAAGTGTTTGATTTGATTATTGTAAAAAACAATCAATAAGTATAGTGATAAATGCAATAGTTGGTTGTGCTAGAAAAGATAGTTAGTCAAAAGATTATCATTGCCCCTCTTGGTTGAGTGATGATATTAGTAGACTCATTGATAAAGCAAAATTATAATGTGCACAATGTAACTCGAGTTAAGTTACATAGTTATAATTAGCTTAAAGAGATCAAGAAATGAATATAATACAAAGGTGACACATTCCTACTTTGTATATATTCTTAATATCATGAGGCAAGGGACGGACACAAGCGATACACTTACATCACTAAATGGATCATGTTTAGTTCGAGTAGAACAAGACATCTATTCTAATTGGGTAACTATAATGTGTAGCTAGATACCGCTTATAGTTTGAGATATTGAGTGTTCAATATCGCTACCAATTTAGCTTAGATCCTCCTATAGATCACACCACAAAACTAGGAAACAATAAGCTTGATTTTGAATTCATATGATGTGTCGAGTTTCATGTGAAAATGGACACGTGGGTGAATCAATAAAATCAATATGTCATGAGAATTGACATAATTAGAATCATGAATAAATTCGTATGAGATGTATATATTATGGGGTGTAATAATTTGACATTACATATGATTGACATCATATCATGCATATATTTGTGTCTTATATTCATTATCTTGAGCCTAAACAATGCTATGTAACGAGTTTTATGTTTGAGTTTTAGGAATAAACATGATTGATGAGAAGAGACATAAAAGGACCTAGAAGTAAGGAAAATGACTAAGTTGCAAGACTTGGGGACTGAGAAGCAAGAGGGAAGGACTCTAGTGAAAGCCTAAAGGACCAATGAGCAAATCAGGAAACTCCACACCATCATGATGAGTATTTTCGCAATTAAATCCGGGCTCAACCATCAACAACCCAATTGGGTGCATCAAACACCAAGAAATCAATCCAGAACCGAGCCACCAAAATCCAAACTCGAGCCAACACTAATAGACCGCCAATTAGCGGTCCATTTGGATCCAAACCCAATAAGACTTGGTTGGGTGTTGTATTAGCATGTATTTAGTCCATTTATGGTATGTGTTTAGTCCATACCGGGGGATTGTCCCTGATTACCTTTTTCTATTGCTATAAATAGAACTTCTCCTCCTCCATTGTATTCTACCCATTGCTTGGTGACATTCTCTCTACTTTGAGTAAGCCTTGAGGCAAAACTCAAGGTGGAGAAGAGTGCTACATTCAATGTGAGTCATTTTAATAAAATAATTGTTTTTAGTTTCTTGTAATCTTCTTTTAATTCTTGCATGCTTCTTTAGTTTTATGTCATTTTACTTCTTTAATATTTCTTGTTTGCTTAGTTTAATTTCCTTTCAGTATAATGTTTCATTTATTAATGTAGTTAGTGTAATGATTAGTGAGTAGTTTCATCCCCATTTGGGAGGTGGAGAAATATGTGATGTGATTATGTGATGTATTAGGTGTGTGTTATCTTAATCCTTTGAACCTTATATGATTTTCATAACCATCTAATGAGATTTCACTCTAGTCTTTGATATGCTAATGCTCTTAAATGAATCTTAACTTATGCTTAGACTAGTGGACATATTTTATGGGGAATGATGAGGTGAGGATATTGATGGAATTGATAAAGGAAACATGACTTGTAGTGTATGTGCTCTTGTTGCCTTTACCTTGGTTAATGCCTTGTATGTTTTAATGATATTGAGTTATCTTATTTCATGTGGAGGCATAGTAGGGTTTAGTCTTTATACATGAGTTCATTTAGCTTCATTCCAATTATTGACTTGTATGTTTTAATGAGATTGTGTTATCTTATTTCATGTGGAGGGAAAGTTGGATTTAGTATTATGATTTTCATGCACTACATGTTATGATGAGCATAAGTGAACACACACACATACACATATATTTGTATTCACACTCATTTCTCTACCCCCTATGGGGTTTGGTTTTATTGCTTATTGTTCATTTCCTTTTGCATTTTAGTGTAGTTTAGTGTAATCAATATTTCTCTCCTTTCTTTCCCACTCGCCTTAAACAAACTAAAGTCAACACACCTCCCTGTGGATCGATCCGTATTTGTCACCGCTTCAACGCGGCCAAGCACTTGCGGTTATAATTAAAACGTATCAATCAACATACGATAATATATTACATGAGATATGATTTTACTAAAATCCCAAAAGATAAAATTTTGTTGGAGATAAAATCAAAAATTTGACAAAGGCAAAATCAGGGTCAAAACGGTCAACTATTTTGGGTTCGGTCGACCGGACGAAGATCAGATACGTGAGTGGTCGACTGAAATTGTCTGGACGTGTCTGGACAATAGGATCGGTCGACCGGGCACAAAATATCCAGGAGATGTCTTGGGATATGACGGTCGACCGAAAGAGACACGGTCGTCCGAAGAAATTTACCATGAGAAATTTTGGTAGATAAACGGTCGACCGGAGCGAGACGTGGTTCGACCAAAATTCTCCAGGAAAATTTTCTCATGAATATTCGGTCGACCGTCTGGCTCACGGTACTACCGAACTTACAAAAAATTGAATTGTTCGGTCGACCGATTGGAAAGTTTGGTCGACCGTTCAGCACGATTTCTGCCTGAATTATTAAGAGAATAATTAGATCATGAGTTGGATTAAATCCAGATTTGGTAAACGTTTTTAAGGATGCTTATGTGGCAAATTAAGATTAATTTTAGGAGAGAAAAAAATAAGAGATAATGGTTAAGGAATAGTTCATAATATGGGTGTTTTGGGAGACTATAAAATGACTCATCATCCTACTTGTTTATGTTAATGCAAAAAAATTCTCTCTCTCTAATCTCTCCCTTAATCACCACGAAAATTCTCTTAATAGTTTTAAGGTTTGGAAATGAAAATCTCATGAGGGGGTTATTAGTTAGATTCTAAGTTTAATTAGAGATTGATTGACTAGCTCATTTCTCTCTAATCTTGTTTAGAGTTTGGTGAATACTTGGAGGTGAATCGACGGTCGATTCGACGGGCAACGAAACTTCGAAAATGTTTTAGAGAACCTTTGGGTATGATCCAACTTCCTTTTGTTTATTTTAATATGTGTAGGATTGCATGATATTAGAATAAACGTAAACATGTACATACAATTAATGAAAATATGAAATCGAACATTGTATTAAAAAAAATTAAATATACACATACATAGGATCACGAAGTCCAACAAGGAAAACCTTTAGCGTGTTATGTGAGATGGTTAGGGACATTGGAGGGTTGAGTGGAAGTACAAATATGTCATTACAAGAAATTGTTGCCATATTTTTATATATAGTAGCACATCACTTTAAAAATAGTAAAATATCAAGTTATTTCTACCGGAGTGGAGAAACCGTTAGTAGAAACTTCCATCGTTGTCTACTTGCAATTCTTAAATTGCATAATCACTTGCTAAAAAAACTTACACCTATTCCTGAAGATGACCAGTGGAAATGTTTAAGGTACTATTTATTTTGGAATTTTTTTTAAATTCCAACCATTATACTTTACATGTAAAACTAAATTTCCATTTTTTCGGATATTAGAATTGTGTAGGAGCCTTAGATGGTACATATATTAGTGTTCAAGTACGTAATGAAGATCGACCAAGGTACCGGACAAGGAAGGGTTCTATTGCTATGAATAAGGGTGAGCAAAATTTGGTCCGGTCCGGGCAACCGGACCGAACCAGACCGATTTTTTTCGGTCCGGTCTTCGGTCCACAAAATTTTGGAAATTCGGTCTTCGGTCTGGACCAGACCGAAAATTTGAGGGGAAAATCCGGATTTTGGACCGACCCGGACCGGACCGGACCGAACCTATTCGGTCCTGTCTTCGGTCCGGACTTCCCGAAAATTCGGGTTTCGGTCCGGTCCGGTCCTGGACCGAAGCTCACCCCTAGCTATGAATGTCTTGGGCGCATGCAACCATAATATGGAATTTATATATGTTTTGCCGGGTTGGTGTCCTTCGTGATGCCATTAGTAGGCCTCATGGTTTGAAGGTTCCTCAAGGTAACCATACTACCTAGAAATTAGGAATTTAAAATTATGCATTCCATTTGACAAAGTTAATGACTCATTGTTTTCTACCCAATATCAAGATTCATATTATTTGGTAGATGTTGGGTATACAAATTATTACATATTACATGTTGAATATTAATGGTCATTATATATTTTAAGGATGTTAATATTTCGACTATTGAATACATATTATATGTTGAAATAATAAACAAAAGAGAAAACAGATGATTCCATTCCTGGGATAAACCAAACAACATGAATCGGAGTCTGAATCCATTCATGATATAAACCAAACACTGAAAATCAAGAATGAGAATGATATCCATTCCAGCATGGTATGAGATTCTGATTTCATTCCATTCCAATGTACTCAACCAAACACCCCCTAAGATATACTTTGAAACTCAATCCCGGAAAAATCATGGGTGGAGATGACCGAGCTTCACTATGGTGTAAACGGTGATACAGGCGACAAAACATACACATGGAAATAATAAGCTTGGAACTAAATTGAGGTTCTAGATATTTACACCTCTGAGGACAATAAACCCTCAATCAACAAATCCTAACATAACAAGATTACTAATCTAATTTCCATGCAATATGATACATAGACGAGAGTATAAGCTAATAATCCAATAAAACGAAATAACATAGAGAAGAATAAACTTCCAAGGAGCACCATTTGGAACACAATCTCATCCATTGTGAGTCTCTAATCTTCAAGAAGCACAAAAATCACGAATGTTAAGTGTAAGGAAAAACTCTCACCTCAATTTCCCTTCTTCAATCTCTCAAAGTTCCTTTTTTATGGTTCCAATAACTTTCTCAACTTGATGACTCATTCAACTTTGAAATCCACATTATACGGCTCTAAGGAGATGCTCCATAAGATAAGAATCCACCACTTGTGGCTCTATGGGGTGGTAGGAGGAAATAGACCTGACTTGGTGGTGGATTTTCCACACTTGGTGGATGCGCGCACACACCCAAACCTTAAAGGGTAATGTGTATATATACTAGACCCAGGGGCAATCTTAAAAGGGTAATGAAATGCCCAATATACCCTTAGAAAAGTCATGCCGCTACCAAGTAACGGATGAATAGAGGCGGACATCTAAAATTGTAATTCCAGTAAAACTTGAATGAAGGTATGTGAACGGGTAATCGGACGACCGAATGAGAGGTGAACATTCGAAATTAGGAAATCAGACGTCCAAACCGCAAACTGTTGTCTGAAACATAGATTCCAGTAACTCCCAAAATGAGCTTGTCAAAACTGGATCCAGTAAACTTCAAAGCAGACTGATGCACACCAACGAGACTTCTGATTGCCGGTCGATCTTGCGGATGAACATGTGTGTTTTCATGGCATAAGTATAACACTACCTTCACCATATATTCTGCTGCATTTTCTAAACATTTAATATGATAAATTTCCAAACGCACCACGTCTTCTACCCGTCGTATTCCCTCCCCAATCCATTTCACATTCCCAACCAAATTTTTATAAGATAAGATGAGATGAGATTTAGCATATATTCTGATTTGATAGAAAATCATTTATTCTCCTCCTTTTTGAAATAAAAAGGTTTATATATATTTGGCATATATTCTGACGTCGTCCCAAGTCTCTCGAAATCCAATAACGAAAAGAAAAAGAAGCAGAGAGAATGAGGTTCCTCTTACTCGAATGGAATATTAAAGAACAAAAAAACTCTACCGTGGAAAATATCATTTGTTTATAGGAATTTTGAATTTTTATACTTAAAATGACTCACTAATTAAAAAAACTAACATTAACATCATCGTAAAAATATGTTTACGTTTAATGTGCTACCCCAAATACCACTTGCATACCCCAAATACCTCTTTGTCGATTGTATCTAGCTTCTAAGTTGTATCCTTAGATTAGATCTGTATCCTTAGATTGAGAAGTTGCAGTAACCTCTTTCTCACTTTTTTGTATCCTTAGATGAGATTTGTATTCATATAATGATCTGACTTACAAAATAAAAATGGATATAAGTATAATTATATACATGATCAATATTTGTATCTATATTTTTTTAGACCTTTAACGGTTTCAAGTAGATTATAAATAAAGTTATACTCTCTAATATTATATACTAAATTATAAAAATTAATATGCATTTAGTAACCATAAAATAATAATACAAACATCACATAATTATATAAATATAATAGTTTATGTAAAAGTTTTAGAATAAAAGACTAACCATATTTACAAGTTAGCCTTAAACTCAAAGCATACATCTTATCAATTTGTTTATTAAAGATGACTTTAGTAATTTCTTTATTATTTTGTAATAAATTATATTTATGTTTCTTTAAATTATACTTTTAATATATTATTATACATCAATTTTATATCAAAATTGTACCAGTCTGTCTCTATCCAGATGGTTTTATCTGATCCATATTTGTATCCGTTTTGGGTGGATCCACATTATTAGTATCAGATCCGTATTTGTATTCATTTTTGGCGGATATGGATATACATTATTGGTATCTGCACACATGATCCATATATGTATATGTATATGTATATGAATTTGTAAATAAACATGGATATACACTAAGGTTTTAAAATGCGAAATAATGATTCAATGCGGCGAGACATTGCATCCGACATATGCGGACCCGATGATGGTGCATATGCAGTTTGCGATTTAATAAGTAAATAATATAATACAGATATATTAATTATAAAGTATACATGTAAGTATGTAACTAAAAATTTAGGTAAATTTTTGAATAATTTATAAATTAGGTAAATTATGCATCGTGGAGATGCGATGCGCATCTGATCCGCATATGCGGCCGCATTCCTGAACAATATACCCATATCAATACCATATTTGTACCGTTTGCACTAATAGAGACACTTGAATTGTGTTTGTGTACATGAAAACAGAGAAAAGAAAAATTGTTTTCCCTTTGACCAAAATTTTTCATGGTATTTGTGTGAGTCTTGGAAAAGAAAAATATTTCCCTTTGTTTCCATCTACCACTCAGAATGTACTGAAATATTTTCCATTGGTTTCTCATGCCCCCACAAAAGACCAACAGAAAGTACATGACAGTTGTAAAAAAATGTAAATGTCTATCAAACTTATTTAATTTTTTATTATTATATAAAAACTTAACTACAAAACATGAAAATCATATTTTAAAAATTAAACAATATGATTATCTTCTAAAACCATGACAATATGTTACAAAATTATACCATAAACTAGATAATAAAGATTAAGAATACATCTTGAACTTCATATTGTCTTGTTAAAATAAATTATTATTCAAAAATTAATTTAGTGTATTGTTTAAAAGTGCATGACTACAATAATCTTATATATTAATTAATTTACTTTTCAACAAGAGATATATGTATATAATACATAATTCACACATCATTTTTTTAAGTTACATTAAATTAAAATGTGCAATGGCTATTTAAATCATCACGTACAACATACTCTTCACAGTAAAATTATACATTTATATATATAATATTTAGTATTTACAAATAATCTTAATTTCCGAAATGACAGATAATGAATTAAGTTTCTTTTAATTTTTCAGTGAATTCCAGATTGCTTAAACAACAAAATTTTGTTTAAAAAAACTAATTTCCTTTAAATTTTTATTTTATGTTGTTTTCTTTTAAACAGAGAATTCATTTTTCAATGGCTTACGCAGAAACACCAACTTATATAAGTTTAATTTGAATGCGCGCCTACCAATTAAAAAAAAAACTTCACTCCGTTAGTCAACTTGGCAGTAGCCACATCGGCCATAGATAATATCAATCAGTTACCCAAACTCCATTCCACAAACCCCCATCTCCTCCCCCCACAATGTTCCATCCCCCGTCCCACCAAGTCGCCGGCCACACGGCCGTCTCCGGCCAACTCGGCCCGGTGACCGACACCTCCGGCCACTTCTACAAGCCGCTCCAGTCCAACTCCCGAGGCGCCGACGAGCTCGCCTTCTACACCGCCCTCTCCTCTTCCCTCCCCTCCCGCGTCCTCCCCTTCTTCCCCACCTTCCACGGCACCCGGACCCTTCCCGCCTCCGACGGATCCGGGCCCCACCCCCACCTCGTCCTCGACGACCTCATGGCCGGGCTCCACGCCCCGTCCGTCGTCGATCTGAAGATCGGGGCGAGGACTTGGTATCCCGGTGCCGAGGAGGAGTATGTGGATAAGTGCTTTGAGAAGGATCGAGAGACGACGACGGCGAGGTTGGGGTTTAGGGTTTCCGGGCTGCAGGTGGTTATGATGATTTTATGTGGATTTGTTTTTTTATTCTGTTTTGATAATCGGTAGAGTTAATTTTAATTATTAAATCAGACTGTTTATTCATATCTCGTTGACAACAGGAGGTTACACTTACAGGATTGAGAATTGAATATGCATTCTCATCCCACCGGACTAGTCCTTAAACTAGTTGGGATAAGTTTCTTGTGTTTGGGGTGATTGGGTTGGTTAGGGTGATTTGTGGAGGAATGGTGTGAGTGGTTTGGGGATCTGGGGTTGGTGGGGACTTGTTGGTTTTTTTTGACACGCGTGGTTCGGCGAGAGGATATGGTGATAAGAGGATCAGAAAGATCTTAGTGGATAAAAAAAAAACCAAGGCTTCCTCCACGATCGTTGTTTTTTTAAAAAGTGGTGGGACATATTTTTATTTTTTATTGAATATAATTATTACAAATGATTGAATTGTTTTAAATAGAGATAACTTAGAATAATAATAATAATAAAATTCTAAATAAATCACCATAATTCTTAACTTATGATGTTCTACACCCATATTGATATATAAATATAATGTATTTTCGAAGTACTAGATTTTCGGTGGTTAACTCAAACAAGACAACTACTAAAGTTGAAATGGTTATATTCTCGTATCACATTTTTCAAACAGTTATATTTTTTAAAATATCTTTAAACTTTTTCTCATATTTTTCCTTTTAGGGTTTTTATTCTTACAATTTTAACTTTCCAACCCATTATATTATCAACTTGTCCAACAATTATTTTTAAAAAAATTAAAAATGATAAAAGTTTGTATCAAATTTTATTAATAATTCATACATAAAAGAGATAGGTGATGAAACATTTATTTATTTGTATAGTGTAAGAAATGAGTTGGAATAGAGAAATATTGATTTCACAACAATATATTTTTATAAAGATCATGATTGAGAAATGAAAGAGATTGTGGATAAATATTGTGAAGTGGAAAAACTGACGTAGCAGAGAAAAAAAAATGTGATGATATTTTTATAAAGATCATGGTTGCGGATGTTCTAAGATGGGAATGTGATTTTTTTGTGGTTGATTATCTTAGTTATGATGATTTATGAAGGAATGACGTGACTGGTTTAGTGTTTCGGAGTTGCATGTGGATTTGTTAGTTTTTTATGTGATTGCACGGGGTGCCATGTAGACTTGTATATATTCGACACTAAACGACACGATGATATGTTGTGAATGCAATGTTTTTTGCGGTTGATTAGCTGAGTTGTAATGATTTATGGAGTAACATGACCAATTTAGGTTTCATTATTGCATGTTGAGTTGATTTTTTAACGCTAAACTGACACGTTTATCGTCTTTTGTGTGTTAATCAGTTGTTTTTTTTCTTAATAATGGTTGTTGAAGATGTTTCATAGTATGAGAACATAAATATGTCATGGTATCTAGCTATTATAATCCAAATGTTGTGAGTTTCTTTCAAAGTATGTTAGATGCGACATGCACGAAAATGAAACGAATCTCACACAAAAATACACGACGTGAACCCAATTGACAGACCTAGTTGCAGGTCTACGACAAAGAAGGATCATCCCTTTGGAAGCCGTCGAAGAAGGTTGTGCAGGGTTTCACAATTGATGATGTTCGGTTGGTATTTAGGCGCTTTGTGTCGTCAGCTCCGTCCACAACAGAGCCGGATTGTGTGTTTGCTTCGGCCGTCTATGGTGGATCGAGGGGAGTTCTGGCACAGTTGATGGATTTAAAGGAGTGGTTCGAGCACCAGACCACTTTCCACTTTAATTCGGTGTCGGTTTTGATGTTTCGTGGGAAGGCAGGGGATGGAGTGAAGGTGAAACTTGTGGATTTCGCTCATGTGGTGGAAGGTGAGGGAGTCATTGATCATAACTTCTTAGGTGGCCTTTGTTCGTTGATCAAGTTTGTCTCGGAGATTCTCTCAGGTTCGAATTCTTGCACCACCAACGGCAGTGAGCCTCACGAGTCTGCGACGATAACATAGTTTACTCTTGTTGTTAAGCATATTGTTCTGATTAGCTTTGATTAATATATTGTGCTTTTAACAGACACTGAGTTCAGTTGTTTCTGTTAGTATCATGTAATAATTAGTTCAGAGGAAAATAAAAACTTAGCTTCCTCGTTGGACTCTGCATTCAATATGACGTTTAATACTCGAATTTGTCCTTCCAGTCAGATATTCATTCCGAAATGATAATGAATAATGATGCTTGCTCTCATATATAGCTTTTGAATAGAAAGGTAAACTTCATTCAGGCTTTGGAAATGGATTTTTGATCTTGTTCTTCTAAGTGTTATTACTTGTATGTTGGACATACTGAGGGTTCTCAAAACCCTTAATTTCCATTTTCATATGTAGTTGTCTACATACAGGATCCAAGGTTGTTGGATCAGTGGTTTTTGTTATGCTGAAGTGAAACAGGGGTCATTATTATGCTACACGGTTTTAAAACCTGAGTCTATTCACATTGATGGCGTTGCCATCAAATAAGACCCCCAGGCAAATGCAGCCACCGTCACCTTTGAGTTCCTTTCTTCAGCTCAGAAAGGTGTTAGCTGTTGAGAGTGACCTGACCACTATGAAAAATGAAAATACTTGCGTTCAGTGATTGCCAGCAAGGAATAAATGCTTTAAAATCTTTGATTCCTAGCGTATAGATGATACCAAATGGAGGGCCACATTGCTTGATTGGCTCTTGATATTTGCTTCATGGTATCCTCGAGCTGCCTCTCAATTCAGCTTCTTCTAGTGTTTCTCAGATATTTAATCTTGAAGTAGCGAGCACATTGCTTTGTCGTATTTACCACTTTAACAAGTCAGATTCACCTAGTTCCTCCAATGCTGCCAGATTGGGAAGCTTAAAAAAGGTCAGCTTTTAGTTTCTCTTTGCCTACTTGTAATTGTATATGCTTCCAAACTCTTTGGACTCTTTGGATTTGTCTTTCTGTTTTTGTTATTAGTTGACTTCCTTTCTATGGATTTGTCTTTTTGTTCCTGTTATTAGTTGTTTACTTCCTTTCTAGAACAAGTTCAGGTAAATTACTGATATCTTTGACAAATAAAATCTTTGCTTGCTTTGTTTAAGTTGTGTATTTCCGTTTCTTTTTTGATATACAATAATTATCAGGCTGAAAGAAGTAAAACACAGAAACAACTTGGCTAATTAGATGAGGTATTGGTTTTGTTCACATGGAACTACCCCAAAGTGTTTCCCATTGCTTGTTTCCAATTGCAGTGCAAATATCAAGACTCTCTTGCATTTAACAGGCTATTTTGCATTCCATGTCTTCAAGACTATACCATGTATCTGTCCACACATCTGCAGAATAACTCTTGTTTTTCTTCAATTGAAGTGTTCATTTGGATATGAATTTTGGGTTCAGCGATGGAAGTTATAGTTTGGGCCTTTTGGTAAATTAGTTGCTTTCACATAGTTCATCATACAGCAGGCCCAATTCTTGTTTGGATGTTTGTGGGAACAAATAAGATATCCTTAGGTTTGATGGAAAGTTAGCACATTTAATAATGCGTACATTACTACATTATTTAAGTGATAAAATCCTAAAATTTCATTCTTGATGGATTTATAGGTATTTGTTAGCCCCCTAGGTCACAACTAATCAGAACAAAACCCCAATACTTTCTCTTCTACTATTATCTGTTGTTTCTCATTGCGTTTTGCCATTTCTTATCATTTTAAAGAACAATTATGTAGGTCATCTTGATTTTGTTTACTATCCAAACCAGTAACCACTGAGAACCTGAAAGTTGTGAAATTATTTTCACTATCACGATGTACTTTTTTTCAATTTGTTTTGTCTGTCGAGCAATGCATGAAGTTCCAATTCAACATGAAGGCATTCAAAACATTTTTAATCTGTTTTTTTCCTGCAATTCCGCTTCACGTAGTTTGTTATTACTCGTGAATAGATGTAGTGCAGATATCTACATAACATCATTGGACTCCCTTTAGATACGTAAATGGAATGTGCATATATGTTGGTAGTGGGTGGTCATGCAAAAAATGTGCATTGGAAATAATTTCGTCATGAATAGATGATCTATGTGAATATGTTTTTTTAGTTATTAAAATTAATCTTAGTCATTAACTATAGAAACCATGTTTTCCTTACCATAATATGATGTTGCATGTTGTGGTGCTAGTTATTGTACCACTTAGTTTGTTTTTTTATGAATGGTGTCTCATGTATTAGCTTGAAGAAAATAAATGAGTTTCTTTGAAATTAAGCATATGTTCGCCTTCTTATCTCAGCATAATTTGGAGTTCTCGCTTACTAGAAAAGGATCCATCCTTTGGTACTTTCATTGCCTATGTTTCTCTCGTGGCAGGAGTAATTTGCATTTGTTGAAGCCCTGGCTCAACAAACTACCTACCCGCCACCATCATTGAGAAGCTCACCATTACTCACCAGGACTGGCGCTCCTGCTGGTGAGAACTAAACAAACCTTATCACTATGTATCACTGACAATTCTCCCTCCCACATTGCTGTCCTTTTATCTTCTCCACAATAAAATTTACTAGCCGGCACCAGGATTGCCTTACTGTATAAGGATGAAATCTCCATTGTAGTTTTATTTCACTTCTATGTCTCTTTTGTTTTGGCAAACATCGGTATAGCCTAATTCAGCTATCGTAAGCGTTTTGCAAATCTTATGGCAGCATTTCTGGGTTACAAATGACTGTCGTCTTTATCATTTGATCAATATAGAAAACCTACTTCAAAAAAAAATCATTGTATGTTGACTGACTGGACTTGGGTGATTGTTGCCACTGCTAGCATAGTAGCATCTCTAGCTATTTGAGGAATAATTGTTAACTTGAATGCCGATAATGGGAATCTCCTTGAAGAGGGCATGAATGTTTACATGTATATATCATGTGGACACTAGGCAGGCAGGCAAGAGATTTGCTTAGAAGATATTTTGATCATAAATAGGTTTCTTTCCATGTATTGATCTGAATTGGTTATATGTTGTAGGTACCATGTTCCTTTCAATATGTCAATGTGTTACGTTTGCACATTGTTGTGTAGCTAATACTTAATACAGTGCTGTGTTAGTTTGTTCCTATAATAGGTTGCCATGTGATTTGAAGAGAACAACTGTAGTTTAATTTGAATATAAATGCATTTACATTTTCCCATCTTATTTGGATTTCAGTCCTTGAAATAGGGTCCTGTCACGGGCCTCTCGCCTTTGCTTGAAAATATCAGTCACTGTGACTTTGTTAGTAACCTTCTTAGTATGTGATGGTTTTTGCTAACAATTTTAAGATTTACTTCATTTAGATCATGAAATAGTGATATCTGTCTATTACTTCATAGACCGTCATTGACTTGAAAATATCTTCTCAAAGTTGTTTTTAATTGTACCTCTTGCTTTTCAGCAACCTGTCCCATATGGGTCGTATCCTTTGCTGAAAGGACTGTAATGTGCAATCTACCGCAGTCATAATGTACTTTAAAGATGTAGTATACACATTATTTGATGAGATTGAGGATAGGGATAGGAGGTAGCAGGAATTTTGATGAGATTATATCAAGTGTGATTCTAAAGGAAGACCCTAGATTGTCACTTTATGATGTTGGATTTCAATGTTATCCACTGTCTAATAATTAGCAATTTATTGGTATAGTGAGATTCTAAAATTAGTTAGGCAATATTCACAAGAATTTGTTTGATTATTAAAGTCACATCCTTGTGCTGAGAACATATCCCAAGTTCTAAGATAGGAAATCAGTGGAAAACTTTTACTTTGCTAAATCTTGAAAGAAGCTACTATTTGTGCATTTTCTCTGTAACAGGAGAAAAGCAGTTTTAGATTCTGAGAAAAGGGCATCCAACCTTGTTTCACTCTTTTCTTGTTGGAGTGCGATTGAGATAGGCATTTACTAGTGGGCCAACAAAACTCCTGCCTCGTATTCAACTCAACGGCAGAGGTAGATGGGCCAACTTTCAGTTTTTTTGTGTTGAGAATATAACTTTCAGATTCTTGTAAGAATTAAGAAATCTAAGTTTGTCTACCAATTCCTGCTGCAGAGAGTTAATCGCACATGAAAAGCCACAGGCAATAGATCAGTAGGAGTTAGCGCATTATAATTGCTGTCCACAAACTCATAAAAGTTTAGTTTTTGGGAAGATTTGCAGACACTGACATGAATCATTTGTTATTGGTTTAACATAGTAGGTGTATTTGGTACTAATTTTGGCCATAAGATTCATATTAGTTAAGGCAGGAAGGATTGAAGGTAGGAAAAGTTGTGATTTCTTTGGATGTTTTGTACGATATATTTATGGGTAAATCTCAAGGTAAAGGTTGGGTTTGCTTTTAAATGTGCTTAATTGTTTCTTTCCCCTGTGATACTATTTTCTCTTCTCGTTTTTGGTTTTAAGGAATTTTAACAATCTGAGAAAAATAATTGTTGAAGTAATTAAGTTCAGAGATTTATTAGGCTGCTTTCTACTACAAAAAATTTAAGTTTCATCATTTTGAAAGTTGCTGAAGCATAAATTTAACAAACCCATATATGTTTTATTGTGTTATTGTAATTATGAAACAACAACCCACACGACAACATCTGATGTTAGGAATCAGTCCATGTGCGGCATCAAGTTGTCATAGCAGGAATCATGGCCAAGCAGGGGATGATCCAAGCTAGCTATTCAGACTGGTCAGAACAAGGTTTAATAAGCTGATTAAAGCACTGGCATGCACAAATGATTCAACGGGAAGGAAAGGTATTGGCTTCCCATTTCATCTTTCATTTGGATGCTACAATTCACATTGAAATAATGCTTTGATAGACAAGTAGTACTTTTATGCTCAACGATTTCCATGAAGTTATTCTTTCTTGTCCATGTTGAAGAAGTTATTCTTTCTTGAAGCTGTTAGCTAGTATTTGATTATCTATTGATGCCCGCGCTGCCTTCAAAGTTGTCTTGTAGGAAGGTTTTGATCATACTAAAGTCTTAAGATGACCAAATTCATGAAGGGTACAGTTCACTAACCAGATCTGAAATTAAAAAAATGGTACCAATTTGAAGATAATTTTAATGGAGTCAGCTTGTTTGCTTGTCCACTAAATGATCATGATCTCCTATATCTAGACAATAATACCATATAATATTTTCATCATGGTTCTTTAAATATCTTTAGCATCATATGCACTGCTAAATCTGAAAAGCTGGCGTTAAAGTGCCACTTGCTGCAATGGATTAACTGTTTGTTAATAATGTACTAATGTCTTAGCGTTATATTCCCTGGATTAGAATAATCCAATCTACATTTCATATTCATGCTTTAATTTTAGGATTATATAAAGAATAGCTGACACTGACAGTAACATCTTTCTCTGCACAGACAAATCTTGATATAATCTAATGCTTACTTAGTATCCATCCATCTTTTTTTTTTGATAAGTTGGTTACTTCATTGAATTAACAGCTCCTTGCCATGATCCACAACAACGAGCAATAGTATCCATCCATTTCTCGACAACGTGATAGTCAAGGATTAGAAGAATATCACCTACTATTGGATAAGTGAAAGCAGGTGTGGCATGTGATCCTTCTGAAAGAAATAGAAAATGAAATGTCCTATTGGGGAGTTCACAACTTCACATCCTGTGAAGTGTGAATTTGAGAAGTGAAAAATACAAAATGAGCGTAGAAAGTTCAAAAAAAAAAGAACACTAGACAAAAACGTTTGTTTCTTAAAATTACATGGTTTGTGAATTGTTATCCCTGAGAAGGGATAATGAGTAAGATATTTTTCTGAGTTGCTTTGGGTTGAAGCTAATCAAGAATATGTGTAACTTTTGTCCACGCCGGAGCTGCCCAAACGTTTGTGTTCCCATGTCTATATTTGATTATTTTCCCATTTCTCGTAGTATAGGTTTTAGACACTAGACAGCTAAGCATCACAACAATCTAGATGTGGGTAGATTAAACATTTGTGACGTTTTACCGTGTATTATGGGAAGCTGATGGTGTAGGTTATCTTAAATTAGTGTGCTTTATGGTACCCATTTGTTGTCCCTAATCCACGAAGTTACAACAGAAACGGATCATATGATGAAAGCATACTTCTGTAAGAACGAGTGTGAATTATGAAATAATCAAAATGCGACGTAAGGTGATTTTCAATATATTAATCTACTCGACTTTACATGAAAATGACCCATTGAAGAGGTGAATCTTGTATTACTATGTTCAGTATCTTCAAGTTACGTAGTTTTTTTACTTAAGTAGATCTTTTAGATATTTATTACGTTTGCAATACTAGGCAGGTTGTTATTATATATAATATGTTCAAGAGCACTGATATTTATAGTAATTTAGCTGGCATGTACCAAAAGGGCACTAGAATATGTTGGCACTGTAAGACAGAACCTTATTATTGAGTATAGCAAGTATAAACTTCTTATTTGAGAGGAAGATGTAATAGTAGGCATAACAAAAGCACCTTTCACTTTATCATTTCGAAAGCTAGATGTATATCACGCACAAGAATTTAGCTGTTTAGGGAATGGTGGCTGTAATAGGTGCACAAGATGTTGGGGAGTGGAGCAAACCAATGATAGATGCTAGTGAGGCCTAAGAAAAATCGAGGGTGGAATAGCAAGTAAAGACTTTTTACTTAAAAAGACTAAGATCTAATAGTAGGTACAAAGAAAGCACCTTTTACTTTTTTATTTGGAAAGACAGGTCCATAAGATTTTAGGGAGTGGGGTCTGTAATAGATGCAGAAGGTGTTGGGTGAGTGGAACTAAAGAATAATACATGCTAGTTGGTAGTGCCCCCACACACAAAAAAATACTAGTCCCTAGTGGGGAGGCATAAAATAGTGTTTGCCTGCGCCACACACCATAAATGGGCATGCTCTTAATTCAAGAATCTCCTTTGGTTCCCAAAACTTGCAGCAATAAACTTCTTTATTGACTTCCCCATCTCTAATCTATTTGATCATTGTGGGCTTTTGTGCATATTTTATTTGTAAAGAAGCAGGAAAGAGGAACCAACTATCTACTTAGGTACTTGATTGGATTCATTGGCTTTTGGCTATAATTTTATCCTTTTGATTTGTTTAATCCTCCCAATGTCTAATCAACAAGAATAAAACTTCATTGAAGTTAGAATGTGATTATACGTGATAAGATTGATTTGTTAGAAAGTAATGTGACATAAGGAATTGATGTTCAGTTTTCTTTTTTAGAAAGTTCTGTAACTTCGACATAAGATGACTTTTCATGAGAAGTTATGGAACCTTCAAAACAATTTCAAAATATAGAACTTACCCACTTCAATCCAAACTGTCCTTAAAAGAATTTGTATTGTCCTAGGAACTCTATTTTGATAACTCTATAAGACTATAACTAATAAATGAGTCAAGTTTTCTGTCATTGTTGGGTCTGGGCTTGTGATTTTACTATTTTTTAGATTTTTATTTAAATTCCTTGTCAAATAGAAGTCAAGTTTACTGGTCCGAATTTAGTGTTATATTAATCAAAAAATGAAACGAGGCCTATTCTAGAGCCTGAATTCCTAATTCAAACCTGACTTTGTCCTACTGACAACTGGATTAACAGAACGCCCTTCAATTGAGGTAATGACTTTAGAAGCATCTTTAATTGGTATGCACAATCTTAGAAGCAACCCAATCAATAGGACAGATGTGAGATGTCAGGGCTTGGTTTCTTAATCAGAAATCTACCGGCTAATTAATAAAATGAAATAATACATGAAGTAAATGATGGTGAGATTCAGGTCACAGGGAAATAGGACCACAACAAGTGAGGGGATGCTGGACCCTTTTCTTGTCATTTTGTTCTTGATGGTCATGTGAAGAAATCAAAACAAACAAAACCACTAAGAGATCTGTCTACTGCTGTACTACTGAAATGAGAAACTTTCTGGTTGAGATCTGTTTTTTAGTGGGTATGATGATTAAGTGACTAAGTTACAGTCTAATACCTTTCATGTTTCCCACAGTTTATAGTATATTTGACTTTTTTTAAAGGTAGCACTAAAAGATTTTTTTATCCAAACTGTTGATTAGGTAGAATCCCTGGTCATCATCAATTTCATGGTGACAACATGATGATACTGACGAAAATTGATAGATGTGCTTCAAGTATATTAATAACAACCCAACAACTTTTTCACATTTATAAATATACGTGCAAAGCAAATGGACTCTATTATATAATTGTATAAATGTGTTAAGCAGATGGACTCTGTTCTGTAATTTCTTTGTATAACTAACTAGAAATAAATTACACGGCAAATAGACTGTTCTGTATTTTCTATGGATAACCAACTAGAAATAAATTATACAGATAACAGATGGTAATATTATTTTTTTCATTTGTAGGAATAGAAAAGTGCAGCATGACATGGTTACATGGAGATTCCTACCAAGATAGCAGGTGACAGGGAGCATTATTATTGTTATTTTTTCTTTTATTAGGACAGGTTAGAGGTCAGATTCCTTCATGCTTGCATGCATGGGGTTGTGGAAACACCAGACCTAACAATTAAGTTGAGTTGACAGAGAAGTTTGGCGGAAACAGAAGCAGCAGCAGAAAACAAACTACAATACAGTAGACACCATCCAATCCACCATTCCCACAGCACTTGTCAGATCTCTGCTAACATACTAGAGTACTCCATTAGTCTCCTCTACTGCTGGTGCCTGGTAGTAGAAAGTAGAAACCCACCTCCCAAAGCGTGGAATGGTCCACTTTTTTAGCTTGTGAAAGTTTTTTTATTTTATGAGTATCTAAAAGTGTTTTTTGCTATTCTAAGTTTCTAACTTCTAACACTTCATTTCCTGAAATTCAATTACGACTATTTGTCAAGAGTAATTAAAATAAAATTTTCACATCCAAAATGTCATTATAATTTTTAACTTTTTTCATTAATTGTGTTAAAAATATTAATATTTAATTATAATTTTACAATTTTTCCCTCAAAAACTTAATTAATTTTTTTCTCATCTCTTTCTTTTTTCCCTCTCTCTCCTCTTTGTCCTCTCTCTTCTAAGTTCCACATTGTTCTAAGTTCCAACACTAGAACTAAAGTAATTAAGTAAAAGTGTAATTACACCTTTTGTGATAAAGAGAAGAGAGAGAGGAAAAAAAGAAAAAATTAAGTTTTTGAGGGTGAAATTGTAAAATTATAATTAAATATTATTATTTTTAACGTAATGAGCATAAAAAAATTTATAATAACATTTTGGATGTTAAAAAATTATTGTAGTTGCTCTAGACAAATAGTCGTAACTGAATGACATTTCAGAAAATCTAGTGTTTCTGTGCGGTAGGATAGCAAAAAACCTTATCTAAAAGGTATCTAAAGTTTAGAGTTTGATTTGATCGCTCGTGTGGTAATGTATATTTTGGATCTTGTGTTATGGTTTACTTAGGTTTGGTTTGGATACCAACGTTTAAAACTGAGACTTTATGCGAGCGTTGTGGGACATTGCAGGACCGCAAGTTGTGTTGAGATACAAGAAAACTACGTGGTGCTAAACTTTTAACTCTCTAATGCTACTGCTAAGAGGACCACCCATGAGAACGTAGATCACCCCATGAATACTACATGCATTGTATTCATATATACTTTCACTTTCAAGATTCCATCGTTCCAACGTCACCTTGCAAAACTATTGTTACATGTTTTATATAAATTCGAAATTTAGGTGTGTTTGGAAGCAATATTACGCTAACTGCTAGAGACATTGTGTCCTAACAAAGCGGCGGAATCGGTGCTTCTCATCAGTCACCACACCTTACAAATTCCAACTCATAGAAGAATGTCTTTTTTTGGATAAAATGATGGTTTTCATTAATAAAAAAAATAATTTCAGATGTTATAAGTCACAACATCTAAAACATGTACAAAACAGGTTCCCAACAGGAACAAGAATCAAATGGTCAAATAGTCTAGTTGATACCATCTATTACAAAAGACAACAACTAACATAAGTCACTCTTGCCCATTCTGCAAATCCGACTTAGTCCCATAAGTCGGTGACAATGATGATTGTCGCGTTTTGTTGCCGAAGGTCATTTGAGAAGTTAGATAAGAGAGGTAGAATCTGCCAGTTAAAAGATAGAAGCAGAACCAATTAAAAGATTGTCAAGGGTGAGTTTTTCGAAACTTTACCAAAACTAATTACCCTCTAGCATTCAAATCCTCCATTAAGAGCTGAATTAGTGCAATCTACAGTGAACACGAAATGTTGGGCTAACCAAGCGGACTCTTCCCTTGGGAGATTTCTATTTCAATGTGGTCCTAGCAAGGATATTGTGACAAGATAGGCAATAAGGCGTGCATGGTACGGTTAAGAAGTAGACTAGTTTACATCACCCCATATTTAAGCACCACCAATACCATAGATAGAAAGAGAAGAGAAGAGAAGAGACATATCATTTTCTTATTTAGCTACCCAACGGTGCATGTCGTATTCATATCCCATATCGTATCATCTCAATTATTTAAGCTGCTCTTTTACATCAACCCACTAACTGTTGGTCTTGTTGATATGGACAGGATTGGGGAGGTGTAAATGTGATTCTACTTATGTCACGAGGGAAGTGGGAGTCGGTTGTTTGATGAAAGAGACACCAGAGATGGACATCTTATGTTGGTAGTGAGACAATGACCACCACCACATCACAATAATTGTTGTTGTTATTATTGGTGATTTGATACGATGATTGATGTGTAATGTTCCATGTGTGTGTGGCCGGTCAATTAAAAAAAGGGAAATGTTTAGTAGCTGCTCTTCGGGACACCTTCGTGGTACGCTGCTGAGTTGGACAAATCCAGCTCAGTCAAAGTTTAATATTTTTGACGGGTAGAGGGGGCAGCCACATTTAATGCATCTCAAATCAGACGTGATTCAAATCATATCATTCCTTTTGGCGCTCCCATCTGCTTCATACCTCTTTTTGACGAAGATGCACGGAATGACCACCGTCACTTCTTCCTTTCTTTTTCATTTTCGTTCATTTCTCTTCGTTTTGAGAGAAATCTTCGCTCAAATGGAAATGACGTCAAACGTTCCTAAGGAGAAGATGATTTTCCCCTCTTTCGAATGAGCAAGAGCCTTTTACAACGATTATGTTGATGCTTGTGGTTTTGGTGTTAAACTACGACATACTCATTATGATGCTGGTGTGGTTACCCGGGCTACTCTTACTTGTTCCAAGGAGGGTAACGCACCAACAGACCAAGGTCAAGGCATAATGAAGCCACGTTTATCTAGTAGAGTTCAGTGCACGGCTCGCATCAGGGTTTCTGGAGACCCAGCAAGGGGATACCAGATTAACTTTGTCGATCTCAATCATAACCATGAAATGCTGCAGGAGCACCAGATGCGTTTTCTAAGACAGAAACGATTTGTACCTGAGGCCGCCATAGCACGAATAGCGTGCAACGATGCTTCTGGGATCTCTGCTGCTAAGACAATGCAATCGTTTGTTGTTGAGGCTGGGGGGGATGACAAACTTACTTTTAACGATAGAGACCTAAGGTTTGAAGACTTTTGTACGTTATTTTGTTTGTAGAAATATGCGGCATTAATATTTTTTTTGTGTGCAGGAATGTTATAACCGAAGTAAGGAATTTGAAAATGGGACCCGGCGATGCACAAGCTCTTCAGAACTATTTCATTAAGATGCAGAAGATTGATGCAATGTTTTTCTATGTCGTGGATATGGATGACGAGGGAAGACTAAGGAACATTTTCTGGGCCGACTGTCGTTCCAGGGCTGCCTATTCATACTTTGGGGATGCTATATGTTTCGACACTACGTACCTCACAAACAAATACGACATGCCATTTGCACCATTTGTGGGAGTTAATCACCATTTTGAGTCTGTGTTGCTCGGTTGCGCTTTGCTGTCTTCCGAGACCACTGAAAACTACATATGGCTCTTTCAGACGTGGCTTTCGTGTATGGGAGGTACGTATGTAGAGTTGTCCTTTATGATTTTTGAGTTATTGGTTTTCCTTTTTAAGTGATGTGTGTTCCTTTTTAAGTGTTGTGTGTTCCTTTTTAGCTTATGTCTGTTCCTTCTTAAGTGAAGTTTGTTTCCTTTTTAACTGGTATCTGTTCCTTTTTAGTGTTGTCTGTTCTTTTTTAAGTCATGTGTGTCCATTTTTAAGTGAAGTCTGTTACTTTTTAAGTGATTTCTGTTCATTTTTAAGTGTAGTCTGTTCCTTTTTAGTGTTGTTTGTTCCTTTTTAAGTGATGTTTGTTCCTTTTTAAGAGATGTATGTTCCTTTTTAAGAGATGTCTGTTCCTTTTTAAGTGAAGTCTGTTTCTTTTTATGTGTAGTCTGTTCATTTTTAAGTTATGTCTGTTCCTTTTTAAGTGTAGTTTGTTCCTTCTTATGTGTAGTATGTTCCTTTTTAGTGTTGTCTGTTCTTTTTAAAGTGATGTCTGTTCCTTTTTAAGAGATGTTTGTTCCTTTTTAAGTGAAGTTTGTTCCTTGTTATGTGTAGTATGTTCCTTTTTAAGTGTAGTCTGTTCCTTTTTAAGTGATGTATGTTCCTTTTTAGGGGATGTCTGTTCCTTTTTAAGAGATGTATGTTCCTTTTTAAGTGATTTCTGTTCCTTTTTAAGTGATTTCTGTTCCTTCTTAAGTGAAGTCTGTTCCTTTTTAATTGATGTCAGTTGCTTTTTAAGTGACTTCGTTTCCTTTATAGCGATTTTTCTTTTTCCTTGCAGATATCCCTCCACCAGCCATCATAACGGACCAATGTGGGGCCATTACTGCTGCTGTAAGGAATGTCTTCCCAAATGCCAGACACCGATTTTGCATTTGGCACATAATGAACAAAGCTCCCGTGAAGTTACCGACGAAGTATTGACAGCACATGTTATTTGATCTAAATTTGATTGTCTATGACTCAAAGAATCCAGCTGAATTTGAGCGGAATTGGCACGGTTTCCTGGTTGATTTTGACCTTCAAGAACATAGTTGGCTCCAAACAATTTACGGTATCCGTGAGTCTTGGGTACCTGCTTACTTGTGTGATTGTTTTTTCACTGGAATGGCTTCTACCCAAAGAAGCGAAAGTATGAACTCATTCTTCGACAAGTACTTATCTTCTAGAACCACCTTTAAGCAGTTCGTTCAACAATACGAACTTGCTCTACGTCACAAGTACGAGAAGGAAGCTCAATCAGATTTCGATTGCCTGCATAAGAAACCCCAAATGGTTTCAATATATCCCTTCGAGAGTCAAATGAGCGAGTTGTATACCGTAGGGGTTTTCAAGAAAGTACAGTTACAAATTGGTAAGATGATGAACTGCGACCTAACCGAGGAGTTGCAATCAGCCAACGCGTTTCATTACAAGGTGACTGAACGTGTACGGGTCGGTGAGCAACTATTATCGAAATGTTTCCTTGTAGAGAGGACAGGTCTGAACTTGACATGCGATTGTAAACTGTTTAAGCGTGTTGGTATTCTTTGTTGTCACCTCCTGGTCGTATTTGCACGGCTAGATCCTAATGCATTACTCCCGCCGTCTTACATCACAGATCGATGGCGGAAGGATATTCGTCGGAGCTATGGAGAAAAGGTGTACCAAGCCGATGACGTATTGGAGAAGGATGCGCTGAGTCGTCACGCCGACATAATGGGTCGTGCTCTTTGGATTGCACAGGAAGCATTCATTTCTCATGAAAGGTATCTTAAGGCCGTGAAGTGTATGGAGTGGCTCAGGTCTCGTATTAACATTCCCCACGCCCCTCCCATAGTTGATGAAGTTGTGGCCGGCGGTACCTCTTTGCGCAATCCAGACAAAGTAACCCGTCCAGGAAGACCGCCTACTAGACGTCAGGTTTCCTTAGCTGAGAGAATTCTTCAAAGAAGCCAAAAAAAGCGCCTCACAGCAGAAAAGAGCAAGTATCGAAGGAAGGGCAAATCACCTATGCATGAAGTCGCACCTAGACGAGGGAATCCAGATTTTAACGATTGGGACATGAAGTTGTATTACGATCAAATTGCTCCTTAATTATGCACCAAGGCTTGGTCTTTGAATTTTGTACATTTTTGTAAGACAACAGTTATTCTTAAGTGTAAAGTTCCCTTTTAATTGGGAGTGTAAAATTCCCTTTTAAGTTTACGGTTCTCCTTTTTAACTGTGACTTGTATCTTTTTAAGTGTTGTCTGTTCCTTTTTAAGTGTTGTCTGTTCCTTTTTAAGTGTAGTCTGTTGATTTTTTGTGTTGTCTGTTCCTACTTAAGTGTTGTTTGTTCCTTTTTAAGTGAAGTCTGATCCTTTTTAAGTGATATCTGTTCCTTCTTAAGTTAAGTTTGTTCCTTTTTAACTGATGTGTGTTCCTTTTTATGTTATTGTCTGTTCAATTTTAAGTTATTTCTGTCCCTTTTTAAGTTAAATCTGTTCATTTTTAAGTGATTTCTGTTCCTTTTTATGTGAAGTCGGTTCCTTTTTAAGTGACCTCGTTTACTTTTTAAGTGAAGTATGTTCCTTTTTATGTGAAGTCTGTTCCTTTTTAAGCGATAACTGTCCCTTTTTAAGTGATTTCTATTCCTTTTTATGTTATTGTCTGTTCCTTTTTAAATTATTTCTGATCCTTTTATGTTATTTTGGTTCCTTTTTAAGTGATGTCTGTCTCTTTTTAAGTGAATTATGTTCCTTTTTAAGTGAAGTCTGTTCCTTTTTAACTGATGTCTGTCTCTTTTTAAGTGAAGTATGTTCCTTTTTAAGTGTAGTCTGTTACTTTTTAAGTGAAGTTTGTTCCTTTTTAAGTGATGTCTGTCTCTTTTTAAGTGTAGTCTGTTACTTTTTAAGTGAAGTATGTTCCTTTTTAAGTGATGTCTGTCTCTTTTTAAGTGAAGTTTGTTCCTTCTTAAGTGAAGTCTTTTCCTTTTTAAGCGATGACTGTCTCTTTTTAAGTTAAATTTGTTCCTTTTTAAGTGTTTTATGTTCTTTTTTATGTTATTCTCTGTTCCTTTTTAAATTATTTCTGATCCTTTTTATGTTATTTTGGTTCTTTTTAAGTGATGTCTGTCTCTTTTTAAGTGAAGTCTGTTCCTTTTTAAGTGAAGTCCGTTCCTTTTTAACTGATGTCTGTCTCTTTTTAAGTGAAGTCTGTTCCTTTTTAAGTGTAGTCTGTTACTTTTTAAGTGAAGTCTGTTCCTTTTTAAGTGATGTCTGTCTCTTTTTAAGTGAAGTTTGTTCATTCTTAAGTGAAGTCTGTTCATTTTTAAGCGATGATTGTCCCTTTTTAAGTTAAATCTGTTCCTTTTTAAGTGATTTCTGTTCTTTTTTGTGTGTAGTCGGTTCCTTTTTAAGTGACCTCGTTTACTTTTTAAGTGAAGTCTGTTCCTTTTTATGTGAAGTCTGTTCCTTTTTAAGCGATGACTGTCACTTTTTAAGTGATTTCTGTTTCCTTTTATGTTATTGTCTGTTCCTTTTTAAATTATTTCTGATCCTTTTTATATTATTTTGGTTCCTTTTTTAAGTGATGTCTGTCTCTTTTTAAGTGAAGTCTGTTCCTTTTTAAGTGTAGTCTGTTCCTTTTTAAGTGAAGTCTGTCTCTTTTTAAGTGAAGTCTGTTCCTTCTTAAGTGAAGTTTGTTCCTTTTTAAGCGATGACTGTCCCTTTTTAAGTGATGTCTGTCTCTTTTTAAGTGAAGTATGTTCCTTCTTAAGTGAAGTCCGTTCCTTTTTAACTGATGTCTGTCTCTTTTTAAGTGAAGTCTGTTCCTTTTTAAGTGTAGTCTGTTACTTTTTAAGTGAAGTCTCTCCCTCTTTTTTTCCTCCTCTTTCCTCTTCTCTTCTCTTTCCCTCTCCTCTCTCCTTTTCTCCTCCTCTTTCCTCTTCTATTCTCTTCTGCTCTCTCTCCCTCTTTTTCTCCTCCTCTTTCCTCTTCTCTTCTCTTTCCCTCTCCTCTCTCCTTTTCTCCTCCTATTTCCTCTTCTCCTCTTCTATTCTCTTCTGCTCTCTCTCCTTCTTTTTCTCCTCCTCTTTTCTCTTCTCCTCTCTTTCCCTCTCCTCTCTCCTTTTCTCCTCCTCCTCTTCTCTTCTCTTTCCCTCTCCTCTCTCCTTTTCTCCTCCTCCTCTTTCCTCTTCTCTTATCTTTCCCTCTCCTCTCTCTTTTTCTCCTCCTCTTCCCTCTCCTCTCTCCTTTTCTCCTCCTCCTCCTCTCTCATGCTCTCTTCTTTTTCTCTTTCTCTTTCCCTCTCAATCTCATTCTCTATTTCCCTCCTATTCTCCTCTCTTTCCTGCTCTTCATCCCTCCTTTCATCATCTCTTCCTTCATGTCCACCTTCTATACAATATCCTCGAAGAGATGCAATCTCTTCCCTTAGGGTCTCATTTTCCTCCCTGGACTTCTTAAGTTCCTCATTCAGCCTCTTAACCTCTTCATTTGCCTCATTCAGTGCAACTTCTACTTGAAGCCATTTTGTCTTCAACATTGCAAACTCCAATTCTTCCCGTAGTGGGTCCCGAGGGGTGCTGCAGTCCCTCAATTGCAGCCTAGGTTCGCTGCTTGTTGACTGGCAATCACTATTGGTTCGTAGGGTTGGCTGAGTTTTTTCAGCCTGACCAATGATTTCCCTCTCTTTCTGAGTCAGGGTCGTCGACTCAGTCTTATTGAAGTCTCTCTCGTAAATTTTTGAAAGGGTGATACCCTTTTCCTCCCATTTCTTCAGGATGAGCCGTTTTCCAAACATGCTCGACTAACGATTCCACCTAGGATGGCCTCCCGTTTTAGGCTCTGCCAGGTTGAACTTCTCGCACAGCCATACCTAATAAAGAACAAGCGAAACTTAAAAAGGAACAACTTGAACTTAAAAAGGAACAACTTCAACATAAAAAGGAACAAACGAAACTTAAGAAGGACAAACTAATCTTAAAAAGGAACAACTTCAACTTAAAAAGGAACAACTTCAACATAAAAAGGAACAAACGAAACTTAAAAAGGAACAAACGAAACTTAAAAATGAACAACTTCAACTTAAAAAGGAACTTCAACATAAAAAGGACAAACGAAACTTAAAAATGAACAAACGAAACTTAAAAAGGAACAAGCGTAACTTATAAAGGAACAACTCGAACTTAAAAAGGAACAACTTCAACATAAAAAGGAACAAGCGAAACTTAAAAAGGAACAAGCAAAGCTTAAAAAAGAACAACTTGAACTTAAAAAGGAACAACTTCAGCTTAAAAAGGAACAAACGAAACTTATAAAAGAACAAGCGAAACTTATAAAGGAACAACTTGAACTTAAAAAGGAACAACTTCACCATAAAAAAGAACAAGCGAAACTTAAAAAGGAACAACTTCAACTTAAAAAGTAACAAACGAAACTTAAAAAGGAACAAGCGAAACTTATAAAGGAACAACTTCAACTTAAAAAGGAACAACTTCAACATAAAAAGGAAGAACTTCAACATAAAAAGAAACAAACGAAACTTAAAAAGGACAAACGAATCTTAAAAAGGATCAACTGTAACAGAATGTAAATTCTTGAACATAAAAAGGAACAAGCGAAACATAAAAATGAACAACTTGAACATAAAAAGGAACAAGTGAAACTTAAAAGGAAAAAGCGAAACTTAAAAAAAACAAGCGAAACTTAAAAAGGAACAACTTGAACTTAGAAAGGAACAACTTCAACTTAAAAAGGAACAAACGAAACTTAAAAAAAACAAGCGAAACTTATAAAGGAACAACTTCAACTTAAAAAGGAACAGACATAACATAAAAAGGAAAAAAACGAAACTTAAAAATGAACAAGCGAAACTTAAAACGGAACAACTTGAACTTAAAAAGGAACAACTTCAACATAAAAAGGAAGAACTTCAACATAAATATGAACAAACGAAACTTAAAAAGGACAAACGAATCTTAAAAAGGATCAACTGTAACAGAAAGGAAATTCTTGAACATAAAAAGGAAAAAGTGAAACATAAAAAGGAACAACTTGAACATAAAAAGGAACAAGCAAAACTTAAAAAGGAAAAAGCGAAACTTAAAAAGGAACAAGCGAAACTTAAAAAGGAACAAACGAAACTTAAAAATGAACAAGCGAAACTTAAAAATGAACAGACATAACATAAAAAGGAACAACTTCATTACCTGTAGTACAGCAACACACCCCTCGACGTATCCCCTTCTTAAAATAGAAGAACCAGTAGATCTCCTATCGCGTAGATCCCGGTTTGCCTTCTTAAGGCCCCTCACAAGTGCCTGGTGAACAACCTCGGCCCACGCGTACTTGTGTATCCTAGTGAACAACTTCAACATAAAAAGGAACAGCCATAACTTAAAAAGGAACAACCGAAACTTAAAAAGGAACAAGCGAAACTTAAAAAGGAACAACTTGAACTTAAAAAGGAACAACTTCAACATAAAAAGGAAAAACTTCAACATAAAAATGAACAACTTCATTACCTGTAGTACAGCAACACACCCCTCGACGTATCCCCTTCTTAAAATAGAAGAACCGGTAGATCGCCTATCTTGTAGATCCCGGTTTGCCTTCTTCAGGCCCCTCACAAGTGCCTGGTGAACAGCCTCGGCCCACGCGTACTTGTGTAGCTTAGTGAAGTCGGCCAAGTGGTCGAGGAACCAAATTTTGGTTCGAAGGGTGCCATCGCAGAACAAAAAATGGCTGAAGATGTAACAAATGAGTAGCCGGACGTACTCCTCCTCCTCATCAGCCAAATATATCGTAGCCATCATCTGGGCAGATAGTTGGGTGTTGTTCAGAATCTCCCCCTGTCGGGTTGCGACTTCATTCGGCTGCATTCTGACAGCCTTCCCATGTAATCTGAGCCCCAAAATTAGGGCAACGTCTTCGGCGGTGAAGTGTACTACCCCAGAGCCGATCCTCAACCCCACCTCCTCGGGGTCATAGTGTTCCACGAACCAGTCGATAATGTCATTATCGACAGGAACGTTGGAGAGGTTGATGAAGTGACCGAAGGGTGTAGCCCGGAAGGCATCTTTCTCTGCGTCCCTCAACTTCCCAAAGACCTTCTCTATTGGGGTCCACGAACATTTGGAGGGCTGGAAGTAATGCGTAGAAGCCTAGGAAGACATCAACCGTATGAGAACATTCCTTTTTAGAGTATCGCAATTCAATGTTACGGTAAAAAAGACAAACCTGGTGCACCACAACCCCCGAAATAGAAGCTTGAAGTGTAGAATCCATTTGGTCGACGGATATCTAGGGTTACGGTGAAGAACTGGGGTGATGAATCGGAGAAAAGTTGAGAAAGGGAATGTGAGAAAGATCGGAAACGTTTTTGGTTTTCTTTCGCGCGTCGGGATGTGAACAGACGCGTCTGATGTCCCTTCCCGGTCTTTTCGATACGTCAGAGAAGGAACCGTCGCACGAAAGCCGCAGCTGTTTTCCCATTTTTCGAAACAACGCGCGCTTTTATTTTCGCTGATTGGGCAGCTGACTGGACTGCTGACTAGATGCCACGTAAGCCGCGTCCTGGACGCGCGCGTCCGTGTATAAGAACCCTTAAAAAAGGTGTGGCACTCTATATATAAAAAAAAACTCTGTAAACCCCATTTATAGATGATACTTATACAGATACCTTTTCGAGTAACACAATTTTTCCTCATATATGCACAACCTTTGTACAATAAATAGAATGTAGCTGTCTGCAAACTGGCGTGGAGGCGGATCAAAAGAATTTTCGGTTGCTCAGTTAGAAGTCGGATAATTTTATATATTTTGAGTATAATCTCATATCGTCTACAATTTTAATTCAATAAACAATGTTTACCACCTTTCAAAACAATATTGGACTAACTATATATTTCCAAAGAAATACTAAAATACGAGAATATAAACAATATTTCGGAAGAATAGTCATGAAAAGCAAAAGAAATCTTGATTTCCAATTCACAATCAACATCATGTCAGGCTGACATTGTTTAGTTGCTTCTTTTGCTTATCCAACTTTATTTACAAATTACCAATCCCACCACCTCCACCACTTCCCGAAAGCAATTAATAACTTATTAGTAATTTAGCACTTTAGGACCACCCCATGAACTGAACATCACCACTGGCTTTGTTGTAATATAAATATCCACACCTCACCTCTCAATCTCTCATTCTACTCTCCTCTCTCTCTCTCTCTCTTCTTCCTATCAATGGCACTACACTCTCTTTCCAATGCCTTCACCACCAGGTACATAATACAAACTCTTCTTATTGCTTATTTCCCTCTAGCTGCATATATAGAGTCCTTTTAGATTTTACTACACAATTTGATTTATAAGGGTGATTTATTTTGAGATGAGTTTTTTTGCAAAATAAGAAGAGATTTAATTTTGCACATCGAAAACTCATGGCGATTTGAGTTTGTTTAATGGAATGGCATTCTCCTTTATAGTTTGCATTTGCAATATCATAGCTTTCATACTCAATTTCAAACGTCTCATTTGTTAGGTTTTATGGTGAGTGCAACTACAAGAATTTTGTGGGTTTACTCGGTTGAAAACATTGTCATGCAACCAACTATAACTGATTTCGTTGATCGATGTTTGGTGTTGGATTAGTCAAGATTAAGAATCGAATCGCAATTGATGTTAGCGTTTTGAGGTATGCATATATACATAAGCTATTATCTCATGTACAATTAATTTTTCAGATATGGCTATGGAAACGTCATGATGGAAAACCACCTACACACCAACCCCAACCTCGATTGTTTCCTCCCGATCGAACCCCAACAGCACATTTTCGGTCGGCCGAGAGAAGACGACATGATCTCCTGCGATACCTCGACAAGCGGGAGATCCCCAATAGAAGAACTAATCCGCATGCACGGCGAAAGGATCCTTGAAGGGATGGATCTAATCCGAAAGAAGCACAAAAAGGCTCTAGAAGAAACCATCCGGTGCCGAATGCAAGAGAAAGAAATATCCCTCGCACGCGCGAGGGACAAGAGTAGAGAGCTAGAGGAGACGATAAGGCGCGTGTCGGCCGAGAAACAAATGTGGTTCGATCTCGCTCGGAGCAACGAGGCTTTGGTCAACAACCTCCAACAATTACTAATCCATAGTTATAACACCAACAACACTAATGGCAATGGTGATAATTATGATGGGCATGGCAATTGTGGGAGCTTAGGGGAGGAGGATGCAATGTCATGTTGTGAGGGTGGTGGTGGGATTAAGTGTAGGGTTTGTGGGGGAGGAGAGGTTAGAGTGGTGGTGTTGCCATGTAGGCATCTTTGCTTGTGTGCTAATTGTGAGCCAAAGGTTGACACTTGTCCAGTATGTATGGGCAGGAAAAATGCCAGCCTTCATGTCTCAATTTGTTGATTGTGATTAGTTTGTGTGTTGCCTTCTTTTTGTGTAAATAAGTTGGATTAATGGATTGGTTAATTCTTGGGATCGATTGAGAAAATATTATGGGTTGATGAATCAAGGGTTTTGTGTTGAATGTGTATTTTTTTCTTTCTTGGATTGGTTCTTGCAGGGAATCATAAAATGTTATGGATGGATGATTGAGGGGTATTGCCAATGAATGTGTAAGTTTTTTTAGTAGTAGTGGTATATATGTACGAGAGGTTGGTTCTAAGAGAAATGGGTGAAAATTCGAGATGAATTTTTCACTTTTAAGAGTCCAACTTGGTAACTATCTTAAATAAGACACCTTAGTGTTCCCGTGAACAACCCCCCAAAAAAGGTTGATTGCGTAAGTTTTCTTTGGAGTTGAACTACCTTGTCTTATCGCATTAGTGTTTCAATAGAAAAAAGTTATTACATTTATGGCGATCTTGTTACAATTGGTTGCATGATCTAAACCTTGTTTTTAGGTGTCATTGTATGTACATATAAACATTGATTTCTATATTTAGATTTATTAAAGATGTCCTCCTATACATGAATCAATCAAACACTGGTTATAAAAGGTAGTTCTTCATGCTCTAAATATAGTTGATTCTTCTTCTTTGTTTGAGACTATTAATTATTTTGCTCCTTGCTATCTTTCAGTAAAAAAAAGAAGCAATTGTACAAATTCTACTGACCCACAAGCATCTTTTGTTCAACTTACATTGTTCTTGTAGCCATTGACTTGATGATCATGCATGAGACATGGAAAAGTGTGTGGGGGTGCAAGTCCTCTTAATTACTTGATGCCTATCTCACAATGTCATCACTAAGCAGTAGTGTTGTTGCATGTCATCCACACTGATAAAGATGTATGACAAGAACAAAGTCGATCTCCATTCACTTCTCTGCTATGCTGCCTATTACTACCACTATACCTTATTATTCACACTGTGCAGTGACATATCATGCATGTTGTTGCTTCTCAGGAAGATTCCCATCACAACCACAAATCCTTGAAAGGGTTCCTGTTGCATGTTGCTTGTGGGGGTGGGGAGCATCAAAAGTACCACTCCAAATTTTGTAGTAGATCAGGTTGAGCAAATTAGAAGATAAAACCTTAAGACTTAATTTATATATCTTGGTTTCTATTGTTATCCTTACATATAAGCATTGGACATGCATGTTTCTAGTGACGGATATATATTATCCGTCACTGTTGCCTTGTTTTCTCGTAGAGAAACAAATTAATAAGCATGCATACAAATGTGACGTGCACATTCGATCACGTACCTCTGTAGCCTTTTGCTTTAAACTCATCCTTCGTCGTGAGACAAAAAAAAGGCTTGGGAGTGTTGGCCAGTACTTATTAGGGAACAACGCAAAGATATTATGAAATAGATTAAGGTTCACTACGACTTAATTAATAGAAGAAAACCATATATAATTTACCGTTAGTCCGTTGCATACTTCTTCTTTAACCTTTGGCTAGAAAAGAATTAACTAAGTTCATAAATATTTGGCTTTAGATTAGCCTGGTGGCTGAACCATATGATATGTCGCATATAATTAAGCATGTAGATCTCCTCTCTCTCTCTCTCTCTCTCTCTCTCTCTCATTGTACCCTACATTAAACGATGAACCATCTTTTATGTAGAAAAATCCATCCCCATTCCCCACCAACAAAACCTTTCTCAATTCTCACTCCTCAACTTTAACTTTCTTACATTTCACTTGTTCTCTCGGTTCTCTCAACACAACAAACACACACCGGCCCATGCACGCTTCTGCTTTTCTTTTGCATCAGCATAGAGACATGCATCAACCCACATGTGTGATGCACCACTTCAAAGATATGCATCATATCAACAGTTCAGTAATCAGTAGTAGTTTGTGAATTATGATGATGACAAGGTCTATGCAAGTGCATTGGAATCACTTCCACCCACCCATGTCTTGCCTTTTATTCCTTTCCTTGACCCATTCATGTCATGGCATCAGATGCTCTGCTTAATTGTCCTTGATTTTTCTGCCACGTTTCTTCTTTTCACCATTTCTTGTTTTACCATCTAGAATATGTATATGACCATTTTGGATGCTAATTAATTAGCCATATATGGTCAAAAACGTGGGATGACATCTTTTTGAGATTATTATGTGATGTATATGGAACTTGACTACTTGAGGAATATTTAAATTTTATACACGTTGCTACATATATGTAAGGGAGGAGTGCTGATTTCTATGTTATTTAAGTGTGTTTTTCCAACTTAAAGTCAATTTGTGTTGAATAGAATGGCTTAAGATCTTATGAATTGTGAGAATTTTCTCAATCTTTCAAACGTGAGAATATTCTCACGTTTGAGATCTTTCGGGTGCAATAAGTGCAAATATAAATATGGATGGTAGTGTTAATTAAGTCGGTCCCTACACTATTAAACTCTGGCGCCATGCTAAAATGTGAGTTTCCAACTAAAAAACAATTGGAATTGAGTTGTATGTATAACCCAACACCTTACAGCTCATGAGAAATGGGACATGAAAAAACTTAGATTGTGGGGAAATTCAATTTCCACATCAAAATCAGCAAAATAATTTCTTACGTACTCGAAATCCACCTAAACATACCCTTAGTTTATAATCTTTTGCATTATAATAATTAAAATAAGAGATCACGTTTCAATAACACTGAGTTGGATCTTCGGATTTGTTCATAATAGAGTAAGTAAAATTCTTTCACAAGGAATAATTGAGATTTAATGTTTGCATGTGAGGATGGTAACTTCCACAGTTGCACCCATAATGCCAAAACGTGATGTACAATGTGACTCATGTCAAAACATTTGTACACATGAATTCCAATCCACAAGTGTCTGCAATAATCAGACTCTTTCTGCCCATAAGAATACAAGAAAACTTTTATGGCCGTGGGTCGAATCTAAAGCTCGAGGGGGGCCTTTGATTCCCTTTCCCTCCCATCTACTTGTCCCCATGTTGTGTTTTTGTAATAACAATATCACCATCATCATCATAAAAGATGGGTAGGAAATAAAGAAAGGTGTGGAAACAAATGCAAGGTCCATCAATTGTATTTGGACCACTATATATACTTCAACTCCTTGCATTGGTATGTGGAATAGTATTGTGGGGGTGTGACTTGTCAGTTGTGACCCACACTCACTGTCTTCAATAGTAATTATGCTCTTACATAACATCTTTATTGACTATTTTGCTACCTATACATCAGTACATGTGAAGCTGTGAATGTTTCGTTGACAAGCTAAGTTAATCTACAACTACTACTGTTTCATTAATATAAAGCAATGCTGATATACATACACAAAGCAAATTACATAAGCATTATTCTGAAACTAACAACAAGCAAAAAACCTAGTTAACATGACATATACCCAACCAGGCAACCAAAATCAAACATAGTTAACTGCGTGACCCCTGGCGAATAAGGTAGAAACAAAATCAAACCAACTAGTTTATGGTAAGGTACAAAGCTAAGAAGATAAATCCATATAGTTAACTTAGTTCGTCATCTAAGAGTATAATACAAACGCAAGACATGGTATTGAATTCTGAAAACTAAACCTAAAAGAACGAGAATTCCTCGTATGATGTGAGTGCCATCATCAACCTTGGTAAGACAAGGCATGCATGTATAATTTGGATGGGTACTACCAAAACCTAATGTGGCATCAAAGAGGTAATAGTTTATTATGATTCACACTCTTTTATTTAACAAAACTCAGCGGACATCTTCTGATAATTTTCTATGCCCATCTTGGAAAACATCAAAAGATCCAAATCTACTATCAGCACTGACCACATGACCATAATCAACAAGACTGTCTGTAACTATGCCAGTCTAACACTAACAGACCCACCAAAGAAAAACAAATAAAGAACTTGTCCCCACAATAGTCCACTACACCGTCGTCCATCAAATTCAGATGAAGCATGTGTTCAATTGCTTATCATCACTAAACCGTTGTTGTCTTTTAGCCTAAAATAAGATGGTCCCCTTTTCATTTGGTTCTTGATGTGAACTACCACATGTAGAGGTATGCGTCCTCTTGATGATTAACATACAAATAGCAACCCCTAACATCTTTAGTAATTATTATTTTTTGCAAATAGTCTTTTTTCCACAAAAATGTGTATTCTATCTTAAGCTTTGGTTCATTTTTCTCTGTTTCTCCTCTTTAGTCTTACAACAATTAAACCCATCGACTGTGATTATTTGTTGAAGGCTTTTTGAAGAAAAATATAATGAAGGGGAAGAAGAGGGTGCTCAATTGTAGAGGCGTTAATAATTGTGTAAATATAAGCATAATCATGTTCATATATAATATAAAATACGAATACATAAAAAGATTGCCTACAGATTGCAAAATGATTTATCCATATGAAAGTTCACCATCCCGAGTGACTAGTTGACTACAGATCCTTCACCCGCAAGAAGAGGGTTTAACACCGTAAAGACAACTTTTATTCCTTCAAATATTCATTTTTTGTACCCGTTGTATCTGATTTCAAATTTTATTTTTAACACAAGCTAAATCTTTACTTCAAATGTGAAAAAAACAGATCTCCAATGCCACAAAATCCACCACAATTTAATAGTTAATGAATAATACGCAATATATAATGAGAAATAGGTGCAAATTGGATTTTACATTAAAAAAGTGATAATATAATAGTAGAATAATACACACATGTATGTAAGTATTACAACATAAATACCGCATGAGTATCACAGTTAGGATATGTTTTGTTCCTGTACATATATTATTCAGATTTCAGACCTTGCAACCTATAGACCTGAAGACCGGACAATATTCGTCCGGACCAGTCCAGGCTCGACCTTTGAACCCTCAAAACACGAAAGTTTTGGGTCCCGTCCGAACTCGGGAAACAACTAGGGGCAAACCGAAAAACTGACTAGAGCCAAGAATTTTTTATAACGCAAAATAAGATTCTTAACCTAAACCCTATTCTCATCGATCCATTATTTCCCACCCCCACACCATGAGATCCGACTCCAACATACACCGGTAGACAAAGAAAGACAGTGGAATATCAACCTCCAAAATCAACCGACACGACTCATTGTCCGACTCCAAACATTGCATCCACACTAGGTCATTGACCTCTTAACTAAAGCAAGCATCAACTAAACCTCTTGAACGGTCAAAACAAAAGAGACATCTCTACAAAATTCATAGTCCTCTAAAACTGCAAGACAACATACCAGGCTTCTACCTGTAGCCAGAAGAGACCCCAACACATAGAACATTTTTTTGGAGCTGAATATAGAACATATAAAGCTGGAATAAAGATGGAAAGTGGACATCACCTCCAGCATTATAAGCCACTAAAACATGTGTGCATAGACGTAAAGTAGGGATTTGGTAAATAAGCCCAGATGGTCAGAGGAGTTGGAAATACCAGATTGAATCTTCTGCTGCATAAAAGCACTGGTCTAAACTCTGAAATCCCATGTTGTGCAGTTCAAGCACTATCATTTGTCTGGAGAATGTTTCTTGTATATTTTTTTAATATATAAACTTCAGAGGTGGGTTGGTATGAAATATGGGCAATGTGTATGGAATATTATGAAGGCTTAGTTGTCATGACCAAGGCCGCATGCAACATGGGAAATGAATCAAATGATCGGTTAAAGAACATTAGACTACAAGGGAATGGCAGGGAATGATCAATACCAATTTGTTTGAGAAGATATCAGCTGGACGGTCTCAAGGAAGGACGGAACAAATCCTAACTTGTAGGAATCCCCTTCCTACTAATTAGACCAATATATTTGTATCTAGTGGAGTAGCGTTATTCTACACTCTCCACCTGCTCAAAGCATTGATTGTCTCCTCAAATAGGGGAAAAATAACTTCAGGTATATTTTTGGAAGTGCCACTAGAGAAAATGGAGGGGTTACTAATTCAAAGGTTAGGATCCCCATTGGTATGACATACTTGGTACTTTCTTTAGTAAGTGACATATCCCCATGTGTAAAAAGGTAGTAGTTGTTAAAAGAGAGATGAACATAAAACATGATATATTGTAACTCGTGTGAAGGTGGAAGAAGTGGAACCTACCAAGTATGGTTCAAAATCATACCATTAGCACAAAAAGACCTAATAATTCTGGGGACGTGTAGTTTGATTAGCATAGCTTAAGCTGGGTTACCCAACAAGTTCACCTTCAGATTTGGAGGGTACGTCCATGTTTTATAAACAACAATTTGTTCACTACGAGTAAAATTTCATTTAGGGCATATCTGCTCATGTGTTTAATCAACTGCGGTTAGCTGATTACGGCACATCGAAGCGAATTACCTCCTAAGATTTAATTAAAAGACGAAACAACTTTACAAGAACAAGTACCTTGTGGTCTTCCCATTTTTGTTACCAAATAAATACACCCTCTTTTTATCGTTTAAATAAATGCACTCTTTTTTTACCCTGTTGAAGGCTAGATCCATGCTCTGATATGTTATTAGTACAGCAGTTCTACTCATATCATGACCTCAAACAAGTACAAGCAAGTACTTTTAATTAATTGGGAATTCTGAAATGGGTCCCGGCTTCTATGGTACGTTATGAACAATCCCACATGTAAGCCACAAACTATGCACTTGTATAGTTGTATGTTCTCAAATTCCCAATAACAACCATTATATGCTCAGCGTAACCATCACCAGTGTACGATGGCATATCTATCCAGTCTTAATCTAATATGCAACAGATGGTATTTGAAGAAGGAAAATATTAATCTATGTTTGTCATTCCTTCCTCACATAACCCTCTGCATAGGAATAGAACTTGGAAGCAACAAAGTATTTCGTATAGTTTTATAACCGATGGTGCAGCTTTCCAGCTTCATATTGGAGCTATTACGCATCCTGAATTGCTCCAAATCCATGGTTTCTCTACTTTTTTTATACTAAGAATTTTGTACACCACATCCCAAAATCTTTCCATTTCATCCTTATATAATTATATAGCCAAGGAACTTATTCCACTCAGAACCTTTACTGTGCTAACAAAATATTTATGCTTGCACATAATTTATATAAGAACCCTAAATGAATACCCATCTGGAAGAAGAATACTTTCCTATACTCCGTACTTGCTTATAGAGATCCTCCATGTGAATGCACAAAAATAGTATGCTGATTAATGGCATTCCCAAGTGGCAAACTGCTTTAACTTTGCTTACATAAGAATGATGATAAATGCTAATCAAAACCACAACAATTTGGACTTTCAAAGTGTATTCAGGTTAAGGATTTGGACTTTCAACGTGTACTGAGATAAAGATCAAAATACATGGAAAATAATTTTACTGAAATTCTGACAAGAGGGTAGAATGTGGGTACCTGGACCTGGACAGTTGGACCCCAAAACATGGCAACCTCTCCTTTATAAGCATTAGGACGAGTTCTCCACAAGCTCACCTTGTAATAAACATAAAAGAAAGGAATGAGTGGAGAGAATACCCAACTGTGCCAGGAACTAGTATATAAGCCTAGACCTCCACAACCCAACTCAATCAAGAGTCAAGACATTCCATAAACTTCTCCTGTATTAGATTTCCGAGCAACCACTTCAACACACAACCAACACAATGAACATGGCAGAAGAAGAGAACTTGAAGGTGGGTCTCCAACCAAAGGCCTTGCTTCTTCTTTGCTTTTCTAGTTTTGCTCGAGTACTAAGCAATTTGTCCATAGTGTGGCTCTCATCAGAAAATAGAGTTGAAGGTATCGGTTGACTGCTGTGATGGATGCAAGAAAAAAGTCCTCAAAGCCTTGAGCATCAAAGGTACTAACTTTCTTTTCATTCAACTTTCTTAATTCATGCAGTAATGCATCCTCTCATTTCCTTCCAGCTATATGGCCTTCATGTACTAAATTTCAGAGAAATGACGATATGCAGGGGTTCTGAAGATGGAAATCCACCCTGTTCTTCCTAAAGTCACCATCATAGGCAATGTAGATGCACAAACTCTGATAAAGAAACTTGCAAAGATAGGTAAGATGGCAGAGTTGTTGCCTGCTGAAACAAAGAAGCAAGAAACAGGGGAAAAGAAACCTGGCATTGCTTACAATGAGGTGAACATGGCAAGGACAGATGGAAAAGATAAGCAAAATGAAGGCAACAGTGCGAAAAAATCAGGGCACAATCAAGAAAGGACCAGCAATAAGTCAAACCAGGAAAAACCATTGCCTAAAACAGAAGATTCAACAAAAGTAATGCAAGGGAATGCCATACATAATGAAATCACAAAAGGTGTTTATCCTCCTGATACCATGAATGCAACTGCTTTTGCAGCTGAAGCTGCCAAAAATCCTCAGTTGAATTGCTATGGGAATCCTGGCATGGTGCAACCGCCTCACACTCCAATCAGTTACACAATGGGATCCAGCAACATGGTTCCCATGGCATATTACATGCCAAGCACTTACCCAGCACCCTTGTATTGCCACTGCCGCCATGACATGCCAGTGAACCAAGCAGTGCAGACACTCCCTCCTCGAGTTGTGGACTACTTCAACGATGACAACACTGTTGGATGCCATGTGATGTAGTGAGATATGTCCAATTTTATCATCTCCATTGAATGTTGGTAGTTACCTAGATGAATAGATTGGTAGCCTATTGCTATTATTTTCTGTATTGTCGAGAACAGTTGTTTTTGGATAGTTTATAAACTAGCATATTCATTTAGTAGTGTTCTAACTAACTAATCATGATTCAGAATCACAATCCAGCTGCAAAACATACCAGAAGATTAAGGCTGAAATCATGGTTTCTTCTCACATCTAAAATGCAGAGCAAGCAGACAAACAAAAGTGAGAAAAATGGAAAGGTTCGAGAATATAATATAGCGTACAAAATACAATGTCAAGTTAAGCATATGGTTTATGTTAGTTATTTAGCCAAGAAAATTAAGCATTTCACTATTGAAAACCTGAAAGTAAAAGGTAGATTTGGGAGTTAGCAATGACGAATAAAAGAAAGGCATCTCATGTGATAAGAATCAAGTTTTATCCCACACAGAGATATGATCAATTAATCGTACAGATCGACCAAAGATTTAACATCAGGATGTTGACTAAAGAGCTGATGTCCAATATGATGATATGGTTAAAGGGTCTCTGCATATCTTTCTGAAACAAATAGAAAATGGGAAATGATTATTTATCAACTTGCTTTGAAAATGGAAACAGTGATGTGCATAATATTTACTGATAAAAGAATGATATGCATAATATTTGATAATAAGATGTACATGTTAGGATCAAGAAGCGCCCAAGGCAGGAAAAAAACTCTTGGAGAAGTAAAATATAGCATTTTATCTTCTTTTGCTTCATCTGACTTATATTGATCTTATTACGGAATGTGAAAAGGGCAAATGGGGACATTAGAAATACTGCACCCGTTCATCAATGTGGCTTAAGTTAGGCCAGCCAGGAACACCAAAAAAAACACAAGATAACTTCAGAAATGAGATATTCAATCACATTGAATTAAAGAATCCACTGATATAAGTATGACAACACATATTCTACTGACAAACACCATCCATAGACACTTAAAGGACAGAGAAAACAACATGAAGTTACAAAATCATCTAAAATATAGCAGAGTTAAAAGTCTAAATCTGTTGTCTACAACACCAACCAACATTCAACATCAAATGGCAATCAGAACAAGCAAACTACCACTAAAAGAGACCAAACCAAGTATATACCCAGAGATAACAAGCAAGGAAGAAAGCAGCCTCCGTCAAACCCTAAGTATTTGCAACTTGGACGAGAACGCGATTGCAACCCAATCCGGCTGCGAGGACGACCACTGCAGCTGCTCAATCTCCGCCCCAGCCGTATACGCGAGAATCGGATCCAACCCCCCTTCAGCCTGCCCGCCCCCACTCCCAGCACTCCCACCCATCGACGACAAGTCCCAAATCAATGCTTGTGAGTCGTCCCCCGCGGTACAAATATGACACGAGCTATGTGGGGCCCACGCGATCGCGTTCACGCTGGCCTGGTGCCTTTGCAGCTCCACGACTGGCAGCGTCGGGAACCTAATATCCAAAACAACAACCTTCGCACTGTCCATTATAATCGTCGCCATATACCTGGGATCCTGTTTGTTCCACCCCAACCTCACCAACGGCGTCTCGACCGGGTCCGAACTCTCGTAGATAATGGTGGAATGCTCCTTATCCCTCAAGTCGAAAACCCTAACCGACCCGTCGGCCGACACCGACGCAAAAACCCCGACCCCACCCCACGCAATATCGTAAACCTCCTTATCGTGCGAAATCAACTGCGTATCGACGGCCTCCCTCTCGATATCCCAGATCGTGCACGTCGTGTCAATCGACGACGTCCCGATCCGCCTCGGCTCAGCGTCGTTCCAATCGAACGACGTGATCGGACCGCAGTAGTCCGAATTCCGGTTCCCGTTGAGGAGCGACAGCAAGTTGACGGAGGAGTGGTCATCGGCGATCTTGTAGATGCGGATGAAGTCGGCGGACGTGGCGAGGAGGTCGGGGCGGAGGCAGTCGGGGTCGGGGACGAACATGGTCTTGGTGGGGGGGAAGGGGTGCTCGAAAGCGAGGTTGGGATCGGAGCGGATGTCGCCGGTGGAATCGTCGAGCTGGACGATCTCGACGCGGTTGGAAAACTGCTCGAGGAGGCTAGCGATCGCCAGGCGGTACTTCTTGTCCCGCCTGACGCTCCAGTTCATCGAGTAGATGTGCCACGGGGCGTCGTAGGTGTAGATCTCCGAGCGCTTCTGGTGCTCGTCGGAGTTCGATGGGGTTTGGGTGGCGTCTACGCCGCCGTTCGCCGTCATCGGAGGGTTTCGGGAAAGCGTTGGGGTTATGGATTTTGGATCGGGTGTTTGGATTGGAGTGGGAAGGCGAATGGCACGTGATATCTTTCTACTTTGATTTTGGTAATGGAATTTGAGTCGGATTGCAAATTATGATTTTTGTGGTTAATGGTTTGCTAACAATTTTTATTATTTTTTATAAAGTCCGTGACGCGTCTTACGTAGACGAGTTTCGATTTGATGAGTTTGCGTTCAGACAGCTATATCTTCTGCGCGGGCTTTATTTTTTTGAAAAAAAAGACGGCTGGTTGGGTGGGACGGTTCATTTCCCTAAATCACTATTAGACAGTTAGACTTCACGTACACCAGTAGAGTCTATAGAGCATTCGAGTATCTATCTATCCAGTTTCCTAATTTACTCTTCCTCATTTCCTCTTCCCATCCAAAAACCGTCGTCCCATTTTGAGTCGAAGAAGAACCCAGACAAGGCGAAAATAGATTCTTCTATCCCTGAAACCTCAATCGCTCCTGAAATTCTAGCCGCGCAGGTCTCTCCTCAACCCGGATGTGTTTTTTGTTGATTTTAGGGTTCAGCATCGACTTTTTATATATATTTTTGTGGTTTCAGGGAAGCACGTACTACTTCCGCGAAACTAAGTGTGGTTTGACGGTCATTCACCGGCAGTTCAGTCGGATGAAGGGGAGGAGAAGAAGGTTTTCAAAGGGACGCCTTTCGGTCACTTCCTCACTTTTCCTCACATGACAACTGGTAATGAGATCCTGGGTTGGTTCGTCGAACACTTCGACGCCAATGAGGTCGGGTTGAGAATAGCAACTGGGGTCGTCCCATTTACGGTAGAAGACGTCGCCCTGCTACTGGGGCTAAGAGTGCATGGGCTGAGAGTTGATATGGAACCCATGTACGTAGAGAAGCGAGATGGGGTTAACCTCGACAACCACTCAACTACTGGGTCATCTTACTGCCACGAGTGCGATGGGCGACGAGGAGGAGCACGTCCGTCTCCTTATTTGTTTGATCTTCAATCATTTTTTGTTCTTCGATGAATCACTGCGAACTAAAGGTTGGTACACGAGGCACCTGAAGAACCTCAAGCGCCTCAAGAGATATGCGTGGGCAAATGCAATTCGTGCTTGTTTGGTTAGGGGTATGGAGGAAGCCAAAAGGGACCTGTCGAGGAGGAGATTGGTTGGAACTTCACTCTGAAGCAGGGTTGCGTGTCTGGATGGCGTTGCCATATTACAAGTAAGCAACTTGGTCCGGAAGTAGTGTTGTGTTTGTCTGGAATAAGTGTTGTGTCTGTCCGGAATAAGTGTTCTGTCCGGAATAAGTGTTGTGTTTGTCCGGGATACGTGTTGTGACTGTCCGGAATAAGTCTTGTGTCTGTCCTGAATAAGTATCGTGTCTGTCCGAAATAAGTGTTGTGTCTGTCCGGAATAAGTATTTTGTCTGTCCGGAATACGTGTTGTGTCTGTCCGGAATAAGTCATGTGTCTGTTCGGAATTTATTATTTATGTCTGGTTTACGTTATGAGGTTGTCAGGAAAAAGTTATGTGTTTGTCTTCTAACTCATTCTTATTTGCAGGTGTGGCTTTGCGAGAAGTTCAAATTGGGGGATCACAGTTCAGCATTTCCACGGTTCAAATTGTGTCTGTCCGAAATAAGTGTTGTGTCTGTCTGAGATACGTGTTGTGACTGTCCGGAATAAGTCATGTGTTTGTCCGGAATAAGTGTTGTGGCTGACCGGAATAAGTCATGTGTCTGTCCGGAATAAGTGTTGTGTCTGACCTGAATAAGTCATGTGTCTGTCCGGAATAAGTGTTGTGTCTGTCCGGAATACATGTTGTGTCTGTCCGGAATAAGTGTTGTGTCTGTCCGGAATAAGTATTTTGTTTGTCCGGAATGCGTGGTCTGTCCGGAATAAGTCATGTGTTTGTCCGTAATTTATTATTTCTGTCCGGTTTACGTTATGAGGTTGTCCGGAAAAAGTTATGCGTATGTCTCCTAACTCATTCTTATTTGCAGGTGTGGCTTTGCGAGAAGTTCAAATTGGGGGATCCCAGTTCAGCATTTCCACGGTTCAAATGTTGGACGGAAATGTTTGGGAGACGTCTAATCCTGAGGAAATGGGAGGAACGCGGCATCAACTTGCATGGGATTTACTGGGCCCAATTTGAGTTGAAGGGCACTCCGACACTCAGTGAAAGGGAGCATGAACTGATGATAGAGGGTCAAATTCCTCCTCCAGAAGCAACTCCCGCACAAAAGGTCGCCTCGAAGGATACACCTTCAACATCCACTCTACCAAGGGTACAACTTAGTGAATGCAACATTCCATGTGACCCACTGTCACAAGAGTTGGAACTGAGTGAGGTTAAGACGAATTGGCTGCAAGCCGAAGCAGCCCTTAAGCAGGCAACCCAAAAAATTAACAGACTGGAGGAAGAACTGAGGATCTCTCAAGAGGAGTGTCGGAGGTTGAGACACGAAATCGATCTTGAAGGACTCCGTAGGAAGGAGGAAGAGAGGAATAAGAGGGAGGAGGAAGAGAGGAAGAAGAGGGAGGATGAAGAGAGGAATAGGAGGGAGGAGGAAGAGAGGACGAGGAAGGAGGAAGAGGAAGAGAGGATGAGGAAGAAGAGGGAGGAGGAAGAAGAGGGAGGAGGAAGAGGAATGAGGAAGAAAGGATGAGGAAGGAGGAGGAACGGAAGATGGAGGAAGAGGAAGAGAGGATTAAGAAGAAGAGAGGAAGGAGGAGGAGGAACGGAAGAGGAAGGAGGAGGAACGGAAGATGGAGGAAGAGGAAGAGAGGATTAAGAAGAAGAGAGAGGAGGAAGAGAGGAAGGAGGAGGAGGAACGGAAGAGGAAGGAGGAAGAGGAAAAGAGAATTAACTTGAAGAGGGAGGAGGAAGAGAGGAAGATGAATGAGGAAGAGAAGACGAGGAAGGAGGAGGAGGAACGACAGAGGAAGAGCAAGAGGGAAATGCACCCAACAAAATTGCAGACCAAAAGACCACGTTTGCGCACAGAAGATAGAGCCGAAGCGTACAGGAAATCTGGCCAAGAGATGGTAGAGAAGAAGGCCGCAGAAGCCAACAAATAGATAGAGGAGGCCGAAGAAGCCGCCAAAGATGTTCTGGCCGCCCATGTTTCCTCGACGAGACCTGATCTGGATGCGACCGCCTTGATATCGTTGAAACCTGATGAGGTACAACGTTTATTGAATCTCACGGCTCCCGAACGCGACGCAAAAGAGGTGATCTGGAGGGGGCACCTCTGCAATATAAGCCGTGAAGATCTCAAGGAAATAATAACGCCAAAATCGGAATTCAGCAACGAAACCATGGACGCCATAATCGAGGTACTGGTCAGAAGAGGAGGGCCGCAAAAGGTTGTTTGCATATCAACCTTCGAATCGGGAAGAATTGTGGAGGGACAGGGAGGAGATATAATGGAAGACTGTCTACTCCCCAAAATTCTAGGACTAAATGCGGCGGAGACCATTATCGCACAACTATGCTGGAAGTCTGGCCACTGGACTCTGTTCGTTGCCCACGGACCGAGATCAGAGTTCATTCAGTACAACAGTATATCCCGTTCGCTGGGAAAAGGTGAAGATCATTCCCAGTGTCTCGTAATTCATGAATGCACAACATTTCAGTTGATGGAATTTTGGCGACGGTTGTTGAAGGTCGATTGGCCGCTGATAGTTGAGAAGAAGGCTAGCCAACGACAGCTAGTCGGGAGTAACGACTGCGGGACATACGTTTTGTACTGGATCAAGTGTTTGATGGTGAATGCTGATCTGACGAAGCCGAAGCAGACCAAGGTTATCCACCGTGTGAGGGGCGAATTGGCTAACTGGTTACTTGAAGACTCTGGGGGTGCGGTCAACAATAATCGGCCAAAAATAATTGTTTTACTTTACACCATTGCTTAATTGTTACATAAACCATTGTTTTTCATAACTTATACATGTTTAAATTACATAGACTATTTGTTATTTTTTATACGGTCGTTACGAACAATAAATGGATGAATGATTAGTGTTGGGTTGAATGATTGGAATAATACATGGATAATTAGTGTTGGGTTGAATGATCTGAACAATACATGGACAATTAGTGTTGGGTTGAATGATTGGAACGACATACAACGTAAAACGTAAACCGGACAGACATACATTGTAATCCGGACAGACATAAATCGTAAAGTGAACAGACAAATAACGTAATCCGGACAGACATAAAACGTAAATCGGACAAACAAATAACATAAACCGGACAGACAAATAACGTAATCCGGACAGACGTACAACGTAAACCGGACAAACATATAACGTAATCCGGACAGACAAATAACGTAAACCGGACAAACAAATTACGTAAATCGGACAGACATAAAACGTAAACCGGACAGACAAATAACGTAATCCGGACAGACATAAAACGTAAATCGGACAGACAAATAACATAAACCGGACAGACAAATAACGTAATCCGGACAGACGTACAACGTAAACCGGACAGACATAAAACGTAAACCGGACAGACAAATAACATAATCCGGACAGACATAATACATAAACCGGACAGACAAATAACATAAACCGGACAAACAAATAACGTAATCCGGACAGACATAAAATGTAATCCGGACAGACATAAAACGTAAACCGGACAGACATAAAACGTAAACCGGACAGACATATAACGTAATCCGGACAGACATATAACATAAACCGGACAGACAAATATCGTAATCGGACAGACATAAAACGTAATCCGGACAGACATATAACGCAAACCGGACAGACATATAACGTAATCCGGACAGACAAATAACATAAACCGGACAGACTGAAAACGTAATCCGGACAGACATAAAACGTAAAAAGGATAAGCATAAAACGTAAACTGGACAGATATATAACGTAATCCGGACATAATAATAAGTTTCAAGTTTTACATAGACTAATTGCAACAAATGACAAAATCAATAATCAAGGAGGAACTCCCTCGTAATACAAACTCATGTCCCAATCATTGAAGTCGTGATCCCCAAGTTTGGGTGTGACTGGGTGCAGCGACAGTGGAGCCTTCTTCCTAATGATTCTCCTATTGTTACTTTTAATTATTTTCTCAGTCAAAGAAATCTGTCGTTTGCTCGGCGGTCTGCCTTTCCGTCTTGTCTTATCCAGATTGAGAACAGATGTACCCTCCAGCCCAGGATCAGCTCGTTGCATACGTTCCTTAAGCAACTCAAGTGCCTCAACCACATGAAGATATTTGTCGTGTGAGACGAAAGCGGCCTGGGCGATCCAAACCGCACGACTCATTATGTCGTCATGGCGACGAAGCGCATCGTTCTCCGTCGTGTCATTTTGAAGGGAAAACTTGTCTCGATAGCTCCTTCGGATGTCCTTCCTCCATCTGTTGATGATGTAAGACTCGGGGAGCAACGCATTGGGACATAGTCGTGCAATAACAACATAAACGTGACAACAAAGGAGAGCGATGTGATCAAACATTCTACAATTGCATAACCACTTCACATCTCTAATTTGTACTGCGAACCGTTTTGACAATGGGAGCATATGTGTCAATACATGTTCAGTCACATTGAAGTGGAATGTGTCCTCCTCGTTGAACTCGTCCGTGATATCGCAGTACATCATCTTCCCAATTTCTAATTGCACCTTCTTGAAGACCCCCACCGTATACAACTCGCTCAATTGCCTCTCGAATGGATATTTCGAAATAAATTCCTTCTCATACTTGTGGCGGAGTGCGAGTTCGTATTGTTGAACGAACTGCTTAAGTGTCGTCCTAGATGTGTAACATCCCGAAACAGCGGAAATTTTGAAAATTCATAATCACAACAATAAAGGCTAATAATCAAAGACGGGATTGTTACTTCTCATAAAACAAATAGCGGTGCACCAAATTACATCAAAGTTTGTCAAAATGATACATGATTACAACAGAACAACAAAAGAAGATAAAACGTAATCATGTTGACCTCAGTGGTCCGAGTAGAGGATCCGACTCCAAAATGTACGTGCCCGCCGATCACCACCCAACTGGACCTACTGTGGTCCTGAAAAATATATAACAACATTGCCTGAGTTTCTAGAAGGAAACCCCGTATGTCAACTCACCTATATGCGTGCATTACACAAATGAACCTATCATACTAGAAACATGTCATGGCATCGACAGAAAGGAAAAAGTTCCCCCGAAGGGTAAAACATGACATCAGTCCGACAGTCAACATCGGGTCTCCCGAGGAGACCTACTGCATGCACATGCAGTCTTACAGCACGCGACATTGCACCCCCCACACTCGGATACGTGATGCATTGCATACATTGCATCATATGTCTTTCATTTAGATTACTTTTACATCAATAAATGCTACTAAGGTATGTGTTTAGTCTTATTTAGAGAATACAGGGACCTGAATCCAATTTACCCACATCCCGAGCATAAACGCGTGCAAAAGACTCATTTCTATCATAAAGACCAAGTTCAAGATTATCGGGTTACGAATGGAAATGTATCCAAGCATAAAAGCATTCAAGTCCTAATTGCAAAAAGAACAAGGACTTAAGCACAAAAGTAGTCGGGGACTTAACTGCAAAAAGTCAAGGACCTAATTGCAATTAAAGCACCAAAATATTATCTTGGAGAAAATCTAAAGAAAAATCAATGTAAATCTCCAAACATATAAAGGAATTAATCCGGAGCTTGAAAGAATGGAAAGAAATCATCCAGACGCGCAAAGGAGGATCAAATCATACCATAAACTACCAGCAAAAATCCGGATTAAATCAGAGAAGATTGTGCGGCGAAATCGCCGCATATCACATACATTGTGCGGCGGAAACGCCGCCCCCTCAGCGATCTGTGTGCTCCAATTTCGTCCAGTCGTGTCTGGACACGTGTACTTTCCAATATTATACATAGATCCCTTGTAGCAACTATAAATAGACCCGAGAACGATGTTAGAATGGTCCTTAGTCTTTGGTGGTAGTTTTTATTCTTAATCTTAGTTTTGTATTCTTCTTTTCATTAATAAAATTCTGTCTTTTATTTCGTACTTTTAGTTTTCTTTTGTAATGTCTTAAGGACCCCTTCTTCCTCCCTCTATGAGTTTCTAACTCTTTCCAAAGGGTGGAGGTGACGGATTAGGGTGAAGAGAAGATGAATGAATGTTATTATTTTAATTTCGTGTTAGTATATTTTGATTACTTGAGTTTATGTTAAATCATTTATCATGTAATGCTTTATAACTAATATGATTTATTATAAGTTTCTAAATTCTCTAATCTAAACCTCCACCCGACGGAATTCACATCTTTGTTCTTGTTTTAGTTTTAATTGTTCTTGTTTCTTGCTTTAGATAATTAAAATCCAAAAATCTCAAAACCCAATTATTTCTTCTCTCCTTCTTCTCCTTAATCGAAAATCACGAAAATAACAAATCTCTCCCTCCTTGTGTTCGACCCGTATTTGCCACGTCTTCATTGACACCGTGCACTTGCGGTATAAATTTAAGTCACATCACTACGCTACTCAAGGGTTCGGCAGGGAGCCTCTGTCACGCCTGCGGGCCGATAGAATACAGATCTGCAAATCTCAGTGGTCGGAGCCACGGGGACCAACGGGGCCGTCGCCCGGAAGGTATAACAACAACATCTCGAAAGGTGCCCAGTCGAGGAATCAACATAGCCGGAACAGCCTCGGCCCAACAATCATCATCGCCGGCACAACCTCGGCGGCATCACCCGCACAGCATCGATGGTCCATCACAAACGTCCGGCACAACATCGGACGGGTCCAGACCGAAGTCTGCCAGGTCATCAGGCTCCACGAGCCGCAAACACCAACCGCGCCGCTATAAAAGCAGGACAGCGACCTCCGTAGCCCGTAGGCCGGTAGTCATCTCACCCAACGCCAGTTGCGTGCCCGCACAACATCAAACATTGGGATCTGCGATCCCTCAGGCCTGCTATACTACAACGAGTCCAATCAATCCATCAACTTAGTCACGGTCCATACGTGGAGGTGACGCGTCCCGAACACCCACACTTTTCCACACGGTGGTCCCTGGGCAGGCACGCAAAACGCGCCTACTGTCACCTCCCGGCTCACGCACAAGGCGAGGACACGGGTTCCCGTGGACAAAGTTGGCATTCAAAAAGGGAACCAGGAATTTTGTCCAGTGCAAAAACGGTCGACCGAAAAAAAGACCACTCGGTCGACCATTTTCCTCAAGGGAATCGGTCGTCCGGAAGTGACATCCGGTCGACCGCTTCCACAAGGGAATCGGTCGACCGAAGCGTCTGCAACGGTCGAACTATTTGTGCAACACAAAAATCCTAACGGTCTACCGAAGGTCTAAAACCGGTCGACCGAACGAGGTCAAAATCCAGAGTTTGGTCAACGTCAAAATCAACACTAACGGTGGACCGACTCAGGGGTCTCGGTCGACCGAAAACTAACATGGTCAACCTATTATTTCTGCGTCATAAAATGGTCGACCGAACGAAAACTAACGTCCGAACATCATGCATAATAAACCAATAAACTTAAGTTCTGGTCGACCGAACACAAGGACCCGGTCGACCGAAACACAACAGACAGACAAAATACATGCATTCGGTCGACCGCCCGAAGGGCCCGGTCGACCGTTGGTCGTCTTCAACCTCGCGTCAGCCGAGGTTTCTTCACCAAAACTCAACGTCGGAGAGGTCTCCAACCTCCTCCGACCGACCAAAACAACCCTCTCGTGAGGGTTAACAACCAAACCAAACTAAGGAGAGACATACCTTTTACCCGCGAGAAGTCGACGGTGCCGGAGCTCCTATGCCTCGCCTCCGGTAGACCTCGAGCACGCGCCGCACCTCCTCTAGACGTCCGACCTCTTCCTGCTCGTCGCCCTCGCCTCCTCCGATCGTCGCCTCAGCTAGATGAAGGAGAAGAAGAAGGAAATTGAGAGAATGAGAGAGAGAGAGAGAGAGAAGAAAACACGTTATAACCCAACACAACCCCGCCTCGCTACAGTGCCCTACGCACTCAACCCATCACCCTCCACCACGACAACAGTGCAAGCCCCTCCTCTTCCCCAAGCAATCTCCTGTTCACGACCCTTCCCCATGCAAAACACCCACTTAATCCATGATTAACCCTAAACTGGGTTAGGGTTCTAACAAGATGTGAGGTACTTATCGAAGAAGGCGTTCATACTCTCACTTCTCTGGGTTGATGTCATTCCTGCGAAAAAACAATCTCGCGCAAATGCAGGTACCCAGTACTCTCGAATTGCATAAATGGATCGGAGCCAACTATCATCGAGAAAACCCTGCCAATTACGCTGAAATTCAGCCGGAGTCTTGGAATCGAATACACAGATTTTGAGCTCAAACAACGTATGCTCCCGATACTTCGTGGGCAGATTCACTGGCGCTTTATTTATTATGTGTCATATACAAAATCTGTGTCGCGCTTCAGGGAACACAATCCTCACCGTCGCAGTTATGGCGCAACATTAATCTGTTATGATCGCCGGGGGGCTTATATCTGCACATAACGTAAACCAGATAAAAACATATGGTAATCCGGACAGACAAATAACGTAAACCGGACAGACATAAAACGTAAACCGGGCAGACATAAAACGTAAACCGGACATACATACAACGTAAACCGGACAAACATAACACGTAATCCGGACAGACAAATAACGTAAACCGGACAGACGTAAAACGTAAACCGGACAGACAAATAATGTAAACCGGACAGACATACATCGTACACCGGACAGACATACAACGTAAACCGGGTAGCCATAAAACGTGAACCGGACAGACAAATAACGTAAACCGGATAGACAAAGTACGTATCGTTCGTGCACGTCAACCATAAAATGAAGTTTTAAACACTCAAATCAGAGTTCGATTGGAGAAAGACAACATCAAAGAAGAATTAGGGAGTTTTCTCATTTGTAAACGTAAGAACTCTGAGATTGTATTATAATATTGTAATACCAAAATATTATGCACCAGAGGCACCAAAACTAAAGAAAACTGAGATTTGAAACCATGCACCGATAAAATTGATCTTTGATGACATATATTGATATACACCAAGTGAAAAACTAAAGCTACCTAAAACAATGATTTAAAATACCTGCATTGAATATTGTTCAAATTAAGGTGCAAATAAGATATACATGTACTCATAAACTCATGGATCTACAACGAGCAAACTGAAAATGGATTTCTTGATTTATTGAGACATGTGAAGAAACCTTTAAAAATACATGAATTATAAAGTCTCAATTAACTCTCTCTTTTTCATTAAGGGAATCAAGAATAGAAAATGCTAAAGTACAATCGTAGATTTACATATAACATGAATAATATTGTGAGCAAGAAATATTTCAAATAAAATATTGATGTGTGTCATGACTATTGTCACCACAATTCAGAAATCATCAATTACTTGCATAAACAAAAACATGCATGAGAAAACACTGAAATATATAAAATCTCAAAACAATAACCTTTTTTGTTGAGAAATTACCAAGATTATAATCAGCTCATGCTCCGGTCGATCATACAAGAAACTATCGTGCTGATAACGTGTTGTAAAACAAACAATCTAAAGAAGAAAATATTGAAGAAAATAGAGATATGTATTTCATTTTCTTATCACCAAATATGTACAATAGTCTCCTATATATATGGTGAGGATGTAATATGTGTTACGACCAAAATAAATGGAATTACACTATATTAATAAGAGTAAAATCTACTTAAGCTATTGGGAGTTAAGAATTGTGAATCATTCAAAAAATCTTTGGAATTCTCAACAAAAACCAAATTCCAAGCAATTGTTTTAACCTTAATCATTCAAATTAGTCTAAAATATTAATACATGTTCCGAATATGATTTTATGCGCATTAGCGGTTTTTATGGTTTGGATACTATTCAGAATTAGGGAACTAATAAAATTCTTATAATTTTTTTAATGGTCATGTTAGAGGAATATGTCTATCCAAATTCCAAACATAGCAAATAAATGTCATGTCATTTATTAACTGAACTGCTATTCGTCGCCGTAAAACTACTTAAATCGCCCGTAAGATTACCATTTTGCCCCTCTACACTTTCTACTAATATAACTCCTCATTTCACTCTTTTAACACAACTTTCTCTTCATATCACACTTTTATTCACCAAATAGGATATCTCGGAGGCCAGGGAAAGAGCCAGCGGACACCCCGGACTACTCACATCTGGTAAATCACCTTGTTTATTTCAATTAATTTTAAAAAAAAAAATTTGAGTCGGGCGACCGCGGGAGCCGCCCGACCCAACGATCGGGCGGTCGCGCGGTCGCCCGACCCATGGCACAGACGTCTGCGGGAGACGTCTCCCACGTAGGGCAGGCGTCTCCGGCAGACGCCTACCACGTAGGGTAGGCGTCTCCCGCAGACGCCTGGATTTTTTTTAATTTGTTTTTAAATTGATTATAAATTGTGATAAAATTTAAATAAATTGAATATTATGTTAATAATGAGTTAAATTAGTTTAGATAATCGTTTATTAATTATAAAATGTGTTAATTAATAAATAAATTGATTATTATGTTAGTAATTAGTTGTGTACGATTTTAGTAACGGATTATTGATTAATTGTGATAATTGCTAAATAAATCGATTATTAAGTTAATAATTAGTTTAATTATTTTAGTAAAATCATTAATAATTTTGTATTTTTAAATTGAATTAATAGTCATCGGGTTACCGTGGAGGAAAAGGGAAATCAATTCCCTTACGCCCGGTACGTAGTATAGCAGACGAGTCAGGTCCTCGTCATCCACGTACACGTGGTATTTCTGCTTCAGTTAGGAGAGAGAGAGATCTGTTACGTCGTCGTCAGACACCTGGAGAGTCTTTCGACGACGAGGATGATTCAGATGAGGCGAGGAGTCACGACGACAGTGACGATGGGGGCCGATACGACTTGGGGCCACAGGAGGACGTGGTACATCAGTCCGGTCGAGGATGGGGGCGACACGGTGGTCCTTCAGCTGAGTGGGTCATTATGAAGGATCGAGGTGGCCGGTTTGTGACCGGTGATTCGAGTTCGTGCACTGCAGACGCCCGAGCTCAGAAGAAGAAGAGGGGTGATGACGAGTCTTGGATCGTCACGGATATTATTCCTGGTGGTCCTGTAGATGGCAGCGTCATTCCGAGTTTCGGAGGCCACGTCGTCAGACGCATCTGGAATGGCGAGGAGCGGAAGGTTTTGAAGTGCCATAATCGGCACAGAGCTTGTACGACATTGCAGGCATGGCGCTCAGTGATGACTGAGGATATGACGGCGACCGTGGTCAACAGTGGATTGGGTCACTTGCCGTACAGCATGTTTTCCTGCATCGACATGCCGTTGATTTCGGCATTCGTGGAGCGGTGGCAGCCTGACACCAACACTTTCCACTTGCCGTTCGGAGAGATGACGATCATGTTGCATGACGTCTTTCAGATTCTTCACATTCCTGGTGAGGGTCCCATGGTCAGTGCGCAGGCGCCGACATCTGAGCTGAAGTTATATGTATCTGAGTTGCTGGGTGTCAGCCTGGAGGGTCTTGGGCGGGATAGCTCATTCTGGAGTGGCGGTGGTGTTAGTATCGACGCTGTGGACGAGTGTTGCAGACGGGGGCGACCACCACGGACTGAGGATACGCAGATGACTGCTTATTTCTTCTTACTGCTAGGCTGCGTATTGTTTCTCGACAAGAGCGGTTCCAGACTGAGACCACGCGACTTATTGGAGGCGAGGGACCCAGATACCATTGCTGATTACTCATGGGGGTCGGCGACGTTGGCATATCTGTATCGTCAGCTGGGCATATCCAGTCGCGCTGATTGTGGTCAGATTACGGGTTGTCTTACACTGCTGCAGGCTTGGATATATGAGTATTTTCCTGCTTTCCGCCCCCATCGTGAGCGGAAGATTGTTGAGCGTGGCCATCCTCGTTCGCGTATGTGGGCTGTCCGGGCGGAGGATAAGAGCGAGAGTCGACTTCTTTCTATTCGTAGACGGCTAGATCAGATGACTGCATCGCAGGTATATGATGTATATATCATTCACGTTTATTTAAATTTAATTTTATTATTATTAACGTATAAACGTTTAGGTGGAGTGGTTACCGTACGGTCCCGATCCTGCTGTAGCTGTGCCGAGGACTACATTTGCCGGCATTATTCGTTATAGGGATATCACAGAGCCTTATATACCTGATCGCGTGTTACGTCAGTTAGGCTACGTTCAGGTGATCCCGGTTGACATTCTGACACCCGAGCATGCAGTACGGTCTGCGACTGCCACAATGTACGACGTCAGGCACAACGTTTCGTCTGCGGAATCGGTTTGGAGGACATTTCCGAGACTAGGACGACTACACCTGGCCGATCTGAGTCGTAGCCGCGACCCCTCCACTTGTGCTCCAGATTATTTGCAGTGGTTCGGTAGGTGCTCACATCCACTACTCGTACGCGGTATCATTCCGAGACCAGAGAGAGCACTGGATAGGACATGTGCCGATGCGGTAAGTTTATCTAATTTTATATTTAATTGTAAAGTATATTTTGTTATTGTACGCTAATTTTTATTTTACATACAGTGGATGAGTAGGGCGATACGGTGTACGCAGCCGTTCTTGCGAGAGAGAGACGTCATGCCGAGTGAGGCGACGAGACTTGCATGTACAGATTGGGATCGCCTGATCGAGGATTGGAACAGCCAGTTGGGCATTGCAGACCATGATTCAGATGCTGAGCTGTAGTTGTCTTGCTTTTACTTTCGTTTTGTTGCACTGTTAGTACATTTGTTGGTATATGCTTATGTTTATTTGTGTACTCTTATTATTTATTTCTGACGAACATATCTTCTACATATTTCTTTGACTATCGTATTTTTTAATATATTTTTTTTCACGAAAAGATTTTCAACTTATTTCTTTAGATATGAAATAATATTTAAATTTAAAATACGGTAAAAAAACAACACGATATAAGTAGAAATACACGATATATTATACATTACAAAACATTACAAATTACAATCAACGTAACCGGTTCCAATACTCCATCCTACTTTGGTACTGATCCTCCCATCCAACAACACTCTCATCTCGCATTTGATACCATAAGGTCGCTATAGGAGGTACTGGGAATTCATCAAGTAATTCCAAACGAATAAAATGAGCGTAACTCCCTAAATGAGCAATGACCAACTCTCTGACTGGCCTCGTCATGGTAGAGGGACACTCCCAGGGTAGAACAGTAAGACACGGGAACAACGAACCATCCGTTCCCACTGCGAAATACATGACCGCACACTTGTAAAAATTCGCAATAGGAAACAAGTCGGACCAAACCTCCATATAATGATCCTCGCCACAACCTCCCCCGCCCCAATCAATTCGTTGACGAGCCTCTCTCACATGGCCGAAATAGACTGTCTCATAAATAGGATGTGCACCTATCTCATTAGAAATCGCACGACGGGCGTACGACCAGTTCTCCTGACCACCATGAAAGACATCGGCAACACATCGAAATCCACAGTTGCCATCAGCACGTACGTCATTCCACCTATGCAGAAATGGCAAAATGATTCCTGGCAGTCTATCATTATATGGGAAGTTGTCCACGTCAACCCGTCCGGACACTGTAAGATAGGTAAATAACAATTCATTAAAACAACAAAATTAGGAGATAATATATTCAACCCCATTTAGATTACTAATATATATTAAATAACATAACAACAAAGATATCGACATACCAGAAGATCCTGTGCCCGTATTCAAGGACAATCGAGACGAATTAGACCGACGACCTCTGCTCCCACTACTGGCAGACCGACCACGACCCCTGCTCCCACTACTGCCAGACCGACCACGACCTCGCTCAGCATACTCAAAGGCACTCGGGTCCCGACGTGTCGACTTTCCCCTAGGTCGACCTCGTACCTTAGTATTTTCTTCGGGTTCTCCATAGTTCGACTGATCGGGGTGTAACTGTTCGTATAAAATACGAGAGGCACTACGAATTACTGCAGGATCGCTCTGCGAGATCTCATCCACTAGCTTCCGAAAATGCTCGGTGTCTTGTGCTGACTGATCAACAAACTCTGACATCTGGACTCCTTCTCCGATAACAAGTGTTTTCCAGAATGGATGAATCTGCTCTAAATAAATTCCATCACCTGACGCGAAACACTCGTACATGGTACAGGCACAAGGAATCCCATGTGTTGTCAGGAAAGCACACCCACAACGATATTCAATTTCATCACTTAAGTCCTGCATTCTCTTCAACTTTTGAGTCATTAACGACAAGCAGTGATGCGAAACTCGGTCATTTATATGCTGAAACAGAGGACCTATGTACTGTGCCAAATTTCGACGTCTCGAATCTTCAAGAAAGTTCCGAATATTCGTCAGCTGCATTTCAATAGACGAGTTCACGCGGTCGAAAAGAGTGTCGAGAGCGGCAGTCGATGTAGTGATCCACTCTTTCAGAGCCGAATGTGCACTTTCCACCCTGCAGTTCGTAGTGTTGCCGAAATGAAGAACTTGATTCGTCCAATTCAACACGAAATTTTCCTTATGCACCAACCACGTGTCTTCCACATACTTCGTCAGCACTGGCCAGGAACTGTAAGAATCCTTCAGATTACGGACTGCTCTATCATAATCCGTCTGTGAATCAGAAAGCATGACTCTCCTCCATCTTCCACGTCTAAAACTCTCTGCAAGCTGCTTCTCCTTGCCGAATACGTGGTATGCGTAGTTGTACACGTCTTTGTTGATATGCCAGGTGCATAGTAAATGAGCTGACTCAGGAAAAACCTCTGCCACTGGTCGCATCAGACCCATCTCCCGGTCCGTAATTATTGCTGTCGGACTAACAATATCCAATAACAGATCTCGCAACCTCTCCAACACCCACCGGTAACTTGACTCGGTCTCATCCTGCAAAATCGCATATCCAACGAGGAAATTCATATTTGTTGGAGTAACCCCAACCATCTCAAACAAAGGCATCTTGTACTTGTTCGTCTTATACGTCGAATCCATACAGATCACGAATGGGTATGTACGCAACAACTGAACTGAACTGAAGTCGGATGTGCCAAAAATGCGTGAGTCAAGACATTAGTTTCTTCATCTGCCACAATCCAATGCAAATACTTATGCTGCACTGCCTCTCTGAGAAACTGCTGCGCGGGATTCCTGTCTTCAGATTTCGTCCTCCTCATGTACTCTCTGAAGTTGTAAATGTGCCTTTGATTAGGATTATCGTCCGGAAATTTCTTCTTTACCGCCAACAAAATGTTACGGGGCCTTGCTTGTGCCTCTGTCATATCCCGAACAATTTGCTTTGCCCCAGCACTAAGTCCGCTGACCTGTCGGTGACCCTCTGAATAAACTGCCAATGGGTGGTTGTGCTGCCCAAACATGCTACTAGAAACAATAACCCATCCATCACGATCTCGTCGCTCCACCACTTTTACCAAAAACCGACAACCGCAACTTTTTCTTTTCGTATTCTTTCGCAGTGCAATACTCGTATCACGAGAACTCATCTCACGTCTGCGATCGCATCTGAGGTAACAATCCATCCGGTTATCTGCTTTTGGTTTGTACGATGATATAACCAAAAAAATCCGGCTCCTATCGCAATTTGTTTCGCCCATTTACAACCTTCCTCGATTGTTGTAAATATTTCTTTACTGTCAAAAAGCTCGCTGTAATCTACTCCATCACCACCGAAATCTTGCAACGGAACCTGAAAATTTTGAATTTAACAAAAAAATAAAAAAATAAAAAATAAAAACGGGCGGCTGGCTAGGCCGCCTCCACCATGGTGGAGGCGTGCATCTAAGTCGCCTCCACCTAGGTGGAGGCGTATGGCTAAGCCGCCTCCACCTAATGTGGAGGCGGCCTAGCCAGACGCCCGAGTCGGAAAAAAAATTCCGCCCCCTTTACCTCGCCGGATTCTGGTGCTTCGCCGGACATTTTCGTGGTGTTTGTACTGGGAATGTGAGTAAAACTGAGTCAAACACCTTGTTTAAAGACACGGGACGAAATCGGTATTAATTGATTTGTTAGGGGCAAAAAGGTCATTTTTGGGGCGATTTAAGTAGTTTTCTGGCGACGAATAGTAGTTCCCTTTATTAATCATGAGATTTGTGAATCCTCTCGGTTGGAAAATTCCACGGAACTTGCCGTATCCAAACGGAACCTTATAAATTACATTATTATTGACTTTTCCATCTTCTAATACAATTTTTCGGGAAGTCATAAAATTGAGTTCTGAATTTTCTTTCACTTCTTCACAAATGTTTCTTCCAAAATTGCCTACAATTTTATATGGTAATGAATGCTAATTGATTTTATAAGGTCATTTTTCATCATTTTCTTTTTTTTCTTTTTTTCTTTCTCAAAAGGATCATATTGAATTAAAAGAGAGATGTTTAAGAAATAAAAGAAAATGAAATAAATAAATAAAAATAATGAAGAATAAAACATTATCTTGCAATATTAAGGATATTTTTTATTTATTTTCCTTTACTTTTCTTTCTCAAACATCTTTCTATAACTCATTTTTAGAAAGAAAGAAAAACATATAAAAATGATGAAAAATGACATTATAAAATCATTTACCATTTACTATTTTATAAAATTATGAGCAATTTGAGAAAAAATGAACAATGGCAAACTGTCAAAATGACAAAGGTCAGGGGGTATTAAGTGTATATTTTCAAAGGACAAGGTGCAAAGTGTCACTGGATTAAAGGTCAAGAGTCAAATTGCAGTTTACCTTTTATTTAACGATACAAAATCGTAATCTTAAAAAAATTGATATAAATTCGGCTATAAAGACTTAAATAGCTTATTAAGGTAGATATTAAAAAAATTACTGAACGAATTACTGAACGAATAAATAGTGTAAATATATTTCAATAAATATTCAAACACAATATTTCAATTTTATTCAAACACAATGATAGGAATTCGACTACGTGGGAATCATATAAACGAAAAAGAAAACAAAAACCTTGCGGGAAAAATTATGGTCACCACTTGTTCATAAATTTCATATTTTGTTAAAATGTACAACAAGAGAAGGAAAAGACATGAATATCTATAGAAAATTCTACCAAAATCATAATCTCAGTACTATTTGCATCATACATCAAAGTACAAATAAACGATAAACACATTCAAATCCGAAATATGAAATTAGATCTCCAGTATTAAACTATTAATAGAAAACCAAGGTCCACAAATCCCAATACGGCAACTTTTAAGTTACAGCCGAGGCAAAAGCGTCCATAATAAAAGACAAAGCAAAAGATGGTCGCTAGTGAGTGCAACAAGAATCCTTATACACGGACGCGGGCGTCACGGACGCACCTTACGTGGACGTGTTGAGTCAGCGTCCAGTCAGCAAAATTTCTCTTCACGTGCTTTGGTCTTCTTAAAAACGCCGGTTCTTTAGGTTGAACGATTCTTTTCCCAATACACAGATAGTGCAGACCCTAGGACAGCGTGCAGACCCTAGGACAGCGTGCAGACCCTTTATTCGTGCAGAGTCCAGACTTATCATAATAAAATATTGTTTTTAACTTTTAGGTTGGATCAACTTAATCCAAACAGACACACAACATATTCCGAACAGACAGACTTCTTATTCCGAACAGACGCACAACTTAATCCGAACAGACAGTCTTCTTATTCCGAACAGACGCACAACTTAGACACACAACTTAATCCGAACAGACACACAACATATTCCAAACAGACACACAACATATTCCGAACAGACACACAACTTAATCCGAACAGACACATAACTTAATCCGAACAGACACACAACATATTCCGAACAGACAGACTACTTATTCCGAACAGACATACTTCTTATTCCGAACAGAAAGACTTCTTATTCCGAACAGACAGACTTCTTATTCCGAACAGACACACAACATATTCCGAACAGACAAACAACATATTCCGAACAGACAGACTTCTTATTCCGAACAGACGCACAACTTAATCCGAACAGACACACAACATATTCCGAACAGACAGACTTCTTATTCCGAACAGACGCACAACTTAATCCAAACAGACAGACTTCTTATTCCGAACAGAAAGACTTCTTATTCCGAACAGACAGACTTCTTATTCCGAACAGACACACAACATATTCCGAACAGACAGACTTCTTATTCCGAACAGACGCACAACTTAATCCGAACAGACACACAACATATTCCGAACACATAGACTTCTTATTCCAAACTGACATACAACTGTTATACATGAAGAAAATGAAGAAGAATGTGATCATTCCTACATTTGTAAGGATGACTTTGGTCTTGTTTGTTGTATATGTGGAATTACACGCAAAAGCATAGAAAGTGTGTCTACAAACGGAACAGAAAGTTTGTATTATTTATGTAGAAAGATTGTCTTGTTTATGTAGAAAACTTGTCTTGTTTATGTAAAAAGTTTGTCCAGTTTATGTAAAATGTTTGTCCAGATTATGTTGAAAATTTGTGCAGAAATGGAACAGAAAGTATTCCGAACATACACACCACTTAATCCGAACAGACAGACTTCTTATTCCGAACAGACACACAACATATTCCGAACAGACTGACTTCTTATTCCGAACAGACATACAACTGCTGTACATGAAGAAAATGAAGAAGAATGTGATCATTCCTACATTCTTAAGGATGACTTTGGTCTTGTTTGTTGTATATGTGGAATTATACGCAAAAGCATAGAACTTTCTGATTGAACTTTTAACAGTAGAACATCACGCCAAAATCCTCGGAAACTTTGACACCATTGCATCTCGTTCCAGCACATTAACACTTGACCCAGAGGTAGCAAACAAACGGGTGTGATGCCTTTTCTTAACACAAAAACCACAAGAATCGGCATAAGCAACGTAAAATGTTTGGGCTTCTTCGAAAGAGGGGAAAAACATCCCCTCCTTAGGAACGTTTGTCGGCTGCTCCACTTGGAAAGACACATGAACGATTTCCATCAAAGCATAGAGGTAGGACCACAGAAGAGAAATGAAGAAAAAGGAAGACGCATGTTGAGATTTATAACAAGTCTCCTGTGCTGTGTAGGAGAGCCAAAATATTCATGGAAAATGAGTGATTTGAGACGCATTAATGAGGGATGGAGGGATGTAGACATTTGTACGAAACGAGGAATAAAATAAAAAATAAACTTTTTCTGTGGAGACTGCCAACTCAAACGCGTCTGCTGACTGGGCTGGCCACATAAGCGCGCGTCCCGAACGCTAGCGTCCACTAATACGATTGTTTGCTACCTCTGGGTCAAGTGTTAATGTGCTGGAAGGAGATGCAATGGTGTCAAAGCTTCCGAGGATTTTGGCGTGATGTTCTACTGTTAAAAGTTCAATCAGAAAGTTCTATGCTTTTGCGTATAATTCCACATATACAACAAACAAGACCAAAGTCATCCTTAAGAATGTAGGAATGATCACATTCTTCTTCATTTTCTTCATGTACAGCAGTTGTATGTCTGTTCGGAATAAGAAGTCAGTCTGTTCGGAATATGTTGTGTGTCTGTTCGGAATAAGAAGTCTGTCTGTTCGGATTAAGTGGTGTGTATGTTCGGAATACTTTCTGTTCCATTTCTGCACAAATTTTCAACATAATCTGGACAAACATTTTACATAAACTGGACAAACTTTTTACATAAACAAGACAAGTTTTCTACATAAACAAGACAATCTTTCTACATAAATAATACAAACTTTCTGTTCCGTTTCTAGACACACTTTCTATGCTTTTGCGTGTAATTCCACATATACAACAAACAAGACCAAAGTCATCCTTACAAATGTAGGAATGATCACATTCTTCTTCATTTTCTTCATGTATAACAGTTGTATGTCAGTTTGGAATAAGAAGTCTATCTGTTCGGAATATGTTGTGTGTCTGTTCGGATTAAGTTGTGCGTCTGTTCGGAATAAGAAGTCTGTCTGTTCGGAATATGTTGTGTGTCTGTTCGGAATAAGAAGTCTGTCTGTTCGGAATAAGAAGTCTGTTCGGAATAAGAAGTCTGTCTGTTCGGAATAAGAAGTCTGTCTGTTTGGATTAAGTTGTGCGTCTGTTCGGAATAAGAAGTCTGTCTGTTCGGAATATGTTGTGTGTCTGTTCGGATTAAGTTGTGCGTCTGTTCGGAATAAGAAGTCTGTCTGTTCGGAATATGTTGTTTGTCTGTTCGGAATATGTTGTGTGTCTGTTCGGAATAAGAAGTCTGTCTGTTCGGAATAAGAAGTCTTTCTGTTCGGAATAAGAAGTATGTCTGTTCGGAATAAGTAGTTTGTCTGTTCGGAATATGTTGTGTGTCTGTTCGGATTAAGTTATGTGTCTGTTCGGATTAAGTTGTGTGTCTGTTCGGATTAAGTTGTGTGTCTGTTCGGAATATGTTGTGTGTCTGTTTGGAATATGTTGTGTGTCTGTTCGGATTAAGTTGTGTGTCTGTTCGGAATAAGAAGTCTGTCTGTTCGGATTAAGTTGTGCGTCTGTTCGGAATAAGAAGACTGTCTGTTCGGAATATGTTGTGTGTCTGTTTGGATTAAGTTGATCCAACCTAAAAGTTAAAAACAATATTTTATTATGATAAGTCTGGACTCTGCACGAATAAAGGGTCTGCACGCTGTCCTAGGGTCTGCACGCTGTCCTAGGGTCTGCACTATCTGTGTATTGGGAAAAGAATCGTTCAACCTAAAGAACCGGCGTTTTTAAGAAGACCAAAGCACGTGAAGAGAAATTTTGCTGACTGGACGCTGACTCAACACGTCCACGTAAGGCGCGTCCGTGACGCCCGCGTCCGTGTATAAGGACTCTTCGGATAATTCTCGAAACAGTAGCCACACTAATCCTACAATCCTAAGGGATTGCCAGGTTGGCATCTTCCTATTGGTCTCCACCTCATCTGCCCACAATGCAAACACTGAGATCTAGAGGGTCGCATCACAAATTAATGCGGCTAATACTGTTGCTATACTGTTGGATAGGGCTCGTAATTTGGGTCATGACACGAAATTCGAACCTGAACCCGACACTAAATATCACGATTCGGGTTGACACGAATGACACGAACTGTAATTCGAGTCGGGTTCGGATTGGTGTATTTCGTGTTTCGTGTAATTCGGGTTGACACGAATAACCCGAATTAGAAATACCAAGATCCCAAGATTTCTAACCCTAACCTAAACCACATCTTCACTCGGTCACTCCTTCAGCCGCCTCCAAGTCTCCAACACAAATCTCATCCACCCCGTCTCCACTCCTCTCGCCATCCTCACCACCTCGACTCCTCTCCTCTCGCCGTCCTCTCCTCTCACCATCCCGTCTCCTCTCCTCCCGCCGTCCTCACCACTCGCTATTCTCTCCTCTCGCTGTCCTCTCCTCTCGCCGTCCTCGCCAGTCTCCTCTCGCCGTCCTCGCCACGTCGTCACCTCTCGCTGTCCTACCACCACTTCTCCTCCACTTGTGCCGTTCTTCCTCTGCCGAAGCTCAACCAAAATCCCCCAATTCCTTCCTCCATGCATGCTCAGGTAAGGTTCCAATCGGAAGTCGAAAAACTAACTGGATGGAAACTTAACGATGAGTGTGATTTTAGGGTTCCGATGGGTGAATCTAGCCTTATTTGTCAAATGCTCCCGTTCGATTGTTCACTTCCGTTTAGCCCCAAATTACTTTCTTTTTCCGAGTTTATGATTTTTTTTGCCCTTTACGATGCATGGTTAATGGTTATGTTATTTAGAAAGTTATTTGAGGATTATGTGATGAAAATACATTTCTGAATTATTTGAGGATTATGCGTGTTTTCCCATATATATTTTCGTGCTCACTGTTTGAAGCTGGATTAGGAAACGTAATTATCGTGTTGATTTTGAATGAATAGACTTTGCATGCTTGTGTGTTAATGCCCTGAGTTCAGAAAAATTATGTGATGCCAAAAACATGTTTGTGTGTATTTTGGGAGTGTTTGTGTTAGTTTTGGTAGTCGATTGTGGAGATGTTGGTGGTAGGATGAAGTCGATGAAAATACATTTCTGACTCCTGCTGAAATAAAATTTCATATTGTTATGATGAAAGCAACCAATTTTTAAAAGCTCAGTTATATAATTTAGTTTGTCAAATAATTTAATCTACCTAGCATGTTGAATGAGTAACGAAATTATGCATACAACTTGACACTTGTTTCAACTTTAAACTACTTTTACCAGATGATACAATAATTTATGAAGATATTGACAAACTCACACAAGATGTGCTAGACGAAATTGATAACTCATTAGAAGAAGGAATCAATTCTCATGAAGGTTTGTCAACATTCACATCTTTAATCTTTTCATTTTAAATAAAATAAATTGATTGTTACATTGTTTTGACAACCTCATTAATCCTACCACAGGTTTGGAATCATAACTTGGACTCTTGGAGCGATGTTGAGTGTAATAGTGGAATGAGTTTATAATTAATTAATTATGGATGTATTAGACTATTGTTATGGATGTTTTATTATGGATGTGTTAGTATGGATTATTATTATGGATGTATTATTTGTTTTTTAAATTTGTGATGTTGAATGTAATATTGGTGTAGGTTTATAATTAGTTTCGTGTCAGTTCGTTGTATTAGATGTGTTTGAGTTAATCAGGTTAATTGGTATTAATTCGTGTTTGGTAAATTTGTGTCAAATAAGTCATAATTGGTGTCAAACAGGTTAATTCATGTTTGAAAAATTCGTGACAAACAAGTCAGTTCGAGTTATTCGGGTTAATTCGTGTTCGTGTCAACACGAACACGAAAAATGGATTCGTGTCAGCGTAGGTTGTGTTCGGGTTACCAAATTCGTGTTTGGGTTTAATAATAGTTTTTCGTGTTCGTGTCGACTATTTCTTAGTAATTCGTGTTCGTGTTCGGGTCGAGAAAAAATAATTCGTGTTAATTCGTGTTCGTGTCAAACACGACACGAAACACGAATTTACCACCCCTACTGTTGGACCACATCCCAATACCTGTGAGCTCCCAATCCTCCCATCACACGTCTCGATTTGTTTTTTGTATTGACGGGGAACTCCAAGCTATTTGGTGTTTAGGACATTCCATTCTTTTTTTCGCTTCAATCTTTCACAAATATTATCTGATTGGTGGTACTTTGAGTGCCACAAATAATGATGGATGACTACAACATGTGTAACATGTATCATTTTTGATGTTGTTGCCGTAATATAATGTTGTTGTAATATGATGTTATTAGCCGTAATATAATGTAATACTTCTTAACAATAATCCTCAAATTATGGTGGATGACTAATATATGTGTAACATGTATCGTTGTTCGTAACCAAAATTAATATTACGTTCACAACCGTAATATTTTATGAAAATATTTTGGACGCAACTTCGTATTTTCAGGTACTTTTGTTTAGTTTTTTTTCTATGAAAATTCATAGGTATGATATACCACATATAATGAACATGTGGTAAAAAATTCAGATCAAATGAATCGTTGTAGACCTTCAGTCGTTAAAATATAAAGATTTTAGGTCAACAATGAAATTAACTTCAATAAACCTAAAATTTTAATATGTTATAGTTTAAGACATAACAATACATGTGATTATGTTTGATTTTAAAAAATCAGCTTTAAATATCTTAGTTTTGAGTGCCACAACCAAGTTAGCTATATAAGTTCCTACAACCTCATTGGCCTCTATATATGTACAGTAGTAAAATTTAGAGTTGAAATATCGAACATATATTTAGATAAAGAATTACACAACTTAAGTCTATATTCGTGCCCAAATATGCATAATTTGTTATCTACTTAAGCACAATTTTGAATATATATATATATTGTATACATATCAATGAAAACTTAAATTAGTATCTATGTACATATCAGAAACAAATATTCATATATTTACAAAACAAATAAAAATATAATCCATCCATGAGTAATTTGCACAACACTTATAATACACAGTTTCAACGTACACGTCAAAAAGTATTACTGAGAGGGGCAGATGCACGTTGGGGGCAAGTGGGGCACCTGTCCCACCCAGATTCAGGGAATCGGGGGAGTCCAAATTTCTTCCGGGGGGTGGAAGGAGGAGCCCAACGCTGGATCCAGGGCACGGAGGGGGCGGGGGTTGGGGCCGAGGAGGAGGAGGAGGAGGAGGAGGGGTCATGGCAGGGGAGTTCGGTGGAGGAGTGGTGGCAGCGGGGTTGGGCGAGGGAGGTGGACAAGCAGCGGTGGAGGAGTGAGAAGGAAGGGTGGGAGGAGAGGGGGATGAGGTTGTGGAATCTAGAGGTTGAGAGAGTCATTGTAAGGTCCAGTTAGGATGTGGTGTTGGAGTTGGGAGGAGTAAAGATAAATGACATCATGGGAGTAGAGATTGGTGTGTGAGAGAGGATGAGGTGGTTTATTAGATATTTTGGGCTTGAGGGTGGACTTGGTTAGGGTCCTAATCTAGTTAGGACTAGGATCTTGTTTGGTTCGTCTTAAATTTGTAAATTATGATGTAATAAAATTTAATTATATATTTGATTACATTATAATGTTCGGTTAAAAAAAATAAACCCTAATAATTAAGTTTGTAATAAAATTAGAAGGGAATCGAATTAGCTCATCTCTTCTTAGATGAATTACCACCATCTTTGAGTTAATCCAATTAGCCCAACTTCGACTAGAAAGAAAAGAGAAGAAAGAAATGTTTGTTTGGTTATTCATGTTTGAATTTATAAATTGTATGATTAAATATTTATTTTTTAATTATGATGAAACATAATTTAACTGATGTATCGTATTTTATGGTTATAAAAAAATCGATGTTTGAATTTTAATGTATTCAGGTTTGGAAAAATGTTAAAAAAGAGAAGGATATTTTTAATTTTTTTAATTAATTAATTTATTTAAAATAACATCTTAAAGTTGTGAGTCTTCAAAAAAAATTAACTAATGTGAAAATAGTTTGTCCCACCCAAAAAAAATCTGGATCCATCCTGATTAACATGGATCATCCACAAGGTGTTTTGCTCTACCTATGTATATCACACATTTTCAACGTATGCGTTAGAATGTTTAAAAGAACACGGATTATCCACAAAGTAATTTGCACCCCAGTGATGACACACATTTTCACTCATTCGTTTTTAAAAGAGTAAAGTTTTACTATACACAACAAATACATCATCTGGTGAATGAAGCTCTACTCTAGCTTGCTAATGATACACACAAACTGTATATATTCACCGAAGGCCCGGGCGAGTGAGCATGTCCGGACACCTAGGCGACTGTTCGGTTGGACCCAATTTTTTTAAAATCATTTTAATTTGATAAAATAATTAAAAAATCAGAAAAAAATGCACAAATATTATCTAAAAAATACCACACATGTTTAGGTTTAAAAAGACACCTAGTTACTCGACCAAGATCTCACTAGACATTTCTGTAATTTAAAAAATAAATAAATAATAGCCGTTGGAGAATTCTCCAACGGCTTTCGCTTAGGCGACGTGGTCGCCTACGCCTAGGCAACCGTCTACGTGAACACTGATCACAAGTGGTCTTAAAAGTAGGTTTTTTTTTAAAAACCAATTGAAAACAAGACATTGGTCCACCACATACTCTCTCAATAACCCGTGTTTTTCTAAACAAAAATGATGTGATTTATGCGTCTTACATTTACCATCTGAACTAACAAAAATTTATTACATAATCCCTAAATATAGACTCTAACCAATTATTTTAGGGAACTACTAAACGTCGCCCCAAAACTACTTAAATCGCCCCTTGAAATTACCAAATTGCCCTTAACAATATATTTAATACCCAAATCGTCCCGTGTCTATAAATAAGGCCTATGGTCTTGTATATTCATAATTTATCAGTAAAAACACCACGAAAATGTCTGGCGAGGGTGATGCATCGGGTGAGGTAAGCCTGGCGCGGGGAAATTTTTGGGCCGAGCGTCTGCATTAGACGCCTCCCCCATGGTGAGGGCGTCTGCGTAGGACGCCCTCCCCATGGCAGAGGCGTCTAACGCAGACGCCTACACAATGGGAGAGGCGTCTTATGTAGACGTCCTCCCCATGGGTAAGGCGTCTGTAGTAGATGCCCTTCCCTTCGGTCAGGCGTCCTACGCAGACGCCTTACCGTTGGGGAAGACGTTTAACACAGACGCCCCATCCATGGGGCAGGCGTCTAACACAGACGCCTTTTTTTTTTTGATTTTGATTTTGTTTTTTTAATTTCGAGTTTATTTTTTAATTTTTTTAATTTCGAATTTATTTTTTAATTTTTTTATTTTTGAATATATTTTTGTAGGTTCCAGATTTCGGTGGTGATGGAGTGGATTACAGTGAGTTATTTCAAACTACACAAATCTTTGAAACAATCGATGAAGCATGTAAATGGGCCAAACAAGTAGCTATCGGAGTTGGGTTTTTTTTGGTCGTGTCGTCGTACAAAACAAGATCAGATAGTCGGATGGATTGTTATTTGAGATGCGACCGGCGAAATCAAATGGAGTCTCGGGATATGGATACTGCACTTCGAAGAAACACCAAAAGAAAGGGTTGCGGTTGCCGTTTCTTAATAAAAGTGGTGGAGCGACGAGATCGTGATGGATGGGTTGTGGTTTATAATAGTGCTCACGGACATCACAACCACAGACTGGCAGTTTATCCAGAGGGTCATCGTCAAATTAGTGGTCTAAGTTCTGGGGCGAAGAAGATTGTTCGTGATATGACAGAGGCGCAAGCAAAACCACGGAACATCTTGAAGGCAGTAAAAGAAAAATTCCCGGAGGACAATCCAAATCAAAGGCATATTTATAATTTCAGAGATTACATGAGGAGGACAAAATCTGAAGATCGGAATCCCGTCCAGCAGTTTCTCTACCAAGCAGTGCAGTGTGAGTACTTACATTGGATTATGGCGGATCCAGAAACTGATGTCGTAACTCACGCTTTTTTGGCACATCCGACGTCAGTCCAGTTGTTGCGGACATATCCTTTCGTTATCTGCATGGATTCGACTTACAAGACGAACAAGTATAAGATGCCTTTGTTCGAAATGATTGGGGTCACACCAGCAAACATGAATTTCCTTATTGGATATGCGATTTTGATGGATGAATCTTACTCCAGTTATTTGTGGGTGATGGAGAAGTTGAGAGATCTGTTATTGGGGACTGTCAGCCCGACTGCAATAATAACAGACCGGGAGTTAGGCCTTATGCGACCAGTGAGAGAGGTTTTTCCTGACTCTGCTCATTTACTCTGCACATGGCACATCAACAAAGACGTATTGAATTACGCATACCACGTATTCGGCAAGAATAAGGAGATGGCAGAGACTTTGAGGCGTGGAAGATGGAGGAAGATCATGATTTCTACTTCAGAAGCCGAGTATGATAGAGCTGTGTATGCTCTGAAAGATTTGTATAGATCGTGGCCGGCTATCACGGAGTATCTGGACACCACGTGGTTGGTGCATAAAGAAAAGTTTGTGCTGAATTGGACGAACAAAGTCCTTCATTTTGGGAACACCACGAATTGTAGGGTCGAAAGTGCTCATTCGGCTCTAAAAGAGTGGATTTCTACATCGACTGCAGCTCTGGACACTCTTTTCGAGCGCGTCAACGCGGCTACTGAAATGCAGCTGACGAATATTCGAAACTTTCTTGAAGACTCGAGACAGCAAAATTTGACTAATTTCGGACATGCTCTATATCGTCACATAAATGGTAGAGTTTCGCATCACTGTTTGCAGTTGCTGAGTCAGGAGGTGAAGAGAATGCAACAGTTAGATGATGAAGTTGAATATCGTTGCGAGTGCGCTTTTCTGACTTCTCATGGGATACCTTGCGCATGTACCATCCGTGGATGTCTTGAATCAGAAAACAGAATTTACTTAGAGCAGATTCATTCGTTCTGGAGGACACTTGTCATTGGGGAAGGAGCCGGGAACGCAGAGTTTGTGTCTCAGGCAGCTCAAGACGCCGAACATTTTCGCAGTCTGGTTGATGAGATTGCAGGAAGTGACCCTACCGTAATTCGATCTGCCTCTCGGGTTTTATTCGAGCAGCTACACCCCGAACATTCGAATTTGAAAGAGCCTGCAGTAAAAACAAAGCTACGAGGTCGACCAAGGGGAAAGTCGACACGACGGGACCCTAGTGCGTTTGAGTATGCAGAGCGAGGTAGTTGTCGATCTTCAGGTAGTGGGAGTAGAGGTCGTGGTCGTTCTTCCGGTAGTGGAAGCAAAGGTCGTGGTCGATCTTCTGGTTCTTCGTCAGTGAGAGGAGGATCAGGTATACCATCCTTACATTTATTATTATTATAATTTTGTTATTTATTTCAGTAAATATGTATCTTTTGTTATTATATCTAACTGTATTTTTTGTTCATATTGTAGTGACTGGGCGGGCTGACGTAGACGACTTCCCATATGGAGATAGAATTCCAGGAATCATTATGCCATTCCTACACCAGTGGAATGATGTACGTGCTGATGGAAACTGTGGATTTCGATGTGTCGCCGATGTTTTCCACGGTGGTGAAGACAATTGGCAACTCGCCCGTCGTTCGATTTCAAATGAGATAGCTGCGAACCCATCTTTTTATGAGCACGTATACTACGACGGTGTGGCGGAGGCTCGTCACCGGATTAATTGGGGCGGGGGACCTTGTGGCGAGAATCACTATATGGAGACGTGGACGGACTTGTTTCCCATTGCAAATTTTTACAAGTGTGCAGTTATGTTCTTCTCTCTCGGAAATGATGGTTCGTTGTACCCATGTCTTACAGTTCTACCTTGGGAGAGTCCGCCTACCGTGACGAGACCGTGCAGAGAGTTGATTATTGCTCATTTAGGGAGTTACGCTCATTACATTCGTTTGGAATTGAATGAGGGATTCCCCGTACCTCCTATAGCGACTCTGTGGTATCAAATACGAGATGAGAGTGTTATTGGATGGGAGCTGGAGTACCAACATAGGATAGCATATTGGCAACAATTATGTAATATGTTTTGATATGTTTGTATAATTATGTAATATGTTTTGATATGTTTGTACATTATATAGTGTTGCTTTATTATGTAATATGTTTTGATATGTTTGCTTTATTTGCATTATATATAATAGTACGAAAGGTTATCAAACACAAATACAAATAATAAGGGTACAACAGATAAGCAAAACACAAATACAAACAATAAGCGTACGACATGTTAGCAAACACAAACACAAATACAAATAATAAGCGTACAACAGATAAACAAATATAAATGCAAATACTAAGCGTACCACAGATAAGCAAACACAAATACTAAGCGTACAACAGATAAACAAATATAAATGCAAATACTAAGAGTACGGTACAACAGATCAGCCTACTCATCATCCGAATCATGGTCGGAGATGCCTAACTGAGTATGCCATGACTGTATGATCTGATCCACATCTCCGCATGCAGCTCTGGCATCGTCTGGCAGCTCATCCCTCATCTGCAAGATTGGGTCTACAGCCCGTATCATCTTACCCATCCACTGCACATAACATTAACATTAGCGTACATTAACAAATTATACGGTACAAATAAATATAGATAAAATGAAAAAATTACCAGATCGCCACACGTCCTATCTGGTGGTCGATCTGCTCTCCGGGAGGCACCACGGACGATGATAGGATGTGAGTAACTACCGAACCAATCAAGATAACGTGCATCACACTCGGAGGGGTCGCGACTACGTCTGAAGTCGCCAAGGAACAATCGGCATGATCTCGGAAATGTCCGCCAAGTCGATTCCGCTGTAGAAGCGGGGAACCTGACGTCGTACGTCGCTGCTGTCGCAGACCGCACCGCATGCTCTGGTGTCGGAATGTCAACTGGGATCACCTGAACATATCCTAACTGACGCAAGACCCGATCGGGCATATAAGGCTCTATGATATCCCGATAACGAATAAGACCCATCAATAAAGTCCTCGGGACATCCGCTGCTGGGTCAGGACCATAGGGTAACCACTCCACCTAAAGTTTAACACATTAATAATAATACATCTTAAAATTAAATAAATGGTGTAAAGTTTGATACCTCTGATGCAGTCATCTGATCTAGCCGTGCGCGGATGGAACGCAATCGTCCATCGCTCTTGTCCTCGCTCCGGACAACCCACATACCCGAACGTGGATGACCCTCGTCGATAATCTTCCGCTCACGATGCGGGCGGAATGCAGGAAAGTACTCGTATATCCACGCCTGCAGCAGCGTAAGACAACCTGCAATCCCAGAACAATCCGCACGGCTAGCTATCCCAAGCTGCCGGTACAGGTATGCCAACGTCGCTGACCCCCACGAGTACTCACGAACGGTCTCCGGGTCCCTAGCCTCCAGTAGATCGCGTGGTCTGATCCGACAACCACTCTTGTCGACAAACAAGACGGCTCCGAGCATCAAGAATAGGTACGCCGTCAACTGTGTATCATCGGCCCGCGGAGGTCGTGCCCGTCTGCATAGGTCCTCAAGGGAGTCGATGCCGACACCACCACCACTCCATAAAGCTGTATCTCTCGCCAGACCATCAGGTGTGACACCAAGCAACTCTGCCACATAACACCTCAGCTCAGACGTCGACCCCTGAGCACTAACCAGACGACCATCCACAGGAAGTCGCAGGATCTGGAAAACATCGTGAAGCATGATCGTCATCTCTCCGAAAGGCATGTGGAAAGTGTTGGTGTCAGGCTGCCACCGCTCCACAAACGCCGAAATCAAAGGCATGTCGAGATAAGGGAACATGCTGTACGGTAAGTGCCCCAAATGCGTGGCACTAATCTCCTCTCTGATATCAGCACTCAGTGTAGACCGCCAACCCTGTAGTGCTGTACAGGCTCTGTGCCGATTCTGGCACTTCAGAACCTTCCGATCCTCTCCGTCCCAGATCCGTCTAGCAATGTGACCCCAGAAACTAGGAATGACGCTCCCATCTAAAGGACCACCAGGCGTCATACTGCTCACGATCCAAGAATCGTCCTGGACCCTCTTCTTCTTCTAAGCGCGGGGATCAACAGTGCACGAGCTCGAATCCCCGGCCGTAAACCTCCCACCCCTACCCTTCCGCACCATCCATCCGGCGGAAGTAGAAGTACCCGCTCGACCACGTCCTCCGCTATAATCCCCCTGCCTCTCCACCTCCGGCCGCACAAACTCATACGGGCCATCATCGTCGCTCTCGTCGTCGAAACTATCCACATGCTCATCATCGAAGGAATCATCCTCCTCCTCACGACGACGTAATGCCTCCCTCTCCCTCCTGACCGAAGCAGATATCCCCCGTCTACGTGGATGACGCGGTGCTGAATCATCCTCTAAAGAACGGAAGGCGTGTAATGGTATCGACTTGCCTCTCCCTCCACTGTGACCCGATGACTATTTATTGAAATTTTAAATACAAATTTGTTAAATTTGTTAAACTAAATTATCATATTTATCAAAATTGTTAAACTAAATCAAAATTTGTTAAACTTAATTATCAAAATTGTTAAACTAAATCAAAATTTGTTAAACTAAATTAAAACAATTGTTAAACTAAATCAAAATTTGTTAAAACTAAATATCACAAATGTTAAACTTAATAAGAATTTGTTAAATTAATTTTTTTGATTTATCACTATTTATTAAAGTAATTATGATATTTATTAATTAAAAAAACAAAAAAGGAGGAGGCGTCTGCGACAGACGCCTCCCGCAAGGTGGAGGCGTCTGTCGCAGACGCCTCCTCCTACGGGGAGACGTCTTCGGAAGACGTCTCCCCCATCGGGGAGACGTCTTCCGCAGACGTCGCCCGCTTCGGGTCGGCGTCCGAGGGAGACGCCCCCCGCATGGGTCGGGCGTCCTCGGAAGCCGCTCCCCCCATAGGGGGAGCGGCTTCCTCGGACGCCCGACCCATGCGGGGGGCGTCTCCCTCGGACGCCGACGATTTTTTTTTTTTTTTTTTAAAAACAAATAAATAACGTAATGTTACCTCATACGGGTACACCGGGGGAACTGCTGGCTGCTTCCCTGGCCTCCGAGACATTCGTAATCTTGTGTAGTAGGTATAGGAAGAGAAAATTTTGAAAAAAGAGTGAAATTGTGAGATATATAAGCAAAAATAGGAGGAAGGGCAATTTGGTAATTTCAAGGGACGATTTAAGTAATTTTGGGACGATGTTTAGCAGTTCAGTTATTTTATCATAACTTAATTAAAAAACCGAGTCCAGACCCATTCCCCGAATTCCCCGAATCTCGGAGAGTACGTCCGCAAAACGCCCCATATAAATACCCCCTAAATCCTTCCATCATTTCATCCGTATATACTTATTCCAACAGGACTCGTCGAGCCATTCCGATCCCGCCTTAAAACCCGCCTTTCTCCAACCGTACCCAAACCCTAATTAAACCCCCAGATTCCCCTAAATTTCCCCCAAGTCTCCCTCCCCCGCCGATGCCCTCGCCGCCGTTCCGCGTCCAGGTGAGCGTTCTTGGTCTATGGTTCGGTTCTTGGGAGGTTTGGGTGGAAGAATTGGGGGTTTTCGCGTTGGAAGGTGATTGGGGACGTGGAAGGTTTGGTTTTGATGAGAAGACTGTGGTTTGTTTGGGAATGTGAGTTTTGGTGGGGGTTTGGAAGGAGGTTGATGGTGAGTGGTTGGGGAATTTGAGGATTTTAGGGTTTGAGTGGAGGAAAGAAGGGAATGTGCGTTTGAAGGTGATTGTGAATGTGGAATTTTTTTTTTAATTTCCCGATGAAAGCTGTTTTTTTCCTTCTTTCTAAGAAGGTGTTGGTTTGTTTGGGAACGTGCATTATGGTGGGAGTTTGGAATGTGGTTTTGGGGAAGTTGATGGTTTTTTAAGCGGCAGAAGTGGTGGGGGAAATTTGAGTTTCTAGGTTTTGAGTTGAGATGGGCTTTAGGTCATAGGATTGATAGTTTTTGCGTTTGGAAGGTGATTTCGAATGTGGAATTTTGGTTTTTCGTTTCAGAAATGGGAGTGTTTTTCCCCCTACCAATTGATTCTGTATTTTTTTGCTAAAAAAACGTTTGGTTATGTGCTTTCCAGTGGGAGTTTGCAATGGAGTTTTGGGGAGACTGATGATTTTTTCACGTCGGAAGTGGTTGGGAAATGTGAGTTTTTAGGTTTTGAGTGGAGATGGTGTTGTAGAGGGAACACACATTTCGTAGGATTGATGTGTTTTGGAAAGGTTATTCATATTGTGAATGTGGAATTTTGGTTTTTAGTTTTTTGAGATGAGGGTGTTCTCTTGCTTTTCCAATGAATGTTGTGTTTTTGCTGAGAAGGCTTTGGTTTGATTGGGAATGTGTGTTGTGGTGGGAGTTCGGATTGTGGTTTTGGGTAAATTGATGATCTTTTCGCATTGAAAGTGGTTGAGGGTGAGCTTTTGGGCTCTCAGGGAGATGGTTTTGTAGAGGGAATGTGTGTTTCGTAGGATCGATGTGAATTTTGCTGCCCTCTTTGGTGAAGAATATGGTTTTCCTAGTAATCTTTATTTTGTAGAATTGTATATAGGTATGGGTTTGAACTTGAATTTGGAAATGTTGGTGGTATTGGGGGGTCGTGGATCAAACTCATTTTTTAACCGCGTGGGTGGTATTGTGTGGTGATTGAATTCTCACATTTACAGTTGATTAAAGAGATTTTACTTTGTTACTGTTAACAATTCCATACGTATATGTTTCTGGTTCTTATATAGATCAAACTCTTCCTTGGGATTGGCATACAAATTCATGTTTTCTTTTTTCATTAAACTGGGCTTGTGTAATGTTTAACCCAATTATCCTTCAGTTAGACTTGTTAGCAATATGACTTGAATCTCATTGACATGGTGGGTTGTATGTTCTTTATGTGAGAGGAAGAAGGATGTTGTTTCCCTAAAGTCCTGATGTTGTAGTTGGACTGAAGCAGTTATGCTTTATAACCATTACTATATAATGGTAGCTTTGTCAAACTATTTCTGATCCTTCTTTAGTTGCAACGCTTTGTTGCGATCAACACATAACAGCCATTATTTATCATTAATTTGCTGAGTGTTTCATACAATGCTTTTAGGTGATTAGCTAGCACCAATGCTTGGAAGCTTGTCCAACCATATGGATGGAGGGGTTTCAGTACATTTGCCAAACAAGGCAAACCCTGTATTACATGGCGAATATCAGCAAAAAAATGGGACCTCGTCGTGGAATTCAAATTCATACACAAAAAATGCTCGTGTTTTGATGCAAAATCACATGTAAACTGTCTTTTCCTATCTTTTTTACCCAATTTTTTGTGCACTACACTTGTCTGAAAATAGTGCTAGTATAATGTTCAAAAACTAAAAATATAAATAGGTATTATCCTATTTGTTGATATCCTTGATGTGACTCATTTAAGTCTCAACTAGAAAATGGGTTGTGTGATTCTTAGATGTCCATCGGTAAATTGTATGTGAAACTAAGGCATGTAGCACATTGGTGATCTACTCATTTACTAGAACCCAGCACATTCATTTTTAATCCCATATATATTGTTTACATACTTCAATAATTTTTATCTTTCTATCAAAGGCATATTGGGATGTGAAGCAATTCTCTTTATCTGATTTACAATGTATTTTCCCCTTTCCATTTACATTTCAAGATTTGTCCTAAGCACCATTTGATAGAAAGCTCATGTGCAAGATGTAACATAGAATGCATATTAATGGTATCAAACTTAAATTTTATCTATACAGTTGCAGATATTTTTGTCAGGACCCTAATTAAGCATGTGATGTAAACTGTGGATTTTTTTCCAAGCACTGGGTCCCTAGCCAAGCACATTATGTAACACGGGGAAAGATTTTAATATATCTGTTAGTACTTGCTAACAATGGCATGCTCACTCTGTGCGTCCTTACTCTTGCAGCAAGGCATATTTACAGACATTGCCATTTTGCAGCCAGTGGGAAGACAAGACCCTCGAATGTGTTGCCAATCAATTAGATGACAGCCTATACAGTCAAGCTTCTTCACTCGTATGTGACACCTCATGTATCCTTGTTTTCCTTTTGTGCCAATTGACTTTGCATATGTTTTTTCTAGGCCTTAAGATTCCTTTCTTCGGAGATAGTGTTTTCGAGAATGACTGGAAGTTATTTTAAAGTTTCTGTTTTTTAAGAAGTAGCAACAAAGTCTTTACGAAATTGTGTTTTGTTATTTATGATTTCCTGACTTGGAATTTCAGTGGCATATTGTAAAGTTCCGAAGTTCTTTCCAAATCTTGTTTGTTTATCTTCTCTAATTAACATGCTGTACTACATTACATTCGCTAATTAACATGCTCTACTACATTACATTTGTTAGAGTTTTGTTATTGTTTGTGAATCCCCCCCCAGTCCATAGCATGATATGTTTATTAAGGAACCGGGTGTTAGACGCATGTGTAGAAATATCATTTAAATAATATTTGTTGTAGTTGTTCTCTTCCCTGGATTCTTGATCTTCTATTCTATTGTATGCTTAGGAGGTATACACTGCATTGGACACATTGCCTTTTAGGGTTATCAAATTACTTCGATATCTTGAGCAAAGTCATGTTTCGAGGTTTGCAATGTCCCATGATTCTTCCTCTTTGCCAACAAACACTGCCTTTGTGAACTCAGTGCCAGGTATGCTATTTGCTTCTGAATCTTCTCCTACCTGAAACTATGCTTCATCTTATGTTTCTCATGTACAATATGTTTACCTGTCTCAAAGAGAACGGTCTTAGGGGACTTTGAAAATCCAATTTCTTCACCTTAATAGCTTTTAATCTGTGTATATCATTTGATGGCGGAGCACAACTTTTTGGTGCATAACTTAGTTTTATTAGATGAAGCTACCGTGTAGTGATGTTATTGCTTCTGTAGGTAGTGCATCCACGGAACATTTTTAGAAGTTTCTAAAAGATTGTTTTATTTGAGTAATGATTTGTATTTGACATCAGTAGAAGCTTTGGTAAGTGTAATGGGCAAGCATTTGCAAACTTTTTTAAATCCCAATTACGATAAAATTGTTAAAGAACGTTGACTACGGTTATTATGGATCGGGTGCATAAAATGGATTACTTATCAACAATTGGCACCTTCACCTGTTGGTTTTCTAGCACCCATGGATTGTGAATTTCTTAGAAAACGTATGCCGTTGTTTTGTCACCTTTTGGTCTCCCAACTTACTAAATATCCAAAATAAATTCTTGCTTTTTTCTGTTTTTTGGTGCTTCAATTTCTCATAATGTTAATTTCATCAGGTGACATGCGTCAACAGCCATCTAATGGTCTCAACTTCTCTAAAAAATTATTACACGGGAGTATACACCAAAACCAAGTAGACCAACTCAACCAGAAAAGCATAGCAGCACACAATTTAAGAGATTCCTATTGGCCTGCAAATTATAATTTGAGAGACTCCTCTGAATTTAATTTTGCATCTTTGCAGCAGGTTCATCAGGTAACTTAAAGTCGAACCATTACATTTTATTTTATAAAATGCTTCATCGCTTTGTAAAGAATATATTACAAATGCCATGTCATAACTGCTCACTGCAGGTGCAATCTGATTCACTATTATGTCATCAACCTCTTGGAAATCAGCAACCCCTTTGTAGTGAAAGCTTAAATTTCCAGACGGTAGAAACAGGAAATCAGCTAATCGGGGAGAAGTCTCCAAGTGCCTACGGTGATCCACTTCAACCTGGACCACAAAGCTCTCAACAAGTTGAAGAACAGGATGGTGTAGGATTTGCTTTGAGAGAACTGAATGGTCAAATATCTTTCCCTGCGGGCAAGATTATTGACCCTGACTCAAATCATTTGATCAGCCTTATAGTATCATGTTCTCGAGCACTGTCGTGTTCGGAACGAAAGGCAAAATGTGACAATCCTGAGTGCAGCGAAAATATAATATTACTTGAGCATTTGGCTTGGTGTGGTGGCGAATGTGCCAAGTGTAAGTCCCTGAATATTGCACTGGGCCACTACAGAAATTGCAAGGATAGTAGCTGCCATGTTTGCGTTTCTGTTCACGAAATTTTTGACCGAGACTCTAAAAGGGAGTTAAATGATACTGATATTTGTCTAAGTAAAGCAAATCCTGCTTTGCTTTCACCTCGCTCTCATGATGATACAGCGTTGTCAAAACGCTCAAGGACAGGGAATTCATCAACCTCAACCAGAGAAAGATTTCCGATCGTTGTAAATCCCAGTTGCATTCGTGATTCATTAGTGAAGAATCTTCTTAACGTGCAGACTGATGCTAACAAGTATGTGTCTACCAGTATAGAGGCCATTGTTATGGAGGCAAATACTTCTGCTGCCACTCCCATTCAAGGCTCTGAAGCTTCTTCTGCAGTTGGGGTCGCATCTGATGAATTGAATCATGACACTGAGCCTTCCATCCTTGCAAAGGTTGATGCCATCTGTTCTGAAGAAAACAAGCAAGTTATGATTAGTAGAAAGAATATTGAAGTGAAGCACAAAGTCTTTTCAGATACACAGATTATTGAGGTGTCATGCAAAGAGATACCTGGTCTTCAATCTGCCGTCTCTTCTAAGCTGGATGGTGGTCAAATGAAGCAAGAGACTCTGCGAGTTCAAATTGCGACTGACAAGATTGAGATTGTTGACGTGCCCGATAAGATGGGAACACCTTTAGTTGTGAATACTCTGTCTACAAAAACAAAAGAAACACTTCATCGCTTATCTTCTAGCCGTGAAAGAAGTGAACTTATGTGCAATTCACTGAAAAGTGCTCCAAACCATCACAGAATTTGCATGGAGAGTTGCCACACTGGCATTCCTGTCCAACAAAGTCTAAACAGAGGCATCAAAAGGAGGCTAAGCGATGCTGATATTAGCCAAAGTAAAGTAAATCCTGCTTTGTTTTCACCTCCCTCTCAGGATGAGACAGTGAGTCTACCAAAACGCTTGAGGACTGATTTTTTTTCAATTTCAACTATGGAAAACTCCCCAACTGTGGTAGATCCCAGGATTTCTAGTGATATACTAGTGAAAACTCTTCCTGATGTGCATACTGATGTTAGCAAGTATGTTTCTGCTGGTATGGTGGCACTTGTTGTGGAGGCAAATACTTGTGCTGCCATCCCCCTTCAAAGCTCTGAATCTTCTGTGGTTGGAGTAACATCTGATGAATTGACTGGTGATTTGAACCATAACACTGAGCCTGCCATCCTTGAAGAGGTTGATATTATCTCTTCCGGAGAAAATAAGCAAGTTATGAATGGAACACATGAAATTGAGGTGAAGCATAAAATCTTTTCAGATATAAGCTCTACTGAACTGTCCTGCAAAGAGATATCAGGTGTTCAATCTTCCTTTCCTTCTAAGCTGATTGGTGGTCAAATTAAGCGAGAGAGTGATCAAGTTCAGATTGTGACTACCAAGATTGGGACTAATGCTGAGCCTGATAAGATGGGAATACCCTTAGTTGGGTTTGCTGGTGAAACATTAACAACCAAGACTAAGATCAAGGGTGTGTCTTTGATAGAATGGTTTACACCTGATCAAGCAAATGAGTATGTGAGATGCATCCGGCAGTTGGACAATAAGGTTAGATTGCTTTTGCATGTTGCAAGTTCTTCTTTTGATATTTTTAGTAGTTCTTTATATCACAAGTGGTATTGATCTTTTCCATGACACTGATGAGTTAGACATTCAAACTTGATAAAGCATAGCAATGATGCTAACCTTTTTGTTGGCACTTACGACTTACGAGTTAACGCTCAAGCCTAAAACTTTGAACTTGAGAAAATGTAGTTTGGCACAAATGGCAATTGTTTTTGCAATTTAAATGGCATTGTTTGCCTTGCATTGTGCAGCGTTTGTGGTGCACAATCAACGATGGGCATCACACATCCAAAATTCAAACTCAATAGAAGTAGAATTTGATTGGAACTTACTTGAAGTACTACAGGATGGGGTAAGATACGTTTTTGGACGCTGTTGGGAGGGATGTAAATATGTAATATCATGCCACCTAACAAAAATTTGAGTAAAGCTTAGTGCACACCACATGCTTATGTTAACTGACATTGCACATTCATGCATCCATAATAATTAAATATCAGCCCTGGAATTGGCTCTTCATTACCTTTTTGCTTCGAAGCTTTCTAGTGATCATTTAATCATGTTAATATGATAATATCTTCATAAATTAATGTCTGTATGCCTTTTTATGAAGTACTAATAATTATATTTGTGTTGTAACTTGCTAGTGTCCTTACTTTGTAACTTATAATTCCTGAAAGCAAGACCTTTTTCTTTTTCATACCTTTTGTTACTTTTATATAAATTCATCTCATGTTTTACAGGGAGGATCAAATGTTGTAGAAACTAAAGAATCACAACTTCCAGTTGATGAAAACACATGCCAACTCTGCGGATTATTGAATCTTTCATTCGAGCCTCCAGCAATATTTTGTGCATCATGCTCTGGCCGTATTCCACGTTCCCGGACATATTACGTGATGGCAGTTACTGATACGTTAGGTTATCAAGGTGGTTCCCATATTTGCTTTTGTAATCGATGTTACAAAGGCACACACGGTGAGTTTTTAAGGAGTGGTGATGTTACTTTCCCGAAGGCAAAGCTGGTTAAGAAGCAGAACAATGAGACTGTTATGGAATCGGTGGGTACATTGTTCATAACTCTTGATTTTGACTTTCAGAACCTTGATTATGAGTTTCAGTTCTAGCCTGTCCTCACTAGTTTAGAATTGAATGGTTTGCTGTTTAATAAAGAATTTCCCAGATTGTGCTTAAATTTCTGAGTTTGTTGCCTATTGAAACCTGCAGTGGGTTCAGTGCGATAAATGTGCTTGCTGGCAGCATCAAATATGTGGCCTTTTTAATGATATGCAAAATGAGAAAGATAAAGCAGAATACACCTGCCCAATATGCTATGTACGGGAGCTTGAAAATGGAGAGCGTGTGCCTTTATCTCTTAATGTTCTGCTTGGAGCAACAAACTTGCCGAAATCAAAACTCAGCGACTTTATTGAGAATCGACTTTCCACTAGCCTTAAGCAAGAGAGAGAAGAGAGAGCAAAAATATTGGGAAAGCATTTTCATGAGGTCCGTATTTAACTATTTATCTCTTTCCACTGCCAAAATAGATTGGTCTTATTGTAAATTTATGATTATTTAGAAATTTTTACAATCTACATTGACATTAATATCTCAAAATTCTACACTGTAAGGGTACCATTGTTAATATGGAACTTGAATTTATCACACTATAGGTGCCATTATAATTTTCCTTAACTGATATTTTTATTTGGAAAATGTCAGAAGGAGTTGATATTTCATTTATAATTTGATTATATTGTCGAATACAAGAATCCGTCATTAGTTGTATTCTATCTTTTTTAGTGCCTGAATTTGTAAAACTTCCATTATTCAATCCTCATAATTTTGAAGTGAGTCAAGTGCTAATTCGAGGAAAATTGTTCTAACTTTTTATGAATTTTGCTCTCGCTGATTACCAGGTTCCAGGTGCTGAGCCTCTCGTTGTCCGCGTAGTTTCTTCAATTTTGAAGAAACAGGAAGTGAAAAGCCATTATTATGACATATTTAAGGAATTGAATTATCCAAGAGAATTTATATATAAGTCAAAGGTAGACATTTTGAGTTTCTGAATCATGGTTGTAGTTGTATATGCCTTTTGCACTTTTACTTCTTGCGTCTATTATGTAGTGTTCTAACAAAGTTTAATGTACTTGGGTATGTTCTTTCAGGCGATTCTGTTATTTCAGAAGATTGATGGTGTAGATATCTTGATTTTTGCTATGTATGTGCAAGAATACGGTTCAGATTGCACACCTCCAAACCAAAGGCATGTTTATCTTTCATATCTGGATTCAGTGAAGTATTTCTCTCCAGAAATAGAAGCTGTGACCGGAGAAGCTCTGCGTACATTTGTTTATCATGAAGTACTGGTGCGTATCTCAGCTGCTATAAAAAAAATTAATTTTTTGATCGACCAAATGCTTAATATTGCATTCCGTCAGCAGATTGCTTATCTGGATCACAGCAAAAGAAGGGGTTTCACAAGCTGCTATATCTGGTCTTGTCCTTCTCTTAAAAGAGAGGATTTTATCTTGAACTGTCATCCAGAGAAGCAGAAGATACCAAAGCCCGAAAAACTTCGTGATTGGTATGCTTTCTTGATGAAACTGCTTAAGAGTATTGGTTTTTAGCTTAGTATTTGCTTATTAATCTCAGGTATCGAACAATGTTGAAGAAAGCTGCTAAAGAAAAGATCGTGGTGCGCGCAACTAATTTACACGATTTTTTTTTTATGCCGGCCAAGGAATGCAAGGCAAAGACCACTACAGCTCGGTTGCCGTATTTTGAGGGTGACTTTTGGCCTAGTCATGCAGAGGAAGTGCTTAAGGCTATTAAACAAGAAGAAGGTAAAGAGCCAACAAAGAAAGGAAAACTGGCTGTGTCGAGAAGAGCTCTGAAGGCACTCAAGTGTGATATTTCTGCAGGAAATTCGAAAGATATTATTCTGATGAACAAAGTAAGCATATGCTGTATCACAAGATATGTTTTTAATGTTTCCATGTTCTTTTAAATTTTCTGTTATATGAGTATATCACACCAAATATGTCTGTACATTCTTCAGTGTAGCATGCAAATTTTCTATACGACCGAGGCATGCCACTTTTAGTTTCATGATGATCTAAATCATGTGATTTTTTTGAATTTAACAGATTGAGGATGCTATCCGTCCAGCAAAAGACAACTTCATCTTGGCACACTTGCATCATGCTTGCAACCATTGTTGCAGGCCTATTATAACTGGAACAAGATGGGCGTGTAACCTGTGCCAACATTTTCAACTTTGCGAGAAGTAAGTGGAATACGATTAAGGTCATATTTGTCAATGCCAACATCGACATCTGCCATTAGACTCCCATTTCAGATATGCTTGTGTACCCCGTTTGGATCAGTTTATATTTGATTGTGTTTGTTTTTTGTTGCTATGATTTGTCAGAAATTTGTGGCCTCTTTCGCTGACGTGCTTTTAATGTTATCATCATCTCTTTGCTTTTGATTTATTTTACTAGAAGTAGCTGGGATCCGAACTGGGTTGTGTGCTAATATACATTGTCTTTGTCAGATGCCATGAAATAGAGAAGATCCTTGATGACAAGAAGAAGCATCCCATGGATCAAAAGGAAACACATCCGTTATCACCAGTAAGTGTTAAACCAAATTTTCTTTCTTTCTTGAATTCAGAATTTGATAGTAATAGTGTTTACTCCTTGTTTTCTTCCTTGTTAGTTCAGAAAATAAGTGCATCTGTCCGAGTCGTGAACTCTTATATATACTTGTTTTGATGTTTCCCCAGAGCATGTTAATATTCATGTTTATCTTTTTCACATTAATCATACATTCTAAGTTGCTAATTCTGCAATTCCAGGCCCAGGTTATTGGTGTGCCAGCAGATACAACTGACGAAGATGAACCTGTACAGAGTGAAATATTTGATAATAGGATATCTTTTCTCAATTTTTGCCAGGAGGGCCGTTATCAGTACGACACGCTTCGCCATGCAAAATATTCTACCATGATGATTCTTTACCAACACCATCAAAAGATTGCCCTTTCACGTCCCAAGAGTGGTGATAATACCAAAACAGATTTGGGCCAGCAATCTGAGTGTTCAAACTCTGGTTCATTGAACCCTTGCCATCAAGCAAATAGCCAATGTAAAACGCTCATCCTGGGGAGAGAACAACAGCCCTTTTTGGTAAGATCTAGCATCACCATTTCAAGTCCCCTATGTGATTTCTAAAGTTTATGATTCTACCCATTGTAATGGAGTCAAATATTAAGTTATTTTCATGGCTTTTGGGTTACAACAGACTAAATCAACGTCGTTCATATTAGCTGTCTGTGATTCTTATTTAATGTGAATTACTGAATTAGTAAAAAGTTATCTATGACATCAGATCATGAGTCAATCAGAAACAACCTCTGTCACAGAATGACAGGGGAATGACTGCTTACATCAGACCCTTCCTTACCCTGCTTAATGTTGGAGTCTCTTTTGAGGTTTTGGGGTAATGTTGACGATGATTCTTCCTGTTGGTGCTTGTTCTCCATAGGACATGTCTGATGCTTGTGTTTCAGAGTTTTTTCCCTTGATATTTTGCTGAAATACTGTAGTTAAAAATTCTGAAACTTATTAATTTTATTTCCAGAAGCCAATTTTGCTCGATCTGCTGTTGCATTGCGTAGAATGCTATGGTACAGGCTGTAGCTATCCTTTTTGCTGCAAATTGAAGTTACTTTTCCACCACGGCAAGGTATGTTCTACTCGTTATAAAGGAGGCTGCAGTTCCTGTAATAAGATGTGGTATATCCTGTCGTCACACGCACTTTCCTGTGATCAACCAGTTTGTCGAGTACCTCGTTGCATGTATGTATTGCACTATCTAATTTTTTCTCCAGATATGAAATCTAATTATCCTGATCTGACCAACCTGATTATGTTCCTGTTCATCATTGTATAGGGACTTAAGGAAGCGTATCAGCAAGTTGAAGGAACATGGAAATGGAACCTGTCTCTAGCAACAAGGGCTGGAGGCATGGACAACAATGTTCTGGAAGAAGCAGAACTACAATTTTGGTATTGTAAATAGCAGTGGCTCACAGAGTTTTTTTTGCATTAGGTAGATGGCGATGTTTATTGTTTTGTTCTACTGGGGAACAGGCACAAACCGATGTAAATAGTTGTTAAGTCTATTCTTTCATTGTTGATGTATAAAGCAGCAAAGCAATATCTTCTTAATTGCTTAGCAGCACTATTTTTGTACAAATTGTATTATTGTTCATACAGCAAAGAAAGGAAGAGGGTGTAAATCAATCATAGAATCGGAAAGGATGTAATGTTTAATTTTCTAAAATATCAATTTTGATTTCGGCTCTTGCAATGTCAAATCGCTCCAGGAGACTAGTCAGGTTGAGTAACCTTTAGATGCAGAGATCTTCAGTTTTAGAGTTACAGTTAATGGACTTGGAAACCCAAGGGACAATGCCACATAACTAGTTGTTTACCAGGTTCATTTTAAATTTGAATGAACCCAATGTCGTCGAACTAAGATAATTATACTCAAGTTTGAAGAATTTGTGTTGTCTTTTATTATGTCGTACGGCTGTATAAATACTACTATATACACTGGAACCATTTTGCGTTCTTGGTGAGATTATTGTATGGTTTTTGTTTAACGTTTTTTGTTGTTTGTTATTGATCTATTTTGACATGGTTTTAAACTTTCTTTTTCTTGTTTTATAGTGTACCTCGAGTTGCCAAAAAATCAATTTAGTATTGGATGATACGGCAACCTCGTTATCCGTTTTTTCCGCTAAGGTTGTTCGTTGCTGAATTGAAGGGTGGATGTGGTCCAATTATCTCCATCGACATAAAGATCTTACACATGGATCTAATCTCAAATATAAAGAAGATTATGGTGGTCACTCCCGATAGCGTCGAAGTTGCCATTACATGGAGAGTGGATAAAGTGCGGAAGTTTTGACGACGACAAGGATCAAAGGGATTGTTCAGTAAAATGTCAAGTTAAGTACTAGAAGTAGCTTCATTGGTCAAGCCATTCGATTATACTGAAATGAGAAATCAAATTGCTAAGCGGGTCGATGATGGTGAGATGCAGCTCCTCCTCTCATCCACAAAACATTAAATTCTAACTCAGATTTGTGTTTGTCGAGCAGAGGTAAAACCCATTGCATATTGGAGCCTCCTGGCTCGAGTCCATCTCCTTCGATTTCTATCTGTTACAGATGGAACGAAGTCATTACAACTCAGAAATACATGAATCACGAGTGATGCCAAAGACGGCCTTGATGGCGCATTGCCAAAGAAATGAGAGCCGAAGGAAGCGCCTTTGGAAACCCCTGCCTGCATCATTCATTTCATTCCAAGGGAGGCGTGGTGGACCATGAATGCTAGACATCATAGATGAAGCCATTGCTAGCAATGTAATGGTTCTAACTTTGGATGAGTTGCTTGATATCTTCCATAATGATGACTGATGAGTGAATCAGAAGTCAAGGGTGTAATATCCGTCGCATCGTACTTTTGCAAGCAAAGATGATCTTATCATTTTCTTCCAATAGCGACATATATGTATACAGACACGTCGAATTAATCAAGCCTTGTCTGACCGTCATCGATGCAACTCGGCATATATATACAGGTTGATATACTTCCATCTTTGTGAATCAAACTAATCTCCACCTCGGTAGATAATCACGAGAGTCGAGATAGATTTGCACATCGAGATCAGGTAGAGCAACACCTGACATGCATGTCAAGAAGCAATAACAGTTATTCTGTCTGTTTTTCCTATGAGTCGTATCATTTCATACTGTCTGAGAACTACTATTACATCCAAAGGTCTGAACAAACAATGTACTTCATGTACATTACATTTCAAACTCTTTTTGTACCCATGTTTGTAAGTTGAAATGGTGTTTCTTCATTCAAACCACAATTCAGTAATATAATATCATGACAATTATCGCAATTACACACCAAAGGAAAATTTGAACCACTAGCGTCTCAAAAACATTCTTCAATCTCACAAACCAGACGAGATCTGAACTTTTACAACATGCCACTGCCAAAAAGAACTTGTCCAATCTACAATAGCACAACCATAGTGAACAAAAAAAAAGTAGCATGAGTTATCTCACAGGGAAGTCGAAGCACAAGTCTTGCGTTGCTTATTTCCAAGGATTATCACGACGACGGTCACATCATCATGGTACTTTCTTCTCCTTCCGAAAGGAACTGTACTCAGTTCCTCCGTGCTCATACCTTCAACAGAACCAGATGATAGATTACAAACCAATTTTATGTTTATAAGCACCAACAGCGAGTGCTATTTAAGTTAAACTCGAATCTTATAGTGGTGGGAACTCCTCATGCTCCAGTTACAAGTGTGCCATGTTGCATTTAACTCACCAACAAATTATGTTTTATACTCGACCCTAGTACTATGCATCTACGATATCAAGTGGTATACTTGGGAGCCAAAACCGAGTCCAAACTATTCCAAGGCCCAAGCAATTTACTCATGCCAGCCTAAAAATTAAAATTTGTCAGGAACTAGAATCATAGTTCTTTTACATTACTATTTTTATAGACTAGGGAAAAAATAAACACAAGATAAATATAAGAAAAATGGGAATTCTACCTATACCTATGAATCCATTATTCTTTATGAATAAAGCTTGTGGCGTGTGAAAGTAGAATTTTTTTGATGAGTAGACTTACATGCCTTGCTGGCAGCTCTAAGAACGAGCTGCTTGACCAGGTACTTTGCCGGATCATCAGATGGATTTTCCCTGATGAACTGGTTAACAAGCTCCACCACTTCCAGATTACTGAAGAAATCAAAGAGCCCATCACTCCCCAACACAATAAATAGGTCCTTCTCTGACACTTCACGAATCATGGTGAATGGATTGGTATAAATATATGGAGGATCGATCAAGTTCCGGACTCGAAGAATGCCCATAAGAGCGTCATTCAGATTTTTCTGCGAAACAATATGAAAAGAATGAAAAGAATGAAAAGACCAATAATTTCTTGCAACATCCCAACATAAAATTAACAGTAAACATACCTTCTTCAAATAGCCTACACCAAGTGCACGAGTTACTTTCAGTTTACCCTTTACCCTTCTGTCGGTAATGGGCGAAGGATCATCAGGGTGGTCTTCAACAATCTTGTGGTGTTCAACTGGGTTATCGACCGAATGAATATCAGTGAGTTGAATAGCCTGTATCAAACTGCTATCTGTGGAACTTCTTGTTGCCAGTACACCTCTGCTGTCGCCTAAACTCATAATGTACATGTGCGATTCATGCAGAAGCATTGCGAGAACACAGGATCCAACAGAAACTAAATCTGGTCGCTCCTCCATCTCCTCCTCGACCCTCTGCATAAATTCACTCTCGGCTTGGGCAAGAGCATGGGTAAGACAATTCATTATAGCATCACGAAAGAGCTCTGATGAAAATTTTCCAGAATTTCCAATGCTTGAAGTGGATAATCCACTAACCAACAATGGATTGGTGATCTCCTTAGCCACATTTATGTGGAATGGAGAATTTGGCGAAATCACTCCTTGCTTCATTTCCCACTCAAGTTGTTGCAAATTAGATGCAATATATTCATAAAGGGTAACAGCCAAAAAATCAGCAGCATCTCGTCCATTGAATCCATCGTATACTCCACAAAATAACCATTCGTTTCCTTCAGGACACACGACCTGGACTCTGTCTTCTCCTGCAGCTCCACCTGCCACATTTATATCCATGGCGTGGAGAAAGCTTGATGTTTCAAGATCTGTTTGAGAGCTCATAGACTCGTATCTGCTCAATGCCAAGGGAGATGGATCGCCAGGCGAAGATGAAAATGAGTCCAACCTCAACAGAGACGGGGAGGAAGTCAACTTCCGAAATGAATTTGGAGAATCTAGACCAGGAAGAATTTCTTCGCCAAAAAGTCCGTTGCACATATTCGTATTTGCCAGGGTAGGATTGGCACTAAGTGCGGCACCGGAGAGTTGAGAAAAAGAGCTGCTTCTCGACATGAACTTAGATTCCTGAATTTGATCATTGGCAGACATCTCGGTACCACTAGAGTCATTTGAGCCACTACTTTGGGAAAACCTGCATTTGTATCCAAAGCTAACATCGAGTTCATCAAGGGGTTCTAGGATATTATCTGATCTGTGAACCACTTCAAGTTGTGTAACTGTAAGCGTTCTCATGTTGTAAGGAGAAAAAATTAGTTGCGATGTCAACAAGTTCAGATCCCGGAAATGGTCGAAAACACAATCAGGGACAATTACAAATGGAAACACATTCCTGGATGAAAAAAAGATATGGTTGTTAAGTTGGATCTTAGGAAAAGGATACAACTAAAAATATTTTCAGATGATAAATAATGTTTGCATTCACAAAAAGCAATTCAGCATTGCAATTGAAATATCAAGAGCACACCTATTTTCTTCTCCCTTCACGTTCAATCTTAAGCGATATCAAACTTTCACACTTTTTCATAAGACGATATAAGATACCAAGAAAAATGTAAATGGTTTGAACATAGGGAAAATATTGCAATCATTTCTGAAGTGCACAAAAACATTTGTCCGACTTCGAAGTTATGGCCTGCAAAATACAAATCTTTAACTACAAATTCTTAATCAAACGTTGGTGAACAATATCTACTAGCGTCCTAAGAATGGATATTTTAGAAAATACAAAAAGGTAAAAACCATGTTAAAGCATTGATGCCATTGGTGGCAACTGGCCAATTATTTATACAATGCCTAAGGACAAGCACAAGTCATACAAAAAGTAGATCTGATGATCTACTTCTCTCAATCTTTCTTGATAGACGTGAATTTTATCAGTCTTCAATCTTCATTAATCTGAATGGAAGTGCTTCACAAATTGCCATGAAGTAGTAGACTAACACCTTTCAATCAATTGATGTGTAAGCCCCCGTTTTGTCAGGAGAAGCTCTTCACGGTCTAAAATAATGCAGTTACGTCCAAGCTAAATTGGTTAACCAAATTGTTTTGGTGGTTTTTTTGAAGCCAAAGTCAAACATGTTCATCCAAAAGTGCTAAAATAACTACAGCCAAGTTAAGTAGTTGTTTTGACATGCAATGTTTTTAGAAGTTGATGTAAACCTTTTGAAATTCAATAAATTCGAAATAACAAAACATTAAGTCTGGATTTCTTTTGATGCAAATTTCAAGATGCTAAGTTTGGCAACCAAATTGTAGAGCACCCACACCTGATAAAAGAAGGGAGGTCTTCTGCTTAATGAGCAAACCCATGGGTACGTGAACGCAAGACCATGTCGCCTATTGAAGCTCGTTGAGGCCTTTAAATGATTTCACAAGAGCAATGATTCAGATCAAAACAACCAACAAATAATAATTGCAGAAGGTAAAGCAGAAAAAGAGAATATGTGATGAAATAAGAAGAAATACCACTATTTCCATCATTCACACCGCAAAAGCCATAATCAGGTATGGATGCCGTAGCTTCTTAATTTTTTAGGGTAAGCCACAAAAACAAAAACCACCCACCCAAAGGCTTCTTTGAAGAGTGCCAAGTAGTTGCTTATTTACAACCTGAGAAACATAAAGCCCCAAAACATATAATTTCTTCAAAAAACCCAGAAAATAAGCTATTTACTTCAACACACAGAAACAGCATACAGACACTCGTTTAAATTAAACCAAGAAACTGTTCTATCTCCTAATAGCAAAAAATAAATTTCTTGCATCTATATTAGAGTTAAAATCACATGAAATATGGCTTATTGCCTGTGATCCCCAAAACTTCTCTGGTCAAACAAAGGAACTTCAAAGCATAATATCACTAACTTTATCACATAAAAGCTGCCTTTTCACCTAATACACACATAATATACAGAAAACCAGAACAGATTATTTCCAGGTGATCAGTAGTGCCCCATAAGATCCATCGTAAACGGAAAAAAATCCCGGGAGAAATGATAAACTATGTTGACCCATAAAAGAAACCAATTGTCTTATATAATCCCAATACACCCACCACCAGCATTATTTCCTCTACGTTATTACTTTGACCCCAACACATTAATACCTTCATACGAAATCCACAGATTACGTTAATAAATGAAACACAGTGGGGAAAACTGCTAATTAAAAGCAACAATAAAACTAACCTCCCAATATGACTCAATTCTTAAGGAAAAAAAGAAGATAGAGAAACTCTCTGCCACCCATCAATAGACAAAAACAGCTTGGTAAGAAGTTATGCAAACCCTAGATTGCTTACACAGTGGGGGAAAAACAAGCTAATTTTCAAAAAAAAAAAGAGAAACAAACACCGAAATCGTCCACAAGGGCGTAATCAACTGGTTTTCTAAGAGAATCCTGATATCCCCACCCAGGTTCTATTTTCATCCCAATCTTACTGTATTGATTATTGTGGGCTCCACCGATCAACTGCGGACAATATCTCCCACTCCTCCACACAGTGCTACAAACAGATGCAGGGATGAGTTGAGGGAGTTACTCTAAGGAGAAGAAAAAACCCAAAACCTAACCAAAAAAGGGGAAAAAATCACCCAATCAAATAATTTCCCTATTGCATGAATCTACCAAACCTATCCATACAAAATCCGGAAACCACATGAAATCGAATAAACAAAACATGAACATACAAACAACAGCAACAAAACCCTAAATCTCTGTCAAAACAAACACCAAAAGGATCCTTTTGGGCACAACCTGATGCAAAACTACACCCACCAAGTGCACAACACCACCAAAGCCATCATGTTAAATCACAGGAACAATCAAATTTTGGAGATGAAAGAGGAGAAGGGCATGGAGTGGCTTACTTGGTAAATAGTTGGTAACAAGTGGGGGGCAAATGTGAGGCAGAAGTGGGTTTGTTGGATTCTTCTGTTTATGTACAGAATGAGAATCCAAATGTGTGTTGACTTTTTGTCCATCAACAACTTTCCTCGTCCTTAATGACTATTATTTAATTAAATTAGAAAATTTGCATAACTTACCATGTACAATTATTTTTTCCGGTTAGTCGAGTTTTGGGTCGTTTTGTTTCGACGACGAATATTTTGTTGGAGTTTTACCCATATTATTGTAATATTAACTTTACATTTTATTTTAATATTAAAAATTAAAGAAACATGGGGGTCAAAAATATTAGCGTAAATTGTATCGACTTCTCATTTTTTATACAAATATTCAACTTGGATTGTCACCTGTAAAATATGTTATATCATGTCATTTTGTTATAGCAGAGAAGAAAATTTACAACCACGATTTTGAATGCCGTTGTGAATACCGAAGTTCCATTATTTTCACAAGTACACGTAATAAATAAACTCTTGATATTAGTAAAAATTAGATGAAAGTAACCCCTACCAGACATCACAACTTTGATCTAGTATTTTTTGCTTATTTTCTTTGAAAAAAAATTAATTCCAAGTCCCAAAGATATTGTATTTTATTGATCACTACTTCGGCTTTTCGATTTTATATTTAGGTATTCTTTGCCATTTTCATTTAATGATGATGATTTGTATTGATTCAAATAATAATTGATTTTCTTAAAGTCTCTAACCTTGTCAAATGACCTTTATTCATATTATTTGAAAGACGGATACTTCTCAACTTGATTTTTTCCACCTTTGATACGCTAACATTGAAAAGCAATAGGTTTGTAAGCTTCCAAGAAATTGGAATTACAAAAGTCAAGAAGTAAAGGATGCTTCCAACATTCATTGGAATATTTATTTCGGGTAGATGGCCTTGGTAAGTAAGTACGTTGGTCCCAGTTTTGTACTATATATGCTAGAACCCTAACCCTTATTTAGGGTTAATCTTGGATCAGAGGAGAGTTTGCATAGGGAAGAGGCACGTGCACAGTGGTTTGCATGGGTTGGAGGAGAGTAGGAGGTGTAGGTGATGGTGAGGGGGTTGCGGGTACTGTAGTGGTTTCGGGTTTATAACCCAAGCAATCCTTTCCTTTCTTCTTCTTTCTTCTTTTCTCTCCTTCCATTCCCTCATTCCTTCCTTTCCTTTGTGTGCGCGTTGGTGGAGCAGCTGCGGAGGCGCCGGGCGAGGAAGGTGTTCGTGCGGGAGCAGAGCACGAGGGAGGCCGGAGGTGACGACGTGCGTGAGCGGACTCCGGCGGTTCGTCATCTTCGTTCGAGGTATGTCGACTTGTTAGTGTGGTTTTGATTGCTCACCCAAGTGTGGGGGAGGTGTTGGTCGGCCGGAAGAGGTCGGAGACCTCTCCGGCGGCGTGCTTCTTCGTAAAACCTCGGCTGACGCAAGGTTGAAGGCGACCAACGGTCGACCAGGTCCTTCGGGCGGTCGACCGATTTAGCACTATTTACCCGACTTTAACATTCACCGGTCGAACGATGCATTGTGGCGGTCGACCGGTAGTGCATATTGCTGGTGAGTTGGGACTTCCTGTTGTGTTTCGGTCGAGTGGTTCCTTGGGGTCGTTCAACCGGAACTTAAGTGTACTGATTTTTCTATGCATGTTTGTTCGACTGTTGTATGTTTGCGTTCGACTGTTTTATGACGTAGAATAATAGGTTGACCCTGTTAGTTTTCGGTCGACCGAGACCCCTAAGTCGGTCGACCGATAGTGTTGATTTTGATGTTGACCAGACTCCGGATTTTGACCTCGTTCGGTCGACCGGTTTTAGACATTTGTTCGACCGTTGGGGATTGTGTTTTGAGCGCAGCGGTAGACCGTGTTAGGCGTACGGTCGACCGATTCCTTTCTGGAACCAGTCGACCAAATCACCTCTTCCGGTCGACCGTTGGAGCCCATGACAGAATTCCTGGTTCCATTTTGAGTGCCAACCTTGTCCACGGAAACTTGTGTCCTCACCTTGTGCGTGAGCCGGGAGGTGACGGTGGGCGCGTTCCGCGTGCCTGCCCAGGGACCGCCGTGTGGAAATGTGTGGGTGTTCAGGACGCGTCACCTCCAAGTATGGATCGTGACTAAGATGATGGATTGATTGGACACTTTGTAGTATAGCAGGCCTGATGGATCGCGGATCCTAATGTTTAGGTGAGGTGGCTACCGGCCTACGGGCTACGGAGGTCGCTGCCCTGCTTTTATAGCGGCGTGGTTGGTGTTTGCGGCTCGTGGAGCCTGATGACCTGGCAAACTTTGGTCTGGACCTGTCTGATGCTGTGCCAGACGTTTGTGATGGACCACCGATGTTGTGCCGGTGATGCCGTCAAGGTTGTGCCGACGATGATGATTGTTGGGCCGAGGCTGTTCCGACTATGTTGATTCCTCGATTGGGCACCTATCGAGATGATGTTGTTATACCTTCCGGGCGACGGCCCCGTTGGTCCCTAGTGGCTCCGACCGCAGAGATTTTCAGATCTGTATTCTATCGGCCCGCAGGCGTGACAGAGGCTCTCTGCCGAACCCTTGAGTAGTGTAGCCGCGTGTGGGGGGTGCAATGTCGCGTGCTGTAAGATTGCATGTGCATGCAGTAGGTCTCCTCGGGAGACCCGATGTTGACTGTCGGACTGATGTCCTGTTTTACCCTTCGGGGGAACTGTTTTCCTTTCTGTTGATGTCATGACATGCTACTAGTATGATAGGTTCATTTGGGTAATGCATGCATATAGGTGAGTTGGCATACGGGGTTTCCTTCTGGAAACTCAAGCATTGTTGTTATATATTTTTCAGGACCACAGTAGGTCCAGTTGGGTGGTGATCGGCGGGCACACACATTTTGGAGTCGGATCCTCTACTCGGACCCCTGAGGTCAACATGATTACGTTTTATCTTCTTTTGTTGTTCTGTTGTAATCATGTATCATTTTGACAAACTCTGATGTAATTTGGTGCACCGCTATTTGTTTTATGAGAAGTAACAGTCACGTCTTTGATTATTGAGTTCTATTGTCTTGATTATGAATTTTTAAATTTCCACTGTCTCGAGATGTTACAATATATACACAAATTTGTTTACATTAATTAAGACAGTGGCAATGCCACCAACTCACCAAGTCTAGTTTGTAAAAATCTTTTACGATTTTGATTTGATTCTTTTGGATTTTTTTCTCTCTTAAGATTTCGACTTTTGGATTTTACAAAATACCACGAGCCTTTGTGGTAACAACAAAAACCACCATCTCGCTCTTTCCTTTCTTCGATGCTACCTTTTTCTTTCCCAGGGACGCGTTAGTTGGGCCCCTGATTTGCGTAGACTAAGGGTGAAGACTCATCATTTACGCATGGACTACCAGGGTATCTAATCCTGTTCGCTTCCCATGCTTTCACACCTCAACGTCGGTAGGGTCTATTCAAAGCCAATGTTCTGACCTCCGGAAAATGGTTCTTTCCAGGACCTCCCCAAGGACTTTATTAGAGTTGGTCTACTCGCTAAGCGAAAAAAACCTACTCTATTTACTCCGGAGGAGGAAAATCCGAATGCAAAGAACATTGGTAGATAAATTTTTGCCTAAATACAAGTGAACCAACCCTAAAGAAAACCAACCAACTAATTTCCGGTCCTTTTAGTATGGTTCTTTCAATTCTGACCTCTCGACTCGTACTCCTAACATCATTGGCTCCGATGTAATACTTAAGATACAATTTCCACGAAATATTAGTTACAGATAAAAAAACAAGCAAGAGATGAGATTTTACCTTGAGTGTCTCAATCATTGAATAATATAATATTGAAGTTTGATTACCTCTTCATTTCAATTGATGACCTCACTTAACATGTTAGTAATGAAACATATTAAAATATGGAAGATACCTTTTTTTTTGTGAAGTATCCATCGAAGTATCAATTTTGTGACATCTTCTAAATAAAGAATATTTCATGATTGCAAAGAACTGCATCTGTCGTTAATATTTTTTTGTTGATTCTAATCCCATCATTTTTGCATATAGTTGGCAGTTGCATTTCGCTATATGTTTTGCGAAAATACAGATAAAATACGCCAGAGAGAAAGAAATAGACATAAAGGCACTCCCAAAGGAAATACTTGAAAACAATTTATAAGCCATAACAAAACAAAATATGGATTTTTGATGTCATTTTTTTAACCTTTTGCTTGATGTAGCTATCAAAGTATCAATTCACGAAAACCAATTAAACATGCAAGTTTGTGACTTTTGCATATATCTCTGTTAATACGTAAATTTACACATATCCCCGTAAACTTGTCTTTAGCTTTGAGTTAAAAAGAGAGAGTCAAAGATGTAATTAAAAAAATTCATTTAGATGTTTGAAAATTCTACAAAAATCTAGTGGAAGTTGTTTTCATTACGTACACTCACGTAATAATCTGGGTTAACTCATCCACCTTGACGACAAATAAAAAATGAGCTAGACTCTCAAGATAAACCTTGCATTATTTTACTTTTCTCATTTCTCAGTGTAGTTTTTGGGTGTGATATTAACCAAAAAGTCCTTATAATGTCAAAATTGCTACTTAGCACGAAGGTGGTATTGAATAAGAAGTTTAATGGTCTTCAATATATATTCAAGAGAATTAAACAACTTTTCGCGTATCAGAATGGATGCAAATGTTGAAATAAATATGCAAACACATGGCCACATATATTCATATTACCAAGAATAAGGATGTATATTCATATTACCAGGAATATATATATATATATATATATATATATATATATTGAAACATTATTTATTTTGAAGTAAAAATATTTGTAAAAATATTAATTCTTACAAAACATTTGCAAAACCATATGAAATGTGCCCACGTCACACGAGATGGGGTGACAATGCAATTTTTTCTCACTCAACAAAAAATAATATCACAATTATACAAATATTCCAAAAAAATCTTCTATTACCGATCTTACAACAAAAATATGTGCAAAAGTCTAAATTTATGAGAAAATTGTAATAATTTTTGTTTTTATTGAGCTTCTAATCGAGTTATATATTCTCACACGAAGACGTGTTGTGGTATTTTTCTCACCCACATATGTATATAATTAATTGTCTTATACTCGCACGTAATTAGCTTTCACATTGCGTGCATATACGATTCTCTCTAAGTATTTGTAGCCACATTTGAACGAATGGATAGAAAAGGATCCGAATAAAACTATGGATTTTTTATTTGTATATGTCATCGCAATATCGCATGGAATGAGACATATCATTAATATTATTTTGTCTGGATCTTTTTTTTAATTTTTTGTCTTGAATCACCGTTGAACAATTATTTGTGGCATGAAAGGGCGAAAAACATGTCAAGGTCGTGAAACAGACACTTGGGTGGCGGCCGAGAATGAGTTTCAAATGTTCATCAATTATCCAGTTTAATCATCCAATATTTTCTCAGAAAAAAATTAGCACCAAGTTTTTAAATGGAACTTTATCTTCTTGTTGAGGTATATATGATTAGTTCGAAATAAGTAGAGAGAAATGAAGAATTCTAGTTCTCATGATATCATTCCTCACACCTTCAATTTTGGTGATTGGTAAAATTATGTATTTTTGACGACAAAGTGAACAAAAATAAGCTATTTTCTGATATAATTATACAATATTTTATTTAGATAAAATAAAGATAATTGGATTTCGTTTAGTTTTAGAGTTTAAGAATGGTAACTCGTCTCTGTACAATGTTTGAAAGTTTCGAAACTTCAAAACCAGTATTATTAAGTTTAATGTCCTACAAATTAATCATCCACATGTCTCATAAGTCATAAGTCATAAGGTATCTCAGAAGTCCAATTCCTCGATTCCTGTAAGTGTTTTTGTTAATTAATTAACTGAACTCCTATTCATCGCCGTACAGATTATCATTTTGTCATCTACAATTTCTACTTATATAACTCTTCATTTCACTATCCTAACATCACTCTCTCTTCATATTACTCTTTTATTCACCCGATATAATGTCTCGGAGGCCAGGAAAAGAACCAGCGGACGTCCCGGATTATTCAAATCTGGTAAATTACATTGTTTATTTTAATTAAAAAATTTTAATTTTTTTTGGGTGGGGCGTACGCAGGAAACGCCCGAACACAGGGCAAGGCGTCTGCGGGAGCCGCCTCCCCCATGGGGGAGGCGGCTCCGGCAGATGCCTCCTCGTACGTTGGAGTGTCTCCAGTAGACGCCCTAAATTTTTTAATTTATTTAAATTGATTATAAATTGTGATAAATTTAAATAAATTGATTATTATGTTAATAATGAATCAAATTAGTTTAGTAAATCATTTATTGATTATAAATTGTGAAAAATATTAAATAAATAGACTATTAAGTTAATAATTAGTTTAATTATTTTAGTAAGGAATTATTGATTAAAAGTTGTGAAAATCGCTAAGTAAATTGATTATTACGTTAATAATTAGTTGTGTACGATTTTAGTAAAGGATTATTGATTAATTATGATAATTGCTAAATAGTCATCGGGTTACCGTGGAGGAAAATGGAAATCAATTCCCTTATGCGCGGTACGTAGTGTAGCAGATGAGTCAGGTCCTCGTCATCCACGTAGACGGGGTATTTCCTCGATTGTTGTAAATATTTCTTTACTATCAAAAAGTTCACTGTAATCTACTCCATCACCATCAAAATCTTGCAACAGAACCTGCAAAAAATTAATTTAACAGAAAATTAAAAAAATTAAAAAAAAACGTCTGGCTAACACGCCTCCACCTATGTGGAGGCGTCTTAACTAGATGCCTGAGTCGGGAAAAAAATTCCGCCTCCATTACCTCGCCGAATCCAGGTGCTTCGTCAGACATTTTCGTGGTGTTGGTACTAGAAGTGTGAGTAAAACTGAGTCAAACACCTTATTTAAAGACATGAGACGAAATGATTATTAATTGATTTGTTAAGGCAAAAAGATAATTTTTGAGACGATTTAAGTAATTTTCCGACGACGAATAGTAGCCCCCTTAATTAATCACATACTTAGTGTTTTGTTGTGAAGTTTGCGACAGTATTAACCTTATTTTCCATGTAAATTGTTATCTGGCCATTTAGATTCATAATAAAACTGAGACAGAAGTCTACGTGAGAGATATGTATTGTCCTGATAATTAAAAATCCCCTAAAACTGAAGCAGTTCATATGCTTAACTACGCTCAGAGGGAGATGCAAATTCAGGGGAACTTGACTTCTGAGAAGAGTTCTAGGTGATTTGTTTGCAGGATTTTGTTTTTTGAAATAAGAGTTTCATGAGTTTCAAGATTTCTAGAAATTAGATTAGAGATAACTTCTCCTGCTTCCATTAAAAAATCAAAGAAAGTTTAGTTCCTAGTAATTTGCCTTAAATTGTTTTCCAGTAATGCAATAGAAACAAACTTTTTCCCCACTATATCAAAAGATACATTTCGTACCGATCATTAGAACTCTAATTCTGAGTGAGTACATGGGCCAGAGCTCCAATAAGATCATATTTAACAATACCTTGGCTACCTCCGGGCGTCCTGCTCAATCTCTCCGTCACGTCAGCTCACATCACCCACTCACCCAAAAAAAATCCTTAACCATGCCTGGGTAATCCTCACCCACCCTACACTTTCTTTACTCCACATCATTTATTAATTAAACAATTTTAATTCTTACACCATATTTAACAAATTACATTTTACATAATATTAATTGAAATTACTACTTCTAATTACTTTAACTCGAAACTATTTAACTCGAACTATTAAATCACGAAATTATTATTAAATATTACGAAACCACGTTACAAATTACATAAACTTAAATTTGAAATATTACATTCAAAGTTAACAAACAACAATACATATTACATAAACTGGACTTCGAATAGACAAGGTTGTCAGAAAAATAGTCGTCCCTAAGGTGTCTGTAACGAAGTTCACAATCTCTATTTGGGTTCGTCGTTCTCCTTCGACGAAGCTTAGGACGTGTACTCCGTTCATACACAGCCCGAGCGGCCAAATCAATAGCACGGTCCATCACATCGAATGTCTCTCTGCAATTGTCATCGTCGGATTGAGCGGAGTTTGAACTACTATTCGACATTGAGATGAGAAGCTAATAGGAGTGAAGAATTTAAGAAGATGTGAGGAGTTAAATGAGATATGTAAATGTATTTATAGTTGAGAGTAGATAGAGGTATCCGTTGCACTGTACACGCGTGAATGCACAGTGCAAGCGTGACTACATAGTACACACGTGATTGAATAGTTGAAGCGTGATGACACAATACACGCATGATAAAACAATGATGCCACAATAATAAAAAATTATCACCCCACATTACTAAAAAATACCCAATACATTATTAATTAACTCTAATAACAAAACCTCCACTAAAATATAAAAAAACAACACGTGTGCAACACGTGCACCCAGCCCTGCAGGCGCCCTCCCCGGTAACCAATCTTACCCTTAATAACTTATCGAAAGTTGAAACTAAACAAAGTCAAGTTGTATGAATTATGATATTTGATTTCATAACAGTGATCTCATCCAATCTCATCCTTAGCTGTTTCGATAGCAATCATTTCAAAATTTGTTATTCTTGTTAGGGTTTTCTTGATAAAAAATGATATCTTAAATTCTATTTTTGGTCGATAACCTCAATATTTTGTTCGAGGGCCTTTTTGTTAAGTGACTTAATTGTCACATCCAATTTATTTAGCGTGTAGCTTAGATTTGATAAGCTCTTATCCCAAAAAATATATTATAACCAACAATTCGTATGAACCATAAATTCACTAAAATACAAAAATCACAATATGGTTTGAAAATGACATCTAAATCAAACAAATAGTTGTGATGTTGAGGACAAAATTAAATCCAACTTCTCGAGGGACGTGTAAGCAAAATAATTTGTATTGCTTACGCAGATGATAATGATAGGTTAGAGACCTTCTCGTGGAAATTAAAAATAAACCAAGTGTTCTCTGGAGCATAATAATAGATCAACTTGCATTAAATTACTGGATTACCTAAGCATGTTTGAAACGGTAGAAGGGTCTAGAAAAAGTCAGCATTCTTTTCTACTTGGAAGAGATTTGATTCTTTACGGTGTTGGATTCTTGTCTAGAATTTTCCGCACTATGTTTTTTAAATTTTGGAAAGTATTACACTTGAAGAAGAAAAACAAACCTTTTGAAAATTAATCAACCTGAGATGTTTTTGAACCGATGTGATCACATCAGTACACCTAGGCCTGGAAACAGACCGGCATGACACTGTACCGTGTATTCTCTGCGACGGACCGTATCGGTCCTATGTCTAACTATACGTTATACTTGAAAACCAAAATATAGACAAAAAAATCATATTTCCGTCAGTTGCTTCCTCTTATAGTCGTCGACCCGTTATTGACAGATTCGATAGGGAGTTCATAACCTGGAGTAAATGCTCGGAGAGAAGTAAAAGGTCTACCGATTCGAGGGAATGTGCATTAGAAATGATATGAAATTACACGAATATTAGCATGGTGCAACATATTTTGACACACTAATAATTGAATTATACTATACAACTAAGAAAACAACATGTTGATTATTGCATTTGAATAATTTCTTGGTACCCACTTTAAAATTTTAAATGCACGTTCTCTTCTCGAAGATTTGCAACACATTTCAAAACCCAACACAGACATCAAAGCATTGCCTTGATTTACACTTCTACGACGTTACATTATACGAATTCTGGAGATGCCGATGTAGATGCCATTTTCTATGTTTTCGATATAGTTTTATTTAACCAAATCACGAGGATTAACACGACTACAACAACACAAATCAAGAAGGAAGGATAATTATTCAATGTATAAGAACTACTACTCGTTATAATATGCATCATTACATAACCGTTGACCTATTGTACAAAACAACGAGGATAGTAACTAACCTACAACTTTTGAGTAATAACAATTGATTACCCAAGCACATACTGAAAAATAAGTATCCAATTCAAAACCAATGAGTTATAAAAGATGTCCTATTATTCAACAAAATCCAAATTGTTCAATTTTAGACACTAGAAACTCACCCTTGTGACTACCAAACCAGGACTCTCTTTGTAATATCCTAACCTTGCTTATGGTGCTAATGGTGTTTAGGTGAGGATTAGGGGTGGATCGAGATCGACGGCCGAGATCGAGTGGGAGGAAGTATATAAGGTTTGGATTTTGTTAACTCTCTCTCTCTCTCTCTCTCTCTCACGATCGCATCTCTCTCTCTCTCTCTAAAACTCGTCTCTCTCGGCAGCAAAGGAAGGGTCGCCGGGGTGTGGTGATTGGGGAGCACAGGAGTTGTCGTTGGAGTCGCCGGAGGAGCGAAGATCGTCGATTGCGGGAGGTTTCGCGAGGGAGAGCTCGCCGTGGTTTCTTCCGAGGCTTCTTCAAGCCTTAAGGTATGTCAAACTTGCTTTCAAGCTCACCTATTGTTAGTGTGGGAGTGGGAGCGGTCGACGGTAGGCCGTGTCGGCTCGTCGGACCTGCACAGCAACATCTGAACTATAAACGGTCGACCGGTGTTTTGGTTTGGTCGACCGGTTATAGTGTATTTTGGGCGAATCCCTCGCACCGGTCGAACGATGCCCTTTTGGGCGGTCGACCGGTTGTGCAATTTTTAGTGAGAGAAAACATCATGTGTATTTTCGGTCGAACGGGACCCCTTTGCCGGTCGACCGAAAGTACTGTTGTAGGTCGGTTGGGGCGTTGACCATCTAAACGGTCGACCGCCTGTTTGACTCGTTCGACCGACATTTAAGTTAACTTAATGGCCGGTCGACCGGACGTGTGGTTTGGGTCGACCGTGAAGTGTGGACTGTTGGTAAATCTTGCTGGTGGTTTTCGGTCGACCGTTGGTGTTTGGTTTGCGAAAACGTTTTCTTACTGGGGCTTTTCGGTCGACCGGGCCCCCTTTGCCGGTCGACCGATTGGTGGGTTTTTCGGTTGGGCCAGTTCTCTAGGTGAGAATCGGTCGACCGATTAACAGTTTTCGTTCGACCGTTTTTGCTGTTTTTGGCGGATTCGTGGTTTTATGAGTACACTTGACGGCGCCTCGTCTCTCCGGCCTCACGGGGGGCAACGGCACGGACTGGCGCCCGATGGTTGGGTGCTCGTACGCTTGAAAGTGGCTCGTCTCTCCGGCCTTTTGGGCAACGGCACGGACTGTCGCCCGATAGTGGTATGAGTAGCGTGCGTTGTGGGGTTGGGGTGAGAGGACCCTTGAGACCTGGTTGTGTGTTGTGGGGTTGGGGTGAGAGGACCCTTGAGACCCGGTTGTGTGTTGTGGGGTTGGGGTGAGAGGACCCTTGAGACCCGTGGCCGAGGATTTTCCGGCGGTGCCTTGTGTGCACGTGTGTGTTGGTGGGTTGGGGTGAGAGGACCCCTGAGACCGGATTGTGTCTGTTGTTCTATTCATTATTCATTACATATTTCATTATTGTTCATATATGTGTTAGGGTTTGGCATACTGGGTTTCCTTCTGGAAACTCAGGCATTTATTGTCTGCTTTCAGGCCGTGAGCAGCGTTAGGGGGGGTGGTGACTGCGGAGGAGAGCTTCTGGGACAGATCCTGCTTTCCCCTCCTTTTGAGGTTGTTGTGATTACGTTGTACATTCTATCTTATAGCTTTTGATGTAATCACCTCTTGTTGTAAACTCAGATCTGTATATATATATACGTTGGTGCACCTGGTGTATTATCTTGGTAATGTCCTCCATTGTTTGTATGTTTTAAATTTTAAATTTTCCGCTGTTCGAGGACGTTACAATTTGGTATCAAAACGGTCGGTTCCTGAGTCTTTGTCCAAAGAAACCACCCTTAGGAGTTGAGTCTGCATTTTAGTAGGTCATGCATGCATGTATATTTCATTTCTGAGTCGAGCTCTCTTGTTCTGCAGATGGCTCCGAGACGTGTGAGACCTCCCATGCGCTATCGCAGTTCCAGTGAGGAGTCTGCTGAGGCTGCTGAGGCGGAGGAGAGGTCGTCTGAGCCAGTGACACTGAAGATGTTGGGCGAGCTTCTGGAGAGCCACGCCGACCGGACTGGCGTTATGCATGATCGCTTTATGCGTCAGCATCCGCCGATTTTCAGTGGCAGAGGTGACCCTGAGGCAGCAGAGGACTGGGTCTTCAGGATCCAGAAGATCTTCCGGGCTATTGGAGTGACACCAGAGAGGATGGTGGGCCTGACCACCTATGTTTTGGATGGAGATGCGTCCAACTGGTGGAGGACCACTTTGGCAGCCGTGTTCGACGACAGTGAGGACGTGAGTTGGGAGGACTTCCTGGTGGAGTTCAACCAACAGTACTTTCCGCAGCACGTTCGTGATCGGAAGAGAGAGCAGTTTCTGGCCCTCGAGCAGAGGGATATGACCTTGGCGGCTTATATCAGCAGGTTCCATGCTTTGGAACGATACTGCCCTGAGATTTATGTGACCCAGGAGCAGAGGGCTCGGAAGTTTGTGCGGGGTCTGAGGCCGCAGTTCAGAGCTCGTGTCACGACCAGTATGCCGCAGACTTTAGCTGATGCTGTGAAGTTTGCGACCATCATGGATCAGGATAGTCAGGAGATCCTGGAGGATGCTAGGAGGTTGCAGGTGAAGCCTGCAGCACGTCCAGGAGGACAGTTACAGGGGAATCCAGGCAAGAGGCCCAGGATAGACGGAGGTGGAGCCTCGCAGAGCGGACCGTGTAGGCAATGTGGCAGAGTTCATCCGGGACGGGGGTGCGGACACCGCCCCGGCGCTTGTCACGGTTGTGGTCAGATGGGACACTTCGTCCGTTCTTGTCCGAGCGCGCCAGGTGGGCCTAGCGGACGACCGGGATCTTCCACGTCTGGTGGAGCGGGACCGAGCAGACCTGCAGCACCACCTCAGCAGGGGAGGAGAGCTGGACGAGTCTTCACTATCAGGGCTGATGAGGCTAGGGATGCCAGCACGGTGGTGGAAGGTACGCTGCTAGTTGATGATTTGGTGGCTAGGGTGTTGTTCGACTCTAAGGCCAGACACTCGTTTATCTTTGAGCAGTTTGCGAGCGTGTTAGGCCGTACCCCTGCGATGTTGACTGCCACTTTGGAGGTCAGCACACCCCTGGGTTTGGTGGGCACTGTGGGGAGATTTCTTCCCGACGCCACGATTGCTTCGGGAGACCAGGAATTCCCGGCTGACCTGGTCTTGCTACCGATGGTGGACTTTGATGTTATACTTGGGATGGATTGGTTGTCCCAGTATGACGTTCGAGTCTTGTGCCGTGATAAGAGGATTTTGATTCCGAGGCAGGGTTTGCCTGATCTTCTGATCAGAGGATTGAAGGACCGCGGAGGTCGGTTGGTTGTTTCTTCTGTTAGAGCTCAGAAGTTGATTCAGCAGGGTTGTAGGGCTTTTGTAGCCACCTTGGTAGTTCCAGATCCAGAGTTGAGGAGGCTGGAGGACATTGAGATTGTACAGGATTTTCCCGATGTGTTTGCTGATGATGTCTCCGGTCTGCCACCTCACAGAGAGATAGAGTTCGGCATTGATTTGGTAGCTGGGGCTACACCGCAGTCGAAGGCTCCGTACAGGATGACGTCTGCAGAGTTGTCGGAGCTGAAGAAGCAGTTACAGGTTCTGATGGATACAGGGTTTATCCGACCGAGCGTCTCGCCGTGGGGTGCGTCGATTCTTTTTGTGAAGAAGAAGGACGGCTCGTTGCAGATGTGTATAGATTACCGGATGCTGAATAAGGTTACCGTGAGGAATCGGTATCCTTTGCCCAGGATCGAGGACCTGTTTGACCAGTTGCAGTCAGCGAAGGTGTTCTCGAAGATTGATCTCTGATCCGGGTATCATCAGTTGAGGATCAGAGAGGCAGATGTTCAGAAGACAGCTTTCCGGACGAGGTACGGGCACTTTGAGTTTCTGGTGATGCCGTTCGGGTTGACAAACGCGCCTGCAACATTTATGGATCTGATGAATAGGACTTTCAGTCAGTATCTCGACCGTTTCGTGATTGTCTTCGTGGACGATATCTTGGTCTATTCACCAGATATGGAGCAGCACCGGGTGCATCTGAGGATTGTACTGGGCATTCTGAGAGATCAGCAGTTGTATGCCAAGTTCTCGAAGTGCGAGTTCTGGCTTCACAGTGTAGCATTTTTGGGGCACATAGTATCGGGAGCTGGGATATCAGTGGATCCAGCGAAGGTCGAGGCAGTGACACAGTGGAGAGCCCCGACGAGTGTGACTGAGATTAGGAGTTTTGTTGGATTGGTGGGATATTACCGTCGGTTCATCAAAGACTTCTCGAGACTCGCTTCACCCCTGACAGCGCTGACGAAGAAAGGAGTGAAGTTTGTTTGGTCCCAGAAATGCGAGGACAGTTTTCAGGAACTGAAGAGTCGGTTGACGACTGCTCCAGTTCTGACGCTTCCCAGTGGTAGTGGCGGTTTTGTGATTTACAGCGACGCCTCAGGTGTTGGTTTGGGTTATAGTCGATCGACTGACCAAGTCGGCACACTTTCTGGCCATCCAGACTACTTTACCTTTGGAGGGCCTGACGAGGTTGTATGTAGAGGAGATCGTCAGACTACATGGGGTGCCAGTGAGTATCATATCGGATCGAGATCCGAGGTTCACTTCCAGATTCTGGGGGAGTTTGCAGGAGGCTCTGGGGACCCGTCTGAAGTTCAGTACAACATTTCATCCGCAGACCGACGGCCAGTCCGAGAGGACTATTCAGACGTTAGAGGACATGCTGAGAGCGTGCACTCTGGATTGGGTAGGGCACTGGGATGAGCACCTACCGTTGATTGAGTTCGCCTACAACAACAGCTACCATGCGAGTATTGGGATGGCGCCGTACGAGGCTTTGTATGGGAGACCCTGCAGATCACCGGTGTGTTGGAGTGAGGTAGGCGAGAGACAGTTAGTCGGGCCTGAGATTATACAGATGTATGCTGAGAAGGTTGATGTGATCAGGCGGCGACTAGCGACAGCTCAGAGCAGGCAGAAGAGCTACGCGGATCGGCGTAGGCGAGTGTTGATTTTTGAGGTTGGCGATCATGTCTTTCTGAAGATCTCACCGTCGCGCGGGGTGATGAGATTTGGGAAGAAGGGGAAGCTCAGTCCGAGGTATATTGGACTGTTTGAGATTTTAGACAGAGTTGGAGAGGTCGCCTACCGGGTTGCGCTGCCGCCACAGTTCTCTGGTCTTCATGACGTCTTCCACGTGTCGATGCTGAGGAAGTACGTGTCAGATCCTTCACATGTGATTCAGATTGAGGTTCCAGAGATTCAGCAGGATTTGTCTCTTGAGGAGAGACCGGTGGAAATTGTGGATCGGATGGATCACCAGCTCAGGAGGAGGACCATTCCTATGGTTAAGGTCAGGTGGCAGCATCACTCTGAGCGAGAGGCTACTTGGGAGGTTGAGGAGGAAGTCCGGAAGTCGTATCCGGAGCTGTTTGGTAAGCGCTGGACTTAATTTCGTGGGCGAAATTCTTTTAAGGAGGGTGGATTGTAATATCCTAACCTTGCTTATGGTGCTAATGGTGTTTAGGTGAGGATTAGGGGTGGATCGAGATCGACGGCCGAGATCGAGTGGGAGGAAGTATATAAGGTTTGGATTTTGTTAACTCTCTCTCTCTCTCTCTCTCACGATCGCATCTCTCTCTCTCTCTAAAACTCGTCTCTCTCGGCAGCAAAGGAAGGGTCGCCGGGGTGTGGTGATTGGGGAGCACAGGAGTTGTCGTTGGAGTCGCCGGAGGAGCGAAGATCGTCGATTGCGGGAGGTTTCGCGAGGGAGAGCTCGCCGTAGTTTCTTCCGAGGCTTCTTCAAGCCTTAAGGTATGTCAAACTTGCTTTCAAGCTCACCTATTGTTAGTGTGGGAGTGGGAGCGGTCGACGGTAGGCCGTGTCGGCTCGTCGGACCTGCACAGCAGCATCTGAACTATAAACGGTCGACCGGTGTTTTGGTTCGGTCGACCGGTTATAGTGTATTTTGGGCGAATCCCTCGCACCGGTCGAACGATGCCCTTTTGGGCGGTCGACCGGTTGTGCAATTTTTAGTGAGAGAAAACGTCATGTGTATTTTCGGTCGAACGGGACCCCTTTACCGGTCGACCGAAAGTACTGTTGTAGGTCGGTTGGGGCGTTGACCATCTAAACGGTCGACCGCTTGTTTGACTCGTTCGACCGACATTTAAGTTAACTTAATGGCCGTTCGACCGGACGTGTGGTTTCGGTCGACCGTGAAGTGTGGACTGTTGGTAAATCTTGCTGGTGGTTTTCGGTCGACCGTGAGTGTTGGGTCGGTCGACCGTTGGTGTTTGGTTTGCGAAAACGTTTTCTTACTGGGGCTTTTCGGTCGACCGGGCCCCCTTTGCCGGTCGACCGATTGGCGGGTTTTTCGGTTGGGCCAGTTCTCTAGGTGAGAATCGGTCGACCGATTAACAGTTTTCGTTCGACCGTTTCTGTTGTTTTTGGCGGATTCGTGGTTTTATGAGTACACTTGACGGCGCCTCGTCTCTCCGGCCTCACGGGGGGCAACGGCACGGACTGGCGCCCGATGGTTGGGTGCTCGTACGCTTGAAAGTGGCTCGTCTCTCCGGCCTTTTGGGCAACGGCACGGACTGTCGCCCGATAGTGGTATGAGTAGCGTGCGTTGTGGGGTTGGGGTGAGAGGACCCTTGAGACCCGGTTGTGTGTTGTGGGGTTGGGGTGAGAGGACCCTTGATACCCGGTTGTGTGTTGTGGGGTTGGGGTGAGAGGACCCTTGAGACCCGTGACCGAGGATTTTCCGGCGGTGCCTTGTGTGCACATGTGTGTTGGTGGGTTGGGGTGAGAGGACCCCTGAGACCGGATTGTGTCTGTTGTTCTATTCATTATTCATTACATATTTCATTATTGTTCATATATGTGTTAGGGTTTGGCATACTGGGTTTTCTTCTGGAAACTCAGGCATTTATTGTCTGCTTTCAGGCCGTGAGCAGCGTTAGGGGGGGTGGTGACTGCGGAGGAGAGCTTCTGGGACAGATCCTGCTTTCCCCTCCTTTTGAGGTTGTTGTGATTACGTTGTACATTCTATCTTATAGCTTTTGATGTAATCACCTCTTGTTGTAAACTCAGATCTGTATATATATATACCATTGTGCACCTGGTGTATTATCTTGGTAATGTCCTCCATTGTTTGTATGTTTTAAATTTTCCGCTGTTCGATGACGTTACACTCTTTCTCTCTTCTCTGTTATAATTCAACACACTGGACCAACAATGAAAAACTTTCTTTCTCCGTAATGAGAAATTGCTTTAGCCCGAAAATGGTTCAAGAATTTGACTTTCCAAAATTCAGATTCCAACTCTATTTCCTTACTTTTTGCCATCAGTTTCCACTTCAACTTCCTTGAGAAGATGACAACTCGTCCTACAAAATACGTAGTTGTCTAACATCTATAGAAGAGCATGACAGAAAACAGACCATAATAAGTAACAAATGAATACATACCACAAATATAGGGAACACGCCTGAATGTACAAGTTGGTATTGCATATCTGGGCAGATTTGGATTTCCGGAGTCGAAGCATAACATCTTGTGAAATCTTCCTTCCTTCGACTTCAGAAAATTGTTGTCATATTCACTTCTACACCCTATATTTTTGCAGCAAACATTCACATTATGAGAGACATGCCATCTGATTGTGGAAGACAAGTTATGAAGTTTGAATATGCTGTACCAATCATTAGAGTATAACCAGCAATATGGATAAAAACAGACTACCATGTAAGATTTCAGCTCCAGAATCCCGTATAATAAATTCATTTCCTCCTTTCTGGTGCAGCTCTTCAAATAAGGATGACATTTTTCTAAGCCCAAACGACCACCTAAAGTGAGAAATATAGGTCTAGGTGCTTATCCTTATAAACCCATTTCTCATACAAGTTGCGAATGACTCGTTCAATCTTTATCCCAGCTCATTCATAACTTGTTTATTCAACTACCCAAGTATTTTTGTTACATGTGAAAAATTACAGTTAATTTTATTGTCCAACAAAATCATAAAAACTTTGAAATTTGCAAACAATGTACCCAGACTCCAAAGAAAAGATTTTGGTAGCATTTGAATTCCCAACCTAAATACTATACACATATGATTTGTGTTTGAATTTTCAACTAAAATATGGATCAGTTTACGGTCCTCATCAACCTCAACATTACCCCAAAGCCTCTAGAGAGGCTCTCGCTCCAAGCGGGGTAAGGGGTTCGTATTGGATGTACACAATCTAAAGAGGTAATTTCCAATCTACCCATGATCAGAAAAATGCAACATGCATATGCTATTTCACAAGTGTAGATAGTTTAATGAGTCATTTTGATATAGTCTATTATAATTCGAACAGCCAAACAAAAAGTGTAATTTTTTTGACTCAATTCAAACTGGACGTAAGTATAAAACTCAATCAATTTAAGTCAAGCCAATTCTTTTTCGGCCATGTGAAGGTACGAACCAGATCAAGAACCATGGGCCCAATTTTGCCAGCCATGATTGAAACCTACCCATACAACCTGATGTATTTAAGAGAGCTTAAGAATTGAAGGCTCTACTACAACTTGAACTTTACCATGTGTGAACTTCTCTTTAACAACCACTACTTCTATGTTCTAACCATTAGACATTGTCTCTGTGTCATGCGGTTTTACATTAATTTACATAGAACTCTTATCTTTTACAGTACAGCAGGCCCCGGTCTGTAATTTTATTGACCAGCAAAGAACATAATCAAGCAACTAGAAACTCAAAAGGAGTTTAAAACCAGCATATTGTTCTATGCCTGTATCAGTGTAGGTATATTGCAATCCGGGTTAGTAATTTCCCTTAGGTTCTACCTTTCATTTTGGAAAGAGTTGCTAAATTTTATTCATCTGAGTTGCACTAGCATAGGACCCTAACTAGTAAATAGGAATTTCATGATGTTTGCTTTATTCAAAAGAATTATTTCATTTTAAAATGACAAAACGAACCTTACTATTATTTAATAAAGAATACGTGCTAACTAATGAAAGGTTTTCTAACTGAGTATTGTCTAAGGCATCTGAAGAGGTGAAGGACCTCGAATGCGAGGTTGAGGTGATCTCAGGTGTCCGTAGGTAATTTTTCGGTTGATAAAAAACCAACCCCATAATTTCGGAGATTCTCAAAGTATTTGTAGGTTATTCTACAAGAAATCGAGGTGATTATAAAAGTTCTTATGTAATTCCATGGGAGATCAGGATTCAACCCGGAACACTTCAATCCTACTTGGGTGCAACTATCCCCTAATATAAGTTAACGAAGAAAACTAAGTACATCGTAGCTACTAAAGCAAAAGTATTTGTTAAAAGAAAAAGACCGTTGAAGAGATATTAAGATAGAAGTTTACCAAAGCACCCGGTTGGCATACCCAAGATGAACGATTGGTGTCTTCTAGTTAGACAATAAATAAAGCCAAACGGCTACAAATATCTGTATAAATACTCATGTAATCAAAACAATCAATATAGAATATACACTACTTTCTCTTCTTCCTCCTAAACCATCATCGTCACAATTCTAATTATATGGTATCAGAGCGTTGATCCATACGTCTCAGATCTTCCCAAATCTCATCATTGACCTCACCTCATCCAAGGGGGTTGAAGGTCACCACACACCCACATCCTAACCCAAGGAGGAAGAAAACAAAAACTGAATGTCGGACGACAACGGAAATCAAACCGAAGTGATGAATCCTCGTCGCCTCGTCACAACACCTCTAAACGAGACCAACTACTTGTCCTGGTCTCGCGCGGTCACACTATCCCTCAGCAGCAGGGGGAAGCTTGGCCACATCACCGGGAAAATCCCAAAACCAGAAGAAGACGCGGATGAGAAAATTCAAGGGGAGTGGCAAACCACGGATCACCATGTGATGTCGTGGCTCATTGCCTCCATGCATGCAAACATCGCCGAAATATTCATATATAAAGACAACGCAAAAGATCTGTGAGACTCTGTTCGAAATCACTACGAGACTATTCGGTCTCAAATACTCATGGCTCCGGATCTTCCCAGTCTCCCCCACATCATGAGTCTCATTCAGCGGGAAGAAACGCGGAGAAGCACAATGAAAAATCAGAATAACAACGCGGACAACCAAGCCTTCATCGCCGGTCGGAACCAAGCTCAGGGAGGAGTTAAAAAAAGGTTCGAAAACAAAAACACCGAACACTGCGACAACTGTAAAAAGCAAGGACACAACAGAAATCAGTGTTGGTTTCTCTTTCCCCATCTCAGACCACAAAGAAACGAAAAAACACAAAAGCAAACTTGGTGGAAGGAGTCACTGGCGGCGACTGCAACACCCGCCTGCTCGGAGGCGGCGACTGCAACACCCGCCTGCTCGGAGGCGGCGACCACAACACTCGCCTGCTCCGAAATAGAAACCGACACAAAGAAAAAACACAAAACCCTACCGGATATGCGGATAACTCCGCGTTTTATACTCAGCAAGTTTTGAGATCTTCCAACCCGACCCGTTCGGATATAACTTCGGTCGGATCCAGCCCATTCGGATCTGGTAATGGAAATCCAGATCCTACCATTAACCCACTTCATTTAAAAAGTCTGGTGGGCCAGCTTAATGATCTTTTGCAAAACAACCCCCATGCAACTGGTAATTCCTCAGGTAAATTAAATTTTTCTGATTTTACCGTTTTCTCTAGGTTAACAACTAAATTCAATAACAAATCTTGGATAATTGATACTGGAGCTACCGATCACATGTCTGGAGATCCAACAATACTTAGTAATATTAAAAATCTAAGTTTAGTAAATAAATTTGTAACGGTAGCAAATGGAAACAAAATACCAATTAAAGGAATCGGGAAGATCAACTTACTTAACAACACCCTTAATGATATTTTATATGTACTTAACCTAGATACCAATCTTATATCTGTAGCCAAAATCACCAGAAATCTCAATTGTAATGTTATTTTTGCTCCTAATGATGTTGTTTTTCAGGATCGTATCTCAGGGAGGATGATTGGTAAGGGCATCCTCACGAACGGTCTTTATGTTCTAGAAACAGACGAAAAAGCACTTCATACCCATACTCTAAACAACCATATTCTCTGGCACAAAAGGATGGGTCACCCATCATCAAGTATATTAAGATGTTTTTTTCCTTCCTTTAAAAATGAATTATTATGTGATGTATGTCGTTTTGCTAAACAAACTCGCTTACCTTTTCAAAATTCTAGCACCAAAACTCATATGCCTTTCGAACTAATACATTCTGATATTTGGGGACCAGCTCCTGTTGAATCTTACAACGGTTTTCGGTATTTTATCAGTTTTATTGACGATTTTTCACGGGCAACCTGGGTTTATCTGTTGAAAAACAAATATGATGCTTACTTTGTTTTTTGCGAATTCCTCCGTTTTATTGAAAACATGTTTGACGCAAAAAATCATTTTTTAGATCTGATAACGGCTCTGAATATATGAGCAACCTATTTCAAAATCTTTTACAACAAAAATGTATTTTTCACCAAACCTCATGCGTTAATACACCGCAACAAAATAGGATTTCAGAAAGAAAAAACCGGCATCTATTAAATGTCACTCGCTCCCTCCTTTTTCAAAACAATGTTCCTAAATCTTTTTGGTCCGATGCAATCCTCACTGCTACTTATATTATCAACCGGCTTCCTAGTCCCACTACAAACAATAGAAAACCATTAGAAATCTTGTATAATAAAGAAATTAATATCGACCATTTTAGAATTTTTGGTTGTACATGTTTTGTCCACAAAAAACGGGAAGATAAACTTGATCACAACTCCATCAAGTGTATTTTCTTGGGGTATTCCTTTAGGAAAAAAAGTTACAAATGCTATGACCCAGAAAATAAAAAAAACCTATGTCTCACGAGATGTTACCTTCTTCGAAGAAGTCCCCTTCTTCAAAAATCCCAGTCCTTAAAACGTTTCCGCCATCCCAGTACCTCACATCACCTACAATAACCTTCTACCCACAACACCACCAGCAATCCCAGAAGGAGGAGGAAACGAAAACAAAGGAGGAAACAAAAACGAAGGAGGAAATGAAAGCGAGGGAGGAAACGAAGACGAAAGGAGAGTTGAAGGAAGAGAAAATCTAAGGGGAGAAGAACCTCCAAGAAGATCTACGCGTCCATCTCACCCTCCTATTAGATTCAATGATTATTATCTCTCACACACCACATATCCTATCCAAAATTTTCTGTCATACCAACAAATCTCACAAAAACATCAAGCCTTCCTAGGAACAATAGACACAAATAGAGAACCAACACATTACCATGAGGCTATAAACAACCAGAATTGGGTCAAAGCCATGAATGATGAATTACGAGCCCTAGAAAAAAAACCACACCTGGACCCTAGTTCCTCTTCAACCAGGTACCAAGCCTGTTGGATGTAGATGGATCTACAAGATTAAATATCATAGCGATGGGAAAATAGAAAGATATAAGGCTAGACTCGTGGCCAAAGGTTACACTCAGACCTATGGTCTTGATTACTTAGAAACTTTTGCCCCTGTAGCCAAAATGAACATTGTCAGTGTTCTTCTCTCCATCGCTGTAAATCAAGGATGGGATTTGTTTCAAATGGATGTCAAAAATGCATTCTTACAGGAAAATCTAGAAGAAGAAGTTTACATGGTTCCACCACCTGGCTACACCACTTGTCCGAACCAGGTATGCAAGGTTCACAAGTCTATATATGGACTAAAACAATCACCTCGTGCCTGGTACGCAAAACTTAGCTTCTCTCTCATTAATTATGGATTTATTAAAAGCTCTGCTGATGCATCCATGTTTACAAAACATAGTCATAACACTACTACCATTGTACTTATCTATGTTGATGACATTATCATAACTGGAAATAATAATCACCAAATAGCAGTAGTTAAAGAATATCTGAAATCAAAATTTGACATCAAAGACCTATGATACTTAAAATACTTCTTAGGAATAGAAATTGCATACTCCAAGAAAGGGTTATTTCTCTCCCAACGAAAATACACCCTTGACCTACTTAAAGAAACCAGAAAGATAGGATCAAAACCCTCAACTACTCCTATAGAAACCAACAAAAAACTAGGACCAACAGATGGAACCCCTCTTTCAAATATTGGGCAATTCCAGAGATTAGTAGGGAAACTTATTTATCTTACTGTTACCTGACCATACATTACATACGCTGTCAGTTTAATAAGTCAATTCATGCATGCTCCTCATACACACCACTTAGATTTAGTAAAAAAGAATCCTATGTTATCTTAAAGGGATACCCGGACAAGGTCTCTGGATGAAACCTAACAACTCTAACTCAACAATTGGATATTCTGATGCAGACTGGGCTGGAAGTCATGATCGAATATCTACCTCTGGGTTTTGCACTTTCGTAGGAGGCAACTTGGTAACTTGGCGAAGCAAAAAGCAAAATGTTGTCGCCCGATCGAGTGCAGAAGCAGAATATCGTGCAATGACATCAACTACCAGCGAACTAATTTGGTTAAGTCAACTACTTAAAGATATGAAGATCACAACTCAGAACCCCATGAAGATGTTTTATGATAATAATGCAGCACGACACATCTCCATGAACCCAGTCTTCCATGAAAGGACTAAACACATTGAAGTCGATTGTCACTTTATTCGAGAAAAGATACAGTCAAAACAAATAGAAGTCCTCTACGTTCCGAGCAAAGATCGGCTGACTGATATCTTCACCAAAGCTCTAGATCGCAAGACCTTCTCCAACATACTTCTCAAGTTAGGATCTATCAACCCTTTCCAGACCCAACTTGAGGGGGTGTGTTAAAAGAAAAAGACCGTTGAAGAGATATTAAGATAGAAGTTTACCAAAGCACCCGGTTGGCATACCCAAGATGAACGATTTGTGTCTCCTAGTTAGACAATAAATAAAGCCAAACGGCTACAAATATCTGTATAAATACTCATATAATCAAAACAATCAATATAGAATATACACTACTTTCTCTTCTTCCTCCTAAACCATCATCGTCACAATTCTAATAGTATTTGAATGAGAATTCACCACAAATTCAAATGATAAATCATATCACATCATATTTTGTCATTTTCATAAAAAAATCAAATCATATTTTGCAACGTGATACCATTGGCAACCAGTACATTTACCAGCTCTCATGTAGTAATCTCGTCTCACTACAACTCTACAACACCTTAACTGAAGACTATACCTTACGACCCATTTGGAATAGTGAGGGAATGATATAGTTCCCCAGAACTTACCTTTTAAAGTTCCCCGGAACCTTTTAGAACTTTATAGAATGATATTGTTTTTTTATCTATCTTATTAACACAATTAATAATTATAAAAATGCAAGGTCTTATATGAAACATAGAACTCTGAAATGGTGTTTTACAAGTCATTGAGGCCAATTAATCATTAGAAAAATATATTGAATTACATGGTCACATTTTACCCACCACATTAAGAATTTAAAGCATATGGTCTCTGGCAGGGAACAAATCCTTTCATTGGCATCTTTCGTCTAACTCAAGCCTAGTAGTGACAAAAAAAATCTGAAATTCGAACTCTTAAATATAATATCAACCTCGTACAAGGGAGCTAAGAAGCTACAAGAGCCGTGAATTTGGCACAAGTGGAGTCATTATCAATTGCCATTTGCAATGAAGATAAACTGAAGGCATAAACTCAAGTATGTTAATTGTCAAATATGAGGTAAAAACAAAATTGTTCCAACTTTTATCACAATTTTTTTTATAGATTGTGAGTTGGGAATCATTTGAGAGCATCTACAAACTGGAAGTCAACACTACAAATCATTTGCAATGTTGACTTTTCAAATGAAAGTTAACATCATTCTTATTGAGGCTCCTCTATCAAGCAACCTTGAACTTATCATTTGTAGTGTTGAAGCCTAGTTAATATTATAAAAAATGAAAGCAACTTTGAAGTTATCATCTGTTTATCTTCATTGCAGCCTTCAACGTATTGCAACTCTTCTCTGTCAAGCAGCCTTTCATCCACTACCATTTCAGAAGGCAAAGTTGGTTTTTATAATGTTTGTTTAATAATTATTTCTATACAAGACGCTAATCCAATAATATGTGAGTTGACTTATCTCCCAATTTATCCTTTTGGCTATTTTTCCCCTTGTATCCTTTTAGAGTTTCTCAAGAATCGACTTGTCAAATTTCTTGTTCAATAACCACAAAACAACTATTTTTATTATTTCTATTGATGTCCACATATAAAATATGTAGTCTGTAATCATTTTTTCAATTTCGACACAGTCAATGGCCAAAATATTTTTTAAGAAAGAATCAATAGATGCTTGCAAGAATCACCGTATCAGGAGCAGAATTCTGAAGTATTAATCACTTCTTTAAAAGCATATAAGAGGACGGTATTTACATCAAGAGGATTTCAATAGTAACTGAAAATAATGACACACAAAAGTCTTGACATACAAAAAGTGAATATGAAACTTACAGTTCTAGCAAGATCCATAATGAGTGAAATCATCAGTGATGTGTAATCCAAGTTATAGATGAAAGCAACCTTACACCTGTAATTAGGAAAATAAAATGTGAGGCTCCAATGATCCAATCCATCTGCATTCCTCAGTGGACCACATTAGGATAGAAAACCACAGAAGTTATGATTATGATGGGATAAAACTTCAAGCAACATGATCCTCATATTTTTTGCAGAATTCACAAGCTTTTTCAACGCACTTATTGGTATTTGGTGGCCTTAACTGAATTCTTATCATCACATAATTAATCATACATCACATGGTTTCACATTTAAAATTTGAAAAATTAATAAAACACATCAGAGTTGCTCTACATCAAACAAAAAGATATCATATCGATTCTCCTAATACGTATACACAATCAAGAGTCATTCACTTTCTCAGATTCCACATAAATAACCCAGCAGTTTAAAATGAAAATTCTCAACCAAAAACAACCAACCATCACCACACATGCCAACAACCAACCATCACACAGATAATTATTCCAAACAAAATAACAGATACATATAACATAGTTATCTCCCCCTACCCTCCCTTATTAGAATTTAGATCTGTAGTTATCTACCATGTTCACTGTGCCTCCACGGTGTGCGAGGGAGAATTGGAGTTTGCAGATTGCTGTTGTTGTTGTTGTTGTTGTTGTTGTTGCATCTGATCGGATCGAGGGGAGTGGCCTTGAGAATTCGTTCTGTGAAGCCTACACTTGAACGATCCGATGTGTGTGGCCGGTGCGCACACGCACTTCTGGGAACCTGAAGACCATGTCCTCCTTAAATTTCTCGGCGACATCTGGGGATTCAAATTGGTTCCTTCAGCATTATCAACAACATGATGTGATGAAGCCATAACTGTCCACATAGAAATTAAGAACAAAAATTTATGACTTTCTTCATACAAATTCCGGAACATTAAGAAAAAAATAACTCAAACAAATTAAGTAGAACGACAGGCGAATTGCCCTATTCAAGTTTTGCTGATGAATTTCACATTCTCACAGCAATGTTAGATTTTCAAAATCTAACTAACAATATATTTTCAGGACCTCCTTCACATAAACTGTTGGATTTGAAAAAGTCAACCTCAACTTAAACGGTTTTGATTGGTGAGTCGTACAAAATACATCAAACTTTCTTTTGTTTGGACTTCATGCCTAAGAATTAGACATTGAGATTTTACAATTGGTTTAAAATCTCAACAAAATTAATTTTAACTCTTCATTTCTAGTGAAGGTTCAGAAGAAGAAGTGGAGGAAAATCCATAACTCCAATTCCAAGACATTCCAACTGCAAAATCCTTCGCTTCCAATATTTTTATGGTTTTCCGCAAACCAATCATTCTAGAAGTTCAGTTCCCGTATCCGTACAATCACACGGAAGTTGATCATCCTTTCTGAACTCAATTTTGCTCTATAGAAAAAACATCTTTTTTATCAAAATTGCACCCAAAAAAATCGTACGATTCTTAAATAAACCTTGAAAAAACCCAAAAAAGGGGAATCGATGGGGACGAGTGCGAGCATTACCTTAACGAGATCAGACGGAATTTTGAGTTTTTGTGTGTGTGGATTTTCGGTAAAAATTAAAATAAAAAAGTGGAGAAGCGGAGGGAAGAGAGTTAAGAAGCTGAAGTGGCAAACTGCGTTTGACAAGACGCGGATTTGATTTTATAGTGGGATTGGAGATGCCGGGCAGGACGGGCAGGCAGGCAGGCTGCCCGAGATTCCTCCTGATCTCCTTTTCTGAGGAGGAGGAGGTGGGGCCCGGGGTTGGGCGTATTGGGTGTTGGTGTGGCAAATGCACATGGAATCATGGATCTAGAAGGACTAACAAATTGTGAAAATTGTTTACAAAACTCAACAATTTTTTACCTTTGTAACTATGTATGTTTGGTAAAGCCAACGCGATTATATTTTGGCTCACCAGGTCAGGTATTTATTTTGTCGTATTTTTATTACTATTTGTAATTTTGTTCGTGATGTGATTGATTTGCAGGAATTTGTGGAAAATTTAAAATTTAATTTCATAACTTCCTTAAAATTTAAAGCGTAAGTGAGGAAAGATTTTAGGAGGATTTGGAATAGAACATAGTTCTTAGAATTATTTTAGTTGTGTTTGGATGTCACAAAAACTAAGTAGTTTTTAACTTAAAATACATGATTTGACATAAAGTGAAAAACTGATTCATGGACTAATTTCCATCTAGATTTTTGACTTTTCATTGGCATAGTCAATTTACCCTCTTCAATTTTTTTTGCAAGTAGAAATGTAGCGTAAATATTCATCTCTAACGAAGCTAAGGAGCATGCGACACAAGCAATTTGCTCAAGGAGGTAGGCGAAGAAGAGAATATAAAAAATGTATCACTTCGAAAAAAATGAAAAAACTATCTTTTGAACTTTTGAGTTTTTTGGAAAACTCTCGACCTTGTGACAAGTGTTTGGATGCAGGAAAACGAAAAATAAATTTCTGTAAGAAATTTGACTAATTTTTTGTCATCCAAACACACCATTTAAGTTCTACAAATCAATCCCCAAATAACCAATCTAGAAGTCAATTTCCTCGCTACGTCAACAAGGTTTCTGATTTTGCCGATGTGAGTAGTTGATGGAAGGGATCGATGAGGTTTTGGTTCACAACAGGGGTCATTTATTTATTTATTTCGTGAGTCGTTAGTTTGTTTCCGTATCTTTGTTCATTGTTGGAGCACTGCAGATCAAGAGAATTTTCGACCACACAAGATAAAAACATGTTTCTGAGGTGAGTAGTTGTTAGAACCCTAACCCTTGATTAGGGTTAATCATGGATTAGAAGGTGATTAGCATGGGGTTGTGTGGTGTGCATGGGGAAGGGAAGAGAGGCGCGCACTATAGACGTGAGGGGAGGGTGATGGTTTGTGTAGGGCATTGTTGACGCGTTTTGTTGGGTTTAAGTAGAGCAAATCGTTTCTCTCTCTCTCTTTCTCTTTCTCTCCATTTTCTTCTTCTTCTCCTTCATCCAGCTGAGGCGACGATCAGAGGAGGTCGCGCGGGAGGAAGGTGCTCGTCCAGAGGAGGCGCGACGCGTGCTCGAGGTCTACCGGAGGCGACGTGCGTGAGCGAGCTCCGGCGGTTCGTCGTCTTTGCTTGAGGTATGCCGCTCTCTAGTGTGGTTTTATCGTTAACCCTCATGAGAGGGTTGTGTTGGTCGGTCAGAGGAGGTCGGAGACCTCTCCGACGTTGAGTTTTGGTGAAGAAACCTCGGCTGGCGCGAGGTTGAAGACGACCAACGGTCGACCGGACCCTTCGGGCGGTCGACCGAATGCATGTATTTTGTCTGTCTGTTGTGCTTCGGTCGACCGGGTCCTTGTGTTCGGTCGACCGGAACTTAAGTTTATTGGTTTATTATGCATGATGTTAGGACGTTGGTTTTCGTTCGGTCGACCGTTATATGACGTAGAATAATAGGTTGACCCTAACTGTTATCAGTCGACCGAGACCCCTGAGTCGGTCGACCGATAGTTTAAAATGATGTAGAAATGCCATGTTAGTTTTCGGTCGATCGGGACCCCTGAGTCGGTCGACCGATAGTTTGATTTTGATGTTGACCAGACTCCGGATTTTGACCTCGTTCGGTCGACCAGTTTTAGACCTTCGGTAGACCGTTGGGGATTGTGTTTTGAGCGCAGCGGTAGACCGTGTTAGGCGTACGGTCGACCGATTCCTTTCTGGAACCGGTTGATCGAATCACCTCTTCCGGTCGACCGTTTGGGCCCAAGACAGAATTTCTGGATCTCTTTTTGAATGCCAACTTTGTCCACGGAAACCCGTGTCCTCGCCTTGTGCGTGAGCCGGGAGGTGACGGTAGGCGCGTTTCCGCGTTCCTGCCCAGAGACCGTCGTTGGGAAGAGTGTGGGTGTTCGGGACGCGTCACCTCCATGTATGGAGCGTGACTAATGTGTTGGATGGTTTTGACTTATTGTAGTATAGCAGGCCTGAGGGATCGCGGATCCCAATGTTGATGTTTGTGCGGGCACGCAACTGGCGTTGGGTGAGGTGACTACCGGCCTTCGGGATACGGAGGTCGCTGCCCTGCTTTTATAGCGGCGCGGTTGGTGTTTGCGGCTCGTGGAGCCTGATGACCTGGCAGACTTCAGTCTGGACCCGTCCGATGCTGTGCCGGACGTTGTGATGGACCACCGATGTTGTGCCGGTGATGCCGCCGAGGTTGTGCCGGCGATGATGATTGTTGGGCCGAGGCTATTCCGGCTATGTTGATTCCTCGACTGGGCACCTATCGAGATGATGTTGTTATACCTTCCGGGCGACGGCCCCGTTGGTCCCAGTGGCTCCGACCACAGAGATTTGCAGATCTGTATTCTATCGGCGCGCAGGCGTGACAGAGGCTCCCTGCCGAACCCTTGAGTAGTGTAGCTTCGTGTGGGGGGTGCGATGTCGCGTGCTGTAAGGCTGCATGTGCCTGCAGTAGGTCTCCTTGGGAGACCCGATGTTGACTGTCGGACTGATGTCCCGTTTTACCCTTCGGGGGAACTGTTTTACTTTCTGTCGATGCCATGACATGCTACTAGTATGATAGGTTCATTTGTGTAATGCATGCATATAGGTGAGTTGGCATACAAGATTTCCTTCTGGAAACTCAGGCATCGTTGTTATATATTTTTCAGGACCGCAGTAGGTCCAGTTGGGTGGTGATCGGCGGGCACGCGCATTTTGGAGTTGGATCCTCTTCTCGGACCGCTGAGGTCGACATGATTACGTTTTATCTTCTGTTGTTGTTTTGTTGTAATCATGTATCATTTTGACAAACTATGATGTAATTTTGGTGCACCGCTATTTATTTTATGAGAAGTAACAGTTGAAGGGAATGTGTTCTGAAAGTTTTACTTTTAAATGTCAATTATTATGAATTGAATGAGAAATCATTTTGTTCCTTGTTTATGTTATTCGTCTTTTAGAAGTGTTAAGGAAGAGGCTCTTGGTCCTTAACCGTAGAGCTCTAAAAGATATTGGTTTACATAAAACAAAAGATATTCGCAATCATGGTAATTAACATGGAATATTAATTACCGAGTTAAGATTGTCGTGTTGGTCATAGATCATTGTAGCTCTACAAGTGAGTGACAACACGAGTATGCAAAAGAGGAAAATATTACTTTTGTATACTGAATAGACCTAATAAGTAAAATATTATAGAAATGTGTTTCTGTGTCATTAATATTTTATTGTGTCTTTGGTTCTTTGATATGAGACTTATATCTAATCACTTAAGGAATACTTAATTAGATCAGTGTCTTGAACTATCGATCAGTGTAGTGTAAAGGCATTGGTTGGTTAAGTACAACTTTTGTTGGAGAAGATAGTTAGTCAAAAGATTATCATTGCCCCTCTTAATTGAGTGATGATATTAGTGGGCCCCTTGATAAAGCAAAGTTATAATGTGCACAATGTGATTTGAGTTAAGTCACATATTTATAACTAACTTAAAGAGATCAAGAAATGAATACTAATACAAAGATGACACAATACTACTTTGTGTGTATTCTTAATATCATGAGGCAAGGGACGGACACAAGTGGTGCACTCCATCACTAAATGGATCGGGTTTTGGTTCGAGTGGAATTAAGACATCTAACTAATTGGGAGCTATAATGTGTAGCTAGATACCGCTTATAGCTTGTGATATTAAGCTCTTAATATCACTGCCAACTTAGTCTAGATCCTCCCATAGGTCACACCGCAAGAAACCGGGAAACAAGAAGCTTGATTTTTGGTTCATATGATGTGTCAGGTTTCTTATAGAAAATATGACACATGTGGTGAACAAGTAAAATCAATCATGTTATATATAACATAATTAGAATCATGATAAATTCATATGAGATGCATATATTATGGGGTGCAATAATTTATTGTTGCATAGGATAATATATTGCATAAGTTGTGAATTTGCTAAAACCCCCTCAAGTTCAAATTTTGTTGGAAATAAATCCAAAATTTGAAAAAGGCAAAATCGGGTAAAAGTTCGGTAATCCGTTGAGGTTCGGTCGACCGAAAGATCTGTGGATCGGTCAACCGAACATGGAATGGATAGTCATATTTGATTGACCGAACTTGACCAAAGTGCCTGGAACTTTGGTACGGTGTACCGAACCAAAATCGGTCGACCGAATAATGTTAAGTTCCGATATTTTCGGTTAACCGAATGGCACTCGGTCTTAGACGAGAATTCGTCCGATCGGTTAAGGAGAATTTTTCCCTTTAAGAATCGGTCATCCGTCTAGTACTCGGTCAACCAATCGTGACATATTCGGTTAACCGAATGGGTCTCGGTCAACCGAACAGCGATTGATTTTCTGCCTTTGATTATTAAGAGATTAATTTGATTGATGGTTGGATTAGCTCCAAACTTGGTCAAACGTTTTGTGGGTGCATGTAATACATGAAGGAATTAATTTATGAGAGAAAATGTAAAGAAAAATGTGGCTAAAGAATAGCCATGATTAAGAGTAAGATTGGAACCTATAAATAGGTCCTTATTCTCCCTAATTGGGTTACACAATTCAGAAATTATTTTCTCTCCTAATTCATTACTAAAACCCACGAAAATTCTCTTAGTTTTCGAAGTCTTTCGAAGGAGAAATCTCAGAGGCTAAGGAATGGGTTTGTAGCTAGATTCTAAGCTTGTTTGGAGATCGATTGGCTAGCTCATTTCTCTCCAACATTGTTTAGGGTTTCGGTGAACACTCGGAGGCATCCGGCGCAACGGGAAGCGACGATCATCTTCCCCAACGTCTCCGAATCTTCAAGAAGTTTTAGAGAACTTCTAGGTATGAATTTTGGAGTCCCTTGTGTTTGTTTTAATAAGTTTTTGAAACTAGTTGTTAAAACAAACCGATGCATGCATAAATAAATCGAAGAAAATTGTAATAGATCCTTATTATACATGAAAATTCGAAATATATATATGTATAATTAAACATGAAATCCTTAAGGAAACTCAGGCATATAGGTGTGTAATGCATGCATATAGGTGAGTTGGCATACAAGGTTTCCTTCTGGAAACTCAGGCATCGTTATTATATATTTTTCAGGACCGCAGTTGGTCCAGTTGGGTGGTGATCGGCGGGCACGCGCATTTTGAAGTTGAATCCTCTTCTCAGACCGCTGAGGTCGACATGATTACGTTTTATCTTCTGTTGTTGTTTTGTTGTAATCATGTATCATTTTGACAAACTCTGATGTAATTTTGGTGCACCGCTATTTGTTTTATGAGAAGTAACAGTCCCGTCTTTGATTATTGGGTTCCTGTGTCTTGATTATAAATTTTTAAATTTCTGCTGTTTCGGGATGTTACAGTAGTTATCGGAAGACATCGATGTTTGTCGAATAGTACTACAAACAGCTGGATGGAGCACCCGAAAAGAGTTCCCCATTGCAAAAATGGAATGAAACAAGAGTGTTTTTTTGTTTTTGTGATAGTGTTTTATTATTACAAGTGCATGGGGAGCAGGGACAATGGAAAATGCGACCAATGATCAAAGGATTTTAATTTATCTAATTTATGGCAAGGACGCTCTTCTAAAGAATAATTAATGGCATTTAGGTTTATAATGAGTTGAGTCAAAAATTATGACTTCAGGGTACCAATTGGATCTCAGTTGTTCCTTAGTAGATCAACTCACATATGATGAACTTTAGTCAAATCTAGGCGAAGATTGCATGCATACAAGATTTATATGGATATTTTGGGTCAGCGGGCTAAAATTCTCCCTCATTGGTTGATTTAATTTGTAGTTAATAAATTGTTGTAAGTTTGATAAGCACATTGGATTTGTGCCTCTATCAACTCTCTTAGTACTCTTATAAAAATGACGATTCTCTTCCAAATTGGTTCATATGCAAGAGAACAATGTTATTGTCTTTAAGAGACAATGCAAACTAGGTAGTTGGTACATAAAGGCCACCCAACTCGGATGTGGAAATTGCATCATATCGTTATGGTTAATGTATGATTGTAGATACCAAGTGTAACGGCCTGAACTTGGACAAGTGCTTATCTGCTCAAACCCGGTGCATTTATACGATTCACGATCATGACCGCTACGTAATCTGATATTTAATCCATTTGTTAGATTCATAAGTAATCTGAAAAATATAATCAATAATTTATGAGCTCGACAGTCCACAAGTACCAACCGTCAATCAACCAGAATTATAACCATGTGGAAAATACGGAATATAACGTTCAATCAATGAGCACAATCAAGAGACATGCATCACAAACAATATGCATGCATAACAATCGGGAACCCCCATTTGGATTCGATCACATCTTGTGTTTCTGAATCTATCAATTAGTCGGACGCACACCTGATAGTTCCACACTAACAACATGCAATCATTTCCTCTCTCGGGTGACTTCACGCTGCCTGCTAGGTAGCTCTTTCCTAAATGACCCAGTCAGAAACATACACACAGTCACATGACATGTCGGCTGAAACACCACCATGCATACCAATAAATTCAATATCGATATTCAACATGCATACAACTACGAATATCAAGAGATACAAACATGACATGAAACTGAAGAATAACGAATTAGTACTTGCATGTCTCGCAATCACAACCTTAATTTCACGAATCACATCCAAACTCCATCAATTTCCTTTATATTTCTTTCACCATAAATACCTCAAAGTTAACCCAAAAACCGAACCTCATTCACCCAACATGTTCTTCGTCTCTTCACAACCTTCTCTCTCACGAGTCACTCATCCTTCACTTCACGAGTCACTCCACCTCTCTCTTCCCCAGCTTTCCAACTCACGAGTCACCCCCACATCTTTCTTCTCTCACGTTGAAGTAAAGAATTTCTGACCAGATAAACACCATTTAACACTTATATATAATTTACTTTTACTCCACCTTCATATCCTCCAATTACCTCCTAACACCCCCTCTTCTACACCACCATCCCAACCTTTCCATCCTCGGAAGGTCAAGCAGCCTCTAACCCCCTTCTAATCCAGTTAGCTTCTCTAATTAAGGTTTAAGGTTCTAACACTAACTAAGTGAGTCGATATAAGCGTAACTCTTCGGAACCATGTAACACAAACTCTTAATCAACAAAAGTGCCTTAGAAATAACATGTCCAACTAATCAAAAGAAGAAAATCTTGTCAATGGTAATTTTGGGAAAATTTGAAGAATTTAACGATCTTTGGGTAGTGTTTGGATGTGCGGTTTTGTAGATCAAGATTCTACAATAATCTCATTTTCTCTCTGCAACCACCAAACACTCCAAACCCATATCAAAATTCTTGAAAAGCTCGGGAAAGAAGTTTTTCCAGAATCTAAGTATGGGTTTGGGTAATCTTTATTTACAATATTAGTCTATTTGAAATAAGATTTGTGAGGGTAAAATTGACTTTTCTCACAAATGTCAAAAATCTTAATTAGGAGATAAGGTTTTGTGATATGTCCTAACCTTTTGGGATAAGAATCCAGATTCTGGGAACATTTTAAATTATGTTTATTTCCCATTAGAATCCAGAACAAAAAATTGCACATCCAAACACCTTTAGAAGAATAAAAAAATTTAAAATTACAATAAATATGGTTAGAGAATAGTCTTGCATCGGTTAAAATGAAGACTTTCTCTTAGTTATAAATTGTAGGATTTCTCCGTTCATAACCAATTTGTTTTGAATTGGATACCACACTTCAACGTTGTATAAGAACCAGAAACACTTAACGACTGACTTGACACATCCACCCTTATTGTTATCCACACGTAGAAACAGAGGGAAAAAAATCTCAGTCACGCGTACAGAAGAGTGTTAGACAATAATCACACATCGATTAAAATGAAGTTTTTCTCACGAGTTATAAGTTGTTAAATCATTCCGTTTATATTCAATTGGGTTTGAGTTGCCACACTTTCTAATTACGTAAATCGAAAATCTAACTAAAAGCTACTGCCATCCAGCACTCCACTTTAATGTCCATGTCCACAACTCCACAAGCAGTTGCAAAGTAAGTAACTACATGTTGATGCAACACCTACGGTTAATTCCAAACCAACACAATAGTGAAACGTGGAAATCAAGAGAAAGAGAGTGGTTGGAGCAGGGGATGCAGGAATATAACCACAGCTACAAACATCTGCAGGTGGATAAGATCTTATCCTCAACAGTAGAATTATGAGAGACCCCACATTTCACCAAATCTACCCACAAAATATATTATCTAGTACCTTATAATATCTAATCATCATCATCATCAAAGACTCGAACTACACACCTATTCTAGCTACTTGTGCCAATATTATTACATGATTTTCCTCCCAACATTAGGGCTCTGAAATTAATGATATTTAATATTGTTAAGTTAGTTGGTCTGCTGCTTCTTTAAAATCTAAGTACTTGGTGAAAAATAATTTAAGTACTTGGTGTCAACTTGTAGGCAAAAAGAAGAAGAGGGGGTGAGTTATTAATCTGTTGTCTAAACTATTGAACACCTCCAGATTATTATACGTGTTTGTGCATCAATTATATTGGTAGAAGTGGACTTTAGTCGATCAGCTAATTACTTTGTACCATGTAAAATTTACATTATCTGATGTTTCTCTGAAACTCAAGCATGCAGATCGAAGTTATCAAACTAAACCGTTATGTTGTATTCATATACTTTCATTTTTAACATATTATATTGATTACAAGTCTCACACTGACATCACTTGTTTGGTCTTGGGACATGTTTTCTTGGTTTCAAATAGGATTAATCACACAGTTATTGATCTTATTTTATATGGATGAGAGAAAGATAAAGTGATGTGGAACTCACTTATTCATGGAATCATGGTCAATAGAACATTATCTTCTTAATTATCGTCATCATCATAATCCAATTATGAAAGATTAAGGATCATCGATCATGACTTGGTTGTAGACAAAGACAGACATCGAAGTGGTTGAGCTTCCAATTTCAAAAGGTACACGTTTGTTAATATCGACAAAAAAATCAAGCAGTAATGTGTCGACATGGACCAAGCTTACAAATGCAGGCAAGTTCGATTATGTATAAATAAAGCTATTTTGTTTTTGTTTTTTGTTTTTTAATAAGAATTATCTACTTTATTCTACCAAAAGTTGTAACTAATCTACGTCTGGCACGCTGTAGTTGGGATTCAATTGCTCATCTCTCAACTATTTTAAGACTAAATATCTATCAATTAGACTAATTTTGATTTTATTAATATTCCAAAACAACTTATTCTTCACGTCTAAAGTAATTTCTTAATTGATAGCTTTTGAGTAAGCGTCTTAGGTATATATGTTGATTTTGTTGTTAACGTATAATATGGTAATAAAAGGTAGTGTCTGAAATTAATATCCGGTGGGTCCATATCTAGGATTAATTTGGAAATATATGTGACGTATGTTCTTATCCTTATCTTTAGTCATATTAAAAAAATGATGCACTCCCTTTCTCGTATTATTGCCTATTTGCATATATGGAAACAATGTCATCAACTTTTGGAAATGGTAATCTTATGAAGTCGGCAAACATACTTGTCGATGTATTATTTGTTTTAGAATCATGATCACCGTCGTATCTACAAATTGCATTGCAATGAAGAAAATAAAATGATCATGAATTTACGAAAAATTTAGTAATGCTTTAATCGTATTATCATTTGGTATTGTCTAGTGTGTAAGCATAAAGATCATACAAGTTTTGGTTGAATCATAATTCCTAAAGTTTAATGACCCGATTAAGGCTCCTTATTGTAGTCCATTAAAAATGAAAAATGTCACCTGTTGGTGGTTTTTTAATGTAAATGTGGGAGAAATATATATATATATCTTAATTAGTTTGATTGGTTTGCCATCTTTTGAAATTCAGGGCACGACAAAATACAACTTTCTTTCCAAGAGTTTCACTTCAAATTTTAAAACAACTCTTGTTAGTTTTTTCGTAGGGAACTCGTTTTTGTTGTTCGAAGGAAAGGTTTGTATTTTCAACATCTATTCAGCATCCACTGTCTTATTTGCAGGTGTAGCTTTCAGTAGGGTAATGGTGCTTAGCAAGGGAAGACTAACTCGAAGAAAATTTAGAATATTTGTGGAACACACAAAAAAAAACATTAAACAACATGCTTATCATGAAGTTATAGTTACTCAAGGTTTTCTAGTCGGCCTGTACGGCAAAACAATAATTAAGTATTAACGATTTCTTAACCAAGTGAAGCTAATCCAGTTACACGATTTTTAATTTTAAAATAGACAAGATCAATAATCGACCCTCAGTAATAACATGTCTTATCGTGGGTTTAGATAGAATAAAGTATATAATTATTGTATTAAAATACATATTAACAATATCTTCAAGCCGACTCCTTAGCTAATAAGCTATTAACTATATCAATACCTGCAAAAAGATTATGGGTTTAGTAACAACAAACTCCTCGATTTGAGTCTCACATCGAACGGGAAACGAAGATTACTTTCATTCCTTGGGGATGATACGGTGGAAAAAATATTGGGTTTTTTGCTTTCGTACCTATCAAAACATTGTTAATTGACGACCATGATTCGGAGAAAATTGGTCACGTACGTATCAAAAACAATATAATTGATCTCATACTCATCAGTTACGGTGGGGTCTACATTCGTTAACTTTTCCGTAACGTCCTGTGATTTATCAACAAGGTTTTGCTAATATCCACTAGGTATGAAGATTTAGTAACGTCCAGCTTGGAGTATTTGTGTCAGGTTGGGTGCACCACTGGGTTGGGATTTTAATTTGTAATTGCGGTCGGTGGAAATGGTAGTATGGATTTTAATTTGTAATTGCGGTCGGTGAAAAAAGAATAAGAAAATATTAATTTTTTTGCTAATATCAACGAGCACCAAATGGAAAGATTTGAGTGGTGGTAGTATGGATTTGCTACGTAGCACCTAATAATTTTTTGATACGGTGGGTGGCTAACAATCTTCTTGAGTAAAAATGCAAATGGTAACCAATTATTCGAGTATCTGTTTTGAAAATTAAAAATTAGGTGGCATTCGCTGAAGAAGTTATTACCAAATAAAAATTCGAATTAGAATTGATTTATAAAACATTATTGACTTCAAATTGGGATATAAATTTGAATATAAGTTAAATCATATCTAAATGTCCAGAAATACTAATTTTCGCATCCTATATACACGTGGTGATCAATATTTTATATGACGAGTTAATTAAAAACCAAGTTATTCTTTTATAATATAAATATAATAGAAAGCACAAACAAATTAAAAAATAAATTTCTTAAAGAATATTTTCAAAATATTTAAGATTATAAAACAAAAGATATATAAATATATGTCATAAGAATTTGAAGATTATCCAAACTAAAATCAGAATTTGAAAATTTTCAAATTTAGATATAAAATTGGTAACTTATAAAAAAATGGATTAAAATTTGAATTTGGTATATGTTTATTTGGTATTTGAATTCAGACACATGTTATATCCTACTGGAATTTATTTGTTTGCATAATCCACAAACTGCAATCCATCCATCCCAAAGCGAGGATCGTTGTGGGATCCAGTGATATTTTTTTCATTACCAAAATATTGAGATTGCACATAAGTAAACAGACTTCAGGAATCAGGAGTCTTCATTTTTAACTTCACTTGCTTTGTTTAATCTAAATTACCCTACCACCCTATGTAATTGAGTAATTCCACCATCCCAAAACTTCTCCAAATGCAAGTTCACCTGCTTAATTCCCAAATCCCAATCTTATTTATGACTCTTATCCCTACAGGCTAGAGATTAGACGGGTAGACACCTTATGTCTATCCCTGTTGGTCCAACTACGAGGGGATGGAGTGAGATTCAAGTTCAAGTTTCATTATAATAATATGTGGTTGACGGGATACGAATTCATAATTTATGTTTATAATTGTTGAAATAAACGAAGAAATCCACAGTAAAGATCTTCCTCAGATCTCAGCTCAGGCTCAGCCGGCATCCTTGCCATCATAGCCTCAATCCAAGGAGAAATCTGGCCGTTGCTAAACCCACAAAGGAAATCTCTAATGTCAATCATCAATTCCACAATACCCGCCAATCAAGCACAATAGGAAACATTGTAACGGTCCTCTCAAGGATCTCGTATATATATCTCATCTGTAATTCAAACAAATACAACAATACAAAAACATACCCGTTTCTCTCCATTGTTTTCTACATGGTATCAGAGCGTCGTGTAACGATCTCAGGCAGCTCAAACTCATCATAGATCGGTCTGGGGTCTCGGATATCTCGAGATTCTTCACAGACCAGGTCCTTTTTTTCCCCACAAAAACAAAAAACCACCACAAAACTGAGAAAAGATGACCTCGCTAGGTCTACCGGAGGGCAACATGAGCCAGAGGCTCGTGTCGCAACTACTCAACGGCAACAACTTTCTCTCTTGGGCGCGGGCAGTCACTCTGTCCCTCAGCGGCCGAGGGAGACTCGGCTTCATCACTGGGAAACTCAAAAAACCAACCGGAGAAGGCTCTGAAGCCAAACAAGAGGAGTGGAACTCCAATAATGATCTGGTGATGTCATGGCTCCTGCAATCAATGGAACCCAACATTGCAGAGATCTTCATGTACTCCACCACAGCACAAGAACTATGGGAGGCAGCTCAGACCCTTTATGGTAAACAAAAAAACTTTGCTCACATTTTTAAACTCAAACATGACATTGCGCAGACCAAACAAGGCAAAAGCTCTGTCACCGACTACGTCGGGACACTCAAAGGCAAATGGGACGAGCTAGGGATTTATGAACCACCCAGCTCGGATCCAGTAACGATTCAGACAAGGCAAGACCAAAACCGTGTATACCAGTTCCTGTTGGGACTCGATTCAAGTTTCGAGCAACTAAGAAGTCAAATCCTCATGTCAACGGAGTTGCCTCCGCTCACGACAATCATCGCAACGGTCCAAAACGAAGAATCCAGAAGAAAAACAATGGCGCAACCACAACAAATCACATCAGAAAACCACGCCTTCGCAGCCTCAAAACCGGATCAAAACCAAAACACGAGGAAAAGGTATGGTAATAAACCACATGAAACTTGCGATAACTGTAAAAAAGCAGGTCACACACGAAACAACTGCTGGTTCTTGTTTCCCCACCTCCGACCACCACGCGACAGAGAAAGAAGAGGAGATGAGAAGAGGGATGGACAAAACCACGGAGGCGGCGGCTTCGCCGGCCAAAACCCGAGCGGATCTGGCGGCGGCCACTCAGCCTCTTTTTCTCTCGCAAACCCTAGCTTCGGTGGAGAAACCACAAATGAGAGGTATGGAAACAAATCCGGATCCTCCAGTTTTTATACGCAGGCATCACAATCGGGTATTCCACCACCCGACCACATATGGCGCCGACCCGAAACCGGATCCGGATCTCACCCGGGTGCAACCACTGATCCGAACTATTTGAAAGAGTTGGTGGCCCACCTCAGCGACGTTTTGCACAATCAACCCACACAAACAGGTAATCATCAAGGTATGCATACATCTTTGGTTAATTGCCTTCAAGTCCAGTCTCAACATAACCTATCTAAACCTATGTGGATTATTGATTCTGGCGCAACTGATCACATGACTGGTAATCCTAACATGATTAGAAATATTCAAGCAACCACATCCCTATTAAATAAATTTGTTACTGTTGCAAATGGAAATCAAGTAGAGATTAAAGGATTAGGAGATACAAATCTATTAAATAACATTGAAAAAGTCCTCTATATGCCTAATCTTGATGCTAATCTCCTATCGGTTGCCAAAATTACAAAAAACATAAACTGTAATGCTATTTTCTCACCTTGTGATGTGACCTTTCAGGATCGTACCACAGGAAGGATGATTGGTAGAGGAATCTTGACCAATGGACTCTACGCTTTCGATCCTTCAAAAATAGGATGCTATACCGCAAATTTTTCTAAACAGGATCTTTGGCACCAACGCATGGGACATCCATCCCACGCTGTTTTGAAAAAACTCTTTCCTAACAGTAGACTTAATTTATTATGTGATGTTTGTCGTTTCTCAAAGCAAACTCGCCTTCCTTTTTATAACTCTGAAAATAAGATAGGTCAGCCTCTCGAGATGATACATTCAGACATTTGGGGGCCCGCCCCAATTGAATCTCATGACAACTTTAGATATTTTGTTACATTTATTGATGATTTTTCCCGTACTACATGGCTATACTTGCTAAAAACAAAATCAGAAGTTTTTAGAGTTTTTTGCGAATTTGTGCCATTTGTTGAAAACATGTATAATGCTAGGATTAAAATTCTTAGGTCCGATAATGGTTCGGAATACACTAGCAATGATTTCCAAAATTTTCTAAAAACACATGGAATTTTTCATCAAACCACATGCATTAATACCCCTGAACAAAATGGTGTTTCTGAAAGAAAGAATCGTCACATCTTAACTGTCACAAGATCTTTATTACTTCAAAATAATGTTCCCAAACCATTTTGGTCTGATGCTGTTCTAACTGCTACTTACCTTATTAATCGTCTTCCTAGCTACACTCTTGACAATAAACAACCACTAGAACTCCTTTACAATCGGAAAATGCATGTTGACCATCTTAGAATTTTTGGATGTGTTTGTTTTGTTCATAAGCCTCGTTCCGACAAATTAGATTGTAATTCTATTAAAACTATTTTTCTTGGATACTCTGTTCAGAAAAAGGGATACAAATGTTATGATCCCAACAAATGTAAAATGTATATTTCCAGGGATGTATCCTTCTTTGAGACTGAACCCTACTTCAAACCAAGCAAAGCCCCCAATGATCAAGAAAATTCAGGAACCAATGGAGTTCTCCCAGAAGCCTTCTTTCCTCCTGAAAACAATACTCAACCAAGGGAAAATGAAGACAACAACGAAGAAGAAGACAATCACAACCTCAATACCAATGATGATGAACCTCTTGTTCGAAGATCCAACAGACGCACCCAAGCTCCAAGTAGACTTCAGGACTATGTGACCTACAACGTCGCATATCCGATCCAAAAGTTTATTTCTTATCAAGCGTTTAAACCATCCTATCGTGCCTTTTTAAATCAATTAGATAGTCATAAAGAACCTAGGTTCTATCATGAAGCAGTTAGTCATCCCGAATGGCTTCAGGCCATGAAAGATGAATTAAATGCTTTAGAAAATAATAAAACTTGGACTATAGTACCATTAGAAAAAGGGATTAGACCAGTAGGCTGCAAATGGGTTTATAAGATAAAATACAACAGTAACGGCTCCATCGAAAGATACAAGGCTCGTCTAGTAGCCAAAGGATATACTCAAACCTATGGGATAGATTATCAAGAAACATTCGCCCCTGTAGCAAAAATGAACACAGTTCGGGTCCTTCTCTCTATAGCGGTCAATAAGGGTTGGAACCTTTATCAAATGGATGTAAAGAATGCATTCCTCCAAGGTACTCTCGAGGAAGACGTTTATATGACACCTCCTCCAGGCATCATCACAGGTAAGAATCAGGTTTGTAAGCTTCATAAATCCATCTATGGATTGAAGCAATCACCCCGCGCCTGGTATGCCAAAATTAGTCATTCTCTTATCATTTATGGTTTTTCAAAATGCTCCGTAGATGCATCCATATTCATAAAACAACATAATAACAACACCACCATAGTACTTATTTATGTTGATGACATCATTATCACAGGGGACAATGATGAACATATAACCTTAGTCAAACAATATTTAAAAAACAAATTTGATATAAAAGACCTCGGACACTTGAAGTACTTTCTGGGTATAGAATTTGCATACTCAAAAGGGGGTTTATTCTTGTCTCAAAGAAAATATGTTCTAGATTTACTTAAAGAAACTGGAAAAATTGGATCTAAACCTGCCCACACACCTCTTGAGACTAATCGCAAGGTTGGACCAACTGATGGTGAACCAATCAAAGATATAGCCCAATATCAAAGACTAGTAGGAAAACTCATCTATCTGACTGTAACTAGACCTGACATAACACATGCTGTAAGTATAGTTAGTCAATTCATGCATGCACCTTACACTCATCACTTAGTCATAGTGGATAGAATTCTTCACTACCTTAAAAAAACTCCGGGTCAAGGCCTTCTGATGAAACAAAATAACTCTAACACCATTTTAGGATACTCTGATGCAGATTGGGCTGGGAGTCATGATCGAAAATCTACCACGGGATTTTGCACTTTTGTTGGAGGGAACCTTGTCACCTGGCGAAGCAAGAAGCAAAATGTGGTTGCTAGGTCAAGCGCTGAAGCTGAGTATCGAGCTATGGCATCCACCGCTAGCGAACTCATTTGGCTGAAGCAACTCCTTAAAGAACTAAAACAGCCCTATCATGAGCCCATAAAGATGTTCTGCGACAACAATGCAGCTCGCCACATAGCTACCAACCCCGTTTTTCACGAAAGAACAAAACACATTGAAGTAGATTGTCATTTCGTTCGAGAGAAAGTTCAAGCAAAAATAATTGATGTCCCCTACGTCCACAGTAAAGAGCAACTGGCAGATATCTTTACAAAAGCAGTAGATCAACAACATTTTGAAGACATACTCCACAAGTTAGGTTCCTCCAATCTATTTCGGAATCAACTTGAGGGGGAGTGTTGAAATAAACGAAGAAATCCACAGTAAAGATCTTCCTCAGATCTCAGCTCAGGCTCAGCCGGCATCCTTGCCGTTGCTAAACCCACAAAGGAAATCTCTAATGTCAATCATCAATTCCACAATACCCGCCAATCAAGCACAATAGGAAACATTGTAACGGTCCTCTCAAGGATCTCGTATATATATCTCATCTGTAATTCAAACAAATACAACAATACAAAAACATACCCGTTTCTCTCCATTGTTTTCTACAATAATTAAATTATCCCTTACAGCTAATGAAAATAGGACCCTGATTACGACTGGTGTAAGAAAACTGAATTATACCAATTTAATGTGGGCTAATAGTTAAATTCTAAGACGAATGGAATACAAATACTTGAATTCGAATAATACATTTCCATGTGTTTATATTATCTTTTAAAATAAATAATCCCCCCCCCCCCCCCCCCCCGGTTGGCCAAATCAGCCATCCACCTGGTCGCTTAATTACCTTTCTTTGTGTTTTTACACACTGTAGACGTCTACGAATCCGTTCGGCAAGCGGATTTGAGATATACTCCAACAATTATATACCACTAGTTATAACATTTTACAAATTTAATGTAGGATAAAACTTAAAATTCTAAGTTGGGTGACATTGACATGCAAATACTTGAATTTGAATAATTCATTTCCATGTGTTTATCTTTTAAAATAAAGAATTACCTATCGACTTGTTCGGTTTCAATGTGAAATGAACATGACCATTAGTTTAGTACAACTTGAAGTTGGATTTGAGAAAGAGCCCATCATATTCTCATTATTGGGCTTCAATTACCACTACCCAACAGATAGATCATAGAAGAGTCAGGCCTATTAATCAAGTGATGATACGTCCATAGCAATTGTATAATATCGAGTTTTTTTAATTTAAACTATTTTCGAAAGTACCCTACAATGTCAAGCAATATCTTCACAAGTCCAATGTATGTGGTTTACTGGAGGCAATGTTGAAACAAACCAAAAGAAGCAAGATATGGACGTTGAAGAAACATACCTTATATGAGTTCCAATCAAGCAAATCATGCGTATCCGATCCAGCACATATGTAATGTATTCTAACAGCTCCATAACTAGTATGGAACGTATTCTACTATATAACACTCATGTAAAACCCTAAAATAAAATAATAACAAATTCTTTCTCAACTGTTCAAATTAACATGGTACCAGAGTGTGCGTTCTGAGAAGAAGAAAAAATACACACCCAAAACCCTACACCCAAACCCGGCCTCAGAGGCTTCCCTGAGCTCATCACCGGCCGGCAAGCTAGGCGGTTGCGACCGCTGTCGCCCTCCACTCCTAGCTATGACAAACAACGGTGGTGAATCGCAACGTCTCACCACACAACTCCTCAATGGGACAAATTTCCTCACCTGGGCGCGCGCCGTCTCCCTATCCCTCCACGGCAAAGGGAAGTTCAGCCACCTCACTGGGAAGACCATCAAACCCACAGAACAAGGAAGCGAGGCAAAGCAGGAGGAGTGGCAAAACACCGACCACCTTGTGATGTCCTGGCTACTACAATCCATGCAACATCAGATCGCGGAAATCTTCATGTACAAGAATAGCGCCAAAGAACTATGGGACTCCGTCCATGAACACTATGGTAAGCAACAAAACTTTGTGCATATATTTAAACTCAAACAAGATCTTTCGCATATCAAACAAAACCAAAAATCTGTGACCGAATACCTCGGCATGCTGAAACGAACATGGGATGAACTTGCTATCTATGAGCCACCCACCAAAGATCCCGAAAATCATACAAGCAAGAACCGAGCAAGATCGTATTTATACGTTTCTTGTTGGGTTGGATTCAAGCTACGAGGCGCTCAGATCGAACATCCTCATGGCGCCGGAACTCCCCACCTTCTCGACCATTATAGCGATGGTTAACGGGAGGAAACTCTCCGGAAAAACCACACCGCTCAGTCGGACACCCCCCACGAAAATCAAGTGTTTGTCGCTGCAAAAAACACCGCAAACACTCTCGACAAAGGTAAAAACAAATTCGGAAATAAAATCAACGAATATTGCAATAACTTTAAGAAACAGGGACACAATCGGTCTACGTGCTACTTCCTCTACCCGCATCTCCGACCATCTAAAGACGGCTCAGAGAGGAGGGGGGAGAGAAGTGGCGGCCACACAAGCTCTAGCAGGAGAGGCGGAGGCGACACTCCAGGAGGAAACCCTAGCAACCAAGGAGAAGGAATGAAATGGGGTTCAATCGGGTCCGCGTCGGATCAACGCGAGTTTTATAGCGTGAATGGTGGAGGATCCGACCCGTTTGCCTACCCGGACCCAACGGTGACCGGTTCTACAAATGCACCAGATCCAACCCAGCTCAGCTCTTTCCTGACCCACTTGAACACTTTTTTTGCAAACCAACACCCCAAATAAAGGTAATTGCTCAGGTATGAATACTTTCTTGAATAAATACAATGCTTGTTTTTCAGTAAATAATGATTATAGTTGGATTATTGACTCCGGTGCAACGGATCACATGACAGGAACCCTTCCCTGATTAATAACGTAAAAACTAGTTTAAGTTTTTTGAATAAATTTGTCACTGTTGCTGATGGAGACAAAGTACAAATTAAGGGCACTGGAGAAGTGCAATTCTTAGATATAAAATACCTGAAAATGATTTGTATGTGCCTAATTTCGACTCTAATCTCTTGTCTGTTGCCAGACTCACGAAAAATTTGAATTGCAATATTATCTTCACACCTTTTGATGTAACCTTTCAGGATCGTACAACAGGGAGGACGATTGGTAGCAGGAAACTCGTCAATGGACTTTACGTGCTTGAAACTCAACCAAAAGGGTTAATTGCTAAAAATCCTACACATGATACTTGGCACCAAAGAACGGGACACCCATCTCACACAGTTTTACAAAAATTATTTCATTCTTTTAAACATGAATTATCTTGTGATGTGTGTCGATTGTCAAAAGAAACTAGACTTCCGTTTTATGCTTCTGAAAATAAGACAGGTCGTGCTCTCTAATTTATTCACTCGGACATATGGGGACCTGCTCCCGTAGAATCCTATAATGGGTTCAAGTACTTTATTTCGTTTATTGATGATTTCTCACGTACAACTTGGTTATATTTGTTAAAAGCTAAATCTGATGTTTTTTTGGTTTTTTGTGAGTTTGTAGCCTTTGTCGAAAACTTGTTTAATTCTAAAATTTAGATACTTAGATCCGATAACGGATTCGAGTATATTAGTAACAACTTTCAAGGTTTTTTGAAGCAAAAATGAATTTTTCATCAAACCACGTGCATAAACACCCCTGAACAAAATGGTATTTCCGAACGAAAAAATCATCATCTTTTGAATGTTACTCGCTCTCTGCTTTTTTAAAATCATGTCCCAAAACATTTCTGGTCAAATGCTATTTTAACTGCCACTTACATTATAAATCGTTTACCTAGTTCAACAATTCAAAACAAACAACCATTAGAAATCTTACACGGCAAACAAATAGCCTTAATCATCTTCGAATTTTTGGTTGTACTTGTTTTGTTGACAGGAAGCGTCTGGACAAGTTTGATTATAACTCCATCAAATGTATTTTTAGGTTACTTTGTCAAAAAAAGGGTACAAATGTTATGACCCCATAAATTGTAAATTTTATGTCTCTCGTGATGTATCCTTCTTTGAAAATATTCCATAGTTCAACGATCATCACAATCCTTCCGCTGCACCCAAAGCTCCTCTACCGATCGCCGATGTCTTCGACACCACCACACCACCAACTCAGGTAGTTGACACCCCTCCGCTAGAGGAACTTGAGACACCTATACAAGTGGGCGACCAAGGGGGTGATGATGAAGGTATTCCTCCAAGGAGGACCACCCGTCCTGAAGGGAATGTGTTCTAAAAGTTTTACTTTTAAATGTCAATTATTATGAATTGAATGAGAAATCATTTTGTTCATTGTTTATGTTATTCGTCTTTTAGAAGTGTTAAGGAAGAGGCTCTTAGTCCTTAACCGTAGAGCTCTGAAAGATATTGGTTTGGATAAAACAAAAGATATTCGCAATCATGGTAATTAACATGGGACATTAATTACCGAGTTAAGATTGTCGTGTTGGTCATAGATCATTGTAGCTCTACAAGTGAGTGACGACACGGGTATGCAAAAGAGGAAAATATTACTTTTGTATACTGAATAGACCTAACGAGTAAAATATTATAGAAATGTGTTTCTGTGTCATTAATATTTTACTGTGTCTTTGGTCCTTTGATATGAGACTTATATCTAATCACTTAAGGAATACTTAATTAGATCAGTGTCTTGAACTATCGATCAGTGTAGTGTAAAGGCATTGGTTGGTTAAGTACAAATTTTGTTGGAGAAGATAGTTAGTCAAAAGACTATCATTGCCCCTCCTAATTGAGTGATGATATTAGTGGGCCCCTTGATAAAACAAAGTTATAATGTGCACAATGTGATTTGAGTTAAGTCACATATTTATAACTAGCTTAAAGAGATCAAGAAATGAATACTAATACAAAGATGACACAATACTACTTTGTGTGTATTCTTAATATCATGAGGCAAGGGACGGACACAAGTGGTGCACTCCATCACTAAGTGGATCGGGTTTTGGTTCGAGTGGAATTAAGACATCTAACTAATTGGGAGCTATAATGTGTAGCTAGATACCGCTTATAGCTTGTGATATTAAGCCTTTAATATCACTGCCAACTTAGTTTAGATCCTCCCATAGGTCACACCACAAAACTGGGAAACAAGAAATGAGGATTTTGAGTTCATAAGATGTGTCGGGTTTCATGTAGAAAATATGACACATGGGGTGAACAAGCAAAATCAAAATTATGTTGTGATTAATAACATAATTAGAATCTAAATTAAATTCATATGTGATGTAAATATTATGGGGTGTAATGATTGATCATTACATAGGATAATATGTTACATAAGTTGTGAATTTACTACTAATCCCGAAATGTCAAATTTTGTAGGGGTTAAACCGAAATTTGACAAGTCTGCAGCACAGTGCACAAACGGTCGACCGCTAAACAGTAAACGGTCGACCGGATGTGGGACGGTCGACCGCAATATTGCACGGTCGACCGGATGTGTGTACATCGTAACAGGGATTTCGCCTGTTCGTTTTCGGTCGACCGAATTTATCGGTCGGTCGACCGAACATTGTGATGAAATATTTTAATGTTGCGAACGGTCGACCGAGTGTCTAAACGGTCGACCGAAACCAGGTCTAAACGGTCGACCGGACCTCGCAGACGGTCGACCGGTCAGACGGTTTTATGCAGAATTAATTTAAGAATTAATTAGATCATGCATGGAATTGGTCCATAATTGATTTAATTCGTGGCTAAGATTATTTATTAATAAATAATGGATGGTTAGATGGAATTTTGCATGGAATCATGGGCAAGAGGTTGCACATGAATAGGTAATTTGGAGAGAACCTATAAATACAAGGTTATCTCATTACCTCCTTAATTAATTCATTATTTTTCTTATGCAAAATCTCTCTCCATAATTCTCCACGAAAATTCCTTAATTCTTAAGTTTAGTTTAGTTCTTCAGAGGTCATCTTCTAAAGGGAACTAAAGAGGGGTTAGTAATTAGATTCTAAACCCAATCGGAGATTGAGAGACTAGCTTCCCTCTCTCCGATCTTGTTTAGAGTTTGGTGAATACTCGGAGGCATCCGGCGCAGCGAGGAGCATCCCAATCGTCTCCGAATCTTCGAGAAGTTTTAGAGAACTTCTAGGTATGAATTTCGGAGCTCCTTCATGTTTGTTTTAATAGAGTTTTTGAAACTAGTTTGTTAAAACAAACCGATGCATGCAATAAATTCTAGAAAATTGATCCTTATTATACATGAAAATTCTAAAAATATATATGTATAATTAAACATGAAATCCTACACGTCCTACTCATCCACCACCTCGACTCCAAGATTATGTGGTATCTCACGTAACCTATCCTATCGAGGACTACTTGTCCTACTCTCAAATAAAACCCACCTACTATGCTTTCAATTTTCATGAAGCTAGTCAACACCCCAAGTGGATTAAGGCTATGGAGGATGAATTAAAAGCTCTAGAAACCAACAAAACATGGAGTCTTGTTATTACCCCAAAGGAAATAAAATCAGTAGGCTGTAAATGGGTTTATAAAATAAAGTACAACAGTGATGGCAGTATAGAACGATTTAAAGCCCGGTTAGTTGCAAAATGGTACACTCAAACTTATGGGTTAGATTACCAAGAAACGTTTGCTCGAGTTGTAAAGATGAACATTGTTCGTGTTCTCCTCTCTATACCTGTTAATTCTGGACGGAACCTCTTCCAAATGGATGTTAGAAATGATTTTTGCAGGGCAACTTTGAAGAAGAAGTCTATATGACTCCTCCCCCAAGTTACAAATCCGATCCAGACAAGGTATGCAAACTCCATAAGTCCATATACGGACTTAAACAATCTCCACGCGCATGGTATGCTAAACTCAGTCACTCTCTTCTACTTTATGAGTTCTCTAAAAGTTTTGCTGATGCTTCTATGTTCACTAAACACAATCATAAAACCACTATAATTTTCTTAGTATATGTGGATGATATTATAATAACCGGAAACAATGATGAAGAAATTTCCTTAGTGAAACTTTACCACAAATCTAAATTTGATATTAAAGATCTAGGCATCATGAAATACTTTCTTGGAATTGAAATTGCGCACTCAAAAAAGGAACTATTTTTATCCTAAAGAAAATACATTCTAGATCTGTTACATGAAACTGGGAAAATAGGGTCTAAACCAGTCAACACCCCGATCGAGACAAATCAGAAAGTTAGTCTGATTGACGATGAACCAGTTCAAAACATAAGTCAATTCCAGAGATTGGTTGGCAAACTCATCTACCTCACAGTCACTAGACCTGACATCACCTATGTCGTTAGCGTAGAGAGCCAATTTATACATGCACCTTACAAAGGTCATCTAGAGATCGTTGACCGGATCCTATCCTATCTTAAAAAAACTCCGGGTCAATGTCTTTGGATGAAAAGAAACAACTCTAATACAATTGTTTGTTACTCTGATGCAGATTGGGCAGGAAGTCACGATCGAAAATCCACCACCGGATTTTGTACATTCGTTGGGGGAAACTTGGTCACATGGAGAAGTAAAAAACAAAATGTAGTTGCTAGATCAAGTGCTGAAGTCGAGTACCGTGCAATGGCCTCCACAACAAGTGAGCTAATTTGACTCAAACAACTCCTCAAAGATACGAACATAAGCAACCAAAATCCCATACAAATATTTTGTGACAATAATGCTGCAAGACACATCGCCTCCAATCCTGTTTTCCATGAATGAACAAAGCACATTGAAGTAGATTGTCACTTCATCCGTGAGAAAATCCAAGCAAAAGAAATCGAAGGTCCCTACGTCCAAAGCAAAAATCAATTAACAGACATCTTCACCAAAGCACTCGACCAACGACACTTCCAAAACATTCTTGGCAAGTTGGGCTCCTTCAACATCTTCCGGAGTCAACTTGAGGGGGAATGTTGAAACAAACCAAAAGAAGCAAGATATGGATGTTGAAGAAACATACCTTATATGAGATCCAATCAAGCAAATCATGTGTATCCGATCCAGCACATATGGAATGTATTCTAACGGCTCCATAAGTAGTATGGAATGTATTCTACTATATAACACTCATGTAAAACCCTAAAATAAAATAATAACAAATTCTTTCTCTACTGTTCAAATTAATAGGCAACATGTATAGAAGAGTAAACAAAGACTATTGTTTGAGACATCAGACATCGACTAGACTTCAAGTTTGATGACTACAAGTTTAAATTCTTTTTGGAACACTTCCGAGTTGAAGTTGCACAAGTCATAGTCGTCATTTTTCTTTAACTTAGAGTTGATTTTTTTCTTCTCCTACTGTCGTGTTGACTAAAATTTGTGTTTGCAATATTGTGACTAAAGTCTGTGGTAAATACAATCGTTATCACCTCAGTACCTCACACAATCAGCACCAAAAATTCGATAAAATCATTACTAGATTCGACGTTACTCTCTCACTCACGTCTCTCTCTCTCCTAGTTTTGAGCTCCGGCGAGTTTGTGATCTCCGGCGAAGTGAGGAGCGACGAAGGTGGTTGGAGGTGATTTTGTGGTTTTGCTAGCCGTACCTTTTGCCTTGATTCTCTCTCTCAACCTCACTCGTGTGTTGTGGTCGTGGTTGGGTGGTGGAGGTCGACTGAGGTGGAATCATGAGTGTGGATCGTCGAGGAGGTGTGGATCGTGGTTTAGTCGCGAGGATCGCCGACGGATTGTGATTTTAGGAGGCGTGCTCGTGGAGGCGTCGTCGTGGTTCTTCAAAGGTTTCTTCAAACCTTCCGGTATGTCAACTCACTCACTTAAGTAGTGTGAGTATTTGGAAGTCGACGGTAGGCCTTCCGGCTCGTCGCAAGTAAACGTGCAACATATTTTACTGCCTGATCGGTCGACCGGTTAATGCAAACGGTTGACCGTTCGTATTGAGATTTCGGGTTCTGCCTCACAACGGTCGAACGATGCCCTTAGGGCGGTCGACCGGTTGTGCATTTGAGGCAAACCTGGATGGTTTCGGTCGGACGTGGCCCCTTTGCTGTTCGACCGTGTGCACTATCATAGGTCGATCTGGGGCGTTGACCATCCAAACGGTCGACTGCTCGTTGACTTCGTCCAACCGTGACTTAAGTTGGAATAGTGGTCGGTTCGACCGAAGGAGGTTTCGGTCGACCTGACTTGTTGAGGAGCGTGATGGAATGCTCTGGATGAATTCGGTCGACCGAGAGTGCTCGAGCGTTCGACCGGATTTGTGGTGAGACTTGGGGGAATTCCTTGGTGGAATTCGGTCGACCGAGAGTGCTCGGGGGTTCGACCGGATTCGTTGTGGAGATTGTGGGATTTGTCCCTGGTGACTTTTGGTCGAATGAGGCCCATTTGTCGTTCGACCGATTAGTCATTTTGTTCGTTGAACCTGAGAGTTGACCATTTAAATGGTCGACCGAGGGAGTGCCGGTCGAGGCGATTTCCCTGTGATTTCGTGATTCGGTCGACCGAGACTTTTGGTTCGGTCGACTGTTTGTGTCCAGTTTTGCACAATGGAGGTGCGGTTGTTGTGGTCGTCTGTGTGGGGGCAAGCTGTGTGCTGAGGTCATTCCGGCGAGTGTGCTAGGGTGCACGAGAGTTGCGGTGGTTGGGTGAAAAAGCCCTAGAGGCCCGTAACTGTGTGAGAGCTTGGGTTGACTGAAAAAGGCCTGAGGCCCAGCTTAGAATTTATGGCGGTGCGGTGGTTGGGTGAAAGAGCCCTGAAGCCCCGTAACTGTGTGAGAGTTGCGGTTGGTTGAAAAAGATCTGGAGCCCAGCTAGTCTGTGCGGGGTTGGTTGAAAAAGACCTGGAGCTCCGTAGTGCGTTCAGGTTGGCTGAAAAAGGCGTAGAGCCTGAGGTGGGACCGCGTGTCAAGGGTTGGTTGAAAAAGACATGTAGCCCTTGGTCGTTTCGTGGTAGCTGCGGTTGGTTGAAAAAGGCTTGGAGCCCAGCTTGGCGACGAGTGTGTGTTGCAGTGGTTGGGTGAAAGAGCCTTGGAGCCCCGTGACAGTGGTGTGTGTTGTGGTTGGGTGAAAGAGCCCTGGAGCCTAGCCTGTCTGAGATGCTTTTCTTGTTAGTAGAACTGCATGCTAGGGTGCTTTCATTTCCTGCATTATTGCGTTTGGCATACGGGGTTTCCTTCTGGAAACTCATGCATTGTTGCATGTTTACTTTCAGGTCGTGATCGGCAACAAGGGGTGGTGACCGAGGAGTGGAGCACCGCTACCGGATCCAGCTTTCTCTCAGTTGAGGTCGGGTGATTACTGTATCTGTTGTATAGTCTTTTGATGTAATCACAACTTTTGAAATACTTTGATGTTCATATATATATTATATATGTTGGTGCACATGTTTCCTGTTATTTCGTAATATCCTCTGTTGATTGTGAGTTATAAAAAAAAATTAAATTCTTCCGCTGTTAGAGGATGTTACAGATGAGGTATAGGTGTTGGCCAAATTAAGAAGGCACCAAGTTGCCGATTGCATTTAGTTGGTCTTTTCCATTCATATCTTGTTACAAAGTATACAAAGAATGTAAGAATTTAGAAAAATAAAAAGAATTTGGGAAAAAAGTACCAAACTGATCCATGATACAATGAAATCTTTGTGTATGAAAAAACAAGAAAAAAAACTGAACTACAAAACGTCGCCCGCGAATTACTAAATTTGTCCGCATCAATTACCATTTTGTCATTCACATTCCATTAATACATATTTCGTCTCGTCTCTTAAAAAAATGCTTCTCTCCCAGTGTTACTCACTCTACCAGTACTAACACCAAAGAAATGTCTGACAAATCGTCTAAATCCGGGGGCAAATCATAAAAAAATCCAGGGAAGTCTGCGAAAAACGCCTCCCCCATGGGAGAGGCGTTTTTCGCACACGCCTTTTTTTTAAAATAAAAAAATCTTAAATTTATACGGTGTATTATCTCAAATTATTTCATGTTCTGTTCCATGATTTCAGTGTTGACGGAGTGTATTATAGTGAGTTTTTTGTCAGTTAGGAAGTATTCGCAACATACGAGGACACTATTGGACATATATTTATGACGTAATTTATATAGTCTATAAAGGGGTAAATAAAAAAAATTGCCACAATTTTAAGCTCAAGTTGCCTAAGTGTCAATCTTTTGACTATTAAATATATATATATATCTCACTTGCATTTTGTAGTGTAGTACTCAACCCTCATTTAGAAGTTAAAGAGTTGTGAAGTACATCAACTTCACCAACAAAAAAATTCTCTCTAATATGTGGGACTAAACTATCACATGTGTGTTTATGACAATATATGTTGAAGTTATAAATTATTTTTACGACGTTATAAACAATTTGCAATTTTTTTATATTTACCCCTTTATAGAGACGTTATAAACAACACTCATTTTAAAAGGATGTTCCTACAAGAATGATGAGGTATAGGTGTTGGCCAAATTAAGAAGGCACCAAGTTGCCGATGCATTTAGTTGGTCTTTGCAATTCATATCTGGTTACAAAGTATACAAAGAATGTAAGAATTTAGAAAAATAAAAAGAAATTGGGAAAAAAAGTACCAAACTGATCCAAGATATGATGAAATCTTTTTGTATGAAAAAACAAGAAAAAAAAGGAAGACGAAATGTTGGAAGATTGAGTTTTCTCTCGGTCATCATGTTGCATGCAAGAGTTCAAGACACACCCTAACAAATTTAAGAAAAGTAAACTAGGAATATAAACCTAATCATGACCGAAAGAGAGAGAGAGAGAGAGGATGTATTTTTTGGGAGGTTGGTTTATTACTATGGGTGTTTTGTTTTTCGAAGGAATTAAACAAACTGGAAAAAGTAAAGTAACTACAATAGGAGATTACACAAATCATTTTCCAATTTGAAATCGGAAAAGGTAATTTGAGGGAATGATATTTGAATGGCCTTGGGAGAGAGATGACAACTTGTCTTGGGAAAATTCATTGAGACTCTATCTACAATGGGCATTACTTACAAGGGTTCCACACTTCCACTACAAATACTACTACTCATTAATTGTCACAACTATATATTTATGTCTCGGTAACTACAAGATTTGTCATTGGTATTTAATTAACACCTCATTTAATGAGTTGCTCCAACCCTTTCTTCTATTCATCTCATTCCTCCTCATCCTTGTTTCTTCCGTCTTATAGTAGCTTTAGATGACCACTTTGGTGATCACGGTGGCCTAACACAACCATAGTGGATAATTAATTTAGATAATATCTCACTTGGAACGAGTATAATAGTGTGTTATATTTAAGGATAAAAAATTATATTGAAAAACCGAGATATAATGCCAACTTTCAAAAAAAAAAATTTATTAAATGATCAATGAAACAGTGGAAACATTGTCGGGAAATCCAGAGTCCAAATCAAAAGACTCGACAAACTTCCCGTCTGAATACAATTATGAATCACACAATCGCCTGAAGAGTACAAATTGAAATGACTCAACAAATCTCGTGTAAACACAACTATCAATTAATTACGCAAACACCCAAATGGTAGGAACATGATCAAGCCACTCATATCCACTATCAAAAACAAACAAACAAAAAACCACTCATATCCAAATTCCCAAACAGAATATCATGGGAACAGAAAACCTCCAGAACAGCTTTCCGGCGTATATCTCCTGTGTGAACACTTAACTGCAAAGGAAATTCACTTAAAACATCAAACACGAACATGATAGTGATGTGGTGGTGTTATTATTAAGCTTATGTCATTGCTGTCGTTTGCATGTAATCCACACGTTAGTCGCAGATTAGCCATTCTTGCACCACAAGGATGTCATTTTTTTAGGAGACTTCAAATCACGGGCAAGCATGGGACTGATTGGCAATGAAAAATTGCACTTAAGTATTCGTGTTCCTTGTATTTACGATTTGATACACAAGTTATCCTAAGTATTATTGGCAATATTTCTTTTTATACCGAATAAGTTTTCGCATCTGAATTCCTGTAATTGAGAAATAATAGATTTTGGTTAGACTGGAGGTTTGAAAAATCAAACGGTTTAGGATTTTGCAAACTTCTAAATGAAGTAGTCAAGGTTGTCTTCAATTGTCATCTAATATGTGTAAACCACAATAGAAACTCACTCCTAGAGTATATAAAGTTATTATATAAACAAAGACGGTGCTAGAATTTCAAGTCATGAGACACAATTTGTATGACGTCCTGCTAAAAGTCATGGGGTTTCAAAAATCCAGTATGAGTATGATTAACTACGTAAAATCTACACTCCAAGGGACAAACTCCAGTTGGTGTACACTTAACTATTGGTGTATACTTAACTACGTGAAATTCAAAATCCAAGGGATGTAAAATCCTAGTTAGTATATATTTTACTGGAAAAAACCCAAAATCTAGAAGAAACTCGGAATCCCTCATCCTTATATAGCAGCGCCACAGTACGAGAATAATATTTTCGAAAACTATTGGATCTTATGTAATCATTTCGAGGTTAGTGGTATCCGATTGACTTTCATTATGACAGTTTCTTGCGACAACAACTTATAAACGAAAAATATGCAAAAAGTACCAAAAATATCGGAATGCAAATAATGTGGGGGTATGCATGCAAATTGAGATGGTTATAAATATCCAGGAACTCTTGTCACTTTGAGGTCCAGACAGGATCACAGGAGTGTGAATAATAATAAAAGGTACAAAATCTCTCTTCTCCCCCTTCTTTTTTTCTTCAGAAAAACGTATAGTTGATTGACAAATTTTGTGTGTTTTTCTCTGATTCATTTAAATTATTATAATCAAAATCAATGTTTTGCTTCAAATCATGATACAAGAAAGAACACAATGATCTGTGGAATTTTTTTGTTTTTGGTAGAGAATTTGTTTTAGATCAACATGTGTTTTGCCCTTTTTTCATGGTCCATCCTTTGTTTTGGGCACCAGAGAAATCTCTCGATCAACTCTTTAATTACCTGTTAAAATCGCACTATCGGAACTGATCAACATGTTTTTGCCCTTTTTTGTGTAATTATCCGATGGATTTTTGTGGAGATATCTAAGCATTTTTGGAAGTTATTTACAGTTACAAACCGATTCATCTGAACAAGCTCTTAGTACACTCTGAAAGTATCGTATCTTTAATTTCAACTAACTCAATTCCCATTCGTTCTTGTTTAATTAAACAATCATCCCAATATTCAATATCTCTTAAGCAATTCAGTTTCTACTTGTATTGAATCAGTCGATGCACATCTTGTATGATTAATCGCAAAGTACGTAAATCATTAATTTTCAGGTTGCCACTTAGTTTGTAGTGAAAAATGTGTTACACTTCTCGATCATGGCTATATGGGCTTACGATATTCCTAACGATCATAACCCCACATGCCTCGAAAATTAACGAAGTAAACGACCGGATCAAAACCTCCGTTTTCCACTCCCCGGCTTTCACTCTAGGTCCAGGATCAGTGGAGGACAAATACTATTACGGTGTGGACTTCCCTAAAGGCCACATAGCATTAAAGAGTTTAGATGCTGAAGTTGTTGATGAGGATGGAAACCCCATTCCGCTTCACGAAACTTATCTTCATCACTGGGTTGTCGTTCGGTACTATGGTCTCATCGAGAGTGAAACTACCGGCACGACTATTGGCCAAGGGGTCTCTCGACCGAAAATGATGTCCGGGAGGAATTCAGGGGTTTGCCCACACACACTTGGACAGTACTTCGGTCTCGGTTCAGAAACAAGGAGGACTTCGACTCATGTGCCCGATCCGTATGGGATAGAGGTTGGAAATCCGGATGAGATTCCAGAGGGTTATGAGGAGAAGTGGATGCTGAACGTTCATGCTATCGATACACGAGGAGTGGAAGACAGGTTGGGCTGCACAGAGTGCAAGTGCAGTTTGTACAATGTGACTCACGATCAGTTCGGGCGTCAATTGAGTAAGGACTACAATGGTGGCTTGTATTGTTGTTACGATATGACAAATTGCCAAGTCAGAGAGGGTTTCAAGGATGTGAGGAGAAAACTTTACTTGAAGTACACCGTGAGATGGATGGATTGGGACGAGAGCATTGTGCCCGTGAAGATTTACATATTCGATGTAACATACAAGCAACTCGGAACTCAAAGTTCAGATGGAAACACTGGTCATTGTGAGGTATGAACCTGAAAGGTCTTAAATTATTACCAGTATACCTGTTCAAGTTTAAAATATTTGATAATTTAGTTTAAGATGAATATTTATAACTTTATTTGTGCAGGTTGAATATGAAATTGAGCCTTGTAGTGAGGATGGTATTGCCAAAGCCAAATGCACTGATACTAGGACGACCCAAACAGTCTTGCCTCATGGTGGCGATGTCGTCTACGCGGTTGCACATCAACATTCAGGTGGAGTTGGATCCACACTCTATGGCCAGGTGAGATATACATATTAGTTACCCATTTGTTTATATGAAACGAGAAATCTACACACGATATGTTATAACTTAGACAATGGACTTTTAGCTGAATTAATTAATTTGAACGGTAGATGGGAATTGAGTGACAACTGTTATGACAAATTGGACCATGAACCATGTTAATTGGAGTCACTATGTCGGAAATTGAGTTCACAGACCAGTTTAATGAGGTCCCAATAACAATGGGAAAGTTGTGAGCTACTTTACAATGTTAATTTAGTTGCCATGAACTTCCCTTTAATTATCTCATCTCATCGTATTAGAGACAAGATTATGACATAAATATTCAACCAGCTCTACCATCGGTTGAGTAGATGATCCGATAATTGTACCATCAAAGGAATTGAATAAGGATTTGAAAGCCTTGTTCGAATATCTGAACTTCTTCTAATCTGGTTTCTGAATGAAATTTGGTAGGACGGACGGGTTATATGCTCTTCTATTCCGACGTATGGCACCGGGAGCGAGCCAGGGAACGAAGCTGGTTACATCGTAGGGATGTCAACATGCTATCCGACTGCAGGCTCTGTTACGATTGCAGATGGAGAGACTCTGACTTTGGAGTCTAATTACAGCAGCTCCCAAATGCATACTGGTGTAATGGGGCTCTTCTATATCCTTGTTGCAGAACCACGACCCGCCACCAGATCCACCTCTATCTTCTCTGCTTCCAGGATACTGTAAGTTGACATTCTTTTAAGGTTGATTTGGTAGCATTTGCTAAGGAAGTATATTGTTTCGGCATCCAGATGAAGGGAAATTTTGTTTATCTTACGGAAGAAAGAAAAAAATGTATTAAGAACATCCCCATGTGCCCATGACAAGCCACAACATGATGTGTCAATGCTCAACGCGATTAATACAGACTTGCCAAGAAAAGTTTTCAGAAAAAAAATGTTAGTTGGTAGTTTGAAGTACGTATCATGATTAATGAAGAACAAAAAAGTAGTTGAGATGTAATTTGCTACCGATATTTCGGTGGCAGCTCACTATTTTGACCATTTTACACAAACAAATGCTTACCCTCGCAAAATCATGTTTTCAATATGAAGATTTGTTTATGAAGCGCAATGTGGAATCGGTTGGGAATTATTGGTACATAACACATTGCACACCATGACCTTTAGATCGATAAACAAGTATTGAGACTTCATTTAAAATGCTTACAGTATATTATCCCAGTTAACTAGTGCACGTTTTCAGTTCTTGCAATAATTTCTTCTACATGTAGAATGTGTTTACAAAAAACTAAAACCCATGCAACCTTGTGATTCTGAAATTTATCTTCAAATTGTGTTTCCAGGAGGGTTTGAAGTTCGTGGGTTTTGAAGCATTAGCATCCCGTTGCTGCTGCTTCTGTTTGTCAATGGTAATTGAAGGAGCAAGAGTACTGGATTAACTAAGTTGGTGCTACAAAATAATTAGTTAAGTTTGTTAGTATTAGTATGGTATAGAGTATGAGAAATCTACGTACTACTGAATGTATGATGATTTTTTTTACGATTTAATGTTATCCGGTACTCGTATGTTTATATATAAGTTTGTTATGTAAAAGCGAGATTGTGAATTGGGCCGGGAGGTCCGACCAGCACAGCCGAAATCCTAAGCATTGGCGCTTAGCCTAACCTCTTCTTTTTGAAGTGTGGCTCGACTGATTCGACTCGAGCTGATTGGATTATCTATGAGTTTTACCTATACCGTACTTTTATTAAAGGAATATCATCGAGTAAAAAGAAGGGCATATTTAAAAGAAATTTAGGTGGTGGACTGCACATTTTGACATTTCCTAATTGGCATACGAGTCAACTAGGTCTCGAGACTAGTGATGTACATGGACAATTTTAAATTGGATATATTTTGTATCCGAATTCAAATTCTAAATAAACATGTTAAATCTAAATTTTTCGTAACTTACCGATTTCATATTTAAATTTGAAAATTTTCGAATCAGATTTGGATATTGTTGGACTTCTTATAACATTTTTTATATATATTGTTTGTGGTATCATCTTGAATATTTTGAAAATATGAGTTAAGAGAAGTTTTTTTTTTCAAAATAGACTTGTTTAAAAAAATTGACAAAATAAACTCTCTTCAAAAGTTTTTCACACTAACTCACTGTCACCACATGATGACAAGTGACGCCGGTAGGTTTGTTTTTTAGTGTATACAGAACTCAGCATCACTAGTGCCAAGTTCATTTTGGTCTTTATTGCACGGCATTTGTCATATTTTTCTTAAAGTGAAATGTCAGGAGAACAATTCAAATAGAACTCGGCATCACAAGTGTCGAGTTCTATTTGAACAATTCAAATAGAACTCAGATCGTGCATGAGACGGTTGGTGCGTCAGGAGAACAATATCTTAAATAGAACTCGGCATCCTCGATGCCACGTTCTAAAGGCAGAACTCGACATCTAGAACGCCAAGTTCACTTAAAAACTCACTTGAACTAAGTGGAGAGGCATGAAGTAAAATCAGCTCAGGGGAGAGCAGACGTTAATTGGTTGGTGGAAAATCACAGATTCATCCAGCATTGGTCGCATATAAGAGATCATCTACAGTTTCAACGACCACTCTTAGGTGTCACTCTTGAAGAGAGAACACAATTATATATGGAATGGTACGGGAACATCACAGTGCGTTGGATTGTTCACCACACTTTGGCTCTGAAACGTAACGTGTACATACCCCGAGCGGGTAGAGAGCGCGTGATGGTAACATCTAAACATTTAAGTAAATAATTACAATATTTTTAAATTGTGTTTAGTGTTTGTTAAACAGTTTAATTGTATGTAGGTGCACGGAGTTTATGAGTTCCACGAAGAACTCCATCAAATTCACGAGACGATTAGAGATCACAAGACAAGTTCTTCGATGGTTGGAAAATTGAAGGAAAAAATGAAGGTTTGGCTCATGTGTTTTGGTGCTGAAGAACCCACATTACATTTGAGTCAGGATCGCGTCGTTGAAGAAAAAGATCCACACACACAATGATACAAAACAGACAGAGAATGCAGCACGAGGAAAGGGACACGGTCGGGGGAGAGGACGTGCTCAGACACGTCCTAAAAAGAAGAAGAGATTAAGAGGTCACTTAGGATAGATATTTGGTTGTATTAAACTTGTTTGCTTGTTATTACACTACTTTGGTTCTATTTATGTTAAAATGTTAAACTTGTTAGTATGGATGTTATTTTGATTTTATTGTAGTTGTGTTATGTTTTGTGGTTGAAATGATTGTGTTTGCTGCAATATTTGTTGTTGAAAATGATAGTGTTTGTTGAAATTTAGGAAGTGAAAATGATAGTGATAGTTTTGATGGATGTCAAAGGGGGAGAGATAATAAAGGGGGCAACTTGGAATTTGATTCTAATTGAACAAAAAACTATGCACATCCATAGGGGGCATTTATATGCATAGTTTACATCTAAAAATTTCATGTATTAAAATATAGGTTGTCATCATAAAAAAAATGGAGATTGTTGGTTTTTTGGCTTTAATCTATGTTTTGATGATTTAATCAACCTAATCTTAACTATGATCATGTAGAGTAGCACACATGTTGCATTGCATATATATTTCTTTATGCTAACCACTACAGGTGATCAAGACTCATGGAAGAAATGAAATCAAGCTCATTTGAAGACATGTAATTCGTATTTCTTTGAGTCTTAGGAACTTTGTGTAATTGAGCATACTTGAGCTAAAAACTATGCAAACACACACTAGGTTCCCTATAGAAGTCACACACGAAATTTCATATAAATTGGACTTCAATAGATCACCCAAACTTAGACCGGAAAACACTAAACCAAAACCTGAACAGTCTACCCACATTCGGTCGACCGAGTGATCATATATCCTGTTAGTGTTTAACTGCCCAAGTTCGGTCGATCGTTCGGACCTTTTCGGTCGACCGAGTTAACATATTTTTTCGACCGTTTGTTTTGTCGTATTATACCCAACGGTCATATTCGTATTATCTTCATATACCCCAAATACATTTAGTGTATCGGTCGACCGAGGACCCTGTTCAGTCGACCAAACTTTTGTTCCTTGACAAACCCAAAGTGTCTGTCGGTTTTCGGTCGACCGTATTCCTTGTTTCGGTAGACCGAATATGATCTTGTTTGTCAACCCTAAAGTGCCTGGTGTGAATCGGTCGACTGAACCTATCTCGGTGTTCGACCGATCACTTAAGTGTACCAAGATTGTAGCCTTTGGCGGTCGACCGTTCAACCCGATCCGGTCGACCGAACTTACTTAGAATTGGGTCCTGTCATTTCTATTTTGTGTATCTTACACAAACTCTTACCCAATTAACCCCAACGGTTATAACTCTTTTGGAGCTTATAAATGGAGATGTAAAACACATTTTAACACATCTCTCCCACTACTATTTGTCTCCAACATTAGAGAGAAGCTCCACACGCTCAAAAGCTCAAAACCTTCCACACTTGGTAATCAATTCCTATTCTACTCAAGTGTGCTCAAGTTTAGAGAGTGTTGTTCCACTCAAACATTGTTCAAGAAGCAAGGGTCTTGGTTAAAGCCCAAGACACGAATATAGACTTCGGTGAGAGCCCGAAGTGTTCCCTCTTGGATTGTGAGAGGAGGAGTCAAGCTCGGCGAGGGTTGTTCACGAGCTTGAAGATTGTAAGGACATTCTCTCTCGGCCCGGAACGGGGAGTGGTTAGTGAAGTCGTGAGCGGAGCTTGCAAGAGAGGACTAGGACCCGGGTAGGGTGCCGAACCTCTGTAAAATCCCCCGACTTCTTGTGGTTTGCATTATCTTCTTCCTTACTTGCTTGTTTTATTTTAAATTCCGATGCATACATTTGATAGTTAAACAAGTAGGTAATTAGGCCTAAAAGTGATTAGAATTGTAAACTCTCACGATCCTACAATGATGTCGAGTTCTATTTGAACTGTTCTCCTGACAACTCACTTCGAAAGAAATATGACAAATGTCGTGCAATAAAAACCAAAATGAACTCGACACTGGTGATGCTGAGTTCTCTAAAGAAGAACTCGACAACACCAGTGTCGAGTTCTCTCAAGCAGAACTCGACACTGGTGATGTCGAGTTCTGTATACACTAAAAAACAAACTCGTCGCTATCACGTGTCACCACGTGGTAGCAGTGAGTCTAGTGTGAAAAATATTTTTGAATGAAGTTTATTTTGATATATTTTTTATAAAAAAATCTATTTTGAAAAAAAATCCTTTAAGAGAATTGTATTTTAATTTTTTGTGCATTCTATTATGTTTTATATTTATAAAGGAACAACTTAACTTTTTATTAACTTGTCGTATAAATATTAATGGTTATAAAAATTATATTTTCGATATTTGGGTACAATTTCTCTTATATCTGAATTCGTATCCAAACTTGAAATCGATAAAGTTTTATAAACTAATTCTAATTCCAAATTGTATTTCATAATTATTTTTTACCAAATATCAATCAAATTTATATTTTTGAATTAGATACTCAAATAACTAGTAAACATCTGCATAATTGCATCCTTAGACTCAATCCTCTAGCTTAGCTCTCAATTTCGCTTATTTGCTTTCTTCTTGGAGCACCATAAGTGCAATTATCGTTTTCCCGGCTTCCTTTTTCAGTACACTTAATAGTATTTTTTAAGTTTGTAAGTGCATTGTTGACTCAGACTATGTCTCTATGTGTCACTGTCAATGTTCGTGCCTCATTTTATCATCATCTTAGGTCATGTTTGCCTTTTGTGATCAAATTCCATATCAAGTTATATTTTCGTGAATTGAATTCAATGTTATATAGTTGCATCATCTAACAACACCATGAAAATACAACGTAACTAATTTCTTTTTTAACTAATTCAAAACCTCAATTTACATCCGACGCATTACACGAAGGTGGAGTTCCAAAGGCGGAGATAAGTTTTTGACTCTCAAAGAGTTGATTTCATCGAATGGAATTAAGTAGCAACCTTCAACAATATCATCTAATAATGTGTGAACAGTGTGATTGACTTATTTCTTGAATTATGGAGTGATTACATCTTTTTTGTTTTCTTAGAATCGTTTGGGTACACAAGCTTTGGGAGTTCGGATTCTCAAAGTGAATTTTAAGATACTTTTTCTTAACTTCCAAAAACTAACACTTATGGTGTAATTACAATTCACCTTTTTTTTGGGATGAAAACTACCTAACATTTCATCAATATAACAAAAAACAACATAATTGTTCCGAATCTGCATAAATAACTCCTGACTAGCAACCAATCCTCCCATAACACTAAATGCGTTGATATGCTAGTAACAAAACATGATATGAAAAAAAAAAACGACATTGAAACAGAGTTTCACAGTGTTTCATTGTTCTCCTTCCTATCTATTCCGTATGGATTTCTCATTTCTGTGTTTGAATTTGGATTTCTGACGAATATAGAGAAAATACTAACATTAAATTGATTGTGTCGTTATTGGATTTTCATGATTGATGTCATCTTTGACCTTTGTAGTGCGTATGAGGATATTTCCAAATACATACTGATAAATGATGGAGACTAATAGACTGAAAATATGTAAAGCACACGTTTTCTCTCTCGATTTCTCATGTTTTTTTCTCGTCATTTGATAATTTTATATGCATACACCTTAAATGGTGCGTAGACTTATAGATTTAATTCAATTATTTGTCTTCGCAATGTAAAAAGATAATTATTCAGTGTTTTTCTAAAATATCTTGTATACATATGATTTCTTTTTTGGGGTCTATTTAACAATGTGATTGGAGATAGATAAGCGTTTCAACTTTATTTTATCTTTTTCAATGCATAAATTTTTGTGCGTAAGTTTTGACGCAATCCATTTGAAACTTACATTTCGATAAATTTAAATATAAAGTTTTTTGTTAACAAAAAATAATGATTGTAGTTAAAGAAAATAGTAAAAGACCTTCCTCGGTGTAAATTTAAACTCGAGCTCAAGATTCACTTAAATTCAGCTTTTAAAAACTCGACACGAGCTCGACTTAAAACTAAACAAGTCGAGCTCAATTTAAGAGTGCACTTGAGTTGGATTGAAATTGGTCGCGTGCACCTGTATTTTTGGTATTTACCGTTGTACACATTGGATCTCAAATTTATTACTTGTACACACCTCTATTGTTTTTAGGGTCCACTCAATCAAGATTTTTGTTAGAAATTTCACACATTACACTAGACTAGCAAAATCTAAGTGGGTGGATATTTGTTTGGTACATTTTAATGTAGATATATTTTTGCTATTAATAAGTTGCACGAGAGTTTTTTTATGTATAATTGCAGGTAATAAAAGGCAAAAGGTGAAAAGAGAGCAGAAAATGTTGAATTGTCGTAAGACTAATTTGTAATCATTTTGGACTTGAAAATAACCCAAAAGGACCCCGATTAAAGACAATTTGAGTTTCACAATTCACAACAACTCAAATCAAAGCATGAAAACATCAATCATCGTTCCCCGACAACATGACTTTCCACAAAAAGGAAAAAGTCACTTTATTACAAGAAAATATTAGGGCCGTAAATTTTGACTAGACTTGACAGTTCGACTCGAGCTTGACTAAAAAAATGTTTGATTCTGGTTTAATTTGAAAATGAAAGATTTTGATAAATAATAATAATAAATCTTCCGACTTGATTCAGTAAATAAGTCGTTCGAACTCAAAAAATTGATGTTCGATTTGATAACTCGGCTTAAATTTTTTATTATTTTATTTATAATTATTTTTTATATTTACTGATAACATGAGATTATATTTTTAACTTGAAATTTCGATCGAATCTGCTCGTTTGCCCCTCCCGTAAATAATCGCACTTACAGAAACATTTCCACGAAGCGAAAGTCACTTTATAAAAGTGTCCAAAACCAAGCACCATCTTTCAAATATCAAAACCAACGTGCAACCTTCCTCTGTACTCCTCCACTCCAATGGCCTCCGGCACCACACCCCCTCGCCGCCTTGACCCCTGCTTCGCCTGCAACCAGGAGGGCCACTGGGCCAGAGACTGCCCCACCAAGACCAGTCCCAGACCCAAACCCGACTCCGCGGACCGTTCCGGTGAACCCGAGCTGCTGTGTCCGTGCGGTCGGGGTGCTTGTAATCTGAAGGTCTCCCATTCGGTGGCCAACCCCGGGAAAAAGTACTTCGAATGCCCCTTCAACTTCAAGAGAGAGGTCACTTGGATTTTGTGGTTCGGTTTTTTGGTCTTGTTTGGAGGAAAGTTGGGTTCTTTATGGGCTTTGCTGTGGATTTTGAATTTTGGTAATGCAATTTCCGCAAGCTAATGGGTTTAGATTGGTTTTGGGTTGTGCTTGTTTACTTGTTTTGGGAGAAAGTTGGTTCTTTTACGGGTTTGGGGTGAAAAGTTTTGTGGGTTTGGTGTTCTGGGTTTGCTGTGGCTTGTTGGATTTTGGAAGAACAATGGTTGAGAATAGGTTTATGGTGGTCTTGGGTTTGCATATTTTGGTTCGATTTTGCAGAAAGTTGGTTGCTTTAGTGGTTTGGAGTAAAGGGTTTTGTGGGTTTGGTATTTTGGGTTCGACGGTGGTTTTTGGGTTTGGCTGTGGCTGTTGAATTTATGATGGTTTTGGGTTTGCATTCTTTTTCGTTTGATTTTGGAGAAAATTGGGTGCTTTAGTGGTTTGAAGTAAATGGTTTCGTGGGTTTGGGTTTACCAAATTGCTTGATAAATGATAAATGATTGAATAAATGATATTTTGTTTTCTGTGTATGTCTGTCCAGGGTAATGGAAGTTGCAAATTTTTCAAGTGGCACGATGAAGTTTTTCCAAAAATGCAGTGCATACCTTCTGTAGACGCTAGTGGTTCGTCGCACCCGTTCTGTCGATGTGAGGCAGGATGGTGTTTACGCTTGACCGTGGAATCTGGACCAAATGCGAGCAGAAAGTACTTTGCCTGTCCAGGAAGAGTTGTAATGATCAATTATAAGTGTTCAATCCACCGTTTTGGCTCTCTATGGCTAATTGGCAACTCTAGATCAATTAGAAAATGACAATTATTTATGTATTTTTGCTTGACTAGAAATTGGTCCAACAATACATGTTGATTGTTGAATGATACATTTGCACATCATAGGCACTCCCATCGATTAAAAAGTATGAATGAGCTGGTTTCATGGCCTCACCTTCTGTTTCATTTAATTTGCAGAAGAAGTGCGAATACTTTAGATGGTGTGATGTAGAGACCGAGGGCCCTTCCAAGAGAAACCTCACACTTGCGTATCCAACATGTCCTTGCGGTGCTGGGAAGTGTAGGCTCTTCGTGACTATGGAAGATTTGGGCCATGCATATTTCGCCTGTCCAATTATGAAGGTAATATTTTGCCGCGTGTTCGGTTGCAACTTTGTGAGCCGATTGTAGAGATTCAAGTGAGCAACAAATGAAAATGTTTGCCTTAATATACAAAGAAAAAAAATGCATATCCACTTGATTGTTCTCTCGTTCTTTATTCAATTTATAATTTGACATAAAAGAACATAACTTGTTGATGATGCAAAACTCAAAATCTGATCCTCCAATTGCTTCACCACCGATACAAGATTCATTTCCATCAACTCGACCACTTACTCTTGGTGCAATGTTTTCCAGGGACAGGGAGCTTGTGGCTTTTTCCAGTGGCTCGAGCCTCCTGAAGACGACACAAGCGTAGACCACGTTCAGCTACCACAGAGCACATCTCCTATCCTCACAAATGGGATGCCAACGAAGGCCACCATCACGACAAATCATGAATTAAGAAGTGGTCTTGACCAAGCTATGGATCAGGATCTCAGCTTCCACACTCCAATTCGCATCAACACTACGGCAGATCCTCAAGTAAGAAGTGATCTTGACCAAACTATGGATCAGGATCTCAGCTTCCACACTCCAATTCGCATCAACACTACGGCAGATCCTCAAGTAAGAAGTGATCTTGACCAAACTATGGATCAGGATCTCAGCTTCCATACTCCAATTCGCATCAACACTACGGCAGATCCTGAAGTTAGAAGTGGTCTTGACCAAGCTATGGATCAGGATCTCAGCTTCCACACTCCAATTCGCATCAACACTACGGCAGATCCTCAAGTAAGAAGTGATCTTGACCAAGTTACCGATCAAGATCCCAGCTTCCACACTCCAACTCGCAACAACACTGAGCTTATTGGCATATCGGTTGGTGAAATTTCTACCCCATTGAACTGTTACAGCTGCGGAGGAGTCGGCCATGTGATCTACAACTGCCCTCGGACACCGTCTCCTCCTTCCTACCGATACAGCGCTGTGGGACACCAGAAGGAAGATTGCACTGCTCAGGAACCGAAGTAGTTGTATGAAGGTCTAAATAATGTTACGTAGTTTCTATGAAGGATGTTTGTCTTCTGTCTCTCTAAACAAGTTAATATCTACGTGTGGCATGTAATTTGGCTTCTGACCATGCCCAATGTACTATGGTTAGTCTGGTGCATGTATATATAAGCCTCTTCACAGTCTAACATCTTGTTGTAATTTAATTATCGTTTGTTTAATGAAATTTAAGTACTTTGTTTGTGTAGTATATAGTATTATTTGAGATATTATAACAAATTAGTAAAATACTGAACTACTAAAACAATAATATTTTATAGTCTCAAATTAGTTTGGGTATGTTTGGAATAGAATTCATAAAGAATTGCGGTTTTGGCATGTGAATTGTGTGCTTTAGGTTAAACAATCAAGGTTGTGACTTGTAGGCTGGAAAATTCTAAGAGCATCATTAACAGTACCTAGGTAGTTTCCGGGCACTCTGGTTTCTCTCTCAGTCACGTCAGCTTCTCTCTCTGACACGTCAGCACAAACCAACCCCCTACAAAATCCTTAACCATTACCCAATCCACTCAGTCACGCTACAGTATTTGTTGTCACGTCATTATTTTTATTATTCTCTCTAAAACTCTTTCAACAATCAACAAAATATATTAATAATCATTATCGTAATTATTTAATATCAACAATTCATTCGTTTTTAATTAACATTTAATTAATAAATACGAAAATATTATTAAAATTTAGGAAACTATGTTACATAGTATATTAACTAGAAATTTAAAAATTAAAACTAAAAATACATCATTAAATACTAAACTTAAAATACATCAAGACGCATTTCCTCCAAAGCGTTGTCATATATTGTCGACCAAATCGCCTTGAATGTTCAAATGTGTGGTGCGATCACGCACTTGATCTCTCCTTCTCAAGTACCTGGTAATATCCAATACACGGTCAGTGGAATACCGAACCGCGTCGTTCACGGAATTTCCAGGTTGATCCTCAACAAATTCGTTCCAATCTCCAAAATTACCGAAGGAATCACGTTCATCCTCCACTATCATATTATGCATTACAATGCAAGTTGTCATTATTTTGTTAAGTACAGTCTTACTCCATGCAAGAGATGACTTCTTCACTATCGCGAACCACGCTTGCAAGACTCCAAATGCACGTTCTACATCTTTGCGTGCTGCTTCTTGTCGTTCAGCAAATAACATGTCCTTCGGTGTTTGTGGATGAACGATGAACGGAATGAATGCTGCCCATTTTGGATAAATATCATCAGTAAGATAATATCCCATATTATATCGAGAACTGTTTACCTCAAAATTCACAGGTGGAGCTCGTCCTTCCATTACGTCAACAAAAATCGGAGATCGTTGCAGAACATTTAAGTCATTGCATGAACCTGGTGTGCCAAAAAACGAGTGTCATATCAACAAGTCAGCTGACGCCACTGCCTCGAGGACAAGAGTGACATTGCCACTACGCCCTTGATATTGGCCCCTCCAAGCAATTGGTCAATTTTTCCACACCCAGTGCATGCAATCGATACTTCCCATAATGCCTGGGAACCCACGCTGCTCACCAACGTGAAGTAGTCGTGCTAGGTCATTTGCATTAGGTCTTCGGAGGTACTCACCGCCGAAGTTGTTAATTACACCATCGCAGAATTTTTCAAGTGCGTTTCTTGTCGTGGATTCGCTTAGCCTCAAGTATTCGTCCACCTCATCAGCCGCAACACCGTACGCTAGCATACGAAACGCCGCGGTACACTTCTGCAGGCCAGAGATGCTCATCCTACCGGTGGCGTCTGGATTACGTTGGAAGAAGGCATCAGACGCCTCAATGACACTCACAATGCGAAGAAAGACATGCTTTCGCATCCTAAATCTTCTCCTGAAAATGTTGTCAAGATAAACAAGGTCTTTAGAAAAATAATCGGCAATCAAACGGTTGTAACCAAACTCCTTATCTCTATCTGGGTTCGAAGTTCCCCTTCTGCGCCTCTTAGGACGTTGGTCCACCACTTGGGAGACATACTCCGTTAAGCAGTTCAACACTTGGTCGTAAACTTCGTCATTGGATGTTAAAGATGATGAAGACTTCGAACTGGAAGACTTATCGGGTGAAGACATTGTTCGTAGATAAATGAGAGAGAACCAACCAGGAGGAGTACATTTATAGTTGTGAGAAGTAACCTACAATATGAGCGTGACTAGGCAAAAGACAAGACGATTGCATCGAGGACCTACAGTATGCGCGTGACTCACAAAAAACGAGACGATTGGATCGAGGCTTGGACTTCTCAGACATCGAGGACCTACAATATGCACGTGACTCACAAAAGACGAGACAATTGGATCGAGGCTTGGACTTCTCAAGCATCGAGGACCTACAATATGCGCGTGACTCACAAAAGACAAGACGATTGGATCGAGACTTGGACTTCTCAAGCATCGAGGACCTACAGTTTCGCGTGACTCACAAAAGACGAGACGATTGGATCGAGGCTTGGACTTCTCAAGCATCGAGGACCTACAGTTTCGCGTGACTCACAAAAGACGAGACGATTGGATCGAGCCTTGGACTTCTCAAGCATCGAGGATCTACAGTATGCGCGTGACTACTTGAATATATATACTCCAACCACCTTAATTCTCTACTCACCTCTATTCCGATCTTACCTCTTCTACCATAATCTCACAATGTCCTCTTCAGAAGATAATGGTTCACCAGAGTACCGACGATCTCCACGTCGTCCACCCCCAACACAACACTTTTTCCCTTACCAAAATGTTCCACAACCAGGATTCCACCCATTATACCAAAGCCAATTTAACCCACAACCAGTATTCCACCCGTCCCACCAGAATCAATTTTTCCCACACCCAGGGTTCTACCCGCAAAATCAATACCAACCGCCAACTCAGGAAGAAGGGCAAACCCAATTCCCAATGGGTATGTATACTCGCCTCCTAAGTGACGATGGTAGTGGAAATGCAAGCCGCATTACACCTGATATGAATGACGAAAATGTCGTTCAACCTACAAGTCGTGAGGGAACACGCAAAACCGCGACAATGAGGTCGCAAAAATCGTGATCCACACAAGAGGATCAACGACTCGTCTCGGCTTACATGGTTGTAAGTGGCGATGTTGTGGTTGGGACAAACCAAAAAATGAAGTCCTTCTGGAGACGTGTGGATTGCATCTTCAATGACTCAGGCGAGCCAGGTGCAGTAGAGCGTAACAATGAATCATTGAAGGGGCGATGGAGGCGTACATCGCCATCTGTGAACCAATGGGTCGGTTGCTTCGACCAGGCGGTGCGGAGGAAGAGAAGTGGTTACAACGAGGACGATGTCATCCATGATGCGCACACCATCTATGAACGAACACACAACGCCAAATTTCAGTACACGCATGTGTGGCTTTTGTTACGCAGGTACCCTAAATGGGAGTCTGTTGCGCTTGGACTTCCCACCGTAAACGTCGTTGTAGAAAGTCCGGAGAGTTTTAGCAGCGGGAAAAGAAAAAAACACCGACGACGATGGGAGTCACGCAACAACTTCAACAGATGAAATGGTGTTCGAAACATGTTCTCGTCCTGAAGGTGTTAATAAAGCTAAAAAAGAAGGGGAAATAATCATTTCAGGCACAACTTGATCCTGATATGTTAGAACTGGGGAAACAAACTGAATATAGCGCAAAAGTGAAAGAGGAAAAATATTTGCGTTACGAAGAACGGGCGGAGAGAAAACGCATCGAAGCTGAGGCGAATTTCCAAAGGGAACTCAACAGCAAGAAACTTGATGTCCTATTTGCTCCGATGAAGAAGGAAAACAAGGACGAATTCGATAAAGAAACACTTGCTGAACTCAAGGAGTGGGCTAAAGCACAAAGATATCTGTAGGTGCTCATGTTTTCATTTGTAATATCAATATGTCTGTTGTAGTTTATCAGTATTCTGGTAGTTTAAATTTTGTATCCGTAGGAGGACTGTCTTTCCTTTCCTTATTTCTGTTGTATTTCGTATTCTGTATTTGTATTGTATTTTGTTTCCGAAGTGTATGAGTATTGTACTACTATTTCTTATTTTGTTTATGATTTTTTTAATTTTAATTTTATCTAAATAAATAAAAAAAAGATAATTAATCTTAAAATATTTTTTCAAATATTTTTCAATACCTAATTAATTTAATTCAATTTACCTAATTAATACATTATCCTAATTATATATAAATAATCTTTATCTTTAAAAAAAACCGGGACCAATGGGGGGGTCCACATGGCCCCCCGCCCTGGGCGCGCCCTCCCGTTAAGGGATGGCTGCTCGGGCGCCCTTTCCGAGCGCCCGAGCAAAGAGCACCCGTTAAGGGTGCTCTAAGTAGGAAATTGCACTTTTGAATTGACTTTTGCAATGATTATGGTAGACCGAAGAGATTTAAAAAAATCTCGAAGCGTGAGTTTCCATTGAATCTTAAAATGTATTTAAAGTGAGTTGTTCTATTTAGGGTGTAATTGTTTTTGGGCCGAGTTTTTGGTGAAGAATTGTTTTTGACAAGCTAGTCAGACTGAATATACTTGAAGTTCCATGTCATAGTATTGTTCAACTTTCGGGTGACTTTTGATTAAAGGTGTACATGAGTCGGGTTGAACTCGAAAACCGATCCAAACTGACTGGTCGGGTTAGGTTGGGTTGGTAAAGATGAAAACCAATTTTCTCGGGTCAGGTTCGAGTTGAAGGGTCGAGTTGACCCAACACAACCTTAATCCGATTTTTTTAATAAATAAATTCCTGACCTAACCCTAGTCACATTCAGTCCTTGCGGCCTCGCCTCCTCTCCGCCGATATCTCCAGGAGAAAGGGTGGGATTTGGGGGCCAAGAAGGAGATGGGGACATACTTGTAATGTCATCAAATGTGGAAGTTTTCTATGTCTTTGGTGGTTATGCGGAGGATAACTGTCAGACCAATAATGTTCGTGTCTTCAACAACGGAGAGTGGATTCAAAATGTGAAATTCCGATTAACAGTAGATATACCTAAATGACCTCTTCCTGGTAGTTTGGGCAATCCATGCATTCAAACACGGATCGATAAAAGACATCATTTTTCAAGCTCTTAAATAGGTATACAATATTACAATTTCACATCACATGGGGATAAAACTGCAATTTATCCCAAAATTGCAACTCCACTCCACTTCTTTGGGTTGGTTTTAGAAACCCAAAACCACACAACCGACGCCGCCGGCCGCCTCTTCTCGCCGGACTCCCACTCCGGCGACCTCACAACTTTGGTTTCGTCTTCCGAGGTTACTTCCTTTCCTCATGTCAGTACTTCGTTTCTGAAATCGATGTTAATTTTTTCCCCCACTCTGTTGATTCATAAAAGAAAAAATGTTGGATTTTTAAAGGAATGAGTTTTATGTTGTCAGTTTGGGAACTGATTTTGAATTCCAGACTCGCTTTGGTTTCCGAGAATCAAATGTTAGGGCTGTAAGTGGGGCGAGTAGAAAAATCATGTCATTATAATGGAATGAAATGAAACCATCTTATTATAAATAAAAAGATAATCCTCTTTGTAAACCCTTTAACTGTTTGCCCGTTTGTAGTTGAATGTTGAGCTCACTACCCAACATTGTGGTATAGATATAAGTTCATTGGTATGGTTCTATTATGGATGTGTACAAGCCAGAACTTGACATCTTCTTTTAAGAAAATATGTATTTTTTTTGGAAAAAATTGGGGGTTTTAAATCAAAAAATACGGTTCGGATCACCCAAATAGTACGATATGCTTATAATTCCATGCTTTTCATTAAAAAAATGAGTCCTTATGTGGGCCCTTTTTCGTCTCTCTTTTCTGATGAAATCATACTTTTACCAAAAACTATGTTTCTTTATCTAAACACTATAATGCAAACAAAAATGTGTTTTCGAACCACAACATGAGTTGGCAGAAACCTGATATAAGTTTTGTAAGCATAACCTGATACAAGTCAGAAACATGAAGTGGAACTGTTATGGTTCATTACAGGATTGTTACCTTTGTGCTTCTCCTATTATACATGATCGACTCTCAGATGTTTAACTCAAAAAAGTTACATGTCCACTGAATTATTGAGTTAGTGACAGCTAATGCACCTTAAAAACATAGACTTGTATTTGATGTTTTTGATTCCATGTGTATTGTCTGGAAAAAAAAATCTGGTAAACATCCACTGTTATTTTGCCACAGCTGTAAAACTACTCTTATCAGCAAAGAGATGGACTGCGAGGAGGATGAGGTTGAGGAGTTTGGATTCTCAAGAAACTATTTTCTTTCAAAAGAGCTGGCTGCAGGATTGTCAAGAAAGAAATCGGCACGCAAGGTTTCTGATATTGGCTTAATTGATGAACAGGTACTGTCGTCTGTGTTATCACCAACTTTCCGACCTTGTTATTTAATAGACGTTGCTCAAATGTCTTGGTAGCATAATAAATATACATTCATGCTGCCATTTGTTTTGGGTTTTTTTATTGGTTTGTTGATGGGCAATGTGGTTTACAGTTTGGGTTCTTCAGATCCCTTGCATTGCTGCCACACTGCGCTGTGTTTTTGATACTTGTGGATGCCTAGTTTCACGTGTATCCTGGACAGAAGATATATATTGCTGATTTAAAACTGCACTAGTCAATCGCTAAATGTTTAAAAGATATCAGCCCTTTATTTCGTTTTGAGATTTTCATCATATATGTAACTTGAGTTGTTGATTTTGTTGTCTATTTCTAGGAACTAAGAGAAGCAATATCTGGAATTGTACCCAAGCATGAGAAAGAGGTCAAAGTATTGCTGTCAAACTATAAAGATCTGTATGCAAAGTGGCTTTTTGAGCTCAGGTTTGACCCTTTATTTAGAAATGATGTGAATTATTTGCTTCTCTGATCTCCTTTTTTTGGTTATTCAGCTCTAGTTGACCCATGTTAAAAAAATTATAATACATATCCTTGTTAGTTGATAGTGGTTATGTTATCAATGATTTACATCATCCAATTCATTTTCTTATTTATACAATGTTATAGTTTCAAATGCAATTTAATGGCCTCATTCCAGTTATCTGGTCTTCTTTCCTGTTCATTATGTTTGAACTAGTTCTTTCTGTGATGTGAGGTTTTATACTTGTATGTAACAACTGTGATCTGCTTGTATTGCAGTTTCCCTGGTTTCAGGTTTTATCAGCACTTAGCTACTATGCAGTGCCTATATTTTTCATATAACGTAAATCAGTAGTCATCTTTTGTGTATAAATGTGGAGATATGGATAGTTGCTGCATCTTTCGTACCCACCTATTGTTGAATTTTATCATGTATGTTATTGGAAAATCCTTTTCACAAGTTATTGTTCTTCAATCTTTCAGGTGTGGTTTTAACCTTTTAATGCATGGTTTTGGTTCCAAGAAGGAACTACTTGAAGATTTTGCTACAAGCACTTTGAATTGTGGTGTTATTGTTGTCAATGGCTATCTTCAGTCAATCAATGTGAAGCAGGTATATTTGTCACAATAAGTCCGGGTTCTTACTTTTATTTGTCACAGGTATATTTGTCACAATGCAACTCATGTAATTGTTATTACTATCTTTTTCATGATTTTTTATTGATACAACTTATTGTCTTTGAAGGGCATAATGATTTTTAAGTCTGACTAGTCAGCTTCGTCCCAAGTAACCTGAACTAAACCGACTATTTAGCCCGATTAGTCCTACTTGCTAGCCCAATTAGTAGGTGACTAGTAAATTTGGAGTTTTGAACTAACTGCCTTCCGATCAGCTGACTTTAAATCCTGAGTAGTTGAAGTCTCGACAAGTATTAGTCAGAAACTCAAAACATATCCGTAGCTCTCATTGCATATCATCTTTGAGTAGGTTCAACTTGTAAGTCTTTTAGTTTGATGTTTTTGGTCATGCTCAATAAGGTGGAAATTTTTCAACGTTGATGCTCGCGAGTTGTGTACTCATTAACGTAAGTGCTAGATTGTTTTGTCTCAGTGGTGCTTTGACCAGTCTTGTTTTCTTGGTGAACTTTTCCATTTGACACTTTTAGAGGATTTCATTGTGGCTCTAAAATTCATAAGGCTTTTTGAGTTTTACTTAAAAAATGGGTATGGTTCTTTGCCCAAACTAGTAATATTGTTGTTAACAATATGTTTCTGAGAAGTTTTCAAGAAATAAAGTGATTGTCTTCTGTATTCTCAAGATAAACTTCTGGAGTAATTATCAAATTGCCATGTCTATTGTTTGTTGCAGGTAGCAGTTTGTATAGCTGAAGTTTATTGGGATCAACTAAAAGGCAAAAGGAAGGGTTCTACAAGGAATTTCAATAAATTGGAGAAGCCATGTGGCTCTTCATCAATCGAAGAGATTTTGAAGTTCTTGGATGAAGACCATCAAAAAGACGACGGGTTTGTATGTGTAGTCCTTCATAACATTGATGGACCTGGTCTGAGAGATTCTGAATCACAACAGCATCTTGCACAGATTGCATCTTGCTCCCATGTTCATATTATTGCATCCATTGATCATGTCAATGCCCCACTTCGTAAGTCTCTTTTTTCCACGAAACTATGAAATTGATATTAGGACATTTCTTTGAAGCTTTATGATTCTAGTCTCTGTAAGTGCCAAGTATGGTTTGACATACATATTTTATGTTTGTCTCTATCTTGCATGATGTTGATTGGAATATCGGCATCAATTTTCGAGGGTGACATGATGTTGGCTGATTTAGAATCTATTAGCATTTCAAGATCAAAATGGATATCTACTTATTGTACTCAGTTGTTATCTGTTTTCTAATTTTTCTAATTTTCTTTTTATGATTTCTTATTATCCTTTAATATGTTAGCATGGTAATGGTTGATTACTTGATTGCAGTATGGGACAAGAAGATGGTTCACACGCAGTTCAATTGGTGTTGGTATCATGTCCCAACTTTTAAGCCCTACACTGTGGAAGGGATGTTCTTCCCTTTGATTCTCGCAGGAGGTGACATTGCCCAGAGCGCCAAAACTGCTCTAATAGTCCTGCAGAGCTTGACCCCCAACGCACAGAGTGTGTTCAAGATCATCGCAGAACACCAACTAGCTCATCCAAAAGAAGAAGGCAAGTAATCCGATGACTAAACAATAATTATCAGATAACAGTCATGTTAATAGTGACATTAATCACAGGTATTCCGATGAGTACATTGTACAACATGTGCCGGGAACGGTTCCTTGTCAGTAGCCAGATGACTCTGAACTCCCACCTGACGGAGTTCAAGGATCACGAGGTGGTGAAGATGAGAAAACATGCCGAAGGCCAGGATTGCTTCTTCGTGCCCCTACCCGCGGAAGCATTAAAAACGCTGTTGCAGGAGTTGGGGTGAACAAGAACTTTTCTGTTCATTGTCTACTGTGAGATTCACTTTTTCTTAAGAAACAAGGAACCGTTCTCAGATGTTCACTGATCATCCATGTTTCAATTATCTGTACTGAAGAATAGGATAGGGAGAAGTTTTGAAGGGAGGAATAAGATGATCACATTCATTTAAGTGTTTTATATCTTCATGTGGAATTCGAGTGTTAAGAGTAAGCTGTAAGTGATTTGTTATAAAGTGTACCTGTGGTTTTTTTGTTTCAAGTTAAATCCTTTCCATTCGCTTTAATTTGTATATGTTACAGTACTTCTGAATCGATGATGCAAAGTTAATTTTCAATATATGTGAAGGTTGTGGGTTCTTTTGTTGGAGGCAAGATTCAGGGAGGTGATGGAAGAAGGCTATATCTTATTCAAATACGTTCGAGTAAAAATCCTATCAATTAAGTTTAAATATTTCATTATTACCATATGGTATCATGCGATCAAATATTCATTTTAGTTATAAGACGTTGGGTGTCTTCAATACAAAAGTTGTATATGTTTGGCTACCCATAAATTGTGTCAAATTTATTTCATAAACTCATCATTCTTGTTCCATCCAAAGTCCAAACACACTCTAAATGCTATGTTTGGATGTCCAAACCTATAAATTGGAAAAGCTTAAAAATGAAGTTTTTCGAGTTTATTACTAAAGATATTTTTTTTAACCAGCGTATTTTTCTACGTGAAAGAAGATTTGAGACTGGTAAAATATTTTTTCCCCATAAAAGTCGAAAGCACGGTGGGGAGACAAGTTTTTTGCCATTATCTTTAAGCTGGGGACAAGAAATCAATTTTTTAGTTTACAACAAATCATGTTTTTAAACTGAATTCATTTGACATACAAACACGCCGTACAGGAAAGTTGATAAACTCATAAACTGGATGCACTTGAATATATGCTCAATTTGAAGAATGAGCAACGTCAGGATTTCTCTTATGAACTTCAGGTTAGGTATTTTTCCATATTTCCTTACTAATATTGTGATCAAGGTTTGTGTTTAACTAGAACACATCACATTCAGGCAAACTAAACTAGTAAAATGGAACAACAAACGGAACTTAGTATATTCTGCAGAAATATATAAACAAACACGTGCCATTTCTCCAAAACATAGAAATAGAAATCCTAATAAGTTAAATAACCACTGGGAACATATCGGTTTAAGATGGAATACATCAAATTCAGAAAAAGAAATTCTAGATTATTTAAATGCACAGATGAAAGTCAACACAAACATTAACCACCAATAAAAGTTTAGAGATATCCAATCATTAGGAAGCACAAATCACTTACATGAAACCAGTGATTTGTTCCAACCAGTCAGCCAAAGCTTACGAGAAAAATTGGTAAGTTTTGGCTTGGATGATGATCTGCCTCAGCCCACCTATTGGAGATATAAGCATCAACATGACTCCCAATATAATGCAAATCTGGATCAAACCAACAAAAATTAGACACCAATATTTACAAAATAAAACAGAACTAGCATAAAATCATAATAATGAAACATACCCAGTTAGTACACCATGACAAACTGAACCGTTTTGGCTTGTAGAGGTTGAGCCACATAATGCAGGGTAACTGAAAATATTAATTAAAAATTAACAACAATTATTCATACTTCAAAAGAAAAATGTTTTAGTAAATAATGAGAAATGACTATACTCACGAAGTAAGTTGTTGGTGCAAAGGCAAATCCCCCAAAGAAGCCAAGCAGACCTCCAAAGAATGGGAAGACTATACCAACAAACATTGTGAAGGCTGAAACAAACATTTAACATAATAAGGATCAAAATCACATAATTATGGATCAATAGTTCGGTATAATTTGGTTAGGCAGCATGGAAAAACACATTACCAACGTATAAGCTACGAGCCACCAAACGAAGCGTAAGACCAGGTGGGAAATGAAGCTTCTTCACCAACACAGTCTCGATCATGTCGAACACCGGCATTGCATAAATCTACAACAACTAAGTGAGTTAGATTTGTAAAGGGTCATCTGAAATTGAGTTTGTGAAACTGCAGTATGATGGAAATTATGTTTTTGGCATTCAAATATCAAATTTTGATCCACAAAAAAATAGCTTTTCAAAGAACATTGCTACAAAATGCAGTTCAGACAAAATATCAGATGACCTGAGTGAAATTCGGTTTGTGCAAATTTACTGACCTAATTAATAACATTCATCCGGCGCATTTATTTATATCGGAATGCAAAAAAAAAAACGATTGGCGCAAAATGATTGTTAACTTCTTTTCATTTCAAAGTTTGATCCATCATAAATGTTTGTCAGTTTTATTCCAAAAGACCTCAATTTTCGACGAACTTAATCGATCAAGAAAATGGGAAATCACCTGATAGCTTCCAATGACATGAATAACAACAAACATGTTAGCAGCTGCAATCAACCACTTGGGCTTAGACAAGGAGATCAAGATGTTATCCTCAACCGCGTTCCCAAACGCCCAGTATCCTATTATGGCCACTGGAAAGTAGCATATGGCAACCACAATGTAGGCGACGACAACTCCCTTCCACATGGGCTTCTTGGAGGGTGTTTCAGGTGTGGAGGGAATGGTGGCCTGAATTTCCAACACCACATTGTGGCCTGCGTATGCAAACGCAACGTCTCCCAACGCGCTGAAGAAGTTGAACATAGCATCTGTTCCGCTCTTTGCTCTGTATCCGAAGTTGATGTCGTGTTGCTGGCCCTTGTGGACTGATGTGGTCCATGCGATTGTCGAATAGCTGTCATTGACATCAAAACATCATCAAGAATAAATTAAAAGAGTAACTCAAAATATGATAAGAGACTTCAGCTGATTTTTTGGGCAATATGATAACAAAAGTTGGAGGTGAAATGGATGAGGCAATAATTGTAGAAAATCATGTCATTATGCACATATGCACGTTTTAATTATTACCTTAATCAGAACAGAATCAGCCATATAACTAAACATGTCATTATCCTATCAAACCAGTTAATATTACTAAATTAGGAAAAAAGATAGTTGTTAAAATGGACAAGAAAAATTTAATAAATTTTAGAATGTTGAGGTTATAATTGGCACAGAATCATGTGATGAAAAATCACATTTTAATGAAAAGCAATCAATTAAGGCATTAGAAACACTAAAGCGATGCATAACGTTAGCAAAACAAAATTCTCTGGCTTATAATAAAAAATAAAAATAAAATAGCCATAAGAATTTAGAAGAAAAAATACAAAATTTAATTTTGTTATGTAGTTGCGTTTCCTACCTCAAGGACATGACGGCGGCGGCGAGAGAGACCAAGGAGATGGAATTGAAATTGGGGAGTTGCGCAAGAACGAAGTGCACCGAAGCGAAAATCATGATGAAGTAGGTGAGCTTCAGGTCTTTGCAGTCAGAGCAGACAGTGTCATGGAACTTCTTGAGGGATTTGCCTCCCGTGACCATGTACACGATGTTCACCCCGACCTCGACAACCAGCTGCTGAGGGACGACTATCCACAGTCCCAATTTCTCTCCAAAAGCGTGCTGGCCCAGCTCGTGGTATCGGTCGAATCGCTTGCCTGGAACCATCTCGTGCATCTCCACCATCTGCCACAGGGTGTAGAGGGTCACCACCCATGAAATCACCAGCACTGCGATACCCGGTCCCCTTGAAAATTACAAGAATATGATTATATTGGAACGACTCTACCTATAAAATTATTGAAAATCGACTGAAATGCATTTACAGACCTTGCTGTATTTTATAGTATAATTAAAAAAGAAACTGATCTTGTATTTGCGGTAGCAGTAAACTTTTTTTTTTCAAAAAACAAAAACAAATCGGGCTAATCTACAATCTTGTGAATCTTATATCATGGACGATGATAGTTCTTGTTGAATCCGAAATGAATGGAACAAAGTGTATATTTGATATTAGAGTTCTACAATCACCCAAAAAAGTTTGGTTTTCTAATTCGAAACTCACATACAAATGGATCGTAGTTCAAGATTGAGTCCAAAACATCCCAAACAAAGAAAGAAAACTAACGTTAAAAATGTCGTCCGAGATTTCATTTAACTTTTTTTTTGTTGTGTTCTACAACAAAAACCAAACCATGATTCCCAACAACCCCAAAAGATGTTTTGTTTATGTCCCAAAACACAAAACTACGTACAAAAACCACGACACACGGACAAAAAACAAAATGTCCCAGAAAAGAAAATAAACCTCACTCACCATCCGAGCTCAGCCAAGGCAAAAGGCAAGCTGAGCACGCCGGCGCCGACCATAGCGGTGACATTGTGGAAGGCAGAGTACCACCATTTGGCGTTCCTCGATGATGTGATGGGAAGCCAATCGTCCACGCTCTTCTCCTTGTCACCCGTATTATCCGCCATCCTCAACTTCTCCAAACAACAAAGACTGTTCTCAAACCTGCACCAGAATAGACGCAGGTTCGCGATCAGAACAACAAAGACGGACGGACGGACAGACAGACAGACAGACAGAGGGACAAACCACACGGAGAGGTGGTGAGAATGAAATAGTGAGTCCGCGGTTCCAGAAATGGAATCGTCCTTATATAGAAATGAACGGATTCGAGCTGGAGTGATTCGGATATGGACAAGGCTTGGAAGTCGTTTTCTTTAGCGGTTGGGATCTATCAACTCAATAAAACGGTTTTTCAAAATTTGGCGGAACACACCTGTCTGGATCCGATTAGGTCGCATCCGGATCCGGAATTCTAGCTCCATTGCTCCTTTCCGGCCTCTTGTGCGTATACCCTTAAGTTTTCTTTTATTTTGTAATATTCTTTAAGTAATTGAACACAAAATCATCGTTACCTTCTATATAATTTCCAATTTCAATAGAAATTTTGGCAATACTTTTTTAGGTTGATCTTGATGGAAATTAGATTAAGATGTTTCAATTCACTATTACGGGATCATAATGAGAACAAATGAGTACTTTAACTTCAAATAAAACTCAATATTAATGTACAATTGGACAACATCCATCATAACTATTCGATACTGAAGAGTATAGGTGATATTTAGAGTTATTCAAAGGGTATTAATGGACCTATCTTTTTCTTGTGCTATTGATTGCAATTTCTCATGGGGTTTTAAAGTTAGAACTGCAATTTATTTATTTATTATTTATTTTGTAGTCGTGGTTTGTAGTTAATTATGGAAAATGTATGTTGTTGCTGGTTTGGTGGATGATGTGAGCTGGAAAAATTAATTCTTACTAGAAATGCCGACAAAATGTGATAGAATCTATATTATCCAGAAACATTGCAGCCGAGATCGATGGTATTTGAACTTGAAATAGCAACATATTGCTCGTTTTTACAATAAATCTTGACTCTTTTTTTGTGTTCCAGAATAATGTTACCTTAATGACGTATAAGCAAATTAAGCATGGAGATGTAAAAAACTATATGTGTTTTTGACATTCCTAAAGTCAAAATTTAGGCTCTTTTTTAGTGCTCACGATCAGAAGTGGGATATTGACCATTAATTGTATTGTTTGTTTTGCCAACCTGTATCTTAAGTAGAAATTTATCGTGAAAATAACAGGGCTAAATGCCAAGGGGGAAAAATCAAATAATATAAATAAATAAAATTTTACAATTTTATAAGTGTTGTAAAAATATATTTAGAAAGGTATAATAAATGAAACTGCAACACCTATTATATCGTTTTCTAAAAGTAAAAACGTTTATTAAAAGTAAAATGGGTTAGTGATATACCAGTTTTTTCTTAAATTATGAATTCATGCTTTAAATAAAACAACCCAAATACAAATTTAACTAGCGACGATAATGATTGGGCATTTTGATAATATATTCAAACTTGTCTCTTTTTTCTCTAAGGTTTTGACGATTTTGAAAATAAAGCTTTTTAGTTCAAATTGTTCTTCTCATAGAGATGTGAAACGTTTTATGTGTTTTCAGCATTCCTAAAGTCAAAATCTTAGGCCCTCTTTTAAGGCTAATGACTGGAAAAGAGGTCTTGACCATAAAGTGCAGTTTTTTGTTGCCAAACTGTATTTTAAGTAAAAGATTTGTCGTGAAAACAATTGGTTAAATGGCAACTTATTTCCAGGAGAGTTGTAATTAAGCAGAGTTTTAGCGAACCAAATTCAATTTGGCTCGTTTAACGTCGATGATTGTAATTATGCACGCATGCTTGTCTCATGATAAATTGAGATCGGGCAAGTTTGTGTAGGTTTTGACATTTGAGAGAACCAAAGTCAACGAGACGATATCAGTGGTCACTAGTAGGAACAGACAGGTCTATATTTTTTCTGTTAGACCATTTGAAGTTGGCAAATGAAGTCTAATGTGCATATAAGCCTTAACCCCCCTTAAATTTTAAATGTTAATACGTTTGTACATACATAATCATATAAATATATACAAACATATCATGTAGAAATGTAACATACATATTGTACTCGTATTATTGTATATATTACACTTGTGCTTGGCTCATTATGAACTCTTGAAGCAAGCTTGAGTCTCAAGCTAAACAAACCGAGCAAGTTTGGAGCGAACCGGATCACGAACAGAAGCTTAATATGAGGAATGTAAGTCACAGGTACATTGTACGAGTTATACTTAACCACATAACTAATGTAAATTTCATTATTTTTCTTCAATTTAACTCCAAATTATTCATATCTAAAGTAAATTTTAGTAATATGCTTTCATCACACATTTATTTTGAAGGCTATAAGTATTTATTAGACCTTCCATGTAAAACGAATAATTCCATAAAAAGGGTAATAACAGTACCTTGACTTTTGCTTAATCTGCATGATTCTTAGCATTAATAGATGGGATTGGTGCTTCCATGGGAGTGGAAACAGAAGAACATAAAAAACTGAGGTTGGAAATGGAGAAGACGGAGACTACATAAATAGGTTCTTAAAGAGAAGGATTGCACTATTTGACGTTAGTGTTAGTTGCAGAGTTTTGTTATTATTGTTCAGACAATGGTGCAAACCGAAATTTACATTTGCTACATATAGTCATGTAATAATAACATTACTACTTCGATATGATTCGAAAGGTCGACTTAGAAAGCAAACAAGGATATATCCTATCAATGCAAAACACGAACTCAATGGTGACGTACGCGACTCCAACAATCAACCACTAACAAGCAGGATCAGGTATGGAATGAATATCGGTGCGTATTTAGAATGGAAATGCAGTAAACAACATTCTAATTTAACTTTCTATCTGAGCTAACTTGTTCTGCTAAATTTTCAATATGACATAACAATATTTAGATATTGGCAAAACCTGAACTGCAATAACGAAAGGATTCTGATTTAGGAAGCACAACTAATTCTTTGGATATCCTCAACTGCGGGAGATAATATTATTTCTTTCAACAGCCAAGTCTGAAGATTAAAAAATCAACCTATTGCTCAAAGAAGTTGGAAAACAATACACATCCCCGCTTGAACGTAATGCAAATCAAAAATTGGCATTCCAAATCAAATAAGGCAGGGCCAAACGCTGAAAAAGTTACTTTTAAGAAGAAGGCAAACAAGTTGGACGCTGAAATCACAAAGAAGAAATCAGAAGGGAACAACCAACCATGTGCTTCTAACTGAACCGATGGAATATTTAGCTATTGAAATTCATCATCTACTTTCCCATATTGTCTGTCCAGACATTATGGGCATAACACACTAAACAGTTTAAACAGCTCAACCTTTTGGTGGTGATCCTCCAAATCTTTTTTCTCATCTCAATCTCATGACAAGCAAAAGCCTCATTTAAGAATGCCACCCCAAAAGTGTATCCTGAAAGATATTTGACATATATTCATGAATCCAAAAATTCTCTGGAAAATGTTAATATCACGAATCAACTTTTTTAGAAATTAGTAAAATAGCTAGAGCAAAAGGTAAATCGTAACGTTGCAGAGCATTACATTACAATATGATGACTTGGATGTCATTTACCATCAACCATTTGGACCTTCAGTTCATGGCATCATAGTCATCCAATTTCTCATTGTACTGCAGCACCTTTCTTTTGATCTTTGATGAATCAACCCATGTCACAAAGTCCTCCATGTTTCTTGTCACAAGGAAGGCTGGGTCGGTAATAGTCTCCGGGCCAACTCGAACATGCCCTTGCTGAATGAATGTCACTGCCTCTTTCAAGTGCTCTGCGAATTTCTGCTTTACAAGCACAGTAGCCAATCTCCTCCTGTAAGAAACGAATTATAATTTAAAGAAATAAGTTCGATTTACTATCTCCAAAAAATATTATCTGTACTGTTTCGATATATTTGAATAGCCAGCAGAAATGAGATCTCTCTATTTTTAAGCAGGCAGAGTTGAATTCACTAATGTCTGGCAGAATTGCTGGTTCTAGTGGTCTTAAAATTTTACGTTTTTTAAGAAGAGCAGTAACTAAAAATATAGTTTCTGGGTAGCATTGAAAAAATAAACTTCATAACCAAATGGACAAAAGGGTCAAACACAAACAGTGCAGTTGTAGATTTCTGATAAGAAAACATGATTGTGCAGGTATCCAACACGAGTTTTACAACAATAACCGCCTTTAATCACAAACTAATTAAGGTAGGCTAGAAATGAAGCTCAACACAAATTACAATTCCAGCACGTGAACCACCTTCTTCACCAACACGAGTTTTAGTTACTACAAAAAGTAAATTGTTGACACTTTGCAGGATTCCTATAGCAAGTTATGTCAACTAAAGTATTGCATAGAAGTATACATCATTATATTTTACTGACTTGGGTATCAGAAAGTAGTGTTATGAAAGGGAAGGGGTTGAGGGTTTGGATCAAATGCAAGAGCAATTTATTTGATACATACCTACAGAAGGAAGAAACCGAAAGCTTATCACACAAAGCTAGACTTTTCCTTGTGGGAATAACACCCATATTGTACCTGGAGAGGAATATAACCATCATGAGAACTGAAGCATGAAATCGAAATTCGAAGAAACGTAAAGACCAAAAAAACAAAACAATAAATGAAGCTGTCGTTTGATAAGAAATAGTGAAGCAGACAAAAATCAATATGATAACAAGCACTTATATTAACAAAAAATAAATAATAAAACAATGCCAAACCAATCAAGAGCTACTCATTTTAAATGATTTAGGGCTTCTATATCATTCTACTAGCTCATGATTATATCCCTTAGTCCAAATCACAAGGACAGGGTCAGATGGACACAGAGTTACTTGGGTGAAGATGAGTTGATTGAATTACAAATTAGCACTTTTTTCGAAGATCAAAATTTAAGAAACTGGGATGTTGTACGGATCTAATTTTTCAAAACTGTGTACAGATGAAATTGTTTTGTACTGGAACTGTGTAGATATATTTTCCTTGACTAATGTTCATTTGTTATTTTTTATCCAGTATTAGATGTTTAATATTTTAATAACAAGGTTATCAAACTCTGCCATCATCCAACACCAACATTTCAAATCATCATGGAACAGATGGTATCAGAACGAGAAAATCTACATCCTTTGTGCAAGGAAAGAGTAGATGTTCTCTTTCTTCTAAATAAATAAGAGGAATGTCAAGACCATTTAACCCTCTGGTAAGTGTATGTAAGAATTGCATAGTACATACATCTCAACAAATAATAAGACAAAAGTCAGATAAGCGAATGGCCATGTGCCAAATCACTTCTCTACAATATGCACATGGCCATGTTTGTACCTCTTAGCAGTGTTCACGAATGCGGTCGCCTAGGCAAATAGGCGACCGCCCCTGCTGGTGGTCGCCTAGGCGACCACCCGCATATCGCACACAATGGTGTGCGATTTATGCGGTCTCCTTGTTGCCTAGGCGACCCTTTTAAAATAAAAAAATTAACCCTCCCCCACTACTTATTCCTATAAATACACCTCCCCACCCATTTTATGAACCCCAAACATGTAAGATTTGTTTCTCTATTATTTTTAGATTTTTCCTGATTTTTTTCATGTTTTTTTCTAATTTTTTCAATTAAAAATAATTAATTCAAAAAAAAAGTCACCCAGAACTAGGCGACCGCCCAAACGCCTAGGCGCAACCTGAACTTTGACTCTTAGAAATATGGACATATGGTACTTAAATCGTGGTAGAATACTGCTAAACTTCTAAATTTCTAATACATACAGTTGTAGTCATTAAAAAAATGAAAAATCACAGAGGTATAATATCAGATCTTGAAAAAGTGATCTCTAACAAACAGGTAATATTCATATTCTACACAGATAAATTTTAAAAAGATGTAGACAACTAGGAGAGAAAATTGAAATTTGTCGTACTAAGGACAAGCATGTTTCACATGTTAGTGTAAGAGTAAGAATTAGCAGCCTAGATGCAAATTCTCACAGCTTTTCAAGCAAAGCATCAGTAGTCTCCTTCCTGAAAGATTCTCTTGGATCCATTTGTTTCAATAGGTGGACAAGTTTCTGCACCATCCGACATATTGCTGAGTACCTAAGCAAAAGTAAATAATAAGATGATTAACAATGATATAAGTGACAACGGATCCTACTGAAGTCCCACCGATAAAAATAAAATAAAAGCAAATCCTCTAGCAAACACGAATGACAGCACAAAGTTGAAGCACTTTGTGAGAGTCAGAGAGAGAAATACAATTTTTCCAGCCAAACATCTCTAGGGACGAAGGTACGACAAATGCTTTTAAGTGAATGGCACTTGACATTTACATGATAAACAAGGATAACATGAAGTCATAAACACATGTAAAACTGCAAATAAAAATGAGTCCTAATTTCAATGTCTTCAGAAATCAAGAGTCCATCATACATTTTACTTGCAAAGAAAGATCATAATTTTTACCAGAATAAGAAAATAACCCTCATATGAAGGGGTGTAAACGGGTCGAGCAGAGTCGAGCGAAAATTTCGAAAATTCAGAACATCAAGTATTAACCTATATTATTGTCGAATACAAAAAATAATTATAAATTGAGCAATCAAGAATTCAAGTCGAGCCTCAGTTTTTTCGAGTTTGAGCGGCTCGTTTGCCAAACCAAGTCGGAAGAATTTTTATTTTTCATCAAAATCTTTCAGTTTCAAGCTAAACTAGAGTCGAGTTTCGAGCTCGAGCAATAGTTGACAACCCTAGTCATATGTAAAGAAAATAACATCTAAAAACATCTCAAAACCATAGCCTAGGGCTGCGACGACATGTATTTGAAATTAGTAACACTATTGGGACCATACAAAAAAAATTGAACTTCAAACATGGATTTTACCTACAAGACAATTGTCATTAACGAATTCTAAGAAAAGTACTCAGAGAAATAACTAATTTTCCTTTGCAAACAAAAATTACTGCACAAAGAGAACCTTTCAAAGAAAATGCAAACATCGCTAAAAAATCACCTAAGTTTCGAATGAATTAATATCTGACGTCAAAGTCATTTGAAAATCTGACCAATTAACATACACAATCGAAAGGGTTGAGGGTTCCATCAGGAATCATACTTAATCTATGCATTCCAATCCCAGCCAATCCCCATCACTAAAACCAAAAGCTTTACCAACACCACGCACAAACTCACAGACGACAATGAGTAGTTGAGAACATTCTAAGGAAACACATATTTCCAAACAAATACAAACACAACAAAACCTGAAATTTCAAACAGTATACTTCCTGACATGAATATCAGCTTTATATCTAATAAAAACAACTTTAATTTAAAACACAGATCCCGCTGAGAACCCTAAACTAACCTTTCAATAGAAACAATACTAATCGTTAACACAAAAACCATCCTCTCAAAAACACAAACCTGACAGACAAAGATCATCACTTTCTGAAAAAAATCAAGTTCCCATCCAAAATTTTGAAACATGGTTTCCATCCAGAATCCTAAACTAGCTTTTCAACGGCACAACCAATTTTCCAGATGACCAATTCTAAACACTACAACTAACACCTTCCACCCACAGACAAACTGACAGACAAAGATCAAAACTTTCTGAATAAAATCAAGTTTCCATCCAAAATTTGAGATACGGCTTCTTACAAAAATTCTAAACTAACCTTTCAATAGAAACCAAAACAACCAATACTAAGCATTAACACCAAACTTCCACTCACAAACATAAATTGACACAAACTTTCTGACCAAACTTTCAATGGAAACCGACAAACCAAGCACTAACACCAAAGCCATAAACTTCCACGCAGACATTAACACAAAAAGATCAAACCTTTGCGCCCAAAACCACGTCTCCACCAAAAATAACTTACGATGCAAACCCCAAATCAGACAATGGGTTATATCAATTCCAACCAACAAAATCACCAATACCAATTTATTTTTTTGTCTTGGCACACAATTCGGACCGCAAAGATTTGATCTTTTCGCGTGAAAACAGCTTCTGGACCGAAGGATGTGAGAAAAGAGTCGTCTTTGCTCAAGCATTAGCACCGAAACCGCCAAATTTTCCAAATAAAACAAGTTTTCATTAGGGCTGTCAATTCGAGTCATGACAAGAATTCGAACCCGAACTCGACACTAAATTTTCGTGTTCGGGTTAACCCATTTCGGGTTCATGTCAAACTCGGGTTGACACGAACAACACGAATTGTAATTCGGATCAAGTTTGCGTTGAGGTATTTCGTGTTTCGTGTAATCCGGGTTGACACGAATAACCCAAAATAAAAATTAATTGAAATAAAGCTAAACCTAAAACATACAACACTTCTAATATTCATCCTCCTTCACCACCACCATCGCCACCCTCCTCCTCTCTACCTTCTTCACCACCACCGTTGCCGCCCTCCTCTCCACCTTCTACACCACCGCTGCTGTTGCCCTCCTCCTTCACCTTCTTCACCACCACTGCCGCTGCCTCCCTCTCCACCTTCTTCTACATCACCACCGCCGCCCTCCTCTCCACCTTCTACACCACCACCGCCGCCACCCTCCTCCTGCACCTTCTTCACCACCACTGTTGTCGCCCTTCTCTCCACCTTCTTCACCACCACCGTCGCCGCCCTCCTCCTCTCCAACACATGTCCCCTCGTCTGCCCTCCTCCCCCTCTAGTAATTGGGTTAATTTGTGTTAATCATGTCAGTTCGAGTTATTCGGGTTAATTCGTGTTCGTGTTGACACGAATACGAATAAAATCGTGTCAACGTGGGTCGTGTTTGGGTTATCTAATTTGTATTCTAGTTTAAGTTTAGATTTTTGTGTTCGTGTTGACATTTTCATTTTAATTCGGGTTTGCGTTCGGGTTGGGGGGGAATCCGTGTTTGTGTCAAACGCGACCCGAAATATGAATTTGATAGCCCTAGTTTTCACTTTCATACAACATTTGAACCTCAAACAAACTTTCAACGAAACCAACAAACCAATCACTAACAACCAAAACCCTAAACTTTCAAACAAAAATTCGCACACAAAGATCAAACCTTTGCGCACAAAACCGAACCTTTCCATTTCCGTTTTCGGCACACAATTCGGACCGCAAAGATTCGATATTTACGCATCAAAACAAGTTCCGGACCGAAAAGGATGGGAAAAAGAGCGACTCACTTCTTATAATCGTCTCTTTCAGTGAGGAGATAGCGGCGGGTGATGAGGGCGTCGCGGTGGCCGCCTTCGCTCTTCCACTCGAGGAAGTTCACCTTCTTCAGGAGCTTCTTCTCGTGGAACTTCAGCTTCCTCATGCTTGCTTAAGATCGGATTGGCCGATCGAAACCGGAATTTCCGAAGAAGAAATTTGGGGGAAAGGGTTTTGGTTGCGGCTCCCTAAAACCCTAGAAGAAGAGTGAGTCCACCACCACACGTGCGTGTTGGGCTCAAAACCTCTAAAACTCTTAACATCACCAATGTATATTGTGTATTCATAAATGATAAGATAAGATGTGGCTAAATAATTCATCTTAATAGTGGAAGTTAATATTTATCACTAATCAATATCAAAAAATAATAACAAATACATGCTAAATGGGGGTGGGATTAGAGTAGTTTTGGGGTTTTCGACATCTCATTCAAATTCCTTGCACTGCTTTGGTTAGAATTTTACTCCAAAAACAACTCGTGCTTCGTAAGATGTGGTTATGCAACGCACGATTAATTTCAATACTTAAAATTAAACCCTAGCTACTACTACTACTAAAAAACAACTATTTTTTTCCAGAAAAACAAAGGAAAATAACTCGTTCGGGTTCAACAAGGCCACATCCAAACGGTAGGTGTGTGTATATGGGTACGATGGGGGTAGGTTTTTTAATTAGCGCATAGAAGACGAAAAGAATACACAATATGCTTTAATTTAGCATAAGAAATGTAATGTGTGTGTATATATATAATAACATTAATATACATAATGACATATGATGAGTATTTAATAACCTTCTTAAAACTCTTATGACAACGAGATGAACATCACTTTTTTTTCTTTTCTTTTCTTTTTTGTTCTATTTATATTTCTCTCCTATTCAAACACACCATAATATAGGCTTCTTCTAACGTTTCTCTTCTTCAAAACTTACGCGTGCATGCATTACCTTCACTTTCTTAATATCATAATTCCAAAACGTTCAAAAAAGAGAACATGTCGTTGAAAGTTTTCGTGGTTAAAAGTGTGATCACAAAAAAATCAGAGAGGGAAACAATGTAATATTCATCTCAACCCGGAAAGAAAAACTTATATATATATACAAGTAGAGATAGAGCCAAAATTTTCAATGCAGGGGCTAAAAATGAATAATACTCAATAACTTTGAAAGTTTCAACCGTACGTGTGTTATTTTCACGGTAGGAAGTTGAATTGCAATTTACAAATTTCACTGAACTTACTAGTGGATTCGGATGTAAGCTTAATCTAGTGCGCTCTTGTAAAATTTTCAATTATTTGTTGGATTGTTATCCTATTGTTTATCAAGAATCTTTTTTGATAAAAACTATAAAATTAAGCATAAGCACATTGATTTAGATAATTAACTCACTAATGGTGGCGTATTGGAGCTTCAACTCCACCTGCCCTTGTCAATTAAGTTTCATTGAAAGCAAAAGACAAAAGGTTTTGTTGTTTGGAACGAAGAGACCATGCATGGGAGGTTCTTCATTCATGTAATATTTGTTTCTTGCATTTGATTAAGAAACAATGATTCTTGTTGAGCCACGTAATATCATTTTTTGTTTGTGTTTTTGTTTTCTTTTCTACAACGATTTCACGCTATATACACAAAGATTTCAGAGATCGATTTTTAGCTGATTCTCAATAATTAACCAACTCGAAAGTAAGACAACCTCCCTCCTCTGAAAGTATATGGTCTTGAATTGATAGACCTCTAAGCTAGGTTCTACCAACCTCGAAAAAAAGTAAAACAATGGTCACACTCGGTGGTTTTTTCATGCGATTGTGATGTAAAATTCACACATTATCTTTTTCTTATAACTTATAAGTGATGGTGTTAATTAATTTTAACCGTCATAGTGTGGTGTAACCGCATCTCATGGTTGTTATTGATGTGAGAATCGAACACACATCCCACTCCACTCAGCTCGTCCATGACTAGCTCGAATGCACATATTGTGTGATTTTCACCTAATATCGGCTCATCTTTCTTTTTTTAAAATTGTTTCAACTCTACTATACCCGTTCGTTTCAAAAAACACATGCAAACATGTACTTACACTCGATATATATATATATATATATATATATATATATATATATATATATATATATATATATATATTGTCTTAACTATCTTAAATACAAAAAAAAAACTACCCCGGGTTCGTGTACTATCTACTGCATTTCGTGACATCAAACTTTTCAATACTAAAGGTGCGAAAATCGTTTGGTACCTATTTTCCCTCTAAAATAATATCCTACAAAACGTGAAACATATTCACATCCGATATTTACACGCGAACGCAGTGTCAAACTGTGTTCTTAAATAGTGCCTGCATTTAAGCTTCGGCTACAACTAGGGGTGTAATCGATCTCTAAACGAGCGATCCGAGTCTGCTCAAGATCGACTCATTAAGGGTTTCGAGCGGAAAATCATGCTCGTGCTCGGTTCGATCTGCTCGCGAGCGGCTCACGAGCGGCTCGTTAACCTAAACCTTTTTTTGGTATTGAATTCCTAATAATGTTATCCTAATAAGTAAATTATAAAATTACTTAAGACAAATATAATAATAGTTACTAACACAATCTTAAAATTAACACCTAAAATAAAACACAATCTTATAAATTATACGACAATATTAACATCTTACAAATAAGATTATACACTTGGATCAAACAAAATCAACACAATATTAAAATCAAACACAATCTTCTAAATTAGCCTACAACACACTTCTCTTATCTCACACCAACTCTTCGTCTCCAACCTTAATTAATTGTTGCTGCGATGGGTAAATTAGTTTAGTTTTAGATGATATCATTTTGGTTCTGGTGTTTAATTATTAATTTGTTGGATTGATTATTAGTTGCTGATGTCTGATATGTTTGTACGTGCATGCAGCTGTTGGGAAGATCAGGATTGGAATCAACGGTACGTGAGTGTTGGTTTTTGCTTGGATTATGGTTACAAACACTCTTTAATTTTATAAACATGAAATTAAATAGAGGAGGGACCCTCAAAATGTTTTTACACAAATTTGACAAAACTTATTAACATAAAATTTAAACTTGAAACTTATTAACATATTAGTATGCACGTAAAAAAATATTAAATTTAAATTTCGTTTTATAAAAGATTAGGTGATGTTAATTTTTCAGTGAATTTCGTGCATTAATTTTTATTCTCGAAATATTTTATCAATGAGATTTTTGCTTGGGTGCACCTCCAAAATTGGTTTATTAGGTCTTTGCAGTCTTGTATTTTTTTATTGCTCTTGAACACCTAGAAATCAAAGTTATTGTTTGGGTACACATCCGTCCAACTCCGTTAACCCAACCCTTTGTAGGATCTAAATGCCCTAAATATTAGTCTTAAGGGGGGGTTTATAGACTAATTTCTCACTACCAACTATTTGTGCAATAACAAGATAACCAATGAAAATAGTGAGATGAAAAAAAAGGCAAACCAAACACCAGATGTATAGAGGTTTGGATCCAACCACCGGATCCTAGTCCTCTCTTACGAAATGCTCTTCCTTGAGCAACTTCGCGATCTTCACTAAATTGATCTTCTTTCCGGGCAAAGATCGAGCCTTTACAATTCAAGCTTGCGAACACCCTCGCCAAGCTTGGACCTCCTTCTCACAACCCGAGAAGAGCTTCACTCCGGAAGCTTGTACAACTCCTTTGTAGTAGACTTTGTGTAACCTACTCTTGAGCACTTGAATTGATGATGAATGCAATTGAATGATTGATCAAGAGAGTGGTTGAGAGCAATAAAGAGAGTAAGAGCACTTGGAAGTTTTTAGCACAATGAGAGCTTAGAGAATGGATTGGTAAGCTTGTAAAGATGATCCAAGCTCTATATATAAGCCTCTTAAGTTTTCTAGCCGTTTGAGAAAGATTTGATTGGGTTTTGTGCAAGATACACAAACCAGAGATTCAGGAAGCAATTCTGTCAAAGTTCGGTCGACCGGTATGAATGAAACGGTCGATCGGTTACGTGAATAGTAGTCAAACGGTCAAACAAACGAGGAACGGTCGAACTAACTGGGAGGGAACTTAAGTGTACCGGTCGGACGAAACAAGGAAACGGTCGACCGATGTGAAGGTTCGGTAGAGACAAAGTGTGACCGGTCGAACCAAGGTGGTATCGACCGATAGCAGGAAGAATGCTACGAACGATCAATGGTCAAACGGTCGACCGGTTAATAAGATTTGTTCGACTGGTTAAGCTATGTATTTCGGGGTATGGTGAAAGTATGTGTATACGACCGTTGTATAATACGACAAGTATAACGGTCACAAAAGAAGACAAAAATAGGAATCAACCGGTCGAACTGTAAAGGACTTTCGGTTGACCGGTTTGCACTAAGGCACGTGTCTTCCAGCACGTATGAACAGTTGATCGGTCGACCAAAATACCTTAAGTTATTCTAATGAACCGGTCGAACCAGAACACAGTTCAGTCGACCGAAAGGGTTCAGAAAATAGTTTTTTAGATTAAACGGTCGGACCAGATGGTCGACCGGTCGACCGGTTGAGTGCAGAATTCCTGGATATGGTTTGATTGATTTCTAAAGAAGTTTTGTATGGAATTTGAACGTTTAGTTCTACTTCTATGGAATCCTAAAGAGTCGTGATATGCAATGCATCAAGATTTAAGTGCTCAAGTTACATTTAAATCCTAATGACAATAATGTAAACCTATCTACTCTTCAACTTCATTTCTCGTTAAACTTGTCACCTGAAATGTTAGTACAAAACAATATATGTGTATTGTGCAAGAGTGATATGAACGAATTACATGTGTTTAAGTTATATGTTGATTAATCATCAAAACGGATAAGCAATCATTTGCCAAAAAGCCAACACCCTTAACCCCGTTACTCACCTTCGTTATGGCCACCGTTACCGTTCGAATCAAACTCCCAGCAAATTAAAACGACTCGCACCCACAGACCTATTCGATTGGACCCAATTGAAAACCAGGAAACCCAAATCAATTAAACTCCTCCCACCCCCAAATCATCACCCCCAAAATCCCCTTCTCCTTCCCCCTAAATCCCTAATTTCCTAATCCGCGCGGAGGCATCACGTTGCAGTCGACAACCACCCACCCATTAGCATCTTCTCCCCGTCGGTACTCCGGGTTCTCTCATCCACCCGTCGACTCAACCGCTTCGTCACAATGCCAGGGTCCACCGAAGAAGCTTGGCCGTTGCCGGGCATTGGCGACATACCAATGTGTAAATGTGAGTTACCGGCGAGGATCCACACGTCGCACAACCCTATGTCCTTTGATCGAGGATTTTGGGTTTGGCCCCGCTATTATGGAGTATGTTATTCCTTTTTTTTCTTGTTTTGTTAACACTACTTTTGATTTAGAATATATTAAATGATGTTTGTTTTTGAAAAAATCATTGTTTAAGTAGTTCCACTGTTTCAGAGTTGATAAAAATTGTTATATGAATCGTGAGATAGAATGTAATCACTATAAATACTGATCAGTAACGATTTAAATTAATGTAATCACAATTTATAAGAAATCATTAACGATCACAATATCATGTAATCACTTTGAAGCAATCACATGTTGGCCGGAGGCTGTGAGATTTAAGTTAATGTTTGTTGTTTGTTTGGATATATTAAATTCAAACAATCACATGTTTGTTTGGAGGCTGTGAGATTTAAAAGTACTACAACAATATCATATATTAAATTCTGATAGATATTACATAAGTAAAGAACAACATGATTTTTATTTTTATTTTGTATTTTTTTCTTCAAGTAACAAATGTTTGAATTGATACTTTATTAGAATCTAAAGAAAAAAATTGTAATTTGTTTCGTTGTTGATTTTGTAGGCTGCTGAGCATTGTGATTTGTTCCAATGGTACAAGGGTGAGCATGACTACTCCGTAACTGACATCCCCACCAATATGGGCGAGCTTCGTAAAGCGGTGTTGGAGAACTTTGCCCGCAATGAACAAAAATTGGAGTATTGTTTGGATTGTCTTGTAGACCTTTTGGTTCGTTCTGATGAAATTTATAAGGTGGTGAAAGAGCTTAAGAAGGTTGCCGATGACTTGAAGCCAATTGTGGAGAAGGACGAGATATTGATGATAGTTGTGTCTGTGGTGTTTATCGCAATGTTCTTGAAGTTGTTGTTGTAAGTTTGTTTTGATGTTTACATTGGTGGTGATGTCAAAGTTAATGTCAACACATAAGTTTGTTTGCATGTTCAAGTTAGTGGCGATGTTTAAGTAGGTGTTCATGTTTGTTGTGTAACTTTCAGATGAATTTGGCAATTGAAGACTACTAAAATATATGAAGTATTTTCATGAATGATGACGGGAAGATCGGTACAATGCATTTGCTAGAATATTTTGCAAAAATATTTCGCTTCAAGTTTAATCAGGATGACATGCTGTCAAAACCATGATACTTAGATTGCTATAGATTTAAGTGACAAATGGCTATAGAACTAAATTGTGACTGAAAAAAGCATTATAATTAAATCCTATGATGCATCCTGCTGCTTGGGGGCATGGTCCCAGACCTGGGCATGTGAATGAAGCTCAACAAGAGCAAATGCAACCATATTTGTTGAACTTTAAAGCTACAATGAATTCAGCCACAAGAACGATTCAAAGAAAATGCAGTCGCAATTAAAAATGAATGCAGTTAAGAACACATTTATAAACCAACAACCTGCTTAACCAAACATCCAGCAAGCTGAACCAACAACCTGCCTAACCACAAAAGATTCACATGCATTGGACCAAAAAATTCACATTTGCTTAACCAACAACTTGACAATCTCAACTCTGCACCAATTGCAGGGCTAGCAGATACAATTTGAAACTTATATTCCTTAGAAATTGCAGGGCTAGCAGATACAACCTGCTTTTTAGTAATTTCCTTAGAAAACCAATAAGGCTATAGAAACATATGGTATGCAAATGGTCTAAAAATAAGAATAATCTCAGATTCAAAGGACATGTACATTTGCTATGCAAGTCTAGGCAACCCTCACAACAGATAATTAGGAAGTGCTACAATCCATTCTCTAACAAGCTTAGTTAATATGACATAAACTGTAAGTAGATGTTAGAAGGCCACAACAATACAACAAATCAAATGACACTTCCATTGGATACTTGTCCCAACAAGTTCATCATGGGCCCAGGTATTGCAAATTGAATTTGCGAAGTTGTGGACATCGAAAGAGTTGTGGTTGATTTAGCTGCAGTGGTTATAGATGTGGATGGTCTATGACTTCTTCTGTCACCACCTCGCATAGTAGTCGTTCCAGAGCTACAGTTGGAGGAAATAAAAACACAGTATTAGCAAAAACTCATAATACCAGTTAGTAGTAACATATTAAGTGGATGTGGTACACATTAGACCTTCGTTGTGATGTGGTATGGTTGTTGATCTCTTCTCTACATTTTCTTGCTTGATGACCCAACATTCCAGAATTTTTGCATTTTTGGCGCTTTTGTATGTTGATTGGCTCATCAACAACCTTCTTTCTTTTAAGACTTGGACGACCTACTTTTCTTTTGGTTTGGGGGGGGGGGGGGGTCCACTTTCACAAATTGCCCTACAGAAACCCAACAAGCTTTGTCCGGCATTGGGCTTATGTTTTGAGCATAAGCTTTCTTGTAATTGCCAACGTAATACCACTCGCTAATATAGTCATCCCACACTGCATCTCTAAGAGACCCAATTAATGTGCATGCATGCTTGCACGGAAGACCAGTGATGTCCCAAACTCTACATGTACAACACTTCTGGCCCAAATAAACTATACATCTATCTGCACTAGATGTTACTTCAGCAACAAGATCAGTAGCCCAGACAACAGTGTAGCCACCAAGCTCTCTGGTCATGATTCCCAACCATTTCTTGGCAAATGGCACCAATTTCCCCTTCCACTCTCTTGACTTTGTTTGTCTTGTAAATATGGTATTCATGTACTTATGTCTAAGTACGTCCACCATACTAACCACTGGTAGATGCCTCGCTTCATTGATGTAGGCGTTATAGGACTCACTGCAGTTGTTGGTGATGAAGGGACACTTTGCATGTTCACCGAAATGACTTCTGGACCATACTTTGTCGTGGTACTCAACCTTAAGGATCCACTCGTATGCTGGCTGGCTAATTGAGCGCATTTCAGACATATATTTGTTGTAATCCTCCACTTTGTAAGCACGAGCTGCACCCCAAAGTTGTGATTGTAGCATTGATCTGGGGTTTTTTTTTTTGAAATTCTTGTACAAGTGACACATACAACTTCTGTGCTCAGAAGAAGGATACACTTCGGAGATGACCTCTTCTAGTCCTTTGCACCTATCTGAAATAATGACCAATCTGTCTTGCTGACAAACTGCACCTCTCAACTGCGTTAAGAACCACAACCAAGAAGCGGCACTCTCACTCTCAGCTATCCCAAACGCGAGTGGTAAGATGCCATTATTCCCGTCTACGCTTGTGGCAGATAGAAACACGCCTCTGTATTTGTGCTTCAAATGACAACCATCCAAGCCTATCATCGGCTGACAACCACCGAGGAAACGCTCTTTACATGCTTGCAAACAAACAAACAAATATTTGAATTGGTTGTTTGGGTAGATATCAAGTTTAATCACACTGCCTGGATTCCTTCTAGTTAGCTCATCCACAAGATTCGATAGGAGATGATATTGAATCCCGTCTCCACCATGTAGCTTTTCCAAAGCTATCTCCCTACCCCTCCACACTCGATGGTAAGGTAGCTTTAGGTGATACTCTCTCTGCAGCTGATCTTTTATGTGCTTAACTGTTATTCTTTCATCTTGCCTCAACCACTCAATGGCTTGATACGCAATCCAATGTTTTGTGGTCATCTTTGATGCACAGCTGTTAACTGAAGAACGTGTGTGTGGCTTGTTCATGGTCTTAATCTGGAAGGTTTTACATTCCTGCATCCTAGAAGCATGTATTCTCCAACTGCAAGTTGGATCATGACATTTGGCAGTAACTTGATTAGGTTGGCTTTGTATGAAGTTCACAACACATTCACTTAAAATACAATGCTGAACAATGGCCATTCTGAAGGTTGACACATATGGGAATCTAGCACTTGTAGGATCGTGAGGGTCTCTAGTTTTAACACTTTTAAGCTAATTACCTACTTGTTTAATCGATCAAAGATATACAGCGGAATTTAAAACTAAACAAGAAAGTAAATGAATGGAAAATGCAAACCACAATGGAGACGGGGGATTTTACAGAGGTTCGACACCCCACCCGGGTCCTATTCCTCTCTTGCAAGCTCCGCTCGGATCACCAAGCTCCGCTCACGACTTCACTAATCACTCCCCGTTCCGAGCCGGGAGAGAACGCAATTACAACACAAGCACCGCGAACACCCTCGCTTGCTTTACCTTCTTCCTCTCACAATCCGAGAGGGAACACTTCGGGTTTTCACCGAAATCCTTGCTTCTTGAACAACAAGTGAGTGAGACAACACTCTCTAAATATTGAGCACACTTTGAGTATGATTTGGCTATGATCAAATGTGTGGAATTTAGGCTTAGAGTGTAGGATTCGGGAAATTGGAGCTTGGGAGTTTCTCTCTAATGTATGTGATAAATGGAAGTGTGAGAGATGTCTAATTGTGTCAAGGGAATACTTATTTATAAGCTCCTAAGGTATTATAGCCGTTGAGGTTAAGTTGGGTAAGAGTTGTGTAAGATACACAAAACAGAAATCTGCAGGACTCAAAACTAAGTAAGTTCAGTCGACCGGATCGGGCTGAACGATCGACCGTTTGGCAATTTTGAACTCGGCTCGGTCGATTGGTTAAAGAACGGTCGACCGCCAAAGGCTATAATTTAGGTACACTTAAGTTATCGATCGAACACCGAGATAGGTTCGGTCGACCGATTTGTAACATGCTTTTTGGGATTGACAAACAAGATCATATTCGGTCGACCGAAACAAGGTCCACGGTCGACCAAAAATTAACAAGCAGTTCGGGTTTGTCAAGACATCTAAGTTCGGTCGACCGAACAAGGTCCTCGGTCGACCGATAGGGAAAAGTATTTTTGGGGTATTTGGAAATAATACGAATACAACCGTTGGGTATATACGACAAAATAAACAGTCGAAAATTTGTTGTTACTCGGTCGACCAAAAAGGTCTGGACGGTCGACCGAACTTGAGCAGTAAAACACTAACAGGATATATGATTACTCGGTCGACCGAACGGTCTGTTTCGGTCGGCCGAATGTGGGCAGACAGTTCAGGTTAAGGTTTGGTATTTTCCGGTTTAAGTTTGAGTGATCGATTAAAGTCCAAATTATATGAAATTTTGTGTGTGACTTCTATAAGGAACCTAGTGTGCATTTGAGTAGGTTTTAGCTCAAGTATGCTCAATTTACACAATGTTCCTAAGACTCAAAGAAATGCAAATTACATGTTTTCAATAGAGCTTGATTACATGTCTTGACTTGAATCATTTCTTTCTTGAGTCTTGATCACCTGTAGAAGTTAGCACATAGAAATATATATGCAATGCAATATGTGTGCTACTCTACATGATTACAATTAAGATTAGGTTGATTAAATCATCCAAACATAGATTAAGGTAAAAAATGCAACATCACCAACATACATATTTGGATTCTTCATGTCAACTTCAATCGGTCGTGGACCGTCGTCGAAGTGGAAGTGGAAGTCCTTGTCTCCATCCTCATCTAATGTGGCATCAAACTCAGGAAGCACCACGTCTTCAACCTCTTCTTGTTCTAATAACCCATTGCCCACCGATGTGCAGGTTAAGACTTAGATTATCAATCTGAACATCCCTATTTAAACCACAAAACAAACATAATACGAAGCAATAATATACTTCTTAGTAACACAAGAACAACAATTGCCTAAATAAATCACATGCATCTTACTATATATATTATATCTCTAATAAGGTGGTTATCACAGCAGGCAACTAAATATTACAACTCAAAAATCACAATATTTCATATCATATTACATGTATGCTTATTTGAAGTCATAAGTTTAATTAATTAGCTTCTAGGAGTTGATTGTAGACAATCCATCCCAAAAAAAATTAGATTCATAAGCTTTTAAATTACAAACTCAAGTTCAAAAGTTTCAACAAATAAATCCTAAAACGGTGAGGTTTGGAATTGAATTGACTACTTCCAAACCACTCTTCAATTTTTCTACAAATACAACCCATCTTAGAAAATACACACACTATTATTACTGCAAAAAACATCTTTGTGATTATCTAGGAGGATACATGTGCATGTCCTTATACAATTCTAAATTTTTCATTGACTAATCATATAATGGACAAATCACATTTTGTCATCCAAACGGGAAAAATCACAACAAAGATTAAATCACATCAATTAATCTAACCATAGAAATCACAATGAAGGTTAAATCACATGAATTAATTGAACCAAATATTAAAATTAAACTAGTTTTCATAGAAATTATCAAAACCACATAGATTAACCAACAACCACATTTCCCCTAAACCATAAAATCAACAACATTAGGGATAATAGGAAGGTACCTAACGCGACGACCGATCATCCCGCTACGCGTATGCATTGTCATCAAGAGGTTTTCCACAATGACCGAGGTCGGGCAATGGTAGGTGAATCGATGAGTAGGCGAGTCAGTCGAAGATGATGGAGTGTAGACGGCGAAAGAAACGAAATGTAGGGGTTGTCGCCGAGGACAATGCGCAGCGACAGATTAGGGATTTTGGGGAGGAGGGGAGGGGGGAAACCAATTTGGGGAAAAATCAATTTAGGGGGTGGGAGTTGGGTGGGTTGTATTGATTTCGTCTGAAATCGATCGGATCTAAATGTGAGTCTAATTTTGAGTCGGATTTGGAGTCTGTTGTTTAGTGGGCTCAAGTCGGGGCTCAACCATATTTAAGATGGGTCTGTGGGTGCGAGTCGTTTTAATTTGCTGGGAGTTTGATTCGAACGGTAACGGATGTGAGTAACAGGGTTAAGGGTTGGGTTAACGGAGTTGGACGGAGGTGTACCCAAGCAATAACTTTGATTTCTAGGTGTTCAAGAGCAATAAAAAATACAGGACTGCAAATGCCCAATAAATCACTTTTGGAGGTGCACCCAAGCAAAAACCTCTTTTATCAATTGACTTCCAAAGTTTATTTATGATTTTGACGTGCATACTTCTCTTGTGATAAAACAAAATCTATGATTTAGTTTTTTTTTGTTTCGGAGTTTAAATTTAAATTATTGACAATGATACATTGATGTCAATACATTTTAAGAATAATGGATCCTTGCTCAATCTACTAAGGTCATCATCCACTACGATACCTCATTTCTCCTCCAAAATCATTTGTTTCTCTCCACCACGTCATCGTGCCCACTAATCTATCACATTCCAAAAAAAACTTCTACTATCATCTCTCATTTTTCAACCATCTATTTCATTTGCACCATTTCTTTTATCCCCACACTCTAACCAAAAATTAAAAAAAACTAAAAAAACATATTTAAAAAAAGATTTTAAAAAAAAAAGTGGGAGCCAATGGTTGCGGCACCCATCCGAGGCACGCCCCGCCCCCAGCTCGCCCTCCGTAGTTGCGGACAAAATCGGGCACCCCGTTAGAAACCCACCGCAGTGGGTGTCAAGTGCCTAAACATATTCAAGTCTTGAAACATGTGTACCAACAAGTGCCATATTTAATGTGATTAATTCTGTCCTGGACTCATAATCGGTCATTATAAACAAGTTTCACAGGAACTGGATACCAATCCAATCAAATAAGTCTCTTCATCTATGGTTCGGGCTTGCATGATCCGTTTAGTATATATGTATATATGAACCTGTTTAGGTATTAGGACTTGGGAGATCGATCTTCATGAAAAAAAATATCTTGAAATCAACTTCTTTAATTTCATAGTCCCAGATTTAATTTAAAATTTGATTGCTACAAAATATATATATAAACAAAACTCGAACACTGATGAACAATGGATATCTCATTCTATATCTTATAGAGTGTTGTAGACTTTTAATCTTGTTTACGAACGTGAAATTAATTTTCCAAACTCTGCTCACCATACGTGTGCTGAAAGAATGCGAACTCAAAAGCTGCTACATCATTAATTTTCTTTTGTTTTGTGTTATTGTACGTGCTACACTCTTATCTTTGTGTTTGTTTGTGTGTCGAATATGTGTTTAGGATTTGGTAGAGTTGGTCGTCTTGTTGCAAGAATTGCTCTCCAGAGGGACGACGTTGAGCTTGTTACCATTAATGATCCGTTCATCACCACTGAATACATGGTACGTCTTCTAGATTGTCATTTTTGTGCAGGTAAAAATTATCTACTGACAAATTGTTTTTTTCTTCTCCAAAAGTTGGTACTTACATTAATAAAATTGTGGATCGTGTATTCACAGTCATACAAAAAAATAAACAAAGTCACTTACACATACAAAAACTTTTTTGTTGAGTACTAACCAATTATAGTAGTTTAAAAAAATAAAATAGCAAGCTGTCTTTTTGGCATGTCCAAACGGAATAGTGGGATGATTGCCGTTTGATTTATGTCATACTTATTAGAATTTCATTCAGTGACCGATACAATTATACATGTTGTAGGCTTATATGTTCAAGTACGACAGTATACGTGGACAATATGGAAGCGTAGCGACATCAAGGTCAAGGACTCGAAGACTCGTCTTTAAGGTGACAAGCCAGCTGTATCTTTTGCATCACGTTGACTGGTTAAGCATGTTAAGCACTGTTTATTACATTGAACAGTGTTATAAAAAAAAACTACTAGTCGCCGGAAACTACTTAAATCGTCCCAAAAATTACATTTTTGTCCTTAACAAATCAATTAATACTTATTTCGTCATGTGTCTTTAAACAAGGGTTTTGACTCAGTTTTACTCACATTCCTAGTACCAACACCACGAAAATGTCTGACGAAGCACCTGGATCCGGCGAGGTAACGGATGTGGATTTTTTTCCGACTCGGCGTCAGGATAAGATGCCTCCACCATGGTGGAGGCGTGTGGCCCAGACGCCCCATTTTTTTGTTTTTTTTAATTTTCTGTTATATTGATTTTTTTCCAGGTTTCGTTGCAAGATTTCGGTAGTGATGGAGTAGATTACGGTGAGTATTTTGATAGTAAAGAAATATTTACAACAATCGAGAAAACTTGTAAATGGGCGAAACAAGTTGCAATAGGAGTCGGATTTTTTTGTTATATCATCATACAAACCAAAACCATATAACCGGATGGATTGTTACCTGAGAGTAATCGTAGACATGAAATGAGTTCTCGTGATACGAGTATTACACTACGAAAGAACACAAAAACAAAAGGTTGCGGTTGTCGTTTTTTGGTAAAAGTAGTCGAGCGACGGGATCGTGATGGATGTGTCGTTGTTTCTAATAGCACCTATGGGCAGCACAACCACGCACTTGCAGTTTATTCAGAGGGTTACCGACAGGTCAGCAGACTTAATGCTGGGGCCAAGCAAATTGTCCGTGATATGACAGAGGCACAAGCAAGACCAAGTAACATTTTGTTGGCAGTAAAAGAGAAATTCTCGGAGGATAATCCAAATCAAAGACACATTTATAACTTCAGAGAGTACATGAGGAGGACGAAATCTGAAGACAGGAATCTCGCTCAGCAGTTTCTCAGTCAGGCAGTGCAGTATAACTATTTTCATTGGATTGTGGCAGATGAAAAAACTAATGTCCTCACTCACGCATTTTTCGCACATCCGACTTCAGTTCAGTTGTTGCGTACATACCATTTCGTAATCTGCATGGATTCGACGTATAAGACAAACAAGTACAAGATGCCTTTGTTTGATATGGTTGGGGTTACTCCAACAAACATGAATTTCATCGTCGGATATGCGATTTTGAAGGATGAGACCGAGTCTAGTTACTGGTGGGTGTTGGAGAGGTTGCGAGATATGTTATTGAATATTGTTAGCCCGACTGCAATAATAACGGACCGGGAGATGGGTCTGATGCGACTATGGCAGAGGTTTTTCCTGAGTCTGCTCATTTACTTTACACCTGGCATATCAACAAAGACATGTACAACTACGCATACCACGTATTCGGAAAGGACAAACAGTCTGCAAAGATTTTTAGGCGTGGAAAGTGGAGGAAATGCATGTTTTCTGATTCACAGACGGATTATGATAGAGCAGTCCGTAATCTAAAAGATTCTTACAAGTCATGGTCAGTGCTAACGGAGTATGTGCAAGACACGTGGTTGGTGCATAAAGAAAAGTTTATGTTGAATTGGACGAATAAAGTTCTTCATTTCGGCAACACTACGAATTGCAAGGTGGAAAATGCACATTCGGCTCTGAAAGAGTGGATCACTACATCGACTGCCGCTCTCGACAGTCTTTTCAACCGCGTGAATTCGGCTATTGAAATGCAGCTGACGAATATTCGGAACTTTCTTGAAGATTCGAGACGTCGAATTGTGGCAAACTACATAGGTCCTTTGTTTCAGCATATAAATGGTCGAGTTTCACATCGCTGCTTGTCATTATTGACTCAGGATTTGAAGAGAATGCAGGACTTAAGTAATGAAGTTGAATATCGTTGCGGATGTGCTTTTCTGACATCACATGGGATTCCTTGTGCATGTACCATGTACGAGTGTTTTGCGCCAGGTGATGGAGTTTATTTAGAACAGATTCATCCATTCTGGAAAACAATTGTCATTGGAGAAGGAGTCAAGATGTCAGAGTTTGTGGATCAGTCAGCACAAGACGTCGAGCATTTTTGGAAGCTTGTTGATGAGATTTCGGAGAGCGGCCCTGCAGTAATTCGTAGTGCCTTTCGTATTTTATACGAACAGCTACACCCCGATCAGTCGAACTATGGAGAACCCGCAGAAAATATTAAGGTACGAGGTCGACCTAGGGGAAAGTCTACACGGGACCCGAGTGCCTTCGAGTATGTTGAGCAAGGTCGTGGTCGGTCTGATAGTAGTGGGAGCAGGGGTTGTGGTCGGTCTTCCAATTCGTCTCGATCGTCCGTGAACACGGGCACATGATCTGGTATGATGCTATCTTTGTTGTTATTTAATATGTATCACTAATGTAGATAGGGTTGAATATATTATATCCTAATTTTGTAGTTTGAATGAATTGCTATTTATCTATCTTACAGTGTCCGGACGGATTGACGTGGATAATTTCCCATATGTGACTGCCAGGAATCATTTTACCATTTCTGGAGAGGTGGAATGACGTACGTGCTGATGGCAACTGTGGATTTCGATGTGTTGCCGATGTCTTTCATGGTGGTCAAGACAACTGGTCGTACGCCCGTCGTGCGATTTCTAATGAGATAGGTGCACGTCCTATTTATGAGAGTGTCTATTTCGGCAATGTAGTAGAGGCTCGTCAACGAATTGATTGGGACGGGGGAGCTTGTGACGAGGATCATTATATGGAGGTTTGGGCCGACTTGTTCCAGATTGCTAATTTTTACAAGTGTGCGGTCATGTATTTCTCAATGGGAACGGATGGTTCGTTGTTCCTGTGTCTTACTGTGCTACCTTGGGAGAGTCTGTCTGCCATGACGAGGCCTGTCAGAGAGTTGGTCATTGCTCATTTAGGGAGTTACAGACATTTTATTCGTTTGGAATTAGCTGATAATTTCCCAGTACATCCTATAGAGACCTTGTGGTATCAAATGCGAGATGAGAGTGTTGTTGGATGGGAGGACCTGTACGAATGTAGGATGACGTATTGGAACCGGTTACGTAGTACATATTGATTGTAATTTGTAATGCATTTGTAATGTATAATATATCGTGTATTTGTACTTATATCGTGTTTTTATTTTACCAGATTTTAAATTTAAGTATTATTTGATATCTAAAGAAATAAGTAGAAAATATGTTCGTGAGAAATAAATATTAAAAATACGATAGTCAAAGAAATAAGTAGAAGATATGTTCGTAAGAAATAAATAATAAGAGTACACAGATAAGCATAAGCAAATACCAACAAATGTAGTAATAGTGCAATATATAATAAAACGATAGTAAGAGCAAGTGAACTACAACTCAGCATCCGAATCATGGTCTGAAATGCCCAACTGGCTGTTTCAATCCTCGATGAGACGATCCAAATCTGTACATGCAAGTCTCGTATCCTCAGTCGGCATCCTGTCTCTCTGTCGCAAGAACGGCTGCGTACACCGTATCGTCCTACTCATCCACTGTATGTAACATAAAATTTTGCATACATTAACAATAAAAACAAAATATACATTACAATTACAAATTAAATTAGATAAACTTACCGCATCGGCACATGTCCTATCCAGTGGTCTCTTCGATCTCGGAATGATACCGCGTACGATAAGTTGATGTGAGCACCTACCAAACCACTGCAAATAATCTGCATCACAAGTGGAGGGGTCGCGGCTACGACTCAGATCGTCCAGGTGAAGTCGTTCTACTATCGGAAATGTTCTCCAAACTGATTCCGCAAACGAAACGTTATGCCTGACGTTGTACGTCGTCACAATCGTAGACTGTACTGCATGCTCGAGCGTCGGGATGTCAACCGGGATCACCTGAACGTAACCTAACTGACGTGACACGCGATCAGGTAGATAAGGCTCTGTTATATCCCTATAATGAATAACACCCATAAATGTAGTCCTCGACACAGCTACAGCAGGCTCAAGACCATACGGCAACCACTCCACCTAAACGTTTATACGTTAATAATAATAAAGTTGAAATTTAAATAAACGTGAATTATATATACATTATATACCTGCGATGCAGTCATCTGATCTAGCCGTCTACGAATAGAAAGAAGTCGACCCTCGCTCTTATCCTCGGCCGGACAACCCACATATACAAATGAGGATGACCACGCTCAATAATCTTTCGATCCCGATGTGGACGGAAAGCAGGAAAATACTCATAGATCCAAGCCTGCAACAGTGTAAGACAACCCGTAATCCCAGAACAATCAGCACGACTCGATATACCCAACTGGCGATACAGCTATGCCAACATCGCTGACCCCCATGAGTACTGACCAATGGTATCTGGCTCCCTCGCCTCCAATAGGTTGCGTGGTTTGACTCTGGAACCGCTCATCAACAAACAAGACGCGACCTAGCAGTAAGAAGAGGTAGGCAGTGATCTGCGTATCCTCAGTCTGTGGTGGTCGCCCCCGTCTGCAACAGTCGTCCATAGCCTCGATACTAACACCACCGCCACTCCAAAATGAGTTATTGATGCATTGCATACATTGCATCATATGTCTTTCATTTAGATTGCTTTTAATTCAATAAATGCTACTAAGGTATGTATTTAGTCGTATTTACAGAATACAGAGACCTGAATGCAAATTACCCACATCCCGAGCATAAAACGCGTGCAAAAGATTGCTTTCTATTATAAAGACAAGTTCAAGTTTATCGGGTTTCAAATGGAAATGCATCCAAGCACAAAAGCATTCAAGGAGCTAATCACAAAAAGGTCAGGGGCTTAAGTGCAAAATGTCAAGGACCTGACTACAAAATAAAAGGGCCAAGTTATTGTGTTGGAGAAGTCAAAAGAAAAGTCAAAAATAAAATCCCAACAATGGAAGGAATTAATCTGGAGCTCAAGACAATGGAAAGAATCCATCCAGACGCGCAAAGGAGGATCAAATCATACCATAAACGCACAAGCAAAATCCGAACCCGATCAGACCAGATTGTGCGGCGTTTCCGCCGCACAACACCTACAATCTGCGGCGTTTCCGCCGCACCCCTGTCGATCCGCGTCCCCAAATTTTGTCCAGTCCTGTGTCGCCACGTGTAATTTCCTTTCATATACTGGTATCCCTTGTATCGGCTATAAATAGCCTCGTAGCACGAATGTAACACATCTTTGAACCTTTGGTCTTGGATCATTAGTAATAAATTTCTGTTTTATTTTGTTTTGTTTCTCTTTTCTTTTAATGTCTCTAGGATCCCTTCTTCTTCCTCCCTCCATGAGTTTCTAACTCTTTCCAAAGGGTGGAGGTGATGGAATTAGGGTTAGAGAAGATGAATTGCATGTTATTATTTTAAGTTCATGATTAGTATATTTTGATTACTTGAGTTTATGTTAAGTCATTTATCTTGTAATGATTCATAACTAACATGATTTACAATAAGTTTCAATAATTCTCTGATCTAAACCTAAATCTAAACCTTCATCCAACGGAATTCACCATCTTTGTTCTTGTTTTAGTTTTATTTGTTCTTGTTTCTTGCTTTAGATAATTAAAAAACCAAAAATCTCAAAACCAACCATATTTCTCCCTTTCTTTTCCTCAGTCGAAAATCACAAAATAACAAATATCTCCCTCCTTGTGTTCGACCCGTACTTGCCACGTCTTCATTGACGCCGTGCACTTGCGGTATAAATTTTAATTAACATCAGTTATCCCGTCCAAGACCCTCGAGGTTGACACCTAGCAACTCTCATACAAAAAAACTTCAGCTCAGACTTCGACGCCTACGCACTGACCATACGACCCTCAACACGAATGTGCAGAATCTGAAAGACGTCATGCAACATGATCGTCATCTCTCCGAACAGCAAGTGGAAAATGTTGGTGTCAGGCTGCCACCGCTCCACGAAAGCCGAAATCAACGGCATGTCAATGCAGGAAAACATGTTGTACGGTAAGTGACCCAATCCACTGTCACTAACGGTCGCCGTCATATCATCAGTCGTCACTGAACGCCAAGCCAGCAATGTCGTACAGGCTCTGTGCCGATTATGGCACTTCAAAACCTTCTGATCCTCATAATCCCAGATGCGTATGGTGATGTGGCCTCCGAAACTCGGAATGACACTGCCATCTAGAGGACCCCTGGGCATCATATCCGTCACGATCCAAGACTCGTCTCCACCCCTCTTCTTCTTCTGAGCTCTAGCGTTTGCAGTGCACAAACTCGAATCATCGGTCACAAACTGGCCACCTCGACCCTTCTAATGACCCACTCAACCGAAGGACTACAATGTTGCCCCCGTCCTCGACCGTTTTGCTGTATCGCCTCGTCCTGTGGCTCCAAGACATACCGGCCCCCATCGTCACTCTCGTCGTGACTCCTCAACTCATCTGAATAATCCTCGTCGTCGAAAGAATCATCAGGTGTCTGACGACGACGTAAAAGATCTCTCTCTCCTAACTGAAGCAGAAATACCCCGTCTACGTCGATGATGAGGACCTGACTCATCTACTCTACTACGTACCGCGTGTACGGGAATTGATTTCCATTTTCCTCCACGGTAACCCGGTGACTATTAATTCAATTTTAAAAATAAAATTTGTTAATGAATTTACTAAAATAATTAAACTAATTATTAACTTAATAATCAATAATCCTTTACTAAAATCGTCCACCACTAATTATTAACTTAATAATCAATTTATTTAGTAATTATCACAATTTATAATCAATAATTCTTTACTAAAACAATTAAACTAATTATTAACTTAATAGTCAATTTATTTAGTAATTATCAGAATTTATAATCAATATAGGATTTACTAAACTAATTTAATTAATTATTAATATAATATTCAATTTATTTTGCAATTATCACAATTTATAATCAATTTTAATAATTAAAAAAATTAAAAAAAAATTAGGCGTCTACCGGAGACGCCCCATCGTTCGGGGAGGCGGCTCCCGCAGACGCCTCCCCTTTCGGTCGGGCGTCTCCCGCGGACTCCTGACCCAATTTTTTTTTCAAGAAAAAGCTAAAATAGACAATTTACCAGATTTGAGTAGTCTGGGACGTCCGCTGGTTCTTTTCATGGCCTTCGAGACATTTTTTCTGGTGAATATAAGAGTAATATTAAGAGAGAGTAGTGTTAGGAGAGTGAAATGGAGAGTTATATAAGTAGAAATGGTAGAAAGGCAAAATGATAAATTGTACTGACGATTTAAGTAGTTTTACGACGATAAATAACAGTTCAGAAAAAAAATTACCCACTGAACTTCAAAACGTCTCGTATTAGTCTATCACGCCCCATGTTCATTAGTCTTCTAAGACTCCAGCCGTCTCCAGTTTAATAGTTTGTTCATCTTCAACTAATTATTCATCGATATTTTATTTTTTGTTGGATTAATTTTTGATTCATCTATACGGGTTTTCTAATAATTTTTGAGAAAAAAATGTGCCAAATTTGGTTTAGATTTAATATCAAATGTGAAATACATCTCAATTCAATAAGATCCAAATTTGAACCAAATCTTAAAGTAAAAAATAAAAGGTGTTGTAACTATTGTTGGAAAACAACACAGAAAATCGTAAAATAACATTGCAAACTTGCGGTGTTAAAAAAACATGTTACTAACAGATAAGGGGAAAGTATTACAAAACAAAAGTACGTATAAGATAATCGACACATTTACAAATCTATCAGGGAAACCGAAAACAAAATTTCTTTTTTGTTTTAACTTGTGCATGTCTTCGGCCTTGTGCATTTTTTCTTTAACTGATTAGGAGGCCTGAGGGGATCCCATGGGGTGAGGCTGGCGCCGACTATATTGTGGAGTCAACTGGTGTCTTCACCGACAAAGACAAGGCTGCTACTCATTTTAAGGTTTAACTTCATATGTTCGTGCTTAATTAGATTACCTCTTGTTAAAATAATTGGTGGCTCATACTCTCAACGGTCATCACAGCCAAGGAAAAGTATACAACGGCTACATTCATCAAAAGGAAACACAAGCAAGATTTCATTCCTTTCATCCATACATTTTGTAATAGGCAACATATCATTCCCTCAAACGTCTCTATGTAAACTCATATATAAACACCCATCTGTAACACAATTACTCAAGAAAATATAATACAAAATCCGTATCAATTTCAATATGGTATTAGAGCAATGATCGGACCTCAGAAACGGGGAACATCACCGGCAACAACCCTTCTGGTCACCACCTCAGAAAAAAACCTCATCCCCGATCCATCCACTCAAAATCCAAAAAAAACCAAACTCATCAACGGCCCAGGAGCGGGGGCTGACGCACAAGGCGACGTCCAACCCACACCATGGCCTCAGAAGGCGTATCACCTCAAAGACTCACAACACAGTTGCTCAACGGGACAAACTATCTCTCATGGGCTAGATCGATCACCTTGTCCCTCAGTGACAAGGGTAGATTAGGCCACATCACTGGAGATACCAAAAACCGACCGCAGACGGGACCAAAATCACCGAGTGGCAAACCGCAGACCATCTAGTGATGACATGGGTTTTAAACTCATGCAATCACAAATCGCCGACTTGTTCATCTACTCAAACTCAGACAAGGAGTTGTGGGATGAGATCCACAACTTGTACGGGAAGCAACAAAACTTTGTCCACGTTTTCAAAATCAAGCAAGAATTGGCGCAAACAAAACAAGGGCAACAAATCATCACGGAATATCTCAGTGCCCTCAAAAGCCGGTGGGACGAGCTCGGGATCTACAAGCCCCCAAGTACGGATCCCAAAATCATCCAAGAAATGGTCGAGCAAGGTCGCATCTACCTCTTTTTTGTGGGACTCGACCCTAGCTACGAGACCTTATGCTCACAAATCATATCATCATCGGAGCTTCCGCCACTCAGCCATATCATAGCAATGGTACAAAGAAAACCAAGCTTTCGCCGTCGCAAACCATCAAAATCAAAACTCAAAAAACAAAGGACAGTTCGGGAGAAGGAGAGACGAGCACTGCAACAACTTCAAGAAGCAAGGCCACAGTCGCGATCGTTGCTGGTTCCTCTACCCGCACCTCCGACCACCCAAGGATGGACACAAAGGAATAGGAGGCGATGGCAGAGGACCGGGTGGTGGCGGAAATCCAGACCAGAACCCTAACCCTAGCTTTGGAGGAGAACAACATAAATGGGGGCAGATCGGGTCACAGGCAGGGATTCGGGGTTTTATCTCCGAGTCTTACGCGGCTCACCCAACACCCGAGATCTGAAACCACGCCAACGAACGGTCTGCTCCAGATCCGAGTCCACATGCAAATACAGGAGTGTGTGCGCAAATAGATCAAGGGCCTAACAGACCTAGGTCGGTTTAACATGAACTGAGTCATGTATTAGCTCATTTCAACAACCTCCATCAGATCTCTGGTCAATCAGGTAATAACTTAGGTATTAATCCCCTTCTCCTTATTGCAAATTTGGCTAATTTCATAAGTTCATGGATTATCACATGCTAAATAATATTTATTATAATCCAAACATGAATAAATTTGTCGCTCTTGCAAATGGAAATCAAGTCAAAATTAATGGAATAAGAGAATCACAATTGCTAAACACCGTTGAAAAAGTTGTCCCTAAATTCTTGTCCAACATTTTATTTGTTTCACAGATCACTCGAAATTTAAATTGCAACGTGGTTTTTACACATTTTGATGTGCTATTTCAGGACCTCTTGACGATGATTGGTAGAGGCTTGCTTGCTAATGACACATGTTTTACTCAAATTTTTGTTTAATTGCTAATAATGTGTTTTCTCAAATGTCAAATATCTAGCATAAATGCATGAGACACCCATCTTTCCCCGTTTTAATACAATCACTACCGAATTTAAATTTAAATATTGATCCACTCTTGAAATGATCGCCTAGCAAAGAAACCTCTTGAAATGATCCACTCTTACATATGGGGATCTGCCCCAAGTCGAATCTTATAATGACTTAAGTGTTTGACCCCAACTAACGAATAGATAAGTATTATGATTTTTCTTGCACCACTTAGATTATATTTGTTAAAATCTAAATTTGATGTTTTTTTCTATTTTTTATTTCTCTTTCGTAGAAAATATGTACAATGTTAGAATTAAAACTCTTTTGAGTCACGTGCGTACTTCCCCCTTCTTTTGAGTTGTAACGTGAGTACTTCACCCGTGAGCGTTTGATCGGAGCTTTTAACATTTTTCATCTTTGTTTATGTTCATTGGAAAAGAAATTGATATCCACTGCAGAGAGTGCCAAAAGTCGGAAATTCTTTGACGCCTGCAAAGGAAATGTTGGTTCCGCCCATAACCCCACCTGCCAACCACATCCGCCCTTCAGGACCTACCGTTGCATCACCCAGTTTAGTACAGTAAACACGTCCACTCCGAAAACAATTTCGAAGACCGATCCTAGGTTCCTATCCACTACTACTGGCCTTGTTTAATAACTTTAAGTTGGTATTATCCTAATACCTTTGCAATCTCGTTCCAGACTGATGCAAGCAATAATAGATTCTCGAAGACAAGTACACGATAAAAAAGGGTAACCAGTAAAGACCACAAACAAGCAAAATATGAAGATTCACAACCTGGAAGCATCCAAAATGTGACGAGATAGCCAAATTCACCGGTCACCGGCGTTAAAACATCAACAAAGAGCTCAACAACAAAAAAGCGTCTACTATCATCATTGTCCGTGTAACAACAATAGATGATTAGTACTAGTGTCTAGACAGATTGCATAGCTCACTTTATTTCTTCCGAACAGCAAGAAGACCCAGGCCATATCAACGAAGGTCCGAAACATCACAACCGCTCTACTGGGTCTTGGACATGTGGATGAGCAAGTCGATCACACGGGAGCTGCAGCATGCCACAACCAACGATCAACAAACGCATTCAAAGACCCAAAAAGAAACCAACAGAAGGCTAAGAACAATTAATATATAACAGTTTAAGAAACTTCCGTTACCTGTAGCCCCATTCGTTGTCATACCAGGACACCAACTTCACAAAGTTATCGCTCAGAGCGATTCCAGCCTTGGCATCGAAGATGCTAGACCTGAAATATAAAAATCGTGATCGTTTAGCCTTGGCTTGCATTTTAACGCATAACTCGCTTGACCCTGATTATGCCTAATAAGGGCGTAGCTAGATTTGATTCACCATCATGCAAATGTTGGATATGAACAATGAGAAATTGGCGTCTATTACTAGTACACACCTGCTGTCGCCAATAAAGTCAGTGGATACCAAGTCTTCGTCAGTGTAACCCAAGATGCCCTTCAGCCTACCTTCAGATTCTTCCCTGCAATGCAACATTAACATCATTAGAAAATAGAGCATTGAACCAGACTTACAAAAGAGTCGCTGAAGCATGTATCCAGAACAAGGGCCATGCTTACTTGATTGCTGCCTTGATCTGGTCGTAAGTGGCAGCCTTCTCAAGTCTGACCGTGAGATCAACAACAGATACATCCACCGTCGGAACACGGAAAGCCATACCAGTGAGCTTGCCGTTCAAGGCAGGAAGAACCTTTCCCACAGCCTACAACATACCAGAAAATCATATGAGCTTCCAAACATGATGGCATTCATTCAGTATGGAGATCCACAACACTAAACAAACATGTAGAAACCAGTTTAAAAGGTCACCTTGGCAGCTCCAGTGCTGCTGGGGATGATGTTGAATCCAGCAGCTCTTCCACCTCTCCAGTCCTTGCTGGAAGGGCCATCAACGGTCTTCTGGGTAGCTGAACCAAGAAATTTAAGAGTAAACGATGAGCACAACTTCAAACAGCTGTATTAAAGCTCCACCATAAGGTTTTGACAACTTACCGGTGATGGAGTGGACTGTTGTCATCAACCCCTCAACGATGCCAAACCTGTCATTGATAACCTGTACACATACGAATACTGGATTTAGAATTTTTTTTCCTTGACCATTAAACAGCTGCAAGTTGGCAATATATTAATTAGACCTTGGCCAAGGGCGCAAGGCAGTTGGTAGTGCAACTAGCGTTCGAAACGATGTCAAGTTCTGGCTTGTACTCATGCTCATTCACACCAACAACAAACATGGGAGCATCTTTGCTGGGGGCAGAGATGACAACCTTCTTGGCACCTCCCTGTAAGAGAACGTAAAACACAAATGAGGATCTAGGGGAAATAATCCAATATTAAGAACACATTAACAACACTCAAATATGACAATTCAGCAAAATCATGCACGTAATGACGTTAGTATTGCGCATCAGACAAATACAAAGTACAACAGAGTAACAATAATCTACAAAAACAACAATTTCAGTGATAAAATTCACAAATCAACTAATGTAAGGCATAATACAATAACAAACATGTACCATCATTTGACAACCTAAAAACAAGTCAGACATCCATCTTTATGGTTACTAAATGCAAGTTCAAAACATAGAAAAAAACGAAGAGGTATAGCAAACCAATGGTTCAGCAACACCAAATTGGCACCCCACGATAAAGAGAGGTCTAACCTTAAGATGGGCAGCAGCCTTCTCCTTGTCAGTGAAGACACCAGTTGACTCCACAACATAATCAGCACCAGCCTCACCCCATGGGATCTCCTCAGGGTTCCTAATAAATAAAAGATATATTGCTCAGGGCCCATAGTGATTCACTGCCAACTACAACAGAAGACAGTCAAAACACATAAGTACCTGGTGCTGAAAACGGTGACTGCCTTCTCACCGAAGAGAAGGGTCTTAGAGTCCTTGACCTTGATTTCGTGGTGCTTCCAGTGACCGTGGACACTGTCATACTTGAACATGTAGGTCTGCACCAAATCAAAGTTAGTTTCAGTCAATGATCAAGTCAAAGAAGTCAAGACATCAAGTCAATATAAGTATGTGACAAATACCATGTAATCAGTGGTGATGAAAGGGTCGTTGATAGCAACAAGCTCAACATCATCCCTCTGAAGAGCAACTCTTGCAACAAGACGACCGATTCTTCCAAATCCTAATCATACAAAAAAAATCACATAAATCAGAAAACAAAGTCTATACAACACCGGTGCACAGTCTCGATGGAACCACATGTAAAAGCAAAAGGAAAATTACAGATGAATAAGTGTAACAATCACACTGAACATGAATAGAACCCATGGATCTCACAGAAAGCTAACAATCCAAGCTCTGAAGTAAACAATAACATACACCCCTGGACCCTGGTATTGTTAATCTAACCGCATGACACCACAAGTGCAACTCAGTACCTCGACAGATCAAATGAAACACTATAAAACCTTAAAAAATCAACACTTTTGGTAAGCCGCCTGACACTGACTGATTCCTCACACTCGAATCCAAGCAAAAATTGAAAATCCAAACTGAAATCTCAAACGAAGTCCAAAAAAATCAGTGCCTTAACAGATCAAATGGAACACAACAAAACCTAAGAAAATCAACACTTTTACAACACTCTGACAGCGATTTGTTGCACACAAATTCAAGCACAAGTATAGATCCAAACTGAAATGTCAAACGAAGACCAGAAAACACTAATCTACGCCAAAAGCAACAAATCCCACTCTACAACACTCACGCTTGACCACACGAACTCAATTGAAGCTAAAAAATCCGATCCACGAACAGCTAAACTCGATCTACACTAGCAAACAAATCCAAGACCTGAACCAGCAAAATAAGTTCACTAACTGAAGTCCAAATAACCAAAACTCACTCAACGATCCAAAACGAAGAACTTGAAGATCCAAACCCAACACTCCGATCTAAGCTCACACAATCCCGATCCACACTAAAACACTAAGATACGAACCACCGACGACACTCTAACATCTCAAACTCCAACGAACACACCTATCTAAAGAGACAGCAGAAAACAGATCGGAGATCCAAAACATCGATCCAAGACCTCAAGCATCGATCAAACTAGATACCTCAAACTAAACTCGATCAACAAAAACAACCATAAACCGAGCGAAAACAACCTCAAAACACACCGATCTAAAGAGAAAACATATCGAATCTCTATCCGATCAAAGTAAACACCTCAAACTCAAAATCGATGAATAAAAACAACTGAAACAGAAATCCAAGCGAAAACAACAATCCGAAACAGCAAACGCAGGCCAATCCAAACAGATCGAAGATTCAGAAGAACTCACCGTTGATCCCGATCTTGATCTTTCCAGAAGCTGCAAAACACACAGATCCACACATCAGAACCCGATCCTACACAAAACACCCCAAAACCCACCCAAAATCTCACCCATTTTAGCAGCAAAAGACGATCCGGAGTAAAAAGTTGGAAATTAAGAATAGCGAAGTGAAGCAATGTGGAGAGGATGAAGGGGTGGTGGGGGTATATATAGGGGAGAGGATAGGGTCAAGTCGGGTTTCGCTTCTCTGGGCTTCGTGGGTAAAGGCGGATCTGGGCCGTCGGTTGTGGTGGGGGAGAGGGATCTGGGGCGTTGATGGTGGGGGAGATGTATGGAGGTTTGGGTTCTCGAAGGTTCGGATTGGGAGCTTGGTAGAGGTCGCCACGTCTCCTCAGGTGTACTGTGTGCACCGGGAACGTGGCGTTAGGATGTAAGATGTTTGGGTGTTCAAGTGGACGTGTTAAGAGTAGAATTAACGTGGTCGTGGGTCCTCCCCGACCTGGACGTCCACCCATCAAAGGGGTCGTGACGACCTGACCTGGTCGTTGCAGGACACGCCACCTGTTTGTTAAATTTTTATTTTTTAAATTATTTTTTGTTTGATTTTTGATGCGTATATAATTGAGTTTAAATGATTTTATCAATGTTCACGGAACGCTTAGGCGAGCCTAGACGACCGGGGGTGTTCGGTCGCCTGAGCGATCGCCTAGGCGTTCGTGCGACCACCTAACTCTGGGCGGTCTTTTTTTTAATTCAATTAAATTTTATAAAATAGATAAAAAATTAGGAAAAATCGGGAAAATAGGAAAAAATACACAAATATTATCTAAAAATAGCATACATGTTTAGGCTTCGAAAAGACACCTAGTTCCTCGACCAAGGCCTCACTAGGCACCCCCTCTACCCACCTAAACACTTAGGTATACAATTTATTGCTTAGTAGTACGATTACAAAGGTAACTCAAAGTTCATACAATAGCAGATAAGAGAGAAATTAGAATTACAAGTTAACTAACTAATTTCATTGGACGCATTGATTTAATGTCCAACTGGGAACCATATCCTCCACCACCATCAGAGTCGTCGGAGTGGTTCTCGTTCGGATTGTCGACGTAGACATCATCTTCTTCAGTTTCTTCATCGTCGGATTGGACATATTGCTAGCCGATGTTCATCGGTAGTTGAGAACTCGATGCACATGGATCTCTAGAACTAATGTGAACGATGGCATCATCCATGCCACCACCTAATAATGGCGCATCAGATGCAGTGGAACACCGCGCGTCAGATGCAGTGGACATGGATCGAGCAAAGTGTCTCCATGAAGAAGAATGTCCTAAAGCTGCTTCCTCGTCATCGGCCCATGTAAGCTCCTCTCCAGCGAAGACCGGATCTTCAGTTTCTACCAACCATGGATGCTCGTCGAAGAGATCGTAGTCCACACTGATGGGGTCATAAAATCCGAGCTTCTCCATCCTTTGCTGAAACTTTTGCCTTAACTTTTGGTTGTAGTTCACATACACCAAGTCATTCATCTTCTTCACAGCCAACCTGTTCCTTCTCGTTGAGTGCAACTGCTAGAAGACACTCCAATTCCGCTCACAACTTGATGTTGAGCATGTCAATCCCAACACCCTTAGGGTCAACCTCTGTAATGTGGTCTCTCCCATGTCTGCGTCATAAGATTGCCACCAATCTATAGGTCTTCTTTCCGTCCATTGTCTGACGACCATATCCCTCGAGAATATTCCGAGGGAGTTCTTGTAACGATCAAGTAGACCGCAAATCTTATCTTGTTCTGTAGGAGTGGGGACGAGCCGCTCTACGACATCCATGAATCGAGGCATATACTCATTGAAAACTATATTTCGATCCTGAGGTGGGACGGAGAAGAAGGTACCAGGGTTGAGTAAGAAACCAGATAAGTGTAGGGGTGAGGAGATCATCTTCCCTGGACCCCACCTGGTGTCGATGAGGTCGATGACTTGCTTGTACAACCTCGGGTTTCCGTCAAAGTTCCTCATGATTTGTTCTTTGGCTTTCTCCATTGCGTCACACAGATATCCCATCGGTGGTTTCTCATCACCGTCAACAAGTCTAAGAACTTGGACCATAGGTTGTGAGGCCTTCAGTGGCTTCACGACGTTGGTCCAGAAGCCACTTTGTAGAATGGTCTCGGCAACTTCAGTGGTGATCTCCTTCTTTTTCTTGTTCTTTATCCAACTTGCATTAGGATCGTTGTACTCCGGGGAAACAACAAAGGCTCGGAGTTTGACTTTCTTCAGGGTCAACCTTTGTAAAGTCAGAAAGGCGGTGGCAAAACTCGTGACAGCAGGGCGTAGCAGGTTCCCTTCAATGACAATTCGCATCTTCTTCAACAACATGGCAGAGCTGTTGAAATGTTTGACGATCTTACGAGCTAAAGCAATAGTCTTCAAAAACAACTTGTCAATATCCTCCAAGATGAGATCGATGCAATGCGCTGCACATGGAGTCCAAAACAATCTTCTTCTTTTTTGCTGCAACATCCTACCGGCAAGTACGTACGCGGCGACGTTGTCGGTGACCACCTGAACAACGTGTTCTTCGCTAATCTCGCCAACTACTTTGTCCATCAGCTTGTACATGTAGTCTGCGGTGTGAGAGTGACCGGAAGCATCTACAGACCTCATGAACATGGTACCTGTCGGACAATTTACTAGAAAATTGATTATATTCCTACCGGACCTATCAATCCAGCCATCTGTCATCAACGTGCACCCGTATGTTGCCCAATCTTGTATGTACGACTCTAGTATACCTCTAGTGTAGTCAATTTCATGTTTAAGGCATGAGTCACTAATTTCATGATACGTCATGAGTTTAAGTCTGGGTCCGTAAGTACATGTAGCGGATATTGCTTCCTTCCACTCAGGCGTCCTAACAGTATTGAATGATATACCACATCTATAGAAAAGCCTAGATCATTTTTGATTAATTGTTTTCCTATCTTCTTTTCTAAAGGTTCTTTCGATGGTTGTTTGTTGGGGGCCGGAAATCACGTCCTTCCCACGTCCGCAAAATGGTGCCCACAAACGTTGTTTTTGTCTCTTTCGACCAGGAACGGGGCGAGAACGGAAGGTTGGGGTCCGAGCAGAACCGGAACCCGACCCGATTTCCAGATCAAATTCTATGTTTTCTCGGTCTACATAATTATCAAGACATACATTTTCATTTTGTAATGTCCTACTGTTTCTAATCATGTATGCAGTTATGTCTTGTTTAACAGAGTCAGGAACTTTATCACAAGGTCTAGCATTGCTACCGGGTGTGTGTGCAAGATGTTGTTTGTGATGGGTTATACCACCTCTAGTTTCCTTACCACATAACTCACAGACAATGCAGTTTTTATCATTAGCAATAATGTAATAGGCAGTATTCCAACCAGGGTCATTTGTACGGGTAGGTCTTAGATCATCGTAACTCTAGTGATGCATGGGGAGACTAGTGTCGGGTACGTAGGCCATATCTTAAAACTAGACTAATATAAAAAAATTAGACTAATATGAAAACAAAATACTAATTAATTTAATTCTAAAGAGAAGTTAGAAAGAGTGCACTTGATTTTGACGGTTGAAGAATGAAGAACCGGATCGGAGACTTCACTTTCCAACTTCAAAACTAAGCACCAGACCGGAGACTTAATCGCGAAAACCTGATGATTAGGAAACTTGATGATTAGAATAGAATTATGAAGAAGAAGAGAATGAGAGATTTGTGAAAAATGAAGAGGTTTGGAGAGGTTTATATTCGAATTGGGGGTAGTGGCAAACTTGTAAATTTTGAAGAAAAAAAACAAAAAAGTAGAGAGCCGTTGGAGGCACTCGCCTAGGCGAGGCGATCGTGTAGGATCGTGTGGGTTTATGGGTCCACAATTAATGCTAATCACCTAATTACCTACTTGTATAAGCAATCAAAGAAATGCAGCGGAATTTAAACTAAAACAAGCAAGTGTAGGAATATGCAAACCACAAATCGACTCGACGTTTTTATAGAGGTTCGGCACCCCACCCGGGTCCTAGTCCTCTCTTGCAAGCTCCGCTCGGATCACCGAGCTCCGCTCACGACTTCACTAACCACTCCCCGTTCCGGGCCAGGAGAGAACGCCTTTACAACCGTCAAACTCGCAAACAACCATCGCCGAGCTTGGAATCTTCTTCTCACAATCCGAGAAGGATGCTTCGGGCTTTCACCGAAGCCTTTACTCTTTTGACAACAAATGAGAACTTGAGTGGAGCAACACTCTCTAAATCTTGAGCACACTTGAGTAGGATTAAGAAATGATCACTAAGTGTGGAAGGTTTGTAGCTCTGAGTGTTTGGGATTCTCTCTAAAGTTTGGGAAAAGTTTGTAGTGGGAGAGTTGTGTTAAAATGTGTTTTACAACTCTATTTATAAGCCTTAGAGAGAATAGAGCCGTTGGGGTTGATTGGGTGTGAGTTGATGTGTGATACACAAAACAGAAATCTGTAGGACCCAATTCTGCCTAAAAACGGTCGACCGAATTGGGTATTCCGTTCGACCGTTTGGTCAAATTTCAGCTTTGACTTAAGTTAACTTAAGTTAACGGTCGAACGGGCTCAGGAGATCGGTCGACCGAATTAGTCCAGGCACTTCTGGGAGACCAAATTGTGTTGGTTTGGTCGACCGTTAGGAAAGTTTCGGTCGACCGGATGTTTGGAAATTTGGGGTATTTGGGAATAATACGAATACGACCGTTGGGTATAATACGACAAAACAAACGGTCTGAAAAAATGTGTAAACGGTCGAACGGAAAGCTTTCAACGGTCGACCGTTTTGGTCCAGGCAGTTCAAGTTTTGTTTAGGTGTTTTCCGGTTCTAGTTTGGATGATCTATTGAAGTCCAAATTATGTGAAATTTTGTGTGTGACTTCTATAGGGAACCTAGTGTGTGGTTGAGTAGTTTTTAGCTCAAGTATGCTCAATTACACAAGGTTCCTAAATACTCAAAGAAATACAAAATACATGTCTTCAAATGAGCTTGATTACATGTCTTGACTTGATTTCCTTTCTTCCTTGAGTCTTGATCACCTGTAGAGGTTAGCACAAAGCAATATATATATGCAATGCAATATGTGTGCTACTCTACATGATTATAATTAAGATTAGATTGAATAAATCATCAAAACATAGATTAAGGCCAAAAAACCAACAGATCGCCCATTTTGCTTAGCTTTGCTGGGCGAAAGGCGGTGCTCGCCCAGGCGACCACCGAGACGGGCGGTCGCCTACATAAACACTGGATTTTATGATTTTATTCTTATTTAAATAAATATGTATTTTGTTTTATTATTTACTAATTAATATATTTTTTGTTTGAATTATTAATATTTTGGGTAAATATAATTGATTTTAGAATATAATAAAAGTCAGTGGAAATAAAAACTAACGTGGAGGAGAGAGATGTGTTGTGATTAAGACCATCGTTAACATCAACCCCATTTTCTCCCAACCTAGTTTCTTTTTTTTTCACATCAGCAAAAAACACTATGCAACCCACAACCCAACTCATTTTTCATTTCTTAACCCAACCTCATTTCCAACACTCTCTCACATCCACATCATTTCTTTTTACCTCATTTTCTATTTCATCACAAAAATACACAAACTATTAAATAAAATATTTTTACCATGACTTAATCTAATTAAATTACGATAATTACACATAACACGCAAAAGTTACATTTAATTAAAATTCGACAAGTAATTATTACGATAATTTAAAATTAAAATACTACAATACATATTACGAACAAATTTAACTTGCATTCCTTCCAAATCGTTGTCATATATTTTCGATCAAATCAGCTTTCAATGTCATATGTTTTCGGGGGTCTCGAACTCGATCTCTGTTATGCAGATGTCTGTTAATACCCACGATACTATCAGTAGAATACCGAAGACCCGACTCGTTTGAACTTTCGCCGATGTTTTGAGGTCGCTCGTGGATAAATTCGTTTATATCCACCAACTGTTCATAAGAGTCATGCTCGTCCTCCACGATCATATTGTGCAAGATTATGCATGCAGTCATAATTTTACCCAGAATATCTAGACTCCATGCTAGCGATTGCCTTTTCACGATGGTGAATCTTGCTTGAAGCACTCCAAACGCACGTTCCACATCTTTCCTTGCTGCTTCCTGAAATTAGGCAAACAATCTATCTTTGGGTGCTTAAGGAAGAAGGATTGATTGCATAAATCCTGCGCATTTAGGATAAATGTCATATGTGAGATGGTAACCCATATCATACGGGTTGCCATTCACTTCATATCTAACAGGTGGTGCACACCCTCCATAATGTGATCGAAAACTGGAGAACGTTGGAGGACATTAATATCGTTACACGATCCTGGGATCCCGAAAAATGAATGCCCAATCCATAGGTCGTAAGATGCAACAGCTTCTAGAGCAAGTGTCAGTTTTCCACTTCGGCCTTGATAATGCCCCTTCCAAGCAGCTGGACAATTCTTTCATTCCCAATGCATACAATCGATGTTGCCCATCATGCCTGGAAACCCTCGTAACTCACCAACTTGGAGCAGTCTTGTTAGGTCTGCTGGAGTAGGCATTCGTAGATATTCAACACCAAAATTACTAATGACACCTTCACGGAATTTTTAGAGGGACATTCTTGTTGTTGCTTCGTTGAGACGTAAGTATTCGTTCACCTCCTCTGCTGCTACACCATATGCTAACATTCGGAGCGCTGCAATACATTTTTGGATACCTAATATGCTAAGTCGACCCACAACTTCTGCTCGTTGCTGGAAGAAGATATTGGTTGCCTCAAGCGTGTTTGCAATTCGAAGGAAAACATTCTTCCGCATTCGAAACCTTTTTTCTGAAAATACGATCACCATACACCTGACTGTCAGTAAAATAATATGCAATTAGACGATTATAACCAACTGTCATATCTCTGTCTGGGTTATAAGTTCGTCTCCTCCTCCTACGTGGAGGTTGCGTATTAAGGTAAGAGGAGAGGTACTCCACAACTACGTTGGTTGTTTGGTCTACTGCCTCATCTAGGGCATTAGATGATAAAGATGAGTTGGAGTTAGAAGAATTGTCACTGGTCATACTTGTCACTTGGGATTTCAGGAGGATTTGTGGTTTAAGGTTCGTTTTACAAGAACCTCTTATTTGTAACGTTAATTCCTATCCGGGGCAAGGTTAAATCCATATCGTCCATCTTTGTCGGTGGAATCTAGACCGTTGAAGGTTTTAAAACGAATCTTAACTGTTCACATCACATGCGTTGTCAGAAGCATCTTATGTGTTCACGTCTCTTGTGTAGGATTTCGTGTCCCTATGTATATATATTTTAAAAAATTCAATACAAACATAAAAGATCGATTTCATATTTTCATTGATTTTACGTACATGTATTTGTTTATTCTAATATCATGCATTCTAATACATATTAAAATAAACAAAGAATAGAGGATCATACCCAAAGATTCTCTAAAACCTTTCAGAAGATCCGGAGTTCTGTTGCTCGTCGAATCGTCTGCCGATTCGCCTCCAAGTGTTTACCAAACTCTAAACAAGATTATAGAGAAATAAGCTAAACAATCAATCTCTAATTAGGCGTAGAATATAGCTAATAACCTCTCTTTAAGCTCCTGAGATTTCTATCTCCAAAACTTAAAACTATTAAGAGATTTTCGTGGTGATTAATGGAGAGATTAATGAGAGAAAGAATTTTTGCATTAACATAAACAAGTAGGATGATGGGTCCTTTTATAGGCTCCCAAAACATCCTTATTAAGAACTATTCTTTGGTCATGATCTCTTGTTTATTCTCTACTCAAATTAATCTCAAATTGCCACATAAGCATCCTAAAAAACGTTTAATTAAATATGCAATTAATTCAACCCATGATCTAATTATTCTCTTAATATTTCAGTGAAAAATCGCACTATTCGGTTGACCGAGAATTTTTCTCGGTTAACCGAACCATTCGGTTATAACACTTGTTCGGTGGACCGTGAGCTAGACGGTCGACCGAATATGCATGAGAAAATTTTCTGGAAAAATTCGGACGATCCGCGTCTTGCTCGGTCGACCGTTGACCCACCAAAATTTCTCCTGACGAACATTCATCGGACAACCGTGTCACCTTCGGTCTACCGAAAATATCCCAAGATATTTTCACGCTCGGTTGACCGAACTCAATTGTCCAGGCACTCCAGACAATTTCGGTCGACCAATTGTGTTTACCCGTTCCCCGTTCGGTTGACCATTCCGAAGACACCTTGGGCGATCGAACCTTAAACCTTGGGTTGACCGTTCTGAAGACACCTTAAGACACCCCGATTTTGCCTTTGTCAAATTTTGGATTTATTTCCAACAAAATTTGATCTTTTGGGGTTTTTAGCAAATTCATATCTTATGTAATATATTATATCTTATGTAATATTAAATTATTACACCCCATAATATACACACCTCATAAGAATTTATTATGATTTTAATTATGTCAATTCTCATGACATATTGATTTTATTTGTTCACCACATGTGTCATTTTTTCACATGAAACCCGACACATCATATGAACTCAAAATCAAGCTTCTTGTTTCCCAGTTTTGTGGTGTGCCCTATAGGATGATCTAAGCTAAATCGACAGTGATATTAAACACTTAATATCTCAAACTATAAGCGGTATCTAGCTACACATTATGGTTACACAATTAGCATAAATGTCTTTGTTCCACTCGAACTAAACACGATCCATTTAGTGACGTAGGTGCACCACTTGTGTTCGTCTCTTGCCTCATGATATTAAGAATATAGACAAAGTAGAAATGTGTCACCTTTGTATTATATTCATTTCTTGATCTCTTTAAGCTAATTATAACTATGTAACTTAACTCAAGTTACATTGTGCATTTTATAATTTTACTTTATCAATGGACCAACTAATATCATCACTCAATTAAGAGGTGCAACAATAATCGTTTGACTAGCTATGTTTTCCAGCACAAGTCATGTTCAACCAACTATTGCATTTATCACTATACTCAATGATAGTTTTTGACAATAATCAAATTAAGAAATTCTTGAGTGAAAAGATATAAGTCTCATATCCTAGGAACCAAGACACAGTAAAACATTAATGACACAAAACACAATTCCATAATGTTTTACTTGTTAGGTATATTCAATATATAAAAGTAATCTTTTTCTCTTTTATATACTCATGTCGTCAATTATTTGTAGAGCTACAACAATCGATGAACATCCGTTAAGGGTGCTTTAAGATGTGAATAGTGTTGGAAGTAGAATAAAGTAGGTTGGGGAGAGAAAAATATATTCTGAAAAAGAGAGAGGAGAGAGACAAAGCTCGTGACCTGGTTGACACGAGTCATGATTATGAATGGTCTAAGAATTCAAATCTATTTTTATTCAATATATATACATATTCTTGGATCATAAAAGTTTGTCTTAATCCAACATGGGTGCCTAGAAATGTCTACCAGAAAATTTGACTCATTTTATTGTATCGAAATTAGTCTTGTAGGTTCATAAATCATAATTTTTGATAGCCAAAATCAAAATCAAAATCAAAGATCAAATCAAAAATTGATCCGTGTGATTGTGATTACAAGTGACCTTACGATTAAAGTTTTAACTAAAACCACACTCTTTCATAAAAACTAACACATTTGTTGTTTTAATCAAGTAATCACTGTATATTATTGTCCATGAGAAGTCTTTTATTGTGTGATTATGGTTAAGGTAGAAACTAGTACAGATAATATTCAGTTCCACCGATGGATCCGATTCATAAATAGATTATATTTGTATGTGACAATAAATATGACGATAATAGCAACTAAAGTACATATAAATAATGTCTGATTCGTTCTGTATCCCATTATTATTCTCATCCGTTTAACTTCCAATATTGTTATGTACTATAAAAACACATAATTGGTTGCCTCCCAGATTATATTCGTAGATATAAATATAAAAATGTTAATATTCGTCGATACATATTTTATTTTCAATCGTAATTACAATGATCGTGATGATTCCCTAGATAGAAAATGCCCAAAGAGACATCGAATTGTGTGATGCAGATTAGAGCAACCGTAACAGGGGGTCGTCCCGACGGACAACCCCCGACGACCAGGTCGTTCAGGGTCGTCCTCCCCAAGCACGAACTTTAAAAAAATTGTTTTTATTTTTGTTTGATTTTTTTTGAAAAATACGTTTTTTATTTTGTAGAAGTTTTTCATAATTTTTTTAGAACTTTTTTCCAAAACAGAGCTCGAAATGATATGAAGTAGAGAGATGAGTTGTGGTTGTTTGTGATTAAGTTGTGAATAGTGTAAGAAAGATAAGAAATTGAGTTGGGAAGAGAGAAAGCTGACGTGAAAAAGAAAGAAAATTGATTTAGAAAAAAGAAGCTCATGATCAGGTCGTCCAGGTTATGGTTACTAATGACCTTACAACAAAGTAATGATTTATCTGCGGAAACATTTCATAACAGCCTATGGAAAGTGATATTATTACCAAAGGCAAATTTATATTTTCAATATTCAAGATGTAGCAGATAAAGCTTAACTCCGTAAGTGAATTTATCAAATTTTTTCCTTAGGAAATTTCTCCATCTTTATGTGTTGGACTGCTCCAAAGCAATTTTTCCTATTACTAATAATTAATATAAATAAAGAAATGGGAGCATGCCAAAACATGTGCGTATGACATGTGTCTTTTTTATAATATAACATATTGGTATTTATTTTAAATAAATATTAGACGTTGGTGCTTTTATACATGAATTGGGTTGGTCCACCACTTCAACAAAACTTAAGCACTTAAATGAAAGTAAGTGATCAACTATATGATATAGTGTTTCACAAATTTGTGTTTAGTAATGTGAGACTATTTGCTCAACAATCCCCGCACCCGTGACCAGGATTATTTTCTCCGTGTGGACAATATGGCTTTGAGTGGACCACACATGTTAATCGACCTACTCTGATACCATGTGAATTTGGTTGGTCACCAACCTCAACAAAACCTAAACACTTAGGTGAATGATAATTGACTAACTCTATTATAAAGTTTTGCACACAATTTGTGTTTACCAATATGAGATTATTTGCTCAAAACTCCTCCGTATGCGTGATTGAGTATTTTTTTTCGTGTCTACGCATTGACAACAAATGGTGGATGTGTCAAGCCGCGTTAGACATAACTAGCTCTGATACCATATTGAAGTTATGCCTAACGTCAGCTTGACACATCCACCATTTGTTGTCCACACGTAGACACAGAAGAAATACTCAGTCACGCGTACGGATGAGTGTTAGAGAATGATTATATATCGTCTAAATGAGAACATTCTCTTGGATTATAAGTTATATGGTCTCTTCACTCATTGTCAATTGTTTTGAGTTTGATACTCACACTTTAACATGGTATTATAGCAAGTTATATCTAACGACGGCTTGACATATCCACCACTTGTTGTCCACGCGTAGACACGGAAGAAATACCTTATCACGCGTGCGGGAGAGTGTTAGATGCATCTGGGAAAGGTGTAATCATTTGTCTATATGTAGATGACATGTTGATTTTTGGTACTGACCAAAATCAGGTTGATAAGACCAAGATCTTTCTATCATCCAGGTTCTCCATGAAGGATATGGGAGAAGCGGATGTAATTCTTGGTATCAAGATCAAGAGGGAGAACAATGGGATTGTTATTACACAATCTCATTACATTGAGAAGATACTCAAGAAGTTCAATCATGAAGGTTGTTCTCCGGTTAGCACTCTCATGGATATGGAAGAGAAGTTTATGCCTAATACAGGGAAACCTGTGGATCAGCTTGAATACTCAAAAGTCATAGGCTGTTTGATGTATGCTATGACTAGCACTAGACCGGATATTGCTTATGCGGTTGGTAAGTTGAGTAGATTCACTAGTAACCCTAGTAGACATCATTGGCATGCTATAACAAGGGTTTTCAAGTACTTAAAAGGTACTATGATGTATGGTTTGTCATATATGGGATTTCCTTCGGTGCTAGAGGGTTATTCGGATGCTAGTTGGATAAACAATGTTGAAGACTCATCTTCTACAAGTGGATGGGTTTTCTTGCTTGGGGGAGGTGCCATTTCATGGGCTTCCAAGAAGCAAACATGTATAACTAGCTCCACCATGGAATCTGAGTTTGTAGCATTAGCCGCCGCTGGTAAAGAAGCGGAATGACTAAGGAACTTAGTGTATGAGATTCCAGTATGGCCTAAACCAATATCACCTATTTCTATCCGTTGTGATAGTGCTACCACCTTGGCTAAAGCCTATAGTCAAATCTACAATGGCAAGTCTAGACACTTGGGTGTTAGACATAGTATGATTAGGGAGCTAATCATGAATGGGGTAATATCCATTGAGTTTGTTCGGTCGCAACAAAACTTGGCTGACCACTTGACGAAGGGGTTAGGAAGAGACTTAGTGATTAAGTCGGTGATTGGGATGAGATTAAAGTCCATCTAAATCTACTAGCTGTGGTATATCCAATTCCCTTCTAATACAACGTTAGGAGCTGAATTCAATGTGGAAAGACCATAGTTAGAGATTGGAGCACAAAATGATTTCCCAAGGTATGTGCTCAGACCTGCAAGTGATGTTAGGTTGAAGTATATCTTCTTAATGGTTCTTTTGACAAATTGCAAATGCAGTTGCAAGACTAAAAGGACCACCTATATGAGCATGGAGTTTTGCCGCTTCAAGAAGCTTGGACTTGGCTTCCTATATGCTTATGAATGGATAAGGACACATGGCTTGTATAGTGTCAAGTATGAATAGTAGAGTGTTGTAGAAACATTTGTGTATGATATCTTCAGGTATTCAAATGGGTTGACGGGTTCAATCGTTACGACACCCCTATTCTCGAGTATTTGGAATGTGTATTGTACTAAGATGAAAATTCAATCGCAAGACATTTTCATTTATGCATTTGTTTGATCGTAATGTTTGTGTGTTATACACTTGTATATATTATTATTATATATATACTGAGTAGATCAATGATTACACTAAAATGGGGGGATAGTGTTGGTGATTTTAGTGTCATCGATTCATTTTAGTCGTAATGTGATTTACTTGAGACCGATGCGATTTATCGTTAGGCTCGGAAACGAGTTTGGGTAGTGTGGAGTGTACGCTTGTTGAGCTAACGGTTTATCGACCACGAATATGAAGCAGGGGTCGAGGGGGCGCAGCCCCCTCGCGGGGTTCAAGGGGCGGAGCCCCTGCGGGGTCCAAGGGGCAGAGCCCCTGTCTGGGGTCCGCGGGCGGGGTTCGGGGCAGCGCCCCGAAAGCTCTTCGGAAAATCCATATTGATTCTTTATTGGATTTTATGTATTTCCGTTTGAGTGGATAATACCAACCGAAAAGCGGTTGTGTAACCGCCCAAAGCAGTTGTGTAACCGCCCAACCGCCATTCTGCTTTTTCGATTATCTCATTATTAGAGGGATTCAGTACTCAAAAACAAACATACGAAATACATACTCTTTCTCTACCTTTCTGATCGAAGTTCATATTGCCTGAACGAGATTGTTCCTTCTCAGGATTATCCCCGCAAGGTATTCGTGCAACCCGGGCAGTGTAATAGGGTCGAATAATCTTGTTCGGAAAGTGATCCGTACACGATCTGAGAAGAGTCCAGGATTATCACAACCCATTCAATACAACAAGATAATAGTCTCACGTTGTCTAAATGAGGACATTCTTATGGGCTATAAGTTGTATTTTAAGAATAATATCATTTTCAGGGTGACAATTAAGATGATCTTAAAAAACATACAACTTCTGCCAATTAAGGATTCAAGAGGAAATGTCTGAACATTGTTTTATTTTCCCTTCCTTCTAAGACCAACGCTAACCATGAGCGAATGGCTCGGTGAGGAAGGATATTGGTGAGTATATTCCTTGTCCTATTAATATTTTGTAACATCATATTGGGTTTGTTAGCATGCAACATGTGTCACCTTTCTTTGTTGGCAGGTTGTGGACCTGTGGTCCTTTCCAACGGAAAGAAAATATTGCAATATACAGGGTAGACTTGTGCCTCAAGATGACGTTGAGTTTACCCTTCGTATAAATTAATAATTTTTTAGTTTAAAAATATTATTTGATATAAAGTAAAAAAATTGATTTCTTGCTCTCAAGAAATAAGACAATAGTCACAAACTTATCTCCTACCTAATTTGTTGACTTTTGACGGAAAAATTCAAATTTACTCTCATCAAATCTTCTTCCAAGTAAAAAAGTGTTGTAAATATTCATATAAAAAAATACACAACTTTCAGAAAAATTGAAAAATTCATTTTTTTTAGATTCTTAAGTTTTTTTTGAAAAATCTCATTGGATAGTGTTTGGATGAGGAAAAAAAATCAATTGTCAGGAGGAATTTGACCATTTTTTGGGGGATTCAAAGTCCATCATCACGAGCATAAAAAATGACGCCGCGAAAAGATTGTACATATCGGAAGACATAATTGTATAACTTTGGAATGATCCAAATTTAATGATACCATCGGAAGGCCTTGCAAAAGGATTCATGTTACAAATTACAAATAATTGATAAAATAGTGTCATTTTGCACACTTTAGTATCATTTTCGAAAGAATATCACAATTTTGATTTAACACTAGAATGAAGTTCTTATAGGGTTATAGGATGTTATTTCCTATATTGGCTTCAAGATTTGGTGTATCCAAAGTCCGAACATGCCACCATTTATGACATCTTCATCAACAGAAAATTTTACTACTTGAAAATGAAATGAAAAGGTACTGTAAGACATATAATTTGACAGTTGTGTTGCTTTGGAATCATCCAGATGGAAGGAAACTGGGACCAGCGTGAGAACAATTGATGACCTCGCAAAAAAAAAACTATATTGTTGCATTATCACATCCTTTCTCATATTTCATCCCGAATTCCTAATGGACCAATCGAATATTACGATATATCAAGCCAAGCATTAGTTTCTACCACACATTTCGATATTTTTCTCTGGTCGGTAGTGGACAGTGACATTCTCATTATATGGCTGGTTTTAATTAAATTTTTGAAAATTGAATGATTGGATAGTGACATTCATGTCTTTAAATGAACTATAAAGTCAACTTTACACAAAAGGAGAAAGTTGGGGCTCATAATCAATCATATCCCATTAGTTTATGGATGTTCGGATGTCAGATGCTCTACATTCATCATTGGAAAAGTTGAAATCATGTTAGTTGATGTATACATGTATATATGTTGTATTTCTTGTATTAGTGTTATTGATATGTATTTCGGATTTCAAACTGAGCTATGTAATAAAAGTTATGGATGACGATAGCGTCATCCCTACAAACTCTCAAATCTTCCGCTCTCCAAAATCCTCACTTCCCTGACACCAAAATTCTCTACTTCTCCTCCTCTTCTCATGTACGTATGTATGTAATCCCTCAATCAAGAGAACTAATGATACTGATAGAGGTCATGAAGGAGATAAGAATGGACGTGGAAGAGAGGTTAGGAGATCATGGGAAGGTAACTCCATAATCACGTATGGGTTGCTCTTCACTACATTTTTTTTATTTTTTAATGAAAAAATTTCATTCTTCCCCTCATAAGGTGGTGAAATGTATGATTCCCCCGAAACTTGAATTTACTATAATCAGTATAACTTCAAGGGAAAAATAAACTCTAGCATAATACGTAGAACCAAGAAATAAATTTGACTATACAATTTGGACACATGAACTACGATCGTAATAGTTTATTTATTTTAACAACTTTTTTGGTGTCTACAGCTTCCCCCTCAAGAAGCAGTGAAGAATATGGTAAGTTATACTTAATAAACATATGTTCCAATTATTCTTTTTCTATTCAATTTCGTTTTTTTTTCTTTGATTAGTTCAACCAAAATAACCAAGTATGCCCATAATAACAGGAGATTTTTTTCTCCGTAATTTTTTTATTTAATAAAACATAATTCAAAAATTAAAAACTACTAGAAATTTCTTCTTCTTCAAATCTACTCGGATCGGGGGTGCGAACTCCTGATCCATGACTTTTTTATTTTCTTTTATTTTTTGTGTTTACTGTTTTTCTTTTTTTTGAAATTATTTTTAATCTTTTCTTTTTTTTTCTTCAAAATATGTTTTCTAATTGTTATTATTTTTATTTTTTTATTTTTTTCCAGAATCGACCTCTAGATGATGTAGATAACTAAGCGGGTTGAAAAATAGGATTATTTTATTCAATAAAATAATAAATTCTCTTATCCATAATAATGAATTATTTACGACTAATGAAACTTTTGACTCCAAGTCTCACGACCTGGCTGTCCCACGACTTTTGGTTAATGAAAGGATGCCAATATTCGTAGACATATATTGGGCACCCCAGTTGAGGGTGCCTTAACAACATGGTTATACACTTATACCACAAAACTTTCTTACCTACGTGAAGGCAGGAGCACTAAGGAATTTCCCTATCTAAACAAAAAAAGAGGAAATCCACGAAACAACTTTAAGAAACCAAAATAAATTACACAACAGTCCTACAACTGGGCAAATTACAAAAACAAACAATATGTTAAACAAAATCACAAAACCATCCCCCTTAAGTTGGAAAACATGCTAACCAACCTTAAAATAGGAAATGCACTTAAAAATCATTATTGATGAACTCTAATAGTAAGAGTGGAAGCACGACAAGTTAGATCTTAGGTTCCCTATCTTTTATTATTGTAGTGATTAGAATTAAAACATAGATCATCTTAACCGTAAGTGAGGATGCACTTCAAGCTTAATCCTGGATTATCTCTCTTTTATCGGTGATAAAGTTTTCATTTAACCAAACTAAATGAATAAACAAAACCGACCCCCTCGTAGTGAGGAGCTCAACTAATGTTATTATTTGGTTTGTCCAAACACTCGCACCCAACCAATCACGAACTTGGTAAGCAATCTCCTCCGGTCCCTATCATGATTAGTGGTTTATCAATGAGGCAGGTGGTTTTGCATATAAGACATTGGATAACAAATGGATGGTCGTGATTTCGGTTCACATCATCAAACATATTGGTGCACCCGAATGCATGGGATGATTCTCCTTCTCCTTGATATCGTACGTGAACATGTAAAAAACTTAAATTACTTTGTTTGATAGATAGAGAAATGATGAGAAATAAAAAGGAAAAAATGGGTTTCTCTTCTTTGGATGACAGTAAGGAGAGAAATGGAGAGAATGTTAATTTTTTTTTCATTCTTCCCAAAATTATCTAATTAAATAAGTCTAGGTATTTTGGTAAATTCCAACAAACCTCGGTATTTTTTTAATTTTTAATGTATTGTTGTAATTTTTTGAGGTATTTTAGTTGTTTTTAAATATTTTTAAAGGTATTTAAAAAAATAAATTAAACGGGCCGGGACCCAACCCGTTCGGCCGAGATTAGGCCCAACCCGGTCTTGGAACTGTCGCACACTTTTTTATTCCCTCGGGATTTTATTTTTGGGTTAATTACAGTTTGACCCCCTGAACTATGTCTTGGTATCACTTTGCCCCCCTGAACTTTCAAAGTTAACAATTACCTCCCCTGAACTTTAATTTTGTAACACTTTGCCCCCCTAACTTCAAAAACTCATTATTTAACACACATTCGACGATTGTTTTCCTAATTTTTTTTGTTGTATCCCTAATACACTCCTAAACCTATATTTACGTGAAAGTTTGGATCGAAACGGAGGTCGGATATGGTTGGAATTTGGGTCGAAATGAGTGTCAAACCGACCCAAATTCCAACCATATCCGACCTCCTTTTCGATCCAAACTTTCACGTAAATATAGGTTTAGGAGTGTAACAAAAAAAATTAGGAAAAAAAACGTCGAATGTGTGTTAAATAATGAGTTTTTGAAGTTCAGGGGGCAAAGTGTTACAAAATTAAAGTTCAGGGGAGGTAACTGTTAACTTTGAAAGTTCAGGGGGGCAAAGTGATAACAATGCATAGTTCAGGGGTCAAACTGTAATTAACCCTTTATTTTTTTCACTCCGCTGTTCACGTTTTCTCCGACACACTTCTGACTTTCCGAATCCAGCAAGACCGAATCCAACGAAGACACGTTACTCCAATCACATCCGAACACGTGTCGAGTTCTCCGGATCCACCGGATCCGATAGAAACCTATTAACAGCCGTTCCCAAACCCCGCGTACGTACACAAACCTCCAGTCCCAAGGAGGGCCAAAACCCTAAGGGTTGGTTAGTTTCATGTTTGATTCTGTTTTTTTACTAAATTTCTTAACTTCCTCTCGAATTTTAATCATTGGGATTTTGTTTTGTTAGAGTTAGGGATGTCGAATTCGTCGACTCCTTCGAGTCCCGAGGCAATTTCAGTTAATGACAGCGTGTCGGAAGAAGGTTACGTAGTAGTTTTGGGCAAATCCGACTACAGTTTTCATAATCCGGAACCGATGGATTTAGCCAATCCGGCACTTCCTTCGAGTTCGGAGAGATATGAGGTGATTTCCAGTAACAATAGTACCGGATCGGCTAACTCCAGTAGCTCTGCACCGGACGAATTTATTGTGAATTTTGACGTTGCGCCAGAAGAGTGTCCTGCAACCTGCAGATGGGTCTCCGATCTTCTCGAAGAGGCGGATAGTAGTAGTATGGAGTCGAACATGAAACAAGGAAGTAGCCATAGTGTTGGGCTCAGTGAGTTGGAAGCCGAGTGCCATTTGGACGCATTGCAGGGGAATTGGTTTGGATCAAACACTGGATCAAGAAGTTATTTTAGTGTTGGGTCTAGCGTATTGGAATTTAATGCCGTCAATTCCATCCCGACCATGTGGAGACACATTCATTTTGGCAGCCGTCTGTTCACACATGAATTAACCGACCGCGATATTTGGAATTTGTCACAAATAGCACAAGGGAATTTGCAGTGGTTGGAACTAGTGGACTGTGTTGGAATCACAGATGCTTGTTTTTAAATTGTATCATGCAAAGTAATCCTGAGATGACTAAGGTAACATTTTCTCCCAATATTTGAATTTCAATTTGTAGGTGGTTCTGAAATCTCTATGATACTTTATGAATGTTTGTTTTTGTTTCAATGTATCGACTTTAACCTTTTTAAATTCATTTAGCAACTTATTGGAATTGCGCAATCTTTTTATCCGTCTCAGCACTATTTCGATAACTAGAGGGGTCATGTCTTTCTGTTTGAACTGAGATTCGTAATATCTGAGTGAAATCAACCATTTTATGGATTGACCATTTGATCCTCAATGCATCTTTCTGCTTCAGTCTTTTAATATTTTCATTATACTAATCACGACACCTTCTTGTGTAATTATACATGTGCTTAACAATAATTATTTAGACGTTTAAGTTTCTTTTGGTGTGTTTAGGTCCTAAGTTTTTTCTCTCCAAATCCCACCACCGTTCGTGTCTTTCATGTTAGCGTGTTTTTTCCCGTCTACACCGTTCTGAAATATAATTACCAAGTGAAAACTGATAACTAATATCGAATTATTTATCCTCAATTTCCACTATAAGTTGCATGTTTGGCGTAATTGAGAAGTTTGGCCTATGGAGGTATTCTTATAATCGTCATATATCATGATTTTATATGTTACAACAAAATTTCAGACAATCATAAACATTCTGCTGTAACTTTGACATCATGCAACGATACAAGTCCCAATTACCAGGAGGGAAAACATCAACACAGAGAAATGCAAATACATGTCCCCAACAAACTCAAAACCTTGCATGAGGGGAGGGAAAAAAACTAACATGGTCTGCTTTCCAAACAAACAAATTAAAGAAGAAATTGAATTGAAAAGCTAGACAAAGAAGGGTCTACTTCTGAGGCTTATTTTGGCACAAGTCCTTCACCCAGCTCTTGAGCTTCTTGATCCCGGACGACGACTTCTTCCTACCATTTCCTTTCTTGGCCTCATCGTCGTGGGACGACGATGGGGGTGGGTCGGGGGTGGTGTAGTCCCATTGGTCTGCCCATGACATGCCTCCAAAAGCATCCTTCTCCATCTCCTCTCCCTTGCTTGCTACAATCCCATGCAGCAAAGGGTCTTGTTGGTTGTTTGGTTTCTTCTTGAAGTTGGTTTGGTTTTTATTGGTGAGTCTGAGGACACCAACCACTGCCTCGAGATTCTCTGCATTTGCCTAAATTTTTGTGGCTGTGTTTGCTTGCTGTTGGGGTTTGTTGGGCAGTGGCTGTTTGTTTGGTGGGGATTTTATTGGCATGCTAGCCTAACTACTGGCAATTATTATCAATATTAATATCATTATTATCGTTATGATTATGATGATAATGACGATGATGGGTTGCTTGTTTGGGTCAACCAGGCGGTTGGTCTACCTATTTGGATTTTGAATAGTGTACGAGTAGACTTGCAAAAAAAAAGGGTACGAGCACTATGTAGTATGTACGCAATTTACATGTATATATAGGGTGGTGTTAGAATGGTTTTGTGTCACTTGTTTGATAAATTCAGCAAGTTTTGATTAAATTCACGATCTAATAGCAAAGAAATGTTAGAATAATTTTAACTGTTTTTTTGTGTTTACTTGAGGGGGAGTTAACATAAAATTTTCCAGTACTTGCATTGGCAAAGTAAGGGGGTTGACCGTTGATGCAAAATACATATGATTCCAGTACTTAAAGTTATGAGCTTTGGCAAAGTAAGGGGTTGACCGTTGATGCAAATACAAACGATTCAACAATTTGTCAAGACAATCTTTTGCAGTTTTAAAATAAAAAAATGTAAATCTCCCATTAGAAAGTTAAGCAACCTTAACATTGCTTTCTTATCATTCAAGTAATATCATAACCAAATACATTTGCGCTTAACACTTTTGCATGATATAAACCATATCAGATGATCATAATAAATACATAAACTGGTGGTGATGCAGTCTGAACTCCAGTACTTGCATTTTCTCGAAACCACATTCCCAACAAAACTCATAACTATAATATACCTTCACCAAAGCATCATAACAGTTTACAGATTAGGAGTTTAAACAGAAGGTATTTCACCTTTTTATTCCTAAATACACCAGAGAAACCACAAATTTTCTTACTATGATCCATCATCAAGCGTGACGCTAACCATAATAACCGACAGTAGTAGAAAGAGCAGAAGATGTGGGAGAACCTACAGAGTTGGTGGTGTCCATATGTATCCATCAGTTTGCACATAACCAGCTCTCTCAAGCAACTTGTCTGCTTCGGCCGGCCCACGGCTGCCTGGCTTGTAAGGTAGCGACTTCACCTTGCCTTCGTCGATCCTGTGAAGTAACGGGGTGAAGATCTCCCATGCTGCCTGTTAATGTGAAATTAACAAAAAACTTGTTAAACAACTATAGTGTGTTGATTCAAATCTTTATTTCTGGTAGCAGAATGTTACCTTTAATTCGTCCCTGCGGACGAAGTGCTGCTGATCTCCTCGGATTCTGCATGAAGAGTTACAATTCTTAGATAATTAAGTATTTCGAACCACAATAGTTTATTAAGGCCAAAAAAACTCTACCATTAACAAAGACCTTAGTATGGGCTAACGTATAGAAGTTATGTAAAGGGTACGATACCTTTTTTCTTCATCACCGGCTATTTGTTAACATAATTATGGAAATCATGTCTGATTAATAACAACATTGCTCACGGTCGTGGATCAAACTAGTGGAAAGCTAAATATGTATGCTTTTAGATTGAGCGGTGAAGGGACTCTGTAATAAGGAACAGAAAATTGAGAACTTACGTATCTAAGATTAGGCGTTCATATGCCTCAGGAATTGCGACTCCTTGGTACCGTTGCCCGTAAGATAAATCAAGCTCACTTTGTATGGTGGTCATTTCCAAACCTGGTTTTTTCAACTGTGACAAACATAAGCAGAAACAATTCAGTCAAATTATCAAGATTACAATATAAACTCTAGAATCATTATTTTGGTGATGTATGGTTTCATTGGGTTTATGTTTTACAAAATGAAATCAAAGTATTGAATTCCATGCACGTATTGTGTTGGTGATGTGAGCTCGAAGTTACATGAACAGAACTGCAAGAGATGTTAGTGTTTAGATCTTACTGTAAGCTTCATATACATAGCTTCAGATGGTTGAAGCCTTATCACGAACTCGTTCCTTCCTTGCTTCTGGCCTGTAGAAATAGGAACATACGAAACCGTTTAGACCAAAAACCTAAATGAGAAGACAAGTTATGAGGTTAATTAGTTTTGCAATTGGCATCATGGAACAAAGTATAATGCATTCTTATATTTGATTTAGATGTAAAAAGTTCAAGGTAATAAGAATATCAGATGACAACTATGAGGACCATACATCGAAAAATATCGCCGGGAACATCCTTGAACTGGATGCGTATCTCGGCTTTCCTCGAGTTCAAAGCCTTTCCAGCCTTCAGTATGAAGGGAACACCTATAATGATTACATTGAAAAATTAGTTGCAGACAAAAGAAAGAATCATTCAATAGACTATTCAAAATAATTAGCAATGCTGAAAAAGCATAATGAATTGAAGCAAGTTAAGTTTGTTTTTGATATACCTTCCCATCTTTCATTGTGAATTCGCAGAACAACGGTGGCGAAGGTTGGAGTGTTGGACTTGTCGGAGACAGTTGAGTCATCTTTGTAGCCCTCATACTGTCCAAGTACAACTTCTTCATCTTTTATAGGTATCATTGACTGAAGAACCTGAAATAGTCAAGAAAATAACCAATTCAGATACGAGACCAAAAAAACGACATCGGCAATTAATAGAGCATTTCATGCAATGATTTTCGAGATCCAGTCTACACGAACCTTCACTTTCTCATCTCTGATGTACTCAGGCTTGAGTGAAACAGGTTTCTCCATGGCAACTAAACAAAGAACCTGCAAGGTATAATACCATTTTAGTAGTTGAATGCAGTGTCAAAAGGAAACAATGGTGTTACTAAAGCTAAAATTCGCATATCATGCTCAGTTTTATTTTCTATACCTGTAGCAGATGATTTTGAATTATATCCCGGATGATGCTGTAGAAAAGAGAGAGTAGGGTTATAATCACTTTCATGACATGTATTCGCATTTAATTTCAGATAAATCAAATTGTCAGCTTGATTAACAGTTGAAAAATCAAACAATAACAAATCAAAGGAATTTCTGCATATTCATACCCGTATTCGTCAAAGTAGCCACCTCGCCCTTCGGTTCCAAAATCCTCCCTGAAGACAATCTGCAAGATGTAGAAAACAGTCAAGCACAAAGAGGAAATATCAAACTTGAGTTAAATAATTATTGCATTCAGCAGAAGAAAACCTCTCTGATGCAAGACAAATAGTTGATTAGTATCGATAACAGTCACCTGTACGTTTGCAATGTTATCACGGTTCCATAGTGGTAGGAAAAGACGATTCGCAAAGCGAAGCACCAACTGCAAAACAGAAAAAAATGCACGGTGAGGCGATGTCAGTGAACAAATTGCCGACACTAGACGCATTTTCTGTGAGGCACATGCATTACCAAGTTTTGAACTAACTCCTTCCCAAGATAGTGATCGATGCGGTAAAGTTGTGGCTCCTCAAAGAGCTCTCCAAGATGGGAGCTCAGTTCTTCTGAAGAGCTCAAGTCCTTGCCAAATGGTTTCTCAACCACCACACGCGTCCACCCACCAAGATTAGCTGAAGGACATCATAGCTTTCTCAGCTAACTTAATTCACAAATTGTACTGGAAAATAGTGGGATGTTTACATTGATTCATGCAGCACTTTTTAATCATGTTGCATACAGAAGGATACACTGATGGAGGCAGCGCAAGGTAAAACAGCCGTCGAGAAGTTCCAGCTTCACTATTTTTCGATGACTCGTGCTGGGAGATTTCATCATTTAGTGATAAGAAGCCATCCTCACTGTCATATGACCCACTTACATATTTGATCTGCAGAGAATATACAAGTTAATTCTTCATCAACAAGTCAATGAAGGTGACAAATTCGTCACAAGGAAATATTAGTAATACCAGCTTTAGAAACTTTGCAATACTCTCCAACTGCTCATCTGAAGCTCCCTTTCCTCGGATTAGATACCTGTGCATTGGTGTCAAATGGTAATCAGAACTCCAGAGAAGGATAAAATTCTCAGTTCGACATCTTTAGAGCATCGTAACGAAAGGAAAAGCCTTTCTTTGCACCAAATGTGCCACGATGTTTATAGGCATACACACTGTTAGAACCCTAACCCTTGATTAGGGTTAATCATGGATCAGAAGAGGGTTAGCATGGGGAAGAGGTGCTGCACAGTGGGTGCATTGGGAAGAGGTGGAGGCGTGAACAGTGGGCTGTGATGGATGAGGGGTGTAGGTGAGGCGTGCACTGTAGCGTGGAGAAGGGTTGGGTTTAAATCGTGTTTTCTTCTCTCTCTCTTATTCTCTCCATTTCATTCTTCTTCTCCTTCTTCCAGCTGAGGCGACGATCGGAGGAGGCGAGGACGTCGCGCGAGAGGAAGGTGCTCGTCCAGAGGAGGCACGACGCGTGCTCGAGGTCTACCGGAGGCGACATGCGTGAGCGAGGCTCCGGCGTACTCCGTCTTCGTTTGAGGTATGCCGCTCTCTAGTGTGATTTTGTTGTTCCTAACCATCGTGGGAGGGTTGTGTTGGTCGTACGGGGAGGTCGGAGACCTCTTCAGCGTTGTTTCCGTGAGAAACCTTGGCTGGCGCGAGGTGGAAGACGACCAACGGTCGACCGGTCCCTTCGGGCGGTCGACCGAATGTAGTGTTTTTACCCGACTTTAACCTTCACCGGTCGAACGATGCCTTGGGGCGGTCGACCGGCAGTGCGTATTTGCTGGTGAGTTGGGACTCTCTGTCTGTTTTCGGTCGACCGGTTCCTTGGGTCGTTCGACCGGAACTTAAGTGTACTGATTTTCTATGCATGTTTGTTCGACCGTTGTATGTTGCGTTCGACCGATTATATGACGTAGAATAATAGGTTGACCCTATCTGTTATCGGTTGACCGGGACCCCTGAGTCGGTTGACCGATAGTTTAAAATGATGTAGAAATGCCATGTCAGTTGTCGGTTGACCGGGACTCCTGAGTCGGTCGACCGATAGATTGGTTTTGATTTTGACCAGACTCCGGATTTTGACCTCGTTCGGTCGACCGGTTTTAGACCCTTGTTCGACCGTTGGGGATTGTGTTTTGAGCGCAGCGGTAGACCGTGTTAGGCGTACGGTCGACCGATTCCTTTCTGGAACCGGTCGACCGAATCACCTCTTCCGGTCGACCGTTTGGGCCCAGGACAGAATTCCTGGTTCCCTTTTTGAATGCCAACTTTGTCCACGGAAACCCGTGTCCTCGCCGTGTGCGTGAGCCGGGAGGTGACGGTAGGCGCGTTCCGCGTGCCTCCCTAGGGACCGCCGTTGGGAAGAGTGTGGGTGTTCGGGACGCGTCACTTCCATTATGGAGCGTGACTAATGTGATGGATTGATTGGACTCATTGTAGTATAGTAGCCCTGAGGGATCGCGGATCCCAATGTTTGATGTTTGTGCGGGCACGCAACTGACGTTGGGTGAGGTGACTACCGGCCTACGGGTTACGGAGGTCGCTGCCCTACTTTTATAGCGGCACGGTTGGTGTTTGCGGCTCGTGGAGCCTGATGACCTGACAGACTTCGGTCTGGACCCGTCCGATGTTGTGCCGGACGTTGTGATGGACCACCGATGCTGTGCCGGTGATGCCGCCGAGGTTGTGCCGGCGATGATGATTGTTGCGCCGAGGCTATTCCGGCTTTGTTGATTCCTCGACTGGGCACCTATCGAGATGATGTTGTTATACCTTCCGGGCGACGGCCCCGTTGGTCCCTGTGGCTCCGACCACTGAGATTTGCAGATCTGTATTCTATCGGCCCGCAGGCGTGACAGAGGCTCCCTGCCGAACCCTTGAGTAGTGTAGCCACGTGTGGGGGGTGCGATGTCGCGTGCTGTAAGACTGCATGTGCCTGCAGTAGGTCTTCTCGGGAGACTCGATGTTGACTGTCGGACTGATGTCCTGTTTTACCCTTCGGGGGAACTGTTTTCCATTCTGTCGATGTCATGACACACTACTAGTATGATAGGTTCATTTGTGTAATGCATGCATATAGGTGAGTTGGCATACGGGGTTTCCTTCTGGAAACTCAGGCATTGTTGTTATATATTTTCAGGACCGCAGTAGGTCCAGTTGGGTGGTGATCGGAGGGCACGCGCATTTTGGAGTTGGATCCTCTTCTCGGACCGCTGAGGTCGACATGATTACGTTTTATCTTCTGTTGTCGTTTTGTTGTAATCATGTAATCATGTATTCATTTTGATAAACTCTGATATAATTTTGGTGCACCGCTATTTGTTTTATGAGAAGTAACAGTCCCGTATTTGATTATTGAGTTTCGGTGTGTTGATTATGAATTTTTAAATTTTCGCTGTTTCGGGATGTTACACACACAGTATGTTAGACAAATTAAGGACAAGAAAGAACAAAATTATCAAGAACTTTGCCTATAACTAATCACTAGGGAGGGGATACTCACCCACGAATACGGTTTCTTAAATCATCATCTGTGATCTTTGATCTTGCATATCCAAATATGTGGACTTCATCAGGATGAAGAAAACCCTGCAATCAGATCAATTAAACATAAGAACTGCAAGTGCTGATTCAAAGTCATACTTGATTGTTTCTGTCTGCTGCGTATTTCAAATTAACTCATGCTCATTCTTTTTAAGAAGCACTACCTATTACACATGCTAATGTGACTTCTAAATATCTTGTGATAAGGTAGTAGCCAAATACAACTTCAAAAATTACTAATGTCTCACATGTCAGACCGAGAATATTTTGTTGTTAGGTAAGTAATTAAGCACATCGCAAGGTAATGATGATACATTCACATATTCGTGTCATTTGACATATCTTTAGGCCAAAGGTTCTCTTTTACAAGAACTTCAAGACCACCCATGATATTTTCAAGACTTCTTCAAGTGGTAGCCATGACATTTCACCAAAACTAGATAGAAATGTCCTTACTTCAAAGAAATCTACCACTTTCCTTTACTAATAAATTCTACCTTAATTGCCTCAGCAGAGAAACTTCTTTTAATATACCACATCTAACATGAGTAAGACCAATTTCATTTATAATTCTAACAAAGAGGCACAGTCAAATTATTGTTAAACCAAGATAGTATGATGGACACTAACGAAGCTCCGAAGAAAAATCAAATTCAACTAACCTGTTGGAAGAGATGGAAAAGTGCAGGGAATGTCTTTTTCTTCGCAAGGTCACCGGAAGCCCCAAGAACGACAATGGAGAGGCATCCTTTCTCAACAACTACATCCATGTCCTTGTCGTCGGAAAAGGAGTTGGTCATCAGCTCATTTCCACCTACAAGAGTCTCACGTATCGACGAATCAGACAGTCCACTTGACATATCCACTGAAGCAAAACAGAAACACTACACAGTCGAATTAATCGCCACTTGCTGGACTCTGCAACATTCAACACATACACAATAGCGTTGCACAATGTCAGCAATACTAGCTACCATATCAACCCTCTAAAGTGGCAAATTTAACAAAGCGAGAACAAGAATTTCCCTTATTTAAAGTTTCTCGAATACATTTGACCGTTCTAGGAACATCATGTCCTAATCTAATGTCACTCGAGAATGATAAGAAAGATCAAATCTAGAACGCATCGTGCCTTGTTATGTCTTAAGTAACATATCAACATCCAAGTTTCACATGAGGTCTAGAGACGAAACTAATCTGTAACTGTAATACCAAAACACAGTCCCACATTTCACTACATAAAATAGTAGGAATGGGCTACAAGAACATCAATATGCTACCACAACGCACTTCATCAAACTTAAGTTTTGTGGCAACTTTCGAAGGTAAATTTCCATTTTGTGTGGATCACCTTCCAACTCGTTTAATAAACGAGCTCAACATTGTTTTTGAACTCGATATCGTGGATAACAGACCAACCCAATTCATTGTGAGTCTGCAAACAGGATGTCACAGTAAACATCACAGTTTGAATCGTGATCCTATAAACAAAGCAAATTCGACAAAACAACAACCAATACCACATCAAACCGGTTTTCTAACAAAAAAGAAAAGAAAAAAAGAACCCCAAAGATCAAATCTTTTAGATCTTTTAGCAACCATGAATCCAGATCCACCAGAATTATGGGATCTGCACCCCAAGACGAGATTTTGACGAGTACCATGTTTACAAAACGTGGAAAAACGCAGGAAAACACGAAAAAAGTAGGAAAAAAAATGGAACTTGCCGGATCGAAGGTGAGCTATGCGTGGTGTGGTTTGTGATGGAAGGTTGGGGTGTAAATAAATAACACAAGTGGAGATAAGAAACGACTCCTGTCTTTCTCGGCTGCCAACGGCTGCTAACGAATTTCAGGGAATTATAAATTATTTATTAAAATATAAGACCCATCATAGGAAAGGTCTATTATAAAGGTAAATACAAGTGTCTTAAGTTTTTTGCTCAAATATTCTTTTTATATTGGGTATTCAGACTATTAACTATTTGGCATCTATAGCATCAAAACTTTTTTGGAATATATTAGATAAAAAAGTTAAAACTACGGTCCACAACCCAATCATGCTCAAAATACAAATATTATCTTCGAAGATTGTACGTAAACCGACACAAAATGACAGTGACAAATTTTTGACGGATACCCTACAAAATGAAAGAAAATAGTCTGGTGCATTGAACTCGCAAACCGTCAAAGTGCCTCGTAGCTTACTGGACGTTGTCAATATATGTCTCCCCTATGTCAGAATTGCAACGTCCTCGAAACAACGAAAAATTTGAAATTTAAAACATTCAATAAGGACGAGGATATTACGGCAAAACACACACAGATGCACCAACATATTATATATACATATATATATGTATATATATATGACCGAGTTTACAAAAAAATGTGATTACATCAAAAGTTCATAACAGGAAATATACACATGTAATCACCACCTCAAAAGAAAGGAAAACAGGATCCGGTCCCGAGTGCTCTCCTCCGCAGTCACCACCCTCCTATCGCCGATCCCGACCTGAAATGCAAACATGAACTATGTCAAGGTTCCATAAAGAAACCCCGTATGCCAAACCCTAACACATGAATGAAACAATGAATACGAAAACCATAAAAAGGAAAAACCCAACAACTGCAAACCACCAACAATTGCCTCATTCACCGGAGCCACGATTTCACCTCAATATTACCGGAGCCATGATTTTGCATCAATTGCTGGAGTCACGACGATGACGTATACATGTCTCATTTGCCGGAGCCACGACTTGCCTCATTCGTCGGAGCTACGACTTGCCACATTCGCTGAAGCCATGTCTTTACAACCACAACCTGCTCCGTAGAGCCACCACTGATCGCTATTAGGCCGGCCTGTCCGTTGCCCGGTTGCCACAAAGGGCCGGTGAACCCGTTGCCTTCTAGCCGATCAACAACAACAAAGAAAAACACCAAACTGTGCAAAAATGGTCGAACAAAAACACATCACTGGTCGACCGAATCCCTTTCCAGAGGACCGACCCAACCGAAAAACCTGTCAATCGATCGAACGACAAAGGGGACCCGTTCGACCGAAAAGCACCAGTAAAATAAATCATCTTTGCTCAAAAAGATCAAACGGTCGAATGACCCAAGACATCCGGTCGACCGAAACCCACTAGTAAAACTCATCATCAAACCACACCACACGGTCGATCGAAATAACACTTCCTGTCGAACAGCCTTTAAGATAACTTAAGTTGTCGGTAGGACGAGTCAAACAGGCGGTCGACCGTTAAGATGGTCAATGCCCCAACCGACCTACGGCAGTATTTTCAGTCGACCGACAAAGGGGTCCCGTTCGACCGAAAGCACCCAGAGCCTCCATCTCTCGCTCAAAATGCACAATCGATCGACCACCCAAGGGTATCATTCGACCGGTGCGAGGGATATCGCCCAAAATACACTACAACCGATCGATCGAACCAAACCACCGGTCGACCGTTATAGTGCAGAAAAAACTGCTGCACAGGTCCGACGAGCCATTCGGCCTACCGTCGACCGCTCCAACACCCACACAAACTTAAGTGAGCGTAAACGCAAGCTTGACATACCTTTAAGGCTTGAAGAAACCTTTGAAGATCCAACGACAAACGTCTCCATGCAACTCCTCTTCTTCTCCGGCGAAACCCGACTCCATCGAACGACAAATCCTCGCACACTTCACCGCACCTCTTCACCTCGACGAACACAACTCCACTGCATACCAAGGCTGAAAGAGAGAGACAGGGCGTTGAGCGGGAGAGAGAGAACGAGTGAGAAGAGAGAGAGAGAGAACTCAAACCTTAAATACTCTTCACAAACACATCTCAACCGTCCATCTCAATCCTTGTCTAAACCATCCCTAAACACAATTAAAACATTAAAAGGTTTAAGATATAACAAGAATGGCCACCGCCATAAAGTCAGCACCATTTCGAATCCCAACGACCTATCTAGTAGTGGGAATCGTCACGCCTCTAGTCGTCACCAAGGGGTGATAGCTAGTTGGGAGAATATCAAGGAGTGGAGTGACGATGTTTATGGGAAGAGTCCTTATACACGGTCGCAGGCGTCCGTGAGGCGCCCTACGTGACTCCTAAAATTTGGTGAATAAACGTCCAGTAAGCTTGACACGTCGTCCTTTCCATACGTGCCTTCCATTTTGTTTTAAAAGTTAATCGACAGTTTTTTGAGTACGACAGTTGTTTTCCAAACCCCAGAATACGTTGTGTGTCTGTCCAGATTACGTTATGTGTCTGTCCAAATTAAGTTGTCTGTCTGTCTGTTTGTCCTGTTTTAAGTTGTGCGGGTTAAGTTGTGTGTCTGTCCGGAATACATTGTGGGTATGTCCGTAATAAGTTGTGTGTCTTTCCAGATTAGGTTGTGTGTCTGTCCAGAATAAGTTGTGTGTCTGTCTGGGTTAAGTTGTGTGTTTGTCCAGATTAAGTTGTCTGTCAATCCAGAATATGTTGTGGGTTTATCATGAATAACTTGGTTGTCTGTCCGAAATATGTTGTAGGTCTGTCTAGAATAAGTTGTGTCTGTACAGTTTAAAAATGTGTGTATGTCCAGCTTAAGACCTTGTGTCTTTTTTAACAATTTTTCCATTTGAAGGTGTGGCTTTGTGAGAAATTCAAATTGGGGGAGCCCAGATTGGGAGTCTATCCACATATGAAAAGTTGGACGGAAATGTTTGGGAAACGTTTAACCCTGAGGAAATGGGAGGAACGCGGAATCACCTTACGCCAGATTTACAACGACGAATTCGACCTGAAGGGGCCACCATCACTAAATGAAAGGGAGTTGGAACTTATTAGTCCATATCAAATTCTTGTTCGAACAACGCGCCCAATAAAGGGGTCTGCTTCAAAGGGATCAACTTCAACAGACACTTTGCCAAGGCTACAACTAAGAGACTACAACATTCCATGTGACCTGCTACTACAAGAGTTGGAGCTTAGTGAGGTGAAGACGAAATGGATGCAAGTCGAAGTGGCCCTTAAAAAGACGACTGAAGAGGTTAACAACCTGAAGGAAAAAACTGAGGATGTCCCAGGAAGAGTGTGGGAGACAAGAAGAGATTGTATCTCTTCGAGGAACGGGGACATGTGAAAATAACTGTGGGGAGAAGGATGAAGATCTAAATATAGAGGAGGAGAAGGAAGAAGAGAAGAAGGGAGAGGAGGAGAAGGAAGAAGTTAGGAAGAGGGAAGAGAATAAGAGAGAGGAGGAGAAGGAAGAAGAGAGGAAGAGGGAAGAGAAAAAAAGAGAGGAGGACAATGAAGAAGAGAGGAAGAGAGTCGAGAAGCAGAAAGAAGAGAAGGAAGAAGAGAGGAAGAGAGTCGAGAAGCAAAAAGAAGAGAAGGAAGAAGAGAGGAAGAGAGTCGAGAAGCAGAAAGAAGAGAAGGAACAAGAGAGGAAAAAAGTGCAGAAGAGGAGAAAGGAGGAGAAGGAGGAAGAGAAGAAGATGGAGGAGAAGAAAGAAGAGAGGAAGAGGAAAGAGAAGGAAAAAGAGAGGAGGGAGGAGAAGAAGAGAAAGGAGGTGGAGGAAGAAAAGAGGAAGAGAGTTTAGAAGAAGAGAGAGGAAGAGAAGGAAGAAGAGAGCAAGGAAAGGAAACCAAGCTGGGGTGTGAAAAGACAACGCTCGACGACCACCGTGGAGCACCCGTGGAGCACCAGAGGAAAATGATGAAGAGCGGGCTAAGAAGAAGAAGGTGGAAGAGGAGATAAAGAGAAAAGACAGAGTGGCCAAAAGGAGCCTAAAGAAAAAAAGTAGAGGACAATTACAAGTTGGCTGTCCACTTAGGGGGGACGAGGCCTGATGTTGACATGGTTGCATTGGGAACATTGTCAGCTGATAAAGTCAACATGTTATTGAACTTGACCACACCCAGCAAGGACCAGAGAGAGGTAATCTGGAGAGGCGATATTTGTAGTCTAACACGTAGCGACCTGAAGGAACGTATAACACCTGGGATGGATATGGGCGACCAAACTATTGAAGCTATGATTCCGGTTCTCGAAGAAAGACACCCAACACTAAAGGTTTTATATGTGAAATGAATGTGTTCTAAAAGTTTACTTTTATATGTCAATTATTATGAATTAGATGTGCAAACATTTTGTTCCTTGATTAATGTATTCGTCTTTTGGAAGTGTTAATGAAGAGGCATTTGGTGCTTAACCGTAGAGCTCTAAAATATAATTGTTTACATAAATCAAAAGTTATTCACAATCATGGTAATCAACATGGAACATTAATTACCGAGATAAGATTGTCGTGTTGGTCATCGATTATTGTAGCTCTACAAATATTTGACTACACGAGTATATAAAAGAGGAAAATTGTTACTTTTATATATTGAATAGACCTGACAAGTAAAACATTATGGAATTGTGTTAATGATAGACATATCTTTTCACATAAGGAATGTTTAATTTGATTATTGTCAAAAGTTATCAATGAGTATAGTGATAAAGACAATAGTTGGTTGAACATGACTTGTGCTGAAAAAAATAGCTAGTCAAATGATTATCATTGCCCCTCTTAATTGAGTGATGATATTAGTGAGACCATTGATAAAACAAAATTATAATGTGCACAATGTATCTTGAGTTAAGTTACATAGTTATAATTAGCTTAAGGAGATCAAGAAATGAATATAATACAAATGTGATATTTCTATTTTGTATATATTCTTAATATCATGAGGCAATGGACAGACACAAGTGCTGCACTTACATCACTAAATGGATCATGTTTTCGAGTGGAACAAGACATATATGTTAATTGGATAACTATAATGTGTAGCTAGATATTGCTTATAGTTTATGATATTAAGTGTTTAATATCATTGCCAATTGAATTAGATCCTTCTATAGGTCACACCACAAAATTGAGAAACAAGAAAGTTGATTTTATATCCATATGATGTATCGAATTTTGTGTGAAATAGTATATATGCGGTGAATCGATAAAATCAATGTGTCATGAAAATAACATAGTTAGAATCATTTATAAGTTCATATCATATGTATGTATTATGAGGTGTAATGATTGACATTACATATGATAATATATTACATGATATATGAATTTGCTAAAAAACCCAAAGATCAATTTTCTCTCTCCCTAACTACTCTATTAATCCATCCGAAAATTCCTTAATTATTTCAAGCTTTTGGAGATTAAATTCTCAGGGAGCATAAATGAGTTATTATATAGATTATAACCTTGATTTAGAGATTGAATTGACTAGTTCATTTCTCTCTAATCTTGTTTAGAGTTTGGTGAATACTTGGAGACGAATCGACGGGCGATTTGACGAGCGGTGCAACTCCAGATCTTCATAAAGGTTTTAGAGAACCTTTGGGTATGATCCTCTTATATTTGTTTTAACATATATTGATTATATGATATTAGAATAAATATAAACCGATGTACATGAAATTGTTGAAAATATGAAAATCGATCATGTATGCGTGTATTAAAATTTTAAAATATACACGTACATATGGGCACAAAATCCTACAATATGCATACCAACATTCGAGTCAGGGCGAATTGTTAGTGACCAAGGCAGAGAAATTGATGGTTTTATCCTCCAAAAAATAAACAGTTTGTCTCCGAGAGAGACCGTAATCGCACAACCATGCTGGTCTGTAGGTCATTTGACTCTGGTGGTTGTCCACGACCCGTCCGCGAAGATCTTGCAGTTCAACATTATCTCTAGGGAGCTAGATCGAGGTGAAGATCCAAACAATAGGCGCACATGAATGCGCTGCAGTGGATGCAGCTGAATACTGGAGGGACATACTGATGGTTGACTGGCCATTGAGAATCCTCAGGAAGAATAGCCAACGACAACCACCGGGAAGCAAAGATTGTGGAGCCTACGTTTTACACTGGATAAGGTGCCTAATGCTAATTTAGTCCCAATAACAACCGAATTGGTTAAACTGAACATTTGCACCTTAAACCGGACAGACCACCAACTTAATCTAGACAGACACACAACATAATTTGGACAAACACACAACTTAAATTGAACATAACCTCAACTTAAACCGGACACCTACACAACTTAATCTGGACAAACACACAACCTAAACCGGACATAACCACAACTTAAACTGGACAAACCCACAACTTAATTTGGACAAACACACAACTTACACCGGACAGACCCACACCTTAAACCGGACGGAACCTCAACTTAAACTGGACAACCCAACAACTTAATCTGGACAGACACACAACTTAAACCAGACTGACACAGAACATAATCCGGACATACCCACAACGTATTCCGGACAGACCCACAACTTATTCGGGATAGACCCACCACGTATTCCGGACAGAGACACAACTTATACTTTACAGATCAACAATTCAAATAACAAGAACTGAAAATCCACCACAACTTATACTGCGTAGAAGTTTCATTGTTTTACAAGAATTGAAAATAACAAGAAATCTTAAATTAAGGAGGAAGTTCCTCATAATACAAATTCAGTCCCAAAAACAAAAATTAGGATCCCCAAGTTTCGACGCGACTGCGTGCAGCGGCGATGTAACCTTCATCTTGAAGTTTCTCTTCTCTTGTTGGTCGTGCTTTTTATGGCTTTTTTAATTATCTTCTCAGCTAAAGAAACTCGACGTCTTGTCAGTGGTCTTCCTGGACGTCTGACTTATCTGGATTGAGAACAGATGTACCCACGGTCCCAGGTTCATCAGTTTAAGTAGGGAATTGGGTAGTGTGCATACATGCATTAAACAATTCAATAGACTTAACGACCTGAAGATACCTTTCGTGGGAAATGAAGGCTTCCTGTGCGATCCAAACGTCACGACCTATGATGTCGTCGTGACGACGAAGCGCATCCTTCTCCATTACGCCATTGTCTGGGTACATCTTATCTCGACAGATCATTCGAATATCCTTCCACCATTGATTAATGATGTAAGACTCCGAGAGCAATGCATTAGGATCTAAGCTTGCAAGGACAACAAAAAACGTGGCAGCACAGAAGGCCAACGTGCTGAAACATTCTACAATCACATGTGAAGTTTATAGATCTCATTTGTACTAGGAAACATTTCGACAGTAGCTGCTCACCAGCCAATACACGTTCAGATCCCTTGTAATGAAATGCGTCATTCGTATTGAACTCCTCCATTATATCGGAGTATATAATCTTCCCAATTTCTTATTGGACTTTCTTGAAGACCTCTACCGTATACAACTCGCTGAGCTGCCTCTCGAAGGGATACATTGAAATCAATTGGAGTCTCTTATGAAGACAATCAAAATCTGATTGAACTTCCTTTTCGTACTTGTGGCGGAGCGCGAGTTCGTATTGTTGAACGAACTACTTAAGGGTGGTCTTAGAAGTCAGGTACTTGTCGAAAAAGGCGTTCATACTCTCGCTTCTCTGAGTAGATGTCATTCCTGCGAAAAAATAATCTTCAACAAATGCAAGTATCCAGGACTCTTGGATTGCATAAATCGATTAGAGCCAACTGATGCATTGCATACATTGCATCATATGTCTTTCATTTAGATTACTTTTACATCAATAAATGCTACTAAGGTATGTGTTTAGTCTTATTTACAGAATACAGGGACCTGAATGCAATTTACCCACATCCTGAGCATAAACGCGTGCAAAAGACTCATTTCTATCATAAAGACCAAGTTCAAGATTATCGGGTTACGAATGGAAATGTATCCAAGCATAAAAGCCTTCAAGTCCTAATTGCAAAAAGAACAAGGACTTAAGCACAAAAGTAACCGGGGACTTAACTGCAAAAAGTCAAGGACCTAATTGCAAATCACGAGTAGCTTTTATTCTCTTGGAGAAAATATATAGAAAAATCAATGTATATCTCCAAATATGTGAAGGAATTAATCCAGAGTTCAAAAGAATGGAAGGAATCAATCCAGACGCACAAAGAAGGATCAAATCATACCATAAACATTCAACCAAAATCCGGACAAAATCAGGCCAGATTGTGCGGCGTTTCCGCTGCACCACACACACAGTATGCGGCGTTTCCGCCGCCCAAGCATCGATCCGTGTGCTCCAATTTCGTCCAGTCGTGTCTGGACACGTGTACTTTCCAATATTATACCTAGATCCCTTGTAGCAACTATAAATAGACCCGAGAACGATGTTAGAAGGGTCCTTAGTCTTTGGTGGTAGTTTTTATTCTTAATCTTAGTTTTGTATTCTTCCTTTTCATTAATAAAATTCTGTCTTTTATTTCTTACTTTTAGTTTTCTTTTGTAATGTCTCAAGGACCCCTTCTTCCTCCCTCTATGAGTTTCTAACTCCTTCCAAAGGGTGGAGGTGACGGATTAGGGTGAAGAGAAGATGAATGAATGTTATTATTTTAATTTCGTGTTAGTATATTTTGATTACTTGAGTTTATGTTAAATCATTTATCATGTAATGCTTTATAACTAATATGATTTATTATAAGTTTCTGAATTCTCTAATCTAAACCTCCACCCGACGGAATTCATCTCTTTGTTCTTGTTTTAGTTTTATTTGTTCTTGTTTCTTGCTTTAAATAATTAAAACCCAAAAATCTCAAAACCAACTTAATTCTTCTCTCCTTCTTTCCCCCAATTGAAATCACAATAATAACAAATCTCTCCCTCCTTGTGTTCGACCCATACTTGCCACATCTTCATAGACGTCGTGCACTTGCGGTATAAACTTAATTCTCATCACCAACTATGGTTTTGGATGTCAAAATCACCAAGGAAACCCTGCCAATTACGATCAAATTCTGCTGGGGTTTTAGAATCGTATACAATCAATTTTAGATCAAATAACACGTGATTCCGATACTGCGTCAGCAACTTCACGAGATCTTTGTTCATTATGTGTCATATACAAAATCTGTACCTCGCGTCTAGGAAGACATTCCTTACAGCAGCAGTAATGACGCCACATTGCTCTGTTATGATCGCTGGGGGAGTTATATATGCATGATGGGGGCAATTTAAAAGGAGCGAGTCATATATTCAAAGCTACAAAATACTATTTTGATAACTTAATCCGGACAGAGACACAACGTATTCTAGACAGACATGACTTAATCCGAGCAGACCATTACGTATTCTGGACAAAGACACAACTTATCCTGGACAGACCCACAACTTATTCTGGCACAGATCCACAACCTATTCTGAACAGTCACATAACTTATTCTGGACAGACCCACAACATATTCTGGACAAACACACAACTTAATTCGGCCAGACATACCACTAGTTCCGGACAAACACGCAATTTAATACGGACAGACCCACAACGTATTCTGGACAGACACACAACTTATCATGGACAGACCTACCACTTGGTCTGAACATACCCACAACCTATTCTGCACAGACGCAAAACCTATTCTGAACAGACGCAAAACTTATTCTGGACAGACCCACAACGTATTCTAGATAGACACAAAACTTAATCTGGACAAACACATAACTTGTTCCGGACAGACACGCAACTTAATCCGGGCATACACGTAACTTAATCTGGACATACGCAAAACTTATTCTGGACATACCCTTAATGTATTCGGGACATACACACAACTTAATCTGGACATACCATACAATAGACCCTAAGTATATACGTACCGTTCATGCACGACAACCACATTTGGAACAACCAAATGTAATTTTCAGTGGTCTCAGAAGACAACAAATCGCAACCGAGCAAAACCAACTTGAAATGGTGATTAACTCCTACAAATGGGGCAAAAGGCATGTCGTATTTGTTGGTAATGTAGGTTGTGTCGAAACTTATTGCGTCTCCGAAGTATGAATAGGCAGCTCTAGAACGACAGTCAGCCCAGAACACGTTCCGTAGTCTTCATTCGTCATCCATATCCATTACATAGAAAAACATGGAATCAATATTCTGCATCCTAATGAAATAGTTCTGAAGAGCTTGTGCATCGTCATGTCCCATCTTCAAATTTCTGACTTCGTTTTTAACGTTCCTGCACACAGAAACTGCTAAAACTAGGCAAAATGTTGCTCTTCAATTATGTTAAGCAGAAAGAACACACACCTTAGGTCTGTTTCATTGAAAGTCAGTTTGTCATGACCTCCGGTCTCGACCACAAAAGATTGCATGGTCTTAGCAGCCGATATCCCAGCAGAATCATTTCACGATATGCGTGCTCTGGGGGCCTCAAGGAGAATTTGTTTTTGTCTGAGAAAACACATTTGATCCTCCTCAAGCATGACGTGGTTATGTTTAAGATCAACAAAGTTAATGTGGTACTCATTGCTGGGTTTCCAGAGACCCTGCATAGAGCAGTGCACTGGACTCTACTTGATAACCTATGATTAAATTTGCCTTGTCCTTGGTTTGTTGGTGTCTTCCCCTCCTTGGAGCAAGTCAGTGTGACCCGTATAACAACACCACGATCGTAATGAGATTGTCTTATCTTAACACCAAAACCACAAGAATCGACATATGCTACGTAAAATGTTTTGACTTCTTCGAAAGAAGGAAAAAAAACATCTCCTCCTTAGGAACGTTTGACGACTGCTCCATTTGGGAAGACACATTAACGATTCCATTGGAGTACAAAGAGGATGAGAGAAGAAACAAAAGAAGGAAGAAAAGGGGAGATGCATCTTGAGAATGTCATCTGCTGTGTAGGAGTGCCAAAATGAGGGATGAAGTGATTTGAAACGCATTAATTAGGGCTGGGGTGATTTGAGACTTATTTAATGTGACTACAAGACATTGGGAGGACAAACAAAGAATAGAAGGGAAAAGAAAAGAAAAAAACAAAAATTCTTTTGCTGACATAGAATGACCCAACTCAGCGTTCTCAAGAGGCGTCCTAAAGGGCGGTCATTTATCATTTTTCTTATGGGAATGACCAAAGTGCCATTGTAAAAAGTCGACGTGATAGTTGAGATTCTTGTTGTTGAACTTTAGAGTCTCCAAGTCATTGTTGTTGAACTTTAAAGTCTCGAAGTCACGTTGGTTAAATTTTGGATTTCTAGATATTTGCTTCTATTTCGTTGAGAGTATGTTTAATTTTTTTGTTTCGTGAGAATACTCTTAATCATGACTTTATGATAGTGTTGTATTCAAATTTGTGTATCTAAACTTATACCATGTTTGAGGGTAAACTGTTACCGAATCAAAAAATGATGGTAGATATGTTCATATTGACGGAAAGAGGCAAAATGTTACAAGTAAAAAGTGCAAGGTGTGTGATCGTTTTATAGTACAAGGGTCAAAATCAAGTCATAATTCAAGGGAACAACCAGTGATTTGCACTTTCTGCTTTCGCTAACTTAATTTTTTTGGGATAAAGCTACAATCTGTGGGAGGTAGTCCATACGAATACGATATTGAGATTCGAACAAAAAAATTCACATGCTCACTTGATAAAGTTGGTAACAATACAAATAATTAATGCGGCTTCAATAGATGGAAACTCTTTGACTGATAGTGGAGTTTCATAGGTGGGTCCATAAAATTGGCAGCTATATATATGGAATAATTGAAGAATCAAACAACGCATGTGAAATATAAATTTGCTAATGCACCAACCACTAAATGCATTGGTGGTCGGGTCGTCTTTTTTGTGTTTCTATATTCTCCGAGCTTGTTATAGTTTCGATCTTTTATAGAACTTGCTTATTGGACTTATTATTGTAGTGTTGTCGATCCTTATAGACCTGAAAAAGTTGCAATCTTTGACTTTAAGGTACAAAATAATTGTTTTTTTCTAAGGATTAACTTCTCAAATCAAATTAAGTTGTAGATTGGCTTTATGCTTAAGGTACATTTTTTCTTCCAATGCTTCCCCAACAAAGGTAGAAGAACTTCATCCAAACCATCTAATGTGAAGTGGATAAGAGGCTAAAGTTGGAATAACTAGTATTGTAGAAGCGAGAATTTAGAACTAGAACAGTAAATATTGAAGCATACAAGACTTCATCTAGAATTTTAACTAATATACAAGTAAGCTATTGTTAAGAAAGATTTCTCAACACGGCGGCATTACAATTTTGGACGAATCTTTTAATTGCAAATCAATCACACTCGAGTAACTAATGTGGAAATTGAAGTAGAAAAATGAAAGATGAAAAAGAGGAAAATAGACATGGAAAGATTTTTTTTGAAAACAATAATAAACTTCAACATGGATCAGGGGAAAATGGTAAATATCTATTGACATATTTTATACAATCCCCATGCCTAAGGCCAACCCGAAACCTTCCTCTTTCCATTAATTACAACAAAAAAACCATTTATATTAATGCATTGTCATAAATTTCTTCTATCTTATTTTCAACTCCTGTCAAAGAAAAGAGATTTGCATAAGCAAATTTCCTTTTTTCCATTCTAAAATCTCTATCCTTCCCATCCAAGACAAAACAGGTAATGGTAGTTAGTAGATGTGATTCTTGTCTACTTCATCATCAAGCAAAGACAATGATTACATGAGATGTGATTAGCCGAAGCTATATTAGCAGTGCTGAACAGATCAACATACCACAAGAATATGTGAAGCGGATCAAGATAAGACGTGTAAATTAACATCTGCGTCTAAATTAATTAACACAAGGAAGAGGTAGAAATAGCAAAAATGTCAAAAAAACCAAACATTCCTTTTGTAATCTGATCAGAAAAGGTTAGTCTGAAAACTCAATGATGACTAATTAATTACCGATTCCCTCCGACTGCAGGAAAGCCAACTGAATCACGAAATTCAACTTGAATGATAAAATTATGTTCTTAGACAACAAAATTGTCTACTTATGATCTGGACTTCTTCCTCGACTTCGAAGATCCCTTCGATTTTTGGGAGCTTGTGCTAGCTTTAGAAGAACTAGCTGTTGATTGGGCTGCCTTTGGGTTCGCAGTGCTACTAGACACACCATTTGGATTAGATGTAGTCGTGGTATCGTGCCTCTCTCTGACGACAGCTCCCTGAGAGCCTCTAACCTGATTCCTTTTATCCTTTCTTTTAGGCCTGTAGCTTGATCTTTCTCTCCGCGGTAGCCATCTCTCTGGGTCTGGTGGAGGGCCGGGGTTGGCTGGATCGAATCCCTTCGGGTACTTAGGCTTCCTCTTTCTCTTCTTCTTTGCCTTTGTTTTCTCCTTTACTTCCTCAACAACCTCCATCTTTTTAGCATAAGCGCTGTCTACAGGCTTGGCACCAGATGTCGTCTCGAGAGCATCCACATTAACACCCTTCAGACCAGGAAGGGGCTTCAGCTGCTTCTCATAAGACTCGGCCTTCCCGATATCTGTCGATGCAGTTGTTGTCACTAATCCCACCAATGCCTTGACACTCTTGTGGCTTTTTACGATTTCTTCGTATAGCTGAGCAGCTTCTTTGTCATTCCCGTGACTGAGCTTAAAAGACGCAGCTTCATGCATTATGGTATCAAGCTTGGCGGTATCACCATCAGACATGGAATTCTTCCACCACTGGACTGCAGAATCCAATACTGCAAACGCGCTGCTTAAATCACCTGAACGTTCTCTTAGAGAAACTATTGTGGCAACTGTTGCAGGCTGGTGCTGTATATCAGGAATCTTGGAAAGTGAATCTGCTGATATATTAAAATGGCCAGCGGTGGTGGCAATCTGAGCTCGTGCAAGAAGGGCAGATCTGGATTTATTAGGGTATTTTTCTGCAAACTGGTTAAGAACTTCCTCAGCCTTTGGAATCTTTTTCCCCCTCACTAAAACGGCAGCTTGGAGCAGAACTGGGGTCATATTTTCAGGGAACATGGTCAGAAGAGCAGACGCAAGTTCCTCACCCTGAAAATTGCAATAAAATAATGAGCAACTGCACAAACAAAAGGACACCACACTCTCAAGTCTCAAAGACTCAATAAAAGAGATGGCATTACACCAACTCATCTAGCCTTTGCAATTGATTTGCTAATATTCATAAGTGCATCTACTCAAGATGTGGCAAATCTAGTTCGTATTTTGGATGAGTTTGCAGGATATTCTGGGTTGGTTATCAACCAAGAAAAACAAAATTCCTTCTGGGGGTTAATTGTCATCCTGAGGTCGTGGAGCTCTTCAAAAAACTAATGGGATTTTCTCGTGTCATTTATCTGGGAGGCACAAATCTTGGAATACCGGGCCATAAATCGCTTCATCAAAGACTATTGGATAATGGAATTCAAATTATCAGGTTGGAAGACACAAACATTATCTAGTGCGGGTCGAACAATCCTTGCTTAAATCAACCTTACAAGCATTACCAATATGTGCCATGGGCACCCAGGATTTCTCCAAGAAAAAATGTCAGGGAATGAGCAAAATTGGACGAGAATTTTATTGGAGTAATACGTCTTCACAAAGGTGATTCTACCCTACCAATTGAGATTCTCTTTTGAAACCATTTGCATGGGGTGGTCTTAACTTCAGGGATCCTTGCTTTTTCAATAAAACATTGCACTTTAAGAATGCATGAGAATACTACATAACCCAAGCTTGCTTATCTATCTAGTTTTTAAAGAGTGCAATTTTAGGAAAAGAAAATTTTAGAGTGCTGGTATGATCGCACACCAGCAAGTTGCATTTGCATCATTTGGGTCAATTGGAAACAACCTCACTGTTTTACAGTGGTAGGGTTGCGTACATCCGACCCCCTACCTCGCTTAGGCGGGAGCCTCTTCTGAGGCATTGGGGTTATGTTGATGATGTTGATGATGAAAATTTTAGAGCATAAATCATCTAGTGAGCATTCTAGATTTTGGTGAGCTTGTCTGAAATACAGGGTGGAACTTTTTTATATATCTCAATTCGACACCTGAACAATGAGATGCCAGCAAGTTGGATATTAGACACCTAAAATAGCTTCTGGTTTCAAAACCAAACTCAAGAAGAGCATGAGGAGCAGCTATATAGGTGTGGGTCGAAGCAAAGAAAATCTCGCCAAGAGCCAGTTTTTCCATTAGGAAATTGTTAAAGACCATCCTCCCGGTGATCATTAGCTTCCCCGTTGCCACATACTTCCAACACGTCCTTAAAGGTTGTAGAGTTCCAAAGAATGAAGATCACCCCTTTCTACATTGTCATCACACGTAAGCAATCTTCAGGATAGCGGGATTATGGCTGTTAGACATAAGAAATTTAAGACTATCATACATTCTTTAATTTATGCTAGAACATCAGAACTCTTTGTCCCACTAGATCATATATGATGGTGCATCTGAAACAGGTGTGAACTGGTCTCTAGGCTCATCAGACCTCTCAGAAGGACTTCTTATCCGCACTTAAAGAAGCATCTACGGTACATTAAATTAACCATAATGATGACGTCCATCGGGAAAAAACAAGATTTGGAACTTTTGCTCTGAAATTTGTAGTTTCGTTAGCTGAAATATTCAATAGAAAATATTAAGAAAATATGAAAAACGGACCAACCAATCATGAATTGAGTTATGCAACATTTCAAATTTGTGCTAATTAGAATATAAATGACATCGTAAACTGTCCTAACAAGCTGTTCATATTGAAGAGCAGTTAGTTGCAAGCTTCAAAACATCAAACATTGTGATTTGATTATACATTTATGTCACCAACATAGGTTGGTTAAGACAAAGGATGGTCAACAGGTTTCAAAATTCATGTGCTACATGAACTTAACAGCTCTGACGTGGACTATACGGATCTATGTTTCAACACACATACGTCCACATTATACCAATGGCATCTAAAAAACAAAAAAAGTTATGAAAAATCAATTACTTTGACCAGAACATTTCATGCAATTTTTACCGGTTCTCAAAATTAAAAGAGTAACAAAGACATCAAACCTGGTCCAGCTTATTTGCATGAAGAAGCAGAAGCATCCGGTTGGAGTATATAGCTTCTTTTTGTCTTGCCAAAAACTTCAAGTCAAGATTATTAGCAAGACGAAATGGTGGTCTACCGGCAGTTTTCTCAATCAACCGGTCCAATTTCTTCAGACCGTCTGAGACATCCTTTGTTCCTTTCACCGCAATCAAGTTGTTGGTCGCCACAGCAAGTGATGAAGCATCTGCTATGTTTTTATTTACTATGTCATTGTATGCTTCAAGTGCTTCTGGCACATGACCTTGAAGCTACAAAAAATGATAACACTGCAGTCAGGATCAAACTTGCTTAATAACAAAACATAAGATAGACATTAAGACAAGGAGCTCTGACGAACTAACCTGTTGAACATATGCTAGTTGGACAGCAATAGGGGATAGCTCATTCTCAATCTCATCATCAGCAAAATCATCTTCCATTAATGTTTCCTGACCAATTCTGGAAAACAAAAGGAAATTTAATTTTCATCCATCCAATTAGTCACAAAAAACCCTAAATCACCATATGCAGCAAATTTAAGATGGTTGAACTTTTTTCCTAAGATATTCCAGCAAACAGAACCTTTTACCTCCTAGAAGCGAGCAACAATTGTTCAGCATCTGTGTATTTTTTCCTCTCAATCAAAGAACAGGCAGTATTGTAGGCCATCTCAAAGGTACTAGTTGCTTTGACTCTCATTGAATCCATCAGCTTTTGCACTTCTGAAGACCTTCCAGATGAAACTAATGCAGCAATCGTGTTGGTCTTAACATCCAGGGAGTCCATCTTGAATTTTTGAAGTTTCTCATAACTCTCAATACAATCATCCATTTTCCCTAACCGGTATAGGATCTGAGATTCTAATTGCAAAACCATAGGATTCTTTTCCTTGCTTTTCAGACACTCAAGTGCTTCACTTAACTTGTTTTTTCTGTACAAGCAGTATGCCTGAGGAGCATAGTCACCGAGGAATTCAGGGTAAGTACAGGAATGCATTATAAAGCTTCATAGATGACTCTGTAGTTTGTACTGAATAGACACAGATACTATAGAAGCATAGTCTCAACTTCAATTGCAGCCACAAAACAACAGCACAATCGAACCAAATCAGATATTATTTTTCCTTTTTTTGTTTCAAAATAAGCATCTTCTCCCAAATATAACACGGTAGAGTACTCAATTTTTTATTGAACAAGGTAATTTTTTTTTACAATGAAACAACTACTTATACCACTAGTGACAAGATGCAAGTCAGACAACTGGACAAGTGAAGGTATACAGACGAGGAAAATTTTTAGTCCATACAGATGCACTATTTGAGGATTTTCGAGAAATTTGAATTTATGGGATTTGGAATTCTTAAACTTAAAACAATTGTTTTTTGTTTGTTTGAGTAAGCATGTCATCTTTTAAATTGTGACGATTGTTGAAGGGGTTTACAAAGTAAACTAGATGTAAGATTTGTCTATACTATACTACTTCTTGAATAAGATAGTTTAAAATTTCAACACAATTTATAGAACTTACAAACCCTCACACGCAACCTCAGTACCTCGCAAAACAAAGCACTTGCAATGACAAATCTCAAGTTGTTATTTCATAGTAAAATCTAAACTTCTTAAGTTTAACCACGACATCCAAACACATAATGGCCACATAGAGATGACAAAAAATAAACACTAACACCCAAACCTTAACCAACAATACAAATCCAGCATTTTATCCAAATCCATGCAATAAATATCCAAAAACCTTTCCAACACAGAAAAGCCAAAATCTCCCACCAACACAACCCTTTCCTTATCACAAAGACACAAAAAAGCAAAAACCATCCAAATTACTCAAATCGAAACAATCCAACATCTAAAATCCAAATCCAAATCCAATCACAAATTCAGAATCTTCCTGTCAAATACCAATTAGCTACATGAATAACAAACCCAAAATACCAAAGAAATCCCAATTCACTCCAACTTTTCCAACCAAACACCATCCAACAAACCAAAAACCAAACCGTTCCCCACTCCAAACCCAAGAAAGATCTCACCTTGTAGAACCCCAAATCCACAACCCCACCCTCGAACTCCTCCACAACATCGAGCGCCCGATCGACATAATCCGCCTTGATAAGCGCGACGACCTTGCACCTGACGGCGTCCTCGTCGCCGGGCGCCGCGGCGAGCACTATAAAAACCGAAACAACCTCTCAGATCCGGAATCCCGAACGGAAAACCAAAAAAAACCCCGACCTTGGTCGGCGACCTTGACGGCCTGGTCGTAGCTGAGGTTGTTGGCGTGGCGGTGGAGGGTGGCGAAGAGGTCCTCGAGGGGGGCGGCGGGGGTGGGTTGGGGTTTGGGTTTGGGCTTCGGAGCCATCGGAGAGAGGACGGAGGGATTGTGTGGCCTTGTGGGGAGAAGAGGAGAAGGGTTGGTTTGGACTTTGGAGTTTTGGTTGGAGTGTAGATCCGATTAGTTTTATTCGGATCCTAATCGGGGTTGAAGACTCGACCGGATCCAATTGATGACTATTTCATTCGCTTGAAGAGTTGAATATGAAAAAGATTGACTATTACAATAATGATTTTATACCAAATTTATAAGTAATATCTTTTTCGACCAGGTCGAACCAGTTCGACTGTTGGTCTGACCTTGTGAAATGTAGATGGGGTTCATGTCTTGCTGACATCAAGTTGATCTCACAAACGGGTCGAACCATCGGTGTTTTGAAGAGAAGATATTAGCTGATTACTTGCCTTAGAAAAGCAAAAATCTTAAAATAGAATTGATGGTGGGAATATTCGATTTGACATTATATTGTGATTATAATGAAGCACTTTATGTAGCCTCCAATTCTGTAGATCATGCAGAGACGAGCCACGTTAATAAGCTTGAGTATCACTTAGATGATATTCAATGGTGTAAATGGATCGTATTCGAGTAAGTTTGAGCCAACATGCTTCACGTTTGGCGGGCTGTGAGGTGAGTTCAACCCGCTTCCCCAATATCTATACACAAAATGCGTCGCAAATTTCAAAGGATGGTGGACTGTCACATAAATTGAATCAGTATTTTTTTTATAATACTAATCGTTGCAAATAAAACCTAATTTTCCACTTAATTGCTTATTTTTAACGTGTGATTTATTAGAGAAAATTAGGTATGAATGGATTCAACTCGCCTAGTTTACGACCCTAATCAGATAGGAAATTAAAATTGGTTTCCTTCGAAAATCTTCGACAATTTTGAGCATTTGGAAGACATCATGATTAAGGTGTTGGCCGAAGTTCACTTTCGTATACTCTTATCAGATCTTGGAATTGTTGATGTCTAAGCGGAAACCATTAGGTCAGCCTTTGAGGTTCCAAATAGCTAGAGTTATTGTTTCTTTTGTTACAAACAAATATATTCAACGCTATCTGATCCCGAAGAGACTATAGGCACATAAATATAATCTCCCAGGAAGCGAAGTAGATACAAAAAGGTAGAGAAAAATCTTAACTGTGAAACAAATTGAACCTATAAATTATAGGTTCAAATGGCTGAATGGAGTTATTGCTCCAATGTATCAATCGCTTCTGCATGTGAATTCAAGGCGCCACTAATTATTCAACAATTTATCCTCCAACTAAGCCAAATATATTTGACTACACTAGTGCAGAATAGGTTTTACTCGTCGCACAATAGACGTCGACCTTTATAACCACCGACGTCTAGTGGGGAGGGGACAGAATGGACGTCGGTCTTAATTGAGACCGACGTCTATGTAGTACTATAGACGTCGGGTTTTGGAATAACACGGTTAGCCGACGTCTATAGGGTATATACGTCGACCTATAGACGTCGGCTGTTTGTGTACCTTATGAATCCGACGTCTATAGGGTATAGACGTCTCCATATAGACGTCGGACGTAATGTATGTCCGACGTCTATACTCCATCCACATAGACGTCGAGTTATAGACGTCGGCGTTATATAACATCTGACGTCTATAGGTCTTAAAGACAGACACGTTTTCTTTCATTCATTTCAGACGAAACCCACCCAAACCCTAGCCGTCCCGCGACCGAACTCTCCTCCGCGACCGATCTCCGACCGATCTGCACCGTCTCCGGCACCGCAGCGAGCTCCCAAGCTCTCCTCCACTTCTCCGGCCCTCTTCTCCTTCTTCCTCCGTCTTTCTCCACATGTAAGTTTTAAGTTCATTTTTGTTGTTTAAGTTCGTCTTCCTTCGTCCTCCGTCTTTCTCCACATATTCTTTCTAAGTTAGCCTTCATCTCGTGTCGTTTACAGCCGTCACCGCACCATCTCGTGTCACCGAAGCACAAAGAGCTCCTCCGGCATCACATCTTTCCCCTCCTCTGGTTCGTGCTTAACCATTGTAGATAATAACTCTCAACTAGTATATTTTAACAACTCGGTTGTGTAACAAAACTTATTAAGGATTTTTGTGTAAAAGACAAGTTTATAAGCTCTCTCGGTGTACTGTGTTCTGCAGCATCTTTTTCATCTAATAGCAAAATTTTATCCAAAACAAACTTACTCTCAACTATGACCATTCCATATAAATCATTTGAATATTTGATTGATTTCTTGCTTTGTAGCGGACAGTAATTTTAAAGCTCGAAGGCAAAGTTTCCACAGTTAGTCTACTCTGAACTACAAAGAATTGAACCTTCAAGCATCTACTATGTCAAAATTCACTTTGTTATTTCTACTCTCTGTTCTGAAATGCGGTCAGATGCGGCCGCATATGCGGATGCGGTCGCGATGCGGGGGAGAGGCGCATCGCATCTCCCCGATGCAGCCCTCCGGATGCGGCCCGCATCTTGACCCGCATATGCGGGTAGATGCGGCCGCATATGCGGATAGATGCGGCTGCATCTCAGAACACCCACTTTTTGTTTTTTTTTGTTGTTTTTTTGTTATTTTTTGGGGGTTTTATTTTTTTTTGTTTAATATTAACTTGTTTATCTTAGAAATTATTCAAAAATTTACCTAAATTTTTAGTTACATGTATATAATTTATAATTAATATATCTATATTATATTATTTAATTATTAAATCGCAAACCACATATACACCCGCATCGCATCTGCATACCGCATATGTCGGATGCGGTGCCTCGCCGCATCGTATCCGCATCCCGCATTTCTGAACCTTATTTCTACTTACATAAAACACATCATTTTGGTATCAAATCACTTTTTTTATAGATCTTAAACTATGGAGTTATCAATTCAGCACCTTAAACTATCGAACAAAAATGTATTTAAAACTATTAAGACATCTTATTGGAGTTTTTGATTTTTGAACTAAACTAGAGTTTTTGAAATAAGGTAAAGTATTTACAGATATTTTAAGTTCATTTCGTCAAAATACAAGTTCCAATAGTTTATGTACTGAATTGGTGGTTGGTTTTTAGATTAAGGTAATTATAGTTTGTGTTTAAAATGTTTTTCTGTCAATCCAAATAATTATTTTTAATACTTACTTTTAATATTTTAAATGTTTATTGTCTTAATTTTTTGAATTTTTAATATTATGATAATAACTCATTGCCCCCCTTAAACAACTTGGCCTTTAATAACCCAAAGCAAAAGATTAGACAATATTTGCTTAGTCATTCATCATATAGGATTTGCATGCATTGTATTTTTCTATTATTTACGATTTCTGTCGTAGATTGCTGGCGTAAGGTACGTACTATCTTTCACTCATCATTCATTAGAAAGCACGCATTAGTTAGTAGGACTTGCATTGGAACAAGAGTGAGGTGAGTGTTTGTTTGGTGTGTTGTTTGTTAGATTAAGGTATGAAAAACACTTAGGGGGCAGTCACCTGTAGGAGATGAGGTGGGGGATTTCATCACCCTTTCCTTGGCCCAGAAACCACTTAATAAAAGAGCCTTAATAAAATCAATTAGACGTTCTATCCCATTTTTGTTAATTAAGTTAGGAACAAATATTTAGCGAATTCCTATGTTTGTAGTACCGAAAGCAGGTTGGAAATACGGAATGCGGTTACTACGTGATGAGATACATGGAGGAAATCCTCGAATTGGCAACTCAAGACGTATGCCTATCCGAGGTAATGTAGATCGTTATTCAATTGTATAGTTGTGTAGTTTCAATATTTAGTTATTAATATTCAACACACTTGTATTTTTTTGATAGGTTTTCCCAAAAAGTAGTGATCCATTCTCGCAACAGGAGCTCGATGAAACTCGCGACCGATGAGTTCGCTATTTCATCAGAAACATGCTGACGAACTAAGAGGTTCTCCTGCCAATAGTATTTTTTGTAATTTAGTTAACAAGTGCACTTGTACAAACCTACACTTTATGCCTTAATATAATCGCCTTAATTTTAGAATGAATTAATTGCAAGTGTGTTGAATGTCAATTGTGTATGCTTTGTATGTTTGTGCATGTATGGTTGTATGTTTGTGGTGCATGTATGCTTGTTTGTTTGTGCTTGTATATGTGGATGAAATTGTGAGTATTTGTGAACAAATTGATAGGTGAACGAATTTGGTGCAGTTGTATGTACACGAACACGATAACTAAAAACAATTTCGTCGGATGCTATTTTTTTTTGTCCAGGTTTAGGAATAGACGACGATTGTTTCTATTAGCCGACGTCTATTCCTCCGAAGAAAGGAATAGACGTCGGTTTATGTAGAATCCGACGTATATTCATTAGGAATGGACGTCGCATGTTAGTTCACCGACGTCTATCCATAACGAATATACGTCGTCTTTTATATCACCGACGTCTATCCCTAACGAATATACGTCGGGTGTTGGAGAGACCGACGTCTATACGTTAACGAATAAACGTCGTCTACTACGTATAGCCGACGTATATTCGTTAGGTATATACGTCGGTGATACGATAGCCGACGTCTATGTATAGACGACGCACAGATAGACGTCGGATCGGGGAGTGCTTATATCCGACGTTTATAGCCCCGTACATCCGACGTATATTCCCTTTTCTGTAGTAGTGCTAATTAAGATTAACTTGGTAGATACTTAGTCCTAGATTAGCCTAGACCAAAAATTGATTCCCAGCATGTGAGTTACTCGTTTGAAATTTAACTAAAAGATATAAGTAATGCTAACAAAATCAAACATACATATTTTAAATATGAAGTACATATATAAGCATCTCCCCAACTTATTTTGTGTAATTGTGCAACATGTAAATCTTCAATTAAAACACAAGCATGCACCAACATGCCATACACAAACGCTTAAATTAACATAAATATTCACAAAGACATTCACACGATTCGGAAATTCTTAACCATGCAATATTTGCCGATCACATATCGACCAATTCATTTCAGCTTGAAAACGTAGGAAAGAAAATAAGGATCATTTTCAAGCTTCACCATGTCCTCCTCCAGTGTAATCCAAGCTTCCATTCCACAACCATCCTTCCTTCCCATCAAGAACGACACATTCTTAACCGTACCTTTTGCTAAGACGACCAATACAGGTTTCCCCCTTCCGAAATCCACTTCGTACAAAGGGAAGTTGAACCAACTTGTTAACTAAAGAAAACTCAATACGTAACATCCCGGAATAATGGAAAAAAATTAAATTTTCAAATAAAAGATCACAAGGGAAAGATCATCAAAACGGAAATGCTACTCATATAAATAATCAGTCGGTGCACCAAAATACATCAGAGTTTGCCAAAATACATGATTACATCAAATACAACAGAAGACACGTGCAAGTAATCATGACGACCTCGAATAGTCCGAAGAGAGGATCTTGGTCCCAAAATGTTTGCGCCCGCTGTCACCACCCAACAGAACATACTACGGTCCTGAAACATAAATGTAACAACAATGCATGAGTTTCCATAAGAAAATCACGTATGTCAAACTCACCTATATGAATGCAACAATACAATAAAATGAACATACCATACTAGTAGCATGTCATGTCATCAGCTGTAAGGAAAACAGTTCCCCTCCAAGGGTAAATCTGGACATCAATCCCACAATTATCATCAGGTCTCCCTCGGAGACCTACAATATGTACATACGGTCTTACGGACAGTACACAACGCACCACACACGCACCTACACTAATCATGAGGTTCGGTGAGGGGCGTCTGCACTTCCGCGTCATAAGGATCAGATCTGAATATCGTGGTCAACACCACACCAACGGAGTCGTCGCTCAGGTCGGTTCATCAATCACTCAGTAGGTTCCCACCTGAGCTATCATGCCGGAACAACATCGACCATATCCTCGCCGGAACAACATCGACGGCTTACTCACTGGAACAACATCGATCGAGTCAATCATTACGTCCGACACAACATCAGACAGTTTCCGGACCAAAGTTTGCCTGGTCATCAAGCTCTGTGAGCCATGCATTATCATACATTGAGATCCGTGATCCATTAGGTGTACAACTCTACTGGGAGTTAAAATAACATTACTTTACGCCACAATCTATCAACAGAGGTGACACATCCCAAGTACTCACACTCTTCCACTCAGCGGTCTCTAGGTAGGCACGATCAACGCACCCACCGTCACATCCTGGATCACGTTCTGGACGAGGACATGGGTTTCCGTGACTAGAGTTGACACTTACTTCACTAGGACTGAGAATTCAGTTCTGAGCACAAACGGTCGACCAAAATAGGCAACCTGGTCGACCACTCCCAATAGGATCGGTCGAACTCTCTGCTCGTAACCTAAGCCCCAACGGTCGAACAAACATATATAAACCGGTCGACCGATACGTGGTCAAAATCCGGACAAAGTCAACATCATACAAGTCAAACGGTCGACCGAAAATTACCAGGGGCAACCTAGAAGTTTCTAGTCATCAATCGGTTGAACTAACAATTTATCGATCGAACAATCATTAAGTAAACTTAAGTTACCGGTCGGATAAAGTCAAGAGTGGTAGACCGTTTAGATGATCCATGCTCTGTCCAGACCCGTCCAAAAAGCAACGCTCGACTGACTCAGGGGTCCCGGTCAACCGAAAAACAATAAGCATCTCTTTTGATCCACCAGCATAAGCACGACCGGTCGACCGCCACATGACATCGTTCAACCTACGTTGGTTAAAATCAGAGAAAATACTACATTCGGTCGACCGTTGGCCGACAACTACTTAGCCGACCAGCCAACACCTCACACCACTAGTGTGAGCAACAAGCATGCAACTATTGAACCGACATACCTCTTAAGATGACGGGACTCGTCAGAGCCTTACTCGCGTTACGCCCACCTCCGGTCAGCAACCTCCGCACATCCGACTCCGTGGGTCCCACGCTTGCGACTCTGCCATCCTCCTAGCTTGCCTCCGACGCTGCCTTCGCCGCTGGTCGGTGCAACTGAGAGGGAGAGAGAGGTGGGTGTTTGGTGAGAAGAAAATGAGGAATGTAGAAGAAGATGAAGATGAAGGAGGAAGAGATGTTGGTTCTCTCCCAACCCAACAATCACCTCTCCACCTATACCATCACCCTACACCCATTCACCCATACCCCATCACTTCACCCAACTCCACCTTCCCCTTGCAAAACACCATCTTAAACTCCATTAGCATCCTAATTAGGGTCAGGGACCTAACACAATATTCGGGGATGAGTTCATAGAGCTAACATTGATTATATTCTCGATCCATAATGGAAACCCTTTCTCTTTGTCATGCAACTTCATCATGTACTTTTCGTCTACGTTCTTAATTGCTTGCCTAACTTTATCCTCCAGCTCTAACCACACTGCCTCCTCGTCCCCGAGAAGGCTAGTTTCATTGGAGAAGTAGTTGGGAGGACAACCAGGTTGCCTAAGGAGCAAGATTCTGGTGGTGGTGTTGGCATTCTTGTTCTTATGTTCAACGGGATGCAACCTGCAGTGTTCTCTAGTGCCGATGACAATGATCTAGCCATGCATAGCCGAAACAGTGAAAAACTGTATGGTTTCTGGTCGGACGGTAGCCCGCGGCATTGCTCTTGGCTCGGAGGGTGGATATCGACGAGGAATCAATGATGAACCTTAAAAATATATGGAATAAAATGTTTATGATAAAATGTTTAGAGAATAATAATAAGTTGATATATATAATTATAAATTTTGATATATATAATAAGAGGACATATATGTTTGGAATAGATTTAATTTTAAGAGATTTAAAAAAACACTATCTTGTTGAAAATTTCTATACGTGTCATTTCTCAACACATTTCTTTAGACAAAAAACTCTATTTCCCCCTCCTTTTGGCGGGTAAATATTTCTCAGAACATAGATCCCCTACAATGATTCATGTCTGCTAATCAAACCTAACAAACATTACATACATATCCCAAATATACAGGGGCGGATCCAGCAGATTTTTTTGGGTGGGGCAAACTCTAAAATCTCGGGGGGAAATTAAGATTTTTTTGATATAAATTTTTTTTGGGGGGGAAATTTGGAAATCTGGGTGGGGCAGGTGCCCCACCTGCCCCCTATGTGGCTCCGCCACTGCAAATATATATAGTAACAAATTAAGTGAACAAACATATATATATATATGTGTGTGTGACAGTCAAAATAAATCAAACCAAACAAATCTCTTTGTAACTGTGTCACTTCCACGGAAAGAAACATCACCATCAGATTTGCCCACAAAAGTTTTGCTAGGAGGAAACACCTTCCAAGCTTCATATATTTCATAGTCACCTTTCTGAGTTCCGGCCGCCACACCGGCCCAAGAGTTCATAAAATTTACTAGTGTCCAACCATCTACGAGCTTGTGGGACGTCAGCACTCCGATTCCCAACCCTCCACAGGCGAACACGTTCGCCTGAACCGTCCTTTTGGGCCGGAAAGAGACCTTCAAACGCCTCTACGTCATCAGATTGGAGTGCATCCGACACCTTCGCTTCGACATTGGCCACTAAAAAGTCAAATGAGATCCATCTCATATTTATAGGACTCAATAGAAAAGTCTAGAATTGGAATGATTCTAAGAATATACAAACTCTAGATATTTATGGATACATCTCTCTAGAAATCTATGGATGGTTAAGTCTTCTCCATGATTCTAGAGTATTCTACTCTATTCTAGAAACTTCTAGATATTTCTAAATTTCTTTAGATAACTTCTTTACATAATTTTTAACAACGTCTTCAACCCCACCATCAACACCCTCATCTTCACTTCACCATTACTAGACTCAACTCCAACCTACGTCATAGAGAGAGAGGAATGAGGAGAAGAAGGAACTGAAGAGAGAGAGAGAGGAGTGAGGAGAAGAGAGGACTTGAGAGAGAGAGGAGAGAGAACGTAAGATAGAGAAAAAGAGGAGTCAAAAGAAGATAAGAAGATGGTTTGAGAGAGAGAGATGAAAGAGCACGTAAGAGAGAGAGAAAGAGAGGAGCGAGGAAAAGATTAAAAGAGAGGGATTAATATCTATTGTGTTATTTATATTATGATAGTCTTGCACATTAGCTCTATTTATCTGCTCTCCGTCGACCCCAAATAGAAGCAACAATCTAAACAAGAAAATTAACCAAAAAAAACATAACATAACCCATGAGAGTTATATTATTCTAGAAATCAGATACTAGAAATTGAGTTTTGGACTCAACCTTATTCCTGAAATAAGGTTGTTACGATCAGCTTGTCGAAGTATGCCCGATAGAATTTCTGCTATGATATAAGCAAGAGGAAGGTGTTGTGTGTAGGTACAACTGTACAAGTAGATATTTCATTATAAATACAGGCTCCAAAATGCCATATACAAACACTGTTATAAAACATAAATGTACAGATGGTATTATTTCACGATAGCAACTATAATTACATTATGACTGGTTCATTTCAGCTTGGAAACATAGGAAAGAAAATAAGGATCATTTTCAAGCTTTACCATATCCTCCTTCTCCATTGTAATCCAAGCTTCCATTCCATCGCCATTTTTCGTTCCCATCAACAACGCAACATTCTTAACCGTACCTTTCGCTAAGGCGACCAATTCAGGCTTCCCCCATCCGAAATCCACTTCGTACAAAGGGAAGTTGAACCAACTTGTTAACGAAATAAGCTCAACTTCTGGGGACGAATTCATGGATGTAACTTTGACGATGTTGTCGATCCATAAAGAGAACCCTTTCTCTTTGTCAAGTAACTTTGTTATGTACTCTCCGTCTACGCTCTTAATTGCTTGCCTTAGTTTCTCCTCAAGCTCTATCCGCACCGCCGCCTCGTCCCCCGAGAATGCTAGTTTCATTGGAGAAGTAGTGGGAGTACAACCAGGTTGCCTAAGGAGCAAGATTCCGGTGGAGATTGTGTTGTCATTCTGGTTCTTACGTTTAATGGAACGCAACCTGCGGTGTTCTCCAGCGACGATGACAACGATCTAGCCATGCAATGCCAAAGTAGAGCCATGACCGCCTCGTTTCTGGTCGGATGAGAGCGATTTGCATTGCTCTTTTCGCGAAGGGATGATATAGCCGAGGAATTGATGATGAACCTAACATATTGAATAAAATGTTTATGATGTAATTTTACTTGGATAAGAATTTGGAGTAAAAAGAAAAGTAAGATGTTATTAAAAAAATAACATTATTTATTAATTAATATATATATATAATCAAGTTCTAGTGAGCACATGACTCAACTTATATCCTACAATTTCACAATTGAATCTCATTTACGGTTAATCTCACATTTAATTAGTATAATCGTTTTTCTTATAATCTACCTTAAATAAAACTTGGGTAGTTTTGTAATAAGAAAATGTTATAAATGTTTATATTCATGTTTTCTTAATTTTAAGAAGAAAGTTGAGGTTTCAAATTATGTTAGAGATTTTCACCAATTTGCATCATTTTTTTAAGTTTACAACAAAAAAAAAACTGTGGTTTGTTTTAACCTTTCTTTCAATTCTCTTCTCTCTCAATTCAAAACCGAACAAGCAATAGGTAACAAATGTCACTCATTAATAAGAAAAAATCATCGTCAATGAACAGAAAGATGAACCTTGAAATGATTTCTTAAAAACATAGTCAAAACAAAGATAAAATCAATATAAATCCATCAAACTAGAAGGCATTTTTTTACATTGCAAGGTAATTTTTAATTAACAGTTTCAGATATTCAGAGAATAATAATGCAAATTAATTACATGCCACAAAGTCCTCTAGAGCTTACTAATAAAAGTGAACTAGCTAGATTAATAACAGGCATGCATGGCGCTGAAAATGAAGCCAAACAAGCAAACCTCTTCGTCACAGTAGCACTTCCACGGAAGGAAACATCACCACCAGAACCACCATCAAAAGTTGTACTAGGAGGAAACTCCTTCCATGCTTCATATAGCTCATCACCACCCATCCGAGTTCCAGCCGCCGTACCAGCCCAAAAGTTGATCACATTTGCTAGGGACCAACCATCAAAGACTTTGTGAGACGCCACCACTCCAATTCCCAGTCCTCCGCATGCGAAGACGTTCGCCTGGACCGATAAAAATGCGTCTTTGCGAGGCGGTAGGAGTGCTTCATACGCCTCCGCATCGTCACACCGAAGCGCATCAAACAATTCGTGTTCGACCCGAGCCACGAGAAAGTCAACTCCGGCGTCGTTGTAATTCACAACGTGGTCGTTCTCCACCCTTCCCGCCAACGGGTAGAATTGGACCATTAGGTCGGACAACGACTTCTTTAGCCGGAAAAGCTTTCGCGACGTGGAGTGGGTGGTGTTTGGGGAATAGAAGAGGATGATTCTGGTGGAGAATCCATTAGGATAAACTTGGTCGAAATAAGAAAGTTTGAATTTGGATTTGTGGTTTGGAGTTGGGATTGAGGGTTTGATAGTTTCTTGGGACACCACTTCTACGTTCCACATCTTAGCAAATATGTGCTACAACTCTTTGTTGGGATGTGGTTTGGTTTCAAATCAAGTTGTTTTGCCTCTACTACTTGTAGTGAGATTGGTAGCAATATTACAGGGTAAAGTTAGATATACTAATGAGGCAGTTGGCTTTATAATTAGGCTTTTAATTAATTTTGCTTGATATATACCTAATATTATATTAGGGTCTGGTCTGTTGACTTTATTATTTTCGAGAACTTGTCTATTGAGTTCATATCGAAGTGGTAGCTGCCTAATATTCTATTATCACATCTGCTTAGGATATTGGTTTAAATTATTTATTAAATATTATTCAGGTTACCGTCCTTTTCGGCTTAGCAACCAATGATTGGAACGTCAAATATCGGCAATGTTGACTTCTGATTGATTCGTTTTATATTAAACCGTAAGTGCACCGCCACGTTGAAGCGGTGACAAATACAGGTCGATCCACAGGAAGGTGTGTCGACTTTTGGTTTGTGCGAAGGCGAGTGGGGAAGAAAGAAGAGAAATGTTGGTTACACACTAAACTACACTAACTAAAATGCAAAAAGGAAATTGAACAGAAGCAATAAAACTAAACCCCATAGGGGAAAGAGAAATAATGTGAATATAAAGATGTGTGTGTGTTCAATTACGCTCCTCACAATATGTAGTGCATGAAATCATAAAACTAAATCCAACTTTGCCTCCACATGAAATAAGATAAGATCATATCATTAAAACATACAAGACAATAATTGGAATGAAGCTAAATGAACTCATGTATAAAGACTAGACCCTACTATGCCTCCACATGAAATAAGATAACCCAATATCATTAAAACATACAAGGCATTAACCAAGGTAAATGCAACAAGAGTACATACACTACGAATTGTGTTTCCAATATTAATTCCATCCATATCCTCACCTTATCATTCCCCATCAAATAGGACCATTAATCTAAGCATAAACTAAGCTTCATTCAAGAGCATTAGCATATCAAAGATAAGAGTGAAATCTCATTAGATGGTTATGGAAATCACAAGGCTCAAGGGATTAAGATAACACACACCTAATACACTACATGATCATATCACATATTTCTCCACCCCCAAATGGGGATGGAACTACTCACTACTCATTACACTAACTACATTAACAAAATGAAGCATTATACTGAAAGGAAATTAAACTAAGCAAGAAAGAAATATCAAAGAAACTAATTGAAATGAACATAAAACTAAAGAAACATGCAAGAATTAAAAGACAAGATTTAAAGAAACTAAGAATAATTATTTTATTAACAATGACTCACATTGAAGGTATCATTCTTCTCCACCTTGAGTTTTGCTTCATGGCTTACTCCAAGTAGAGAGAATGTCACCAAGCAATGAGTAGTTTCAAAATGAGGAGGATGAGTTCTATTTATAGCCATAGAAAAAGGTAATCCGGGACAATCCCCCGGTATGAGACTAAACATATACCAAAAGCCTAAACAAACACTAATACATGTGCATGCGAAATCTTAGCGGATCCGGAGAGATCCGGACCGCCAATTAGTGGTCCATAAACTCTGGATTCGGCTGGAATTTGTTGTGGGCTTTTCTGGATTTCTTTGTCGGTCTTTAATGCATATACTTTGTTTATTAGAGCTCCGACCCGAATCGAATTGCCAAAATACTCCCCATGATGGTGTGGAGTTTTCTGTTTTGCTCTTTGGTCCTTCGATCTTACGTTCAGGTCCTTCTCCCTTGCATTTTAGTCCTCGAGTCTCTCAATTCAGTCTTTTTTCCTATCTTTTAGGTCCTTTCATGACTCTTCTCTTCAAACCTCTTTATTTCTGAAATTCAAACATAAAACTCGTCACGTAGCATTGCTTAGGTGTAAGATAATGGATATAAGATACAAATATAAGCATGAAATGATGTCAATCAACTTCGCTAAGAGTTTATATAGATGTCGTATTAATTGCTTAACGACTAACCTAGATGCTAATCAATTTTTTTTATACTTTGTCTCTGGTCGTTATTTATATAATGAAATTAATATATACAATAAAATTTCTAGACAGCCCATGGATAAACAAGGTCGGGCTAAGATACTCTAACTACAACTTATTGAGTTGAATGGGTTTAGTTCAAGTCCAAATCAACCCCACCATTTAATCGATGCTTAATTAGTGCAGGTTGTAAGCTTGATCAGACTAACCGAACCCATGCTCATCTCTTTTATAATGGATATTTATAAAGTTGTTTGCCAGAAGGAGTGAGGGTCGAATGGTTTTCGAGACATTGGCTTTCAAGTTTCTTCAAGAAAAAAGATTGCAATGAATCCCAACCAATGGATCAAAACAAGCTTTCCTTACTTCCAATTGAAGTTAGCTTGATTGGTAAATCAGTATCATTAAATAGGATCAACTACTGCAAAAAAGGGAATATACGTCGGATGTACGAGGGTATATACGTCAGATATAAGTATTCCCATATCCGACGTCTATGTGTACGTCGTCTATACATAGACGTCGATTGCGTAAAATCCGACGTCTATACCTAAAGAATAATCGTATGTTGTTATGTACATCCAACGTCTATACTTAAATACTAGACGTCGGACTTATATAACAACCGACGTCTATACATTTTTTCAGAGGAATAGACGTCGATTAATACAAACATCTGACGTCTATTCCTAAACCTGGACAAAAAAATAAATAGCAATCATGCCTGCACCAAAAACAATGCATAGCAAACACATTCATCCTATTCGTTCACAAATACATACACACTTTCATCCACATATACATACAAGCATACGTGCACAATCTCATACATGTTGACTTTTTGGCCTTAATCTTTGTTTTGATGATTTAATCAACCTAATCTTAATTATATTCAATGTAGAGTAGCACACATATTGCATTGCATATATATTGCTTTGTGCTAACTTCTACAGGTGATCAAGACTCAAGAAAGAAAGGATTCAAGTCAAGACATGTAATCAAGCTCATTTGAAAACATGTAATTTATATCTCTTTGGGTCTTAGGAACTTTGTGTAATTGAGCACACTTGAGCTAAAACCAATTCAAACACACACTAGGTTCCTTATAGAAGTCACACACAAAATTTCATATAATTTGGACTTCAATAGATCATCCAAACTTAGATTGGAAAACACTAAACACTTAACCTGAACTGTCTACCCACATTCGGTCGACCGAAATATACCGTTCGGTCGACTGAATGATCATTAATACTGTTAGTGTTTTACTGCCTGGTTTCGGTCGACCGTGCATACCTTTTCGGTCGACCATGTAAACTTATTTATCTGACCGTTAGATTTGTCATATTATACCCAAACGGTCGTATTCATATTATTTCCATATACCCCAAAATACATTTAGTGTTTCGGTCGACCGAGGACCTTTTTCGGTCGACCGAACGTATGATAACTCACCCAAAATGCATGTTGGTTTTCGGTCGACCGGGGACCTTGTTTCGGTGTTCGACCGATCACTTAAGTGTACCTAAGTCATAGCCTTTGGCGGTCGATCTTTCCTTAACCGGTCGACCGAACCGAGTCCAAAATTGCCTAACGGTCGACCAAACTTACTGATCCGGTCGACCGAACTTATGCAGAAATGCATCCTGCAAGTTTTTGTTTTGTGTATCTTACACAATCTTTACCCATTTCATCCCCAACGGTTATAACTCTTTAGGAACTTATAAATAGAGTTGTAAAACGCTTTTTAACACAACTCTCCCACTCCATATTGTCCTATACATTAGAGAGAAAGCTCCACACACTTAAAAGTTTAAAGCCTTCCACACTTAGTAATCAATTCCATATTCACTCAAGTGTGCTCAAGATTAGAGAGTATTGTTCCACTCAATCATTGTCAAATGAAGCAAGTGTCTTGGTGAAAGCCACAGACAAAGAGTATAGACTTCGGTGAGAGCCGAAGTGATACTCTCGGATTGTGAGAGGAGGAGCCAAACTCGACGAGGGTTGTTCGCGAGCTTGAAAATTGTAAATACGTTCTCTCCCGGCCTGGAACAGGGAGTTGACTAGTGAAGTCGTGAGCGGAGCTCGGTGATCCGAGCGGAGATTGCAAGAGAGGACTAGGACCCCGGTGGGGTGCCGAACCTCTATAAAAATCCCCCGTCTTCATTGTGGTTTGTTTATCTACATTGTTTGCTTGTTTATTTGTTTAAATTCCGCTGCATATACTTGATTAAACAAGTAGGTAATTAGCTTGAAAGTGATTAAAATTAGAGACCCATACGATCCTACAATACATACAAGCATAGATACAATCATTTGGCATTAATTCTCGGAGGAAATGTTTCTTCGCGGAAACGAGACGGATCTAAAGTTAGAGATGACAATGAAATACAAATCAAAATCTAAACTAACCAACAAACAAAACTAAGCAACGTAAAAACGTCGAGAGATTCACCTCAAGGTTGGGAAGCTCGCGGCGGTTGTTGAGGTCTCGGCGGAGGATATCGCGGATGGCTGTAGTGGCGGAGGAGATCGCGGTGGCTGCGGACGTCGGGGAGGTGTGGAAGGGTCGGTCGGTCGAAGAACGGCTAGGGTTTTGTCTGGTTTTTGTCAGGATGAAAGATAAAAAAATGAAGGGGTTTTTCGCGACTTAAAGACCTATAAACGTCGACTGTATAATCTAACCGACGTCTATACTCCTAGACGTCGAGATATACACGTCGGTTTCATTGGGAATTTAAATAACCGACGTCTATTTTACACAATAGATGTCGGCTTTAAAAATGGCGACGTCTATTTGCTGACGAATATACCATATTCTGCACTAGTGATCGTCTAGACCAGGATGGAAACTCTAGCATCATGACTTACATGTTTGGATTTTTCTTCAAAAAATATAAGGATAATTTGCTACTGTACACCTTACAGTTCGTCTAATTGGTCAAATGCACTCAAATTTCTAGTATTTCCTCGTGTGCACATGTGATCCGGTCTTATTTGCAGCTATACACCCCGACCGTCGATAGATCCCTCAACTGATCAACAGTTTCACCATTTAGCACTGTTTTCTTCTAAACACGGTTTTCTTTAGATGGTGACACAAAAACTACTAAAGAAATATCGTTGTTGGGGCTATATTTTTCAACTTTGCATGATGCATACAATTTTACTTTTTATTAGTTTTCTTGTGATCTATTTTCAACAGTGTACGTATCATGCGGAAAATTTTATTTCTCATTAAAAAGTTCTGAAATGACCGATATTGATCGGTGCAGTATAAAATGCCCTATTTCTTAACGTTTGTTACATCATCGCGGGTTAATTATAAGAGAGTGAGAATTGTCAGAGGAGAAACGCATTCCAATAAACGACCGAGTATGTAGAGGTCTACGCAACATTTAATACTGTTAATAAATTTCAGTTTTGTAATTGATCTAGTTTGCGTTTCTGGAATATATTGATTGGATTTCTTCAAAATAAATAAATAAACTGAATTGTTATTCATCGCCGGAAAACTACTTAAAGTTTGTACAAATTATCATTTTGTCTTTCTGTCATTTCTACTTATATAACTCTTCATTTTACTTTCCTAACATCACTCTCTCTTCATATTACATTCGTATTCACCCAAAAACATATCTCAGATGCCCGGAAAAGAACCAGCGGACGCCCCTCGAATCAGGTTAAATGCCTTCTTTAGTTTTTGTATTTTTTTGGGTCAGGCGCCCGCGGGAGTCACCCCCTGTGTCGGGCGTCTCCCGCGAATGCCTGACCCCTTGGGGGAGGCGGCTCCGTCATACACCTCCCCCAAGGTAGAGGCGCCTCCGACAGACACCCCTCCTATTTTTCAGTATTTTTAATTATTTAAATTGATTATAATTTGTGATAATTGCTAAATAAATTGATTATTACGTTAATAATTAGTTAAATTAGTTTAGTCATTAGTTAAATTGATTAATTATTATATTTAGTTTCATGATCAATTGGTAAACCCATTAACGAAATTTTATTTCTAAAATTGAATTAATAGTCATCGTGTTACCGTGGAGGAAAAGAGAAATCAATTCCCTTACGCGCTGTATATAGTTTAGCAGATGAGTCAGGTCCCCGACATCCGCGTAGATGGGGTATTTCTGCTTCAGTTAAGAGAGAGATATATTTTACGTTGTCGTTAGACACCTGAGGATTCTTTCGACGACGAGGATGATTTAGATGAGGTGAGGAGTCACGACGAGAGTGACGATGGAGGTCGGTATGACTTGGAGCCACAGGAGGAGCCGAGACAACAGTATGGTCAAGGACGGGGGCAACATTGTAGTCATTCGGCTGAGTGAGTCATTAGGAAGGATCGAGGTGGCCGGTTTGTGACCCGGGATTCGAGTTCGTGCACTGCAAAGGCCCGAGCTCAAAAGAAGAAGGTTGAGGACGATTCTTGGATCGTGACGGGTATGATGTCCGGTGGTCCTCTAGATGGCAGCGTCATTCCGAGTTTTGGAGGCCACATCGCCAGACGCATTTGGAAGGGCGAGGATCGGAAGGTTTTGAAGTGCCATAATCGGCACAGAGCCTGTACGACATTGCAGGCTTGGCGTTCAGTGATGACTGATGATATGAGAGCGACCATTAGTGATAGCGGATTGAGTCACTTGTCGTACAACATGTTCTCCTGCCTTGACATGTCGTTGATTTCGGCATTTGTGGAGCGGTGGCAGTCTGACACCAACACTTTCCACTTGCCTTTCGGAGAGATGACGATCATGTTGCATGACGTCTTCCAGATTCTGCACATTCCTGTAGATGGTCGTATGGTCAGTGCTCATGCATCGACGTCTGAGTTGAAGATTTAAGTGGAGTGGTTGTTGTATGGTCCTGAGTCTGCTGTAGCTGTGCCGAGGACTACATTTATGGGCATTATTCGTTCTCGGGATATCACAGAGCCTTATTTACCTGATTCTGTCTTGCGTCAGTTAGGGTACGTTCAGGTGATTCCGGTTGACATCCCGACACCAGAGCATGCAGTACGGTCTGCGATTGCGACGACGTACGACGTCAGGCACAACGCTTTGAGCACGAAATCGGTTTGGAGGACATTTCCGATAGTAGGACGATTTCACCTGGACGATCTGAGGCGTAGTCGCAACCCCTCCACTTGTGATGTAGATTATTTGCAGTGGTTCAGTAGGTGCTCACATCCAGTTATTGTTCGCGATACCGTCCCGAGACCGGAGAGACCACTGGATAGGACATGTGGCAATGCGGTAAGTTTATCTATTTTTTTGTAATGTATATTTTGTTTTTATTGTTAATGTACGCTAATTTTTATGTTACATACAGTGGATGAGTATGACGATACGGGTTACACAGTCGTTCTTGCGATACAGGGACCAGATGCCGAACGAGGAGACGAGAGCTGCATGTACAGATTTAGATGACCTCGTTGAGGCGTGACACAGTCAGTTGGGCATTTCGGACTAGAATTCAGATGACGAGTTGTAGTTGTCTTGCACATTATTTATTTTATTATATGTTGAACTCTTACTAAATTTGTTTGTATTTGCTTATCTGTTGTACTCTTATTATTTATTTCTGACAAACATATCTTTTCCCTATTTGTTTATCTGTCGTATTTTTAGTACTTATTTCTCACGAACATATCATAGTATATCTAACGTAAATTAAATTTAAAATCTGATAAAAGAACAACACGATATAAGCACAAATACACGATATATTATACATTACAAATGCATTAAAAATCACAATCAAAATGTACTACGTAACCGGTCTCAATACGCTCTTCATCTTTCATACTCTGCCTCCCATCCAACAACACTCTCATCTCGTATTTGAAACCACATGGTAGCTATAGGAGGTACTGGGAATGAGGGAATCCCTCGGCTAATTCCAAGCGAATAAAATGTATGTAACTCCCTAAATAAGCAATGACCAACTCTCTGACTGGCCTCGTCATGGCAGATGGAATTTCCCAAGGTAGCACAGTACGACACGGGCACAACGAACCATCCGTTCCCACTGAGAAATACATAACTGCACACTTGTAAAAATTTGCAATCGGGAACAAGTCGGACCAAACTTCCATATAGTGATCCTCGTCATAAGGTCAACTACTGGAAGACCAACCACGACCTCGCTCAGCATACTCAAAGGCACTCGGGTCTCGACATGTCGATTTCCCCTTGGTCGACCTCGTACCTTAGTATTTTCAGCGGGTTCTTGATAGTTCGACTGATCTGGGTATAACTGTGCGTATAAAATACGAGAGGCACTACAAATTACTGCAGGGTTGCTCCCCGAAATCTCATCAACGAGCTTCCAAATATGCTCGACGTCTTGTGCTGACTGATCCACAAACTCTTACATCTGAACTCCTTCTCCAATGACAAGTGTTTTCCAGAATGGATGAATCTGCTCTAAATAGATTCCATAACCTTACTCAATACAATCGTGCATGGTACAGACACAAGGAATCTCATGTGATGTCAGAAAAGCACACCCGCAACGATATTCAACTTGATTGCTTAAGTCATGCATTCTCTTCAACTCCTGAGTCAATAATGACAAGCAGTGATGTGAAACTCGACCATTTATATGCTTATACAAAGGATCTATATAGTTTGTCAAATTTCAACGTCTCGACTCTTCAAGAAAGTTCTGAATATTAGTCAGCTGCATTTCAATAGCTGAGTTCACGCAGTCAAAAAGAGTGTCCAAAGCTGCAGTCGATGTAGTAATCCACTCTTTCAGAGCCGAATGAGCACTTGACACCCTACAATTCGTAGTGTTGCCAAATGAATGATTTTATTCGTCTAATTCAACGCAAACTTTTCTTTATGAACTAACCACGTGTCTTCCAGATACTCCGTGCACACTGCCCAGGACTGGAAAGAATCTTTCAGATTACGGATTGCTCTATCATAATCCGTCTATGAATCAGAAAACATGACCGTCCTCCACTTTCCACGCCTAAAACGTTTTGCAAACTGCTTGTTCTTGCCGAATACGTGGTATGCGTAGTTGTACACGTCTTTGTTGATATGTCAGGTGCAAAGTAAATGACCAGACTGAGAAAAAACCTCTGCCACTGGTCACATCAAACTCAACTCCCGGTCCGTTATTATTGTAGTCGGGCTAACAATATCCAATAACATATCTCGCAACTTCTCCAACACCCACCGGTAACTAGACTCAGTTTCATCTTTCAAATCGCATAACCGACGACGAAATACATGTTTGTTGGAGTAACCCCAACCATCTCAAACAAAGACATCCTATACTTGTTCGTCTTATACGTAGAATCCATACAGATTACGAAATGATATGTGCACAACAACTGAACTGACGTAGGATGTGCCAAAAATGCGTGAGTGAGAACATTCGTTTCTTCATCCGCCATAATCCAATGTAAGTACTTATACTGCACTGCCTGACTGAGGAACTGCTGAACAGGATTCCTGTCTTCAGATTTCGTCCTCCTCATGTACTCTTTGAAGTTATAAATGTGTCTCTGATTAGGATTATCTTTCGGGAATTTCTCATTTACTACCAACAAGATGTTACGTGGTCTCGCGTGCCTCAGTCATATCACAAATAATTTTATTTGCCCCAGAACTAAGACCGTTGATCTGTCGGTGACCCTCTGGATAAACTGCAAGTCTGTGGTTGTGTTGCCCATGAGTACTATTAGAAACAACGATTCATCAATCACAATCCCGTCGCTCGACTACCTTTACCAAAAAACGACAACCGCAAACTTTTCTTTTTTGTGTTCTTCTGTAGTACAATATTCGTATCACGAGAACCATTTCATTTCTGCGATCGCATCTCAGATAACAATCCGTCTGATTATCTGCTTTTGATTCGTAGGATGATATTACCCAAAAAAATCTGGCTCCGATGACAACTTGTTTCGCCCATTTACACGCTTCCTTGATTGTTGTAAATACTTGTTTATTATAAAAAAAACTCACTGTAATCTACTCCATAACCACCGAAATCTTGCAACGGAACCAAAAATAATTTAAAATAACACAGAATAAATAAACTTAAAATCAAAAAACAAAAAGCGTGCGTCTGACTGTGATTCCCCATCCATGTAGGAGGTGGCTAAGCCAGGCGCCTCATCCAAGGATCGGGCGTCTGACTTAGACGTCGCCTCCATGATTGAGACGTCTGGCTAAGCCGCCCCGCCTAGGAGGATGCGTCTCATCCAGACGCCCCATTCTTGGTGGAGACGGCTAAGCCAGACGTTCGAGACGAAAAAAAATTCCGTCTTACTTACATCACCAGATCAAGGCGTTTCGCAGACATTTTCGTGGTGTTGGTGCTGGGAGTGTGAGGAAAACTGAGGTAAAATCTTATTTGAAAATACGAGGCGAAATGTGTATTAAATGAATTGTGAATGACAAACTGATAATTATTGTGACGATTTAAGTAGAATTCCGACGACAAACAGTATTTCACAGGATAAATCGATTGGATGTCCTGTCACGGTAAGGTGTGACTTTCTTACCATTTTTTAAAATTATATATGCTTTGCTTTTCTACAGTTAAGAACGAATGGTTAGATAATGTCCCACTCAACTCAACTAACAATCAGATTTTGTTTTTTTATTGGATGTAGCTGACTTATGTACATATGGTGGTGCTCAACAACCAACAAAGATGCTAATTAATTGTTTCTTATGTAACAATACGTATATACGTACATGGTATTCAGTCTCAAATCTATCTAATTGATATTTTCCCCTTCTATGTCACTCAAATTACTTCAGTGTTTTGTCGTTACTTTAAATTGTTTATGCTAATGTCATTGTAAAGAAATGTTAGAATTCCACATTGCAGCATCTTTCTTCTATCAGTGAAGGAATAAAGAAAATAATTTTATATGTCGTAGTTTTTTTGTTGAGGTGAAATCGGTTGCAGGAAAAAATACGTATAAAAACATGATAATATATAGTTAAAAATGAGGGTGTATTTTTTATGATTGTTCTGATAGCAAGCGTCACATTAGAAAAAGAAAATGACTGAGAAAAAATCTCACTACTATGTTATATATTATGTTGATTGGTACATTATTTTTGTTAGAACCCTAAACCCATTCAGGGTGCTAATGGGTGTTAGGAGGAGAGATGGTGATTAGGAGAAGGTTTAGCATGGGGAAGAGGTGATGTGCAGTGTTGCTTGGGGAAGAGGAGGGACGTGAACAGTGTTGGCGTGGAGGGAGATGAGTGAGGGTGTAGGGTACTGTTGGTTGGGTTGAGTTTTAAAGCAAGAAAATCTCTCTCTCTCTCTCTTCCATTCTCTTCTCTCTTGCAACCCTCACCCTCTTTTCTTTACTTTCCGACGACAGAGGAGGCAGGAGCTCGTGTGGCGTGAGGCATGCAGAGCTTAGCGCGTGAGGAGGATCACCGGAGGCGACGGAGGCGCGAGCGAGGCTCTGGCGGATTCGTTGCTTTTGAGAGGTATGCTGGTTCTTAGTGTGTTTGGTGGTTGCTCACCCTCGTGGGAGGGTGGTGTTGGTCGGTCGGGGGAGGTCGGAGACATCTCCGGCGACGTTTTCCTTGTAAAACCTCGGCTGACGCGAGGTTGAAGACGACCAACGGTCAACCGAGTCCTTCGAGCGGTCGACCGATGTAGTGTATTTTTGACTGCCTGTTGTGTTTTGGTCGACCAGTTCCTTGTGTTCGGTCGACCGGAACTTAACTGTACTGGATCATTTTATGCTTGTTGCGGTCGACCATTATATGACTTAGAAGTAATAGGATGTCCTGGTAGTTCTCGGTCGACCGAGACCCCTGAGTCGGTCGACTGATAGTTTTGAATTAATGTTGACCAGACTCCGGATTTTGACCTCGTTCGGTCGACCGGTTTTAGACTTCCGGTAGATCGTTGGGACTTAAGTTTTACGCAAATAGTTCGACCGATCCAGACTTTTGGTCGATCGATTCCCTTGAGGAACCGGTCGACCGGGTAGCCTCCTTTGGTCGATCGATTCCCTTGAGGAAACGGTCGACCGGGTAGCCTCCTTCGGTCGATCGTTTTTGCACAGGACTGAATTCCTGGTTCCCTTTTAGAATGCCAACTCTGTCCACGGAAACCCGTGTCCTCGCCTTGTGCGTGAGCCGGGAGGTGACGGTGGGCGCGTTCCGCGTGTCTGCTCAGGGACCGCAGTGTGGAAGAGTGTGGGTGTTCGGGACGCGTCACCTCCATGTATGGATCGTGACTAATATGATAGATTGATTGGACTCATTGTAGAGTAGTAGGCCTGAGTGATCGCGGATCCCAATGTATGATGATTGTGCAAGCACGCAACTGTCATTGGGTGAGGTGACTACCGGCCTATATGGCGACGGAGGTTGCTGCCCTGTCATTGGACCACCGATGTTGTGCCGGTGATGCCGCCGATGTTGTTCCGGCGATGATGATTGATGGGCCGATGTTGTTCCGGCTATGTTGTATGATGGGTCAATGCTGTTCCGGCTATGTTTTCCTCAGCTAGGCACCTACTGAGATGATGATTGATGGACCGACCAAGCGACGGCTCCGTTGGTGTGGTTTCGACCACGAAGTTACAGATCTGTTTCTTATGGCGCGGACCTGGCGGATGCCCCTTGCTGAACCCCATGTTTAGTGTAGCCGCGTGTAGGGGGTGTCACATCTTGCTCCGTTAGACCGTATGTGCCTACGGTAGGTCTCCTGGGGAGACCCGATGATGATTGTCGGACTGAGGTCCTGTGTTACCCTTCGGGGGAACTGTTTTCCTTACTGTTGATGACATGACATTCTACTAGTATGATATGTTCATTTGTACTACTGCATGCATATAGGTGAACTTGACATACGAGGTTTCCTCATGGAAACTCAGGCATTGTTATTGCGTCTTTTTCAGGACCGCAATATGTCCAGTTGGGTGGTGATCAGCGGGCACGCGTATCTTGGGATCGGATCCTCTATTCGGACCACTGAGGTCGACATGATTACGTTTATCTTCTTTTGTTGTTCTGTTGTAATCATGTATCGTTTTGACAAACTCTGATGTAATATGATGCACCGCTTATATGTTTTATGAGAAGTGACAATTCCGTCTTTGATTATTGAGCTATGTTGCATTGACAAATTTTTAAATTTTATAAATTTGCATTTTAAGGCCGATATCGATGACATCATATTAATGTCGGTCCGATGAATTCATTTTATTGAGCAGTAAGTTTCTTCTTAATAGTCGACATACGCAATATATATATCATTGTTTTAAACTTAAAAGTCATAATTGTAGCTTAATCTCTTTTTCAGCTAAACAACAACTTAACGATTGAGACATCTGCTTCGGGATTAGATTAATTAAATAATTACAAATATTCATTGTTAAGAGTTAGGAGTTAAGGATTAGGAATCAATGTTTCATTTAAATGGAAATTAGAATTAAAAAAATACTATATTTTTTATTTAATCATTACTCTATTTATTAATTTAAAATAGATGGATTAAAAGATATTATTTTAATACTATTTTAATCAATTAATTAACCCCAATGAATCGTATTGGCGGTTGAATGGCTTGACTCTGCTAGGATTCATGATAGTGCTCAACAACTAATCAGGTATTTATTTCACATATTATAAGTGGCATGTAGTCCTCTCGTTAAGTAATTAATCAGTAGATATGCTAAGGATCGTGAGGTCGTGTTTTCACATTAATTTTTTTTATTTTGGCATCAAAATCGTCAGAAAGTCGTAGTTGATCTAGAGATATTACTTTTTGATATAAGCCAAATATTACCTTCCCATAAGTAATACGTGCAAGACATCTCACCGAAAAAATTCATTCCATGGTATATTATTTTCATGTAAAGTTCTCAACTAGATTAAAATGAGTTTACTTGTACCTTGTATTTTATATTCGTCCAAATAATATTTTTGTTGTCTTACCAAACGGTAGACGAATATGGATTTTTCCCCCATTTTTTTTTGCAACGAAATGTTCATGAAGTTTCATTAATTTTACGCTGATAGAATCTACATTATGCTTTTTTGATAATTAGAATCTACATTGTGTTGTAGTTAGAGCACCCTTAACGGGTGCTCTTTTTCGGGCGCCCTGCCCGGGCACCTGAAAAGCCCTCCCTTAACGGGAGGGTGCGCCCAGGCGGGGCACCTGGGGCGCCCGATCGGGGGGGGGGGGGGGGGGGGGGGGGGGGCATGTGTTCCCTGGATTGGTTTTAATTTTTTTTCTTTTTTTGTGTTTTTGTTTTAAAGAAAAAAATTATTTTTTAATAATTACGTTAATGTATTGATTAGGTAAATTGTAATTAAATTAATTAGGTTTTGAAAATTAATTGAAAAAATATTTTATGATTAATTAAATTCTTTTTTATTTATTTATATAAAATTAAATTAAAAATTAAAAAAAATCATATACAAAATAAGAAATAGTATTACAATACTCATAAACTTTGGAAACAAAATATAATACAAATACAGATACGAAATACAACAGAAATACGGAAATGAAATGCAATCCTCATAAAGATACGAATTTTAAACTACCACAATTTTGATAAACTATAACACACATATTGATATTACAAATGAAAACATGAGCACCTACATAAATTATTCTGATTTAGGCACACTCCTTGAGTTCAGCAAGTGTTTCTTTATCGAACTCGTCCTTGTTTTCCTTCTTTGTAAGAGCAAATAGCACATCCAGTTTTTTGATGTTGAGTTCCCTGTAGAACTTCACCTCAGCTTCGATGTGTTTCCTCTCGACCTGTTCTTCGTAACGCAAGTATTTTTTCTCTCTCACTTTTGCGCTATATTCAATTTGTTTCCCCAGTTCTAACATATCGGGATCGAGTTGTGCCTGAACTGGTTGTTTCCCCTTCTTTTTTAGCTTTTTTAATACTTCAAGACGAGGACATGGTTCGAACACCAATTCATCTGTTGACGGTGATGCATGACTCCCATCGTCGTCGATGCTTTTTCTTTTCCCACTGCTCAAACTCCCCAGACTTTCTTCAGTGACATCTCCGGTGGGAAGTCCAAGCTCAACCGACTCCCATTTAGGGTACCTGCGTAACATAAGCCACACATGAATGTACTGAAATTTAGTGTTGTGTGTTCGTTCGTAGATGATGTGCGCATCTTGGATGACATCGTCCTCGTTGTAACCACTTCTCTTCCTCCGCACCGCCTGGTAGAAGCAACCGACCCATTGGTTCACAGACGGCGATGTTCGGTGGCTGAGGTATATATATTCAAGTAAGATCGTCTTGTGTTCTGTGTAGTCACGCGCATACTGTAGGTCCTCGATGCAATCGTCTTGTCTTTTGTGTAGTCACGCTCATTTATTAATTAAATGTTAATTAAAAACGAATGAATTGTTGATATTAAATAATTACGATAATGATTATTAATATATTTTGTTGATTGTTGAAAGAGTTTCAGAGAAAAGAATAAAAATAATGACGTGACAACAAATACTGTAGCGTGACTGGGTGAATTGGGTAATGGTTAATGATTTTGTAGGGGAGTTGGTTTGTGCTGACGTTGCGGAGAGAGAAGCTGACGCGGCTGAGAGAGAAACCAGGACACCCGAAAACTAGTAGGGTGCTGTTAACAGTGCTCTTAGTGTAGCTCAACTATCAATAATTTGATGGAATATACAATCTATAGAATCAATCAATCATTAGATGGTTGACCTGTGATGTTCATATACATGTTATGGTGCTCAATATATATCTTTCTCTTTCACCAATAGTAATATATATTTTGTCCGAAGCAATTCTAAAATCTGAAATGGGTAGTATTTGCCTTTTTTATAATATATTTGCATCGTGATCCCCATGAAACTTTTTATATATATGTAAATACATCTAATTTTAATACAATAAGCTTGTCAACTATTTTTTTAGGAAAAGTTATGAAGGCTTCAAAATTCACAACTTTTCAAGGAATTGATCCTGTAAAAACCCTCATAGTTTGGCATGACGAGTTGGAAAATTAGACACGCCCAAGTTTGAAGAAGTGGCAGAATCACTTCTCCCACAAGCACCCAACGGAAACGTTACCACACACCCATCCGAAACGCAGAAAGCGAACCACACCCGGATCTCAAAACTTTATTCGAACTAGATAATCCCAAGGAAATTACAAAAATGAACGAACAGCTTGTCTCACAAACTTTCCACGAATTACCCCTGCAAATCACATAACTCTCAAGATAATGCTCTCAAACGCTCATGCTCGGATGCTAGAAGTGCCCGATTATGTACCAAATAATTTCCTGAAATCGTGCACGATTATGTACCAAATAATTAACCTCACTTCTAACCGTCCTACATTGGCGGGAGTGGGCATAACCAAATGCTCCACCCTCCCCTCGAAGCTACGTCTATCTCACGTTTCCATAGCTATTAATTAGTTACAGAGTATACTCACTTGATTCCCTTGAAAATAGGTAAAGCCCTAGTGTAAGCGTATGGACTTGGTCAAGATGACCTTTTCAACGCATGAAGACGTCACTTAACTCATTATATTTCACATAATTATCACAATCCAACGTGTTGTTTATACCTTGAATATGTGTATTAAGTATTTCCGTGGAAAAACAGGCAATCGGTCGACTGGGTCACAAGTTCGGTCGACAGTTAGTGTAGTTTGTCGTCCAGGAAAAGTGTTTGGAGTTTTTCGGTCGACCGGTAGTTCTCAATCGGTCGACTGTGCTTACGTTTTGTTCGTCCATGAAAAGTGTCTGCCTGGAGATTCACAGTCGACCAGTAGACCTTGACCGGTCGACCGCTTGAGCAGTTGGAGGTTCAGGAAAAGTGTTTGGAGATTTTCAATCGACCGGTGATCTCATCTGGTCGACCACTCGAAGCTTCAGATTATTTCCTGTAGATTTTCGATCGACCGAGGGAGCTCGACGATCGACCGATGCAGCTCAAGATCGTGCTACAGTTTAAGTTCGGTCGATCGTTCAGTTTTGTTTTGCCCATGTTTTGCACTTTTCTCCACCCAATTTTGGTGCAATTAATAATTGTTTTGACATAGTATATAAAGGCAATTTCGTACCCCTTTGTAAAATCCTATCTAAGATAGTAAATCCTAATTTACTATTATCTACTTTGCATTCTTGAGAGAAAGAGAGAGAGCATCCTTGTGGATTCGATAGGAACAAATTCAGCGGGGAATTCATCACTAACAGGTCATGTATTCTGTAAGCATCTCTTGTAATATGTTTCTCTATAGTAGATCGATGTTGTCTTCCGTAGTTTTTCCCGCATTGGGTTTCCACGTTAAATCTTGCGTTCTTGCGTGGTTTGGTGGTTGATGATTTGCATTATTGGTTTCTTTCTTCCATTGGATTTGCTATTTTTCATTCCGCTGCGTATTTAGGATTGATTCTATTTCCTAATAATTAGTATCATAGCTTTTTGGTCCGAATTCTTGGGGTTTTTTCGATATTTCTTGAAAATACATATGGCGAATCAATGGAAGATCGAGAACTTGAGCCAATATGTTAATTTGGCTTGTGGCAAGTCAAGATACACACAATTCTGGTACAACAAGAGGTGGAGGACGTTCTTGAGGGCATGAATACGTTGTTGAAAGAAATGTCCGAACAAGACAAGTGGAAGTGTGATAGGAAGGCGATGTAACCTATAAAATTGTCTCTGTCTGACGAAGTCTTAAGAGAAGTGTTGAAGGAGAAGACAATTGCAAGTATATGGAATAAGTTAGAGGAAGTCTACATGAAGAAGTCACTTGCAAGCCAGATTATCTTGAAGAAAAAGTTATTCCTATTCAAGATGAAGTCATATTTTTCTCTTCAGCAACACTTGGATGATTTCAATGCAGTCATCATGCATTTGGAGAATGTGGATGCAAAGTTTTCTGATGAGGATCAATCGATCCTTTTGTAAGTAATCGGTCACTAATCTAGGGGGGTGAATAGATTATCTCCTAATTTTCTTAAACTATTGCACAATTAAAACAATAAGGGAAAGAATGCAAACCACAAGATGACTCCGGAGATTTATAGAGGTTCGATCACACCACCGTGATCTAGTCCTCTCCTCAAGTTCCGATCGATCCTCCGATCCCTACTCGAGAATTCACTATTATCTTCGTTCCGGGTCGAAGATAAACCCTCTTACAATCGGAGCCTTGCGAACACCCTCGCCTTGCTCGGATCTCCTCTCACAACCCGAGAGGGTGCTTCTGTAGGATTTCATGTTTAATTATACATATATATTTTCGAAATTTTTATGCATAATAAGGATCATCTTCAATTTTCTACGATTTATTTCATGCATATAACGATTTGTTTCGATAACTAGTTTTAAACTTATCAAAACAAATATGAGTCCACGAATTCATACCTAGAAGTTCTCTAAAACTTCTTGAAGATCCGGAGACAATGTTGATGCTTGTTGCTGCGCCGGATTCCCCCGAGTGTTCACCAAACTCTAAACGAGATTGGAGAGAGAAGAGCTAGCCTCTCGATCTCCAATAGAGTTTAGAATCCAACTACTAACCCCCTTTAGTTTTCTTGAGAAGATCTCCTCTTGAAACTAAATCTAAACATAAGAATTTGTGGAAATTTCGTGGAGAATTAAGAAGAGAGATTTTGCATGAAAAGCAATATTAATTAAGACGTAGGAAGGCAATGAGATAACCTCTATTTATAGGTTCTCTCCAAATTACCTATTCATGTGCAACCTCTTGCCCATGATTTCATGCAAAATTCCATCTAACCATCCATTATTTATTAATAAATAATATTAGTCACGAATTAAATCAATTATGGACCAATTCCATGCATGATCTAATTAATTCTTAAATTAATTCTGCATTAACCGTCTGGACCGGTCGACCGTTTTGGAGGTTCGGTCGACCGCTCGAACCAGTTTCGGTCGACCGTTCAATAGCTCAGTCGACCGTTTGTAACAGGAAATATTCCATCGCAATGTTCGGTCGACCGACCGATCACTTTCGGTCGACCGTTCGAACAGATGAAAAATTCCCTGTTATCGGTCGAGACATGTCCGGTCGACCGTGCCCTACCGGTCGACCGTTTACTGCTAACCGGTCGACCGTTTGAGCACTGTTTTGCAGACTTGTCAAATTTCGGTTTAACCCCTACAAAATTTGACATTTCGGGATTAGTAGTAAATTCACAACTTATGTAACATATTATCCTATGTAATGATCAATCATTACACCCCATAATATTTACATCACATATGAATTTAATTTAGATTCTAATTATGTTATTAATCACAACATAACTTTGATTTTGCTCGTTCACCCCATGTGTCATATTTTCTACATGAAACCCGACACATCCTTATGAACTCAAAATCCCCTTTACTCGTTTCCCAGTTTTGTGGTGTGACCTATGGGAGGATCTAAACTAAGTTGGCAGTGATATTAAAGGCTTAATATCACAAGCTATAAGCGGTATCTAGCTACACATTATAGTTCCCAATTAGTTAGATGTCTTAATTCCACTCGAACCAAAACCCGATCCATTTAGTGATGGAGTGCACCACTTGTGTCCGTCCCTTGCCTCATGATATTAAGAATACACACAAAGTAGTATTGTGTCATCTTTGTCTTAGTATTCATTTTTTGATCTCTTTAAGCTAGTTATAAATATGTGACTTAACTCAAATCACATTGTGCACATTATAACTTTGCTTTATCAAGGGGCCCACTAATATCATCACTCAATTAAGAGGGGCAATGATAATCTTTTGACTAACTATCTTCTCCAACGAAAGTTATACTTAACCAACTAATGCCTTTACACTACACTCATCGATAGCTCAAGACACTAGTCTAATTAAGAACTCCTTAAGCGATCGGATATAAGTCTCATATCAAAGGACCAAAGACACAGTAAAATATTAATGACACAGAAACACATTTCTGTAATATTTTACTTATTAGGTATATTCAGTATACAAAAGTAATATTTTCCTCTTTTGCATACCCGTGTCGTCACTCACTTGTAGAGCTACAATGATCTATGACCAACACGACAATCTTAACTCGGTAATTAATGTCCCATGTTAATTACCATGATTGCGAATATCTTTTGTTTTATGCAAACCAATATCTTTTAGAGCTCTACGATTAAGGACCAAGAGCCTCTTCCTTAACACTTCTAAAAGACGAATAACATAAACAAGGAACAAAATGATTTCTCATTCAATTCATAATAATTGGCATTTAAAAGTAAAACTTTTAGAACACATTCCCTTCAACTTCCTCAAAGCTTTACAACACAATGGAAATTGAAAGTGTTTGTTGAACTCTAACTTGAATGCACTCAAGGATATGATTTAAGCTTGGAGTGAATTTAGTGGATGTATGAGAGTTGGTGGAGCTTTGAAGGCTTGAAGATTGAGAGCACAAGAATAGGATTCATATTTTGCAAGTAAGGTAGTGAATGTGTCTCTTAAGTGAAGCTTATATAGCCTTCAAAACAAATAGAGCCGTTACGGTAAGTTGGTGAGGATTGGACCAAGTGAAAACAAGATGTGACTTAAGCTCGGGCAGAAATCGAGACATGTTCGGTCGACCGTTGGAAACACGGTATTCCGAAGTAGTGGTCAGAAACAAGAACTCGGTTAACCGAATATAGGTCGGATAACCGTTTACCAACTTCCAGTAGCTTTTTCCTAATATCGGATAATTGATTTCAGTTGACCGAGATCACTTCGATGCACCGTTCAAGAGTGGACAGTAAAGATTTGGTGTGACTCGGTGATCATGTTCGGTAGACCGTGATATGTTCGGTTGACCGATACATGTGCGGGTTTTCGGCTGACATTGTATGGGAAATTGGTTTATCGATAACGGTCGAAATATTACGTGGAAAAATAGCCGTTATGATCATACATATACCAATACTTCGGTAATCCAAAGATCTATCGGTAGTCCGGTATGGAAGTTTCAAGGATATGGCTAAACGACAAAATATAGGTCTGGTCGAGTTAGTTGTGCCACGTGGGCCAATAAGATGAAGTCGTTTTAGGCCAAAAGACACATAGAAGTTAGGATGACCGATTACTCTTCGGAAGACCGAATAGAGATGTCCAGGGAATTATTCGAGGCTACTGGGAATGGGGACACGGTCGACCGGATAAGGTTCGGTACTCCGAAACAAGGATTCCAGGAGATCAAGTTTTCTACTGACTCTAGGAGACGGTTGACCGACTATGTTGCGGTACACCGAAACAAAGGTTCCAGGAGATAAGAGTTTACTGACTCTATAGGGAACGGTTCACCGAGAGACACTCGGTTATCCATTGTGAACATGTTCGGTAATCCGATAAGGTAACGGTCGACCGAGATAGACGGGTTTATCCTTTTGTGCATCAAGTGTACATTTGATCCTATAACTCAAATAAATGGAAAATTACATATGAAGTCCTTGAGCTTTGATTACAAGTCTTGAGCCTTGATCTTGAAATTTATTAGTCCCTTGGTTTGATCACCTACATTGTTAGGAATACACAATATCTATGCAATTTGATAATATGATGTGTGTGATGTTGTAATTGAAGTTATGCATAATAGTAGTTTGTTAATCATCAAAATTAAGATTAAAGGGCCAAAAAGCCAACACCTTTTACTTTGCTCTTTGAGTTCGTCATATGATCACTTCGTAGAGACAATGGTGTACAATAGGACCGACATCTCTCTTGCGGATGTCAAAACACACTCTCCTCCAAATCTGATATGGAGAAGAGGTCTGATGGTTCTGAATTGAGCAAAAGTGAAATACTTGTTGCTCGTGGTAAGGGAAAAGAGAGGAGTTTATCAAAGAACACCTCTAAGACCATGTCGAAGGACAATTATATTATTTGTCATTAATGCAAGAAGAATGGTCACAAGATATCAGAATGTTTTAAGCTACATAACAGAGAGAAGCAGAGGGGTTCTGGTAGTAGTGATCAGTCATGTTCGAATGTTGCTGAGTCCGATTCTGATTTTGTGTTGGTAGCTATAGGTTCGTCTGAAGCTTCTGATGGTTGGGTGATTGACACAGGTGATGCATTGCATACATTGCATCATATGTCTTTCATTTAGATTAATTTTATATCAATAAATTCTACTAAGGTATGTGTTTAGTCTTATTTACAGAATACAGGGACATGAATGCAAATTACCCAAATCCCGATCATAAACGCGTGCAAGAGACTCATTTCTGTCATAAAGACCAAGTTCAAGATTATCGGGTTCAAATTGAAGTTCATCCAAGCATAAAAGCATTCAAGACCAAATTACAAAAAGGTCAAGGACTTAAGCACAAACGTTGCCAGGGACTTAATTGCAAAGAGTCGAGGACCCGACTGCAATTACAAGTACCAAAATATTAATTTGGAAAAGTTCTAAAGAAAAATCAATTAGAATCTCCAAATATATGAAGAAATAAATTCGGAGCTCAAAAGAAAGGAAAGAAATCAATCCAGACGCGCAAATAACATTTAAATCATACCATAAACACACAGGAAAAATCCGGATCGAATCTGAGCCAAAAAGGTGGCGATTCCGCCGCACCCCATGTACAACATGCGGCGGATTAGCCGCACAAAAGTCGATCCGTGCGCTCAAATTTTTACCAATGCTGTATTGACGCGTGTACTTTTCTTTTATGTATTGGGATCTCCGGTTGAGGCTATAAATAAGGCTGAATCATGTATTGAAACGAGTCTTAGTTATTATTCCATACTTTAGTAATAAAATTATGTTGGTTTATTTTTGTGTTTTTAGTTTTCTTTTGTAGTTTCTCTAGGACCCCTTCTCCTTCCCTCCATCCATGAGTTTCTAACTCTCTCCAAAGGGTGGGGGTGATGGATTTAGGGTGATGAGAAGAAAAATGATGTTATTATTTTAATTTCGTGTTAGTATATTTTGATTACTTGAGTTTATGTTGAATTATTTATCATGTAATGCTTTATAACAAATGTGATTTATTATAAGTTTCAGATTTCTCTAAATAAAACCCGACATCTAAACCTCCACCCGCTGGACTCTCATCCATATTTGCTTTATTTTCTTTTTAGTTTTTGTTGTTCTTGCTTTAGATAATTAAAAAACCAAAAATCTCAAACCAAACTTATTTCTCTCTCTTTCTTTCCTAAATCGAAAATCACAAAAAATAACAATATCTCTCCCTCCTTGTGTTCGACCCGTACTTGCCACGTCTTCATTGACGCTGTGCACTTGCGGTATAAATAAAATTCTCATCAAGTTTTTGGCGTCGTTGCCGGGGAGGCGACGAAGATTTTGTTTATTTTTGGTGATTTCGATTCTATTCTGTTTATCGTGTGCGCGATCTAACTATTTGGGTTTGCGTTTCAGGAGACAACGGAGTGCGCGGCGAAATCCGAGCACATTCTGAGCAAGAAGGCGGCGAAATCGTCGCATCCAAAGAAATAACACATTACCCTTTAAGACATGTATGCACTTAAATTGGATGAATCAAATCTTCGAAGTGGTTGATAAAAACCATACTCTAATCTTGCGCACACTAGCCCCGTTTGAATTAATTTTTAAACTCTTAAAGGCTTCCTCGTTGACTCCAGGCTAGCCAGGGATGATGCACCTCCACCTAGTGGGGGTGACACCACCAATGATTGGACGTTTGATTTTAGCAAAGTTCCTCGAGCCACGACTAATAGATGTCATTTTATCCAAGAATTTATTTGATGCTCCTGTTTAATTGATCGGATCAATGTGGTAGGATTCTAATTTTTTGCCAAAGAAAGAGGCTCCCTGCAGATAAATATCCTGATTTGTTAAAATCAACGGGTCAGACTCAGTTGTCATCATCGCCAAATCCGGCTCAATCTTTCCCTACCCATATCAGCATCATCACCAAAGGAAACAAAGATCATTCACGCCAAACACAATCAAGCCAACTATAACATCTTTTGTATTAGGAAGCAAATCACACTCCAACGACTATTACACATGGCCTATATATGTATTCCAACATGTATATTCAAAATATGATCCATAAACACACGGATTCAGTATGGTATCAGAGCAAAATTGATCGGACCTCAAAACGGGAGAATCATCACCGACAAGAATCTGGCGGCCTCGCCTCAGAATTCCTCCCAAGATCATCATCGGTCCTTTCACCACTAAACAAACCCAAACCCAAAACATCACTGACCATCTGGTCTCAGACCACACAATCTGACCATCACATGCCACTACAACCTCAGATCGCTAATGGGGGTTGACACTCGAGGCGACATCCAGACCCCATGGACGGAGGAACCCCACAATGCCTCACCACCCAACTTCTCAATGGGGCAAACTACCTCTCATGGGCACGGTCCATTATCCTCTCCCTTAGTGGGAAGGGGAAGTTGTGCCACATCAGCGGGAAGTCGAAAAAGCCAGAATCTGACAATACCAAAAAAGAGGAGTGGCAGACCGCCGACTACCCCGTGATGATGTGGGTACTGAATTCCATGCAACCACAGATCAGAGAGTTATTCATCTACTCCAACTCCGCCTAAGATCTATGGGAGGTCGTCCACGAACTCTACAGAAAGCAACAGAACTTCGCCCACATCTTCAAAATAAAGCAGGGAATAACACAAACCAAACAAGAACAAAGAACGATCACCGATTACCTCGGAGCCCTCAAAAGCCGGTGGGACGAACTCAGCGTCTATGAACCAACAAGCACTGACCCAAAAATCATACAAGAAAGGATTGAGCAAAATCGGATCTACCAGTTCCTGGTCGGTCTCGACTCTAGCTTAGTGTTTCTATCACCGGAGCTTCCGCCCCTCACGCACATCGTCACAATGGTTCAACGGGAAGAAACCCGACGACACGATATGCCTCAACAAAACCAAATCAGCAAAGAAAACCAAGCATTCACAACCACACCCAACAATCAAAACATAAAAGGAAAAGGACAGTTCGGAAGACGACAAGATGATCATTGCGACAACTGTAAAAAACAAGGCCATAGTCGTGATCATCGTTGGTTCCTCTACCCACACCTCCGACCACCAAAAGATGGCACCAGCGAGAGAAGGGGGATGGGAGAGGAAACCCGAGCGGCGGCGGAAACCCTAGCAGCAGCGGACACTACCGAAACCCTAACTTTGGAGAGGAGAAACACAAATGGTCGCAAGTCGGGTCTGGGTTTGGGAGTCGGGGTTTTGTATCTGATTCCTTCGCGGACTATGGAATATCCGATGGAAGCTCGGGTCAAATGCGGACTCCGGATCTGAGTATGCTGGAGCGTGGGGGAGAGTGTGTTGTTGCCTGTGCTCTTGGGCCTAGATCCGTCCAAAGGGATTTGGGGCACGTACTGACCCATCTGAATAGCCTCCTCCAAATGGCTGGTCAAAACCAGAGTCAATCAGGTAATCCAGGTATTGATTCTGCTAATCCCATTGCTAATTTCAGTAATTTTATAAACTCTTGGATTATAGACACCGGAGCTACAGACCACATGACTTGAAATCAAGAACTTTTATGCAATATTAACTATGACCCTAGTATAAATAAATTTGTTACCGTTGCTAATGGAAATCAAGTCAAAATTAATGGAGTGGGAGACTCTGATCTACTAAACGATACGACTGAAAGTATTATATGTTCCTGATTTTACATCTAATCTTCTATCTGTAGCAAGGATCACTAGAAATTTGAATTGTAATGTGATTTTCTCACCCTTTGATGTGTTGTTTTAGGACCGACAATCAGGGAAGATGATTGGTAGAGGTGTCCTCATAAATGGCTTATATATTTTAGACAGCTCGAACAATATTTTACAGGTTAATAATTTGTCTCATCAGGCTCCTAATCTTTGGCACAAAGGCATGTGACACCTATCCCTTCCTGTTTTGAAACAATTATTTCCTAGTACAAACCTTAATAATGAGTTCTGTTGTGAGATTTGTCGTCTTGCAAAACAAACCAAGTTACCTTTTCATGCTTCTACTTCTAAAATAGGAAAACCGCTGGAGATGATACATTATGACATCTGGGGCCCAGCCCCAGTTGAGTCCTACAATGGTTTTAGATATTTTATTACTTTCATTGATGATTTTTCACGCACAACATGACTTTACTTACTTAGCTCGAAATCTGACGTTTTCTCTATTTTTTGTGAGTATGTTGCCTTAGTTGAAAATTTGTATGATACTAAAATCAAAATTCTTAGGTCTGATAATGGTTCAGAATACACCAGTAATGTCTTCCAAAAAATTTTGAAAGAAAAAGGCATATTTTATCAAACTACTTGCATTAACATCCCTGAACAAAATGGTATTTCTGAAGAAAAAATCGACACCTTTTGAATGTCACTAGATCTCTTTTATTCCAAACTCAAGTACCCAAAATATTTTGGTCAGAAGTTATCTTAACCGTTGTATATCTGATTAATCGTTTGCCTAGTCCCACAATTCAAAACAAACAATCTTTAGAAATCTTGAATGGTAGGTGAATGAATGTTGATCACCTTAAGATTTTTGGTTGTACTTGCTATGTTCACAAAAAAAAACATCTTGATAAACTCGATTCTCACTCTGTCAAAGCTGTTTTTTTGCTATTCCTTTCAAAAGAAAGGATACAAAAGTTATGATCCTTTGGATTGCAAACTCTACATTTCTCGTGACGTTTCTTTCTTTGAACATGAATCATATTTCCAATCTGCGAAAACTAACCCTCCAGGTGAGACATCTCCTCTCCCTACCTTTGATGTGATTGAAATCTCTCCTTCCCCAAGACGGGGGAGACGAATATACCACAGGCACCACAGAGGAACAAAATGACGAACATGTGGAATCACAAAAAGATGTTATCGCAAGGAGGTACACAAGACCTACTCGCACCCCATCTCGTCTCCAATATTTTATTACCTACAACGTCACTTACTGAGTCCAAGATTATATTTCTTACAATTCTATTTCTTCCTCTCATCGGAATTTCTTGAATGTAATCGATAAAGATAGTGAACTTGCCTCCTACCATGAAGCCCTTAATTACCCTCATTGGGTACAAGCCACGAAAGATGAACTAGAAGCTTTAGAAGAAAAAAAATCAAACTTGGGTCTTAGTTTCTTCAAAACCTGGAATAAAACTTGTAGGATGTAAATGGGTATATAAAACTAAATACAATAGTGATGGCTCTATCGACCGATATAAGGCTAGATTAGTTGCTAAAGGTTACATCCAGACCTATGGCCTCGACTACCTTGAAGCCTTTGCTCCTGTAGCTAAAATGAACATTGTCAGAGTCCTCCTGTCTGTAGCCGTCAATTACGGATGGAACCTCTATCAGATGGACGTTCGGAACGCTTTTCTTCAAGGAACTCTGGAAGAAGAAGTCTATATGACTCCTCTTCCAGGGTACAACTTTTCCTACAATCAGGTTTGCAAACTCTATAAATCAATCTACAGATTGAAACAATCTCCCAGAGCATGGTATGCAAAACTCAGTCACTCTCTTCTTCAATTTGGTTTTACTAAATGTTCTGCTGATGTTTCTATGTTTACCAAACACCTTAACAACATCACTACAATCGTTCTTGTATATGTAGATGATATCATAATCACAGGAAGCAATGATAATGAAATTAACCTTGTGAAATCATACTTAAAATCTAGATTTGACATCAAGCATCTAGGATTCATGAAATATTTTTGGGCATTGAAATTGCATATTCTAAGAAAGGATTATTTTTATCTCAACGAAAGTATGTGTTAGACCTTCTAAAAGAAACCGGTAAATTAGGATCTAAACCTGCCAACACCCCAATCGAGACAAACGGAAAGGTGAGTCCCAATGAGGGTGAACCATTACACAACATAGGTCAATTCCAAAGAATAGTAGGAAAAGTCATTTATCTCACTGTCACCAGACCCGACATCACTTACGTTGTTAGTACAGTTAGTCAATTCATGCATGCACCACACACACCACCTTGACATCATAGATAGAATTCTTAGATATTTAAAGAAAACTCTATGTCAAGGGATATGGATGAAAAGAAACAATTCTAATTCAATAATTAGTTATTCTGATGCAGATTGGTCTGGTAGTCACGATCGCAAGTCCACCACGGGGTTTTGCACATTTGTTGGTGGAAATCTAGTCACTTGAGAAGCAAAAGGCAGAATGTGGTTGCACGGTCTAGTGCAGAAGCCGAATACCGGGTCATGGCATCCACTACTAGCAAACTCGCCTGGCTCAAATGACTCCTCCAAGACATGAAGATTCCTTACCAAGAACCTATGCAAATGTACTGCGATAACCATGCAGCTCGACACATTGCATCCAATCCCGTTTTTCACAAACGAACAAAACATATAGAAGTCGATTGCCACTTTATCAGAGAAAAAATTCAAGCTAAAGAAATTGAAGTTCCTTATGTTCAAAGCAAAGACCAGCTCACTGATATATTCACTAAGTCCTTGGATCAAAGACAATATTATAACATTCTTGACAAGTTGGGATCATTTGTAATAACCTAATCTAAACATTAAAATTAAACTAAACTAAACCTAATTAACCTAAGTAAGCCTTGATTAGTGAAGGATGAGGTGGCTTGTTTTGATTTGAAGTTTAAGAGGTGGATTGAAGATAAGCTTGGATGTTACTATAAATAGAGGTGTAGGGTTAATTAAAACGTTTCTTCACTTGTGTTCAGTTCAGAGAGTGTGTGAGAGGCGAAATTGGTGAAGAAGAAGAAGGAGAGAAGAAGAAGAAGAGGAGAAGAAGGTCAAGTGTTGGGTTGAGGTTGCCAAAGCTAGGGAGGCTTCTTCAACCGTCAAAAAGGTATGCCAAATCTTCAATATAACTCACTTGTGCCTTGTGAGTGTTGGGGATCGACGTTGGTGTCGAATTCCCCGTCGGAATTCAACCAATTCAGAGGTTGAAGACGACGACCGGTCGACCGGTGCCTGTGGGCAGTCGACCGATCCTATTATTATATTGATGTTTACCCGCAAACGGTCGAACGATGTCGTTAGACGGTCGACCGTTATGCCAGATTTGTGCGGGAAAAAGGGGATATGCTGTTATCGGTCGAACGGGACCACTTAGCCGGTCGACCGAATAACAATGAGAATGGGTCGGTTGGGGATTTTGACTTATTAAACGGTCGAACGTCCTTAACCTTGTTCGACCGATCCATTCGATGCTAAGTCGGTTGGGAGCTTTGACCAACAAAACGGTCGACCGCTCTTCAATTCTCGGTCGACCGACTGAGCATTTAATTAAGCGGTAGAGTGCTTGTGTTGATTCGGTCGAACTGTATTTCAGTTCCGGTCGACCGAACGAGACTTGGGCAAAATATTGAAATCCCTGTTATCGGTCGAACGACCCCTTGGTTCGACCGGTCGGATATATATTTTATATAAAATTGTATAGCGTAGACCTTCCAAACGGTCGACCGCTAGATGACTTTTGTTCGACCGATTGGTCGGTAATTCGGTTGGCGTGGTTCGACCGGTAGACTTGTTTGTACAGTACTGTGTACTGTGTGGGGGACCAGTCGACCGGTGTGCTTTTAGCGGTCGACCGATCTGCCGCAGGTTGGTGGATTTATCCACACGCGATCTGTCGATGTCAGGTCGACTACCGACTCCGAGGCGACGGTTGATTACCGGCTTTGAGAGCTACGGATTTCACCTTCGATGAAGGCGTATTATTGTTGTACTTTTTCCTCTCTTACCGAGCGGGGTGTGAGGGATGTGTACCGTAAACCTGGGGCTGTTTGCGAGGGTTTAGCGGTAGGCCGAGGATGTTCCGGCAGGGTGCGCTAGGCGACTCTTGGGGGAGCAGTGGCTGTCGTCTGACCCGAGTTGTGTATTCGGCGGGCTGACTCGCTCCTTGGGTGCGGCGTGTACCAGGGGTTCCTTCCTGCACTTTTTGGGGAGCAGTGGTGTCGACTGACCCTTGTGAGGCAGCGGTGGACTGACTTGACCCTAGTGGCAGGAGTGGTTCAGTGCCGCGGAGGCGGTGAGGGCATTATTGTGGGCCCGAGGCGGATGATCATGTGCATAGCATTGCATTGTCTTTAATTCCTTTTTATATTTTTAGGAGGTTTGGTATACGGGGTTCCTGCAGGGAACTCAGGCATGTTTGTTTGTTTGCATTTCAGGTAGCGAGCAGGGTTAGGGTTTGAGGTGGTGACTGAGGACGGTGCCCCCGAGATCAGATCCTGTAGTTGTCAGTCTCTTCCTTTTGAGGTGATTACATATTGTATAGCTTTTGTCGTAATCACAGTCAGTGTGTATATTTGACTTCCACGTGGATCATATTTATATTATATATGTTGGTTTGTTTCCCGTGACGTGCCCAGTGTTGACCGTTGACGGTCTTTATTATTGCTTAAATTTTCCGCTGTTTTCGGGTACGTTACAATTTGGTATCAGAGCGTTGATCTCGGCGTACTTGTCCAAAGAAACCACCTTTGAGTTAGGAGTTAGGTCTAGAGGATCATGCATGCACAGATTATATTGATATTGTCTTGTTTCTTTTGGCAGATGCCTCCTAGACGGGGGAAGGCGGTTGCCCATACTCGCGGTGAGAGTGAGACTGCGAGGGATGAGGCTTGGGAGGATGAGCGTCGGACGTTGTTCGATACGGTCGGACGTCTGACAGAGATGCTACAGCAGCAGACGGCACAGACTGGGCAGACGGGGACTGGTGCTATGCATGACCGGTTTATGCGCCAGCATCCGCCTACCTTTCTGGGGCAGTACGACGCAGAGGCTGCAGAGGAGTGGATCTTCACGATGCAGAAGATCTTCAGTGCTATTGGTTGTCCTCCAGAGGCGAGAGTGGGCCTGGCTACATATGTTTTGGGCGGTGCTGCGTCCAACTGGTGGAGGTCCACATCTGCAGTGGTGTTTGCGGACAGAGATGATATAGCCTGGGAGGAGTTCGTTGGCGAGTTCAACGAGCAGTATTTTCCGCAGCATGTCCAGGATGCGAAGAGGGAGGAGTTTCTGAGTCTTCAGCAGGGAGACATGACCTTGGCAGGCTACATCGGGAAGTTCAACGCCCTTGAGCGTTACTGTCCCGAGATGTATGTCACACAGGAGCAGAGGGCTGGGAAGTTCGTCCGGGGGCTCCGGAAGCAGTTGAGGACGAAGGTGCTGACACACATGCCGAGCACGTTGGCCGATGCAGTGAAGAGTGCCTCTGTTCTTGATCGTGACTATAGGGAGAACTACCAGGATGAGAGGAGGCCATCAGGTAGGTTCTCTGGGAGGCCAGGAGGTCAGACTGGAGGGAATCCGGGCAAGAGGCCCCGATTCGAGGGAGCAGGAGTTGCAGTACCACGACCTGAGCCTTGTGGTACTTGTGGGAGGTTTCACTCCGGGTCGTGCTTCACCCCCGGAGCATGTCATGGTTGTGGCCAGATGGGTCACTTTATCAGGAGCTGTCCGAGCCGAGGAGCTGGGCCGAGCAGACCACCGGGTTTACCCGCACCAGGCAGAGGAGGAGGCGGAGGTAGGCCACCTTTCCGACCACAGCAGGGGCAGCGCACTGGCAGGGTTTACACCATCCAGGCAGAGGAGGCTCGTGATGGAAGCGCTGTGGTGGAAGGTACACTTCTTGTCGCAGGTTCAGTAGCTAGGGTGTTATTTGATTGTGGCGCGACACACTCGTTCATCTCAGAGCGATTTGCGGGAGTGTTGGGCTGTACCCTTGCGATGTTGACTGCCACTTTGGAGGTCAGCACACCCCTGGGTCTGGTGGGCACTGTGGGGAGATTTGTCCCCGGCGCCACGGTTGTTTCGGGAGATCAGGAGTTTCCGGCAGACCTGGTCTTGCTACCGATGGAGGACTTTGATGTCATACTTGGGATGGATTGGCTGTCCCAATATGATGTTCGAGTCTTGTGCCGCGAGAAGAAGATTTTGATCCCGAGGAAGGGTTTGCCTGATATTCTGATTAGAGGGATCAGAAGCAGAGGGGGTCGCATTATTGTATCTGTTGTGAGAGCTCAGAGACTGTTACAGCAGGGATGTGCAGCTTTTCTGGCGACACTTGTGGTTGCGGAGGCAGAGTCCCAGAGGCTAGAGGACATTGAGGTGGTGCAGGAGTTCACGGATGTTTTTCCAGCGGAGATTCCAGGTTTACCGCCACACCGGGAGTTGGAGTTCGGCATTGAGTTGGTAGCCGGCTGATGAGAATTATATTTATACCGCAAGTGCACGGCCGCGATGAAGCGGTGGCAAGTACGGGTCGAACACAAGGAGGGAGAGATTTCGTTGTTAATGTTATTTTCGATTAAGAGGAAGAAGGAGAGAAGAATTAATTTGGGTTTTTGGGGTTTTTGGTTTAATTAACTAAAGTACGAAACAAAAGCAATTAGAACTAAAACAAGAAATAAGAAGAGAAATCCGTTGGGTGGAGGTTTAGATTTAGGTGTAGATTGGAGAATGGAGAAACTTGAAATAAATCATGTTAGTTATGAAGCATTACAAGATAAATGATTTAACATAAACTCAAGTAATCAAAATATACTAATCACGAACTTAAAACAATAACATGCATTCATCTTCTCTACCCCTAAATCCATCACCTCCACCCTTTGGAAAGAGTTAGAAACTCATGGAGGGAGGAAGAAGAAGAGGTCCTTGAGACATTAAAAGAAAACTAAAACAAGAATTAAAAGAACAGAATTTTATTAATAAAACTAAGGTACACAAATAAGAACAACAACCAAGGACCCTATTTACATCGTTCTCGGGTCTATTTATAGTTGCTACAAGGGACTTAGGTATAGAATTGGATAGTACACGTGTCCATACACGAGTGGACGAAATTGGGACACACGGATCAACCAATGGGCGGCGGAATCGCCGCACATCATGTGTATTGTGCGGCGGATTCGCCTCCCACGTTGGTCGGATTTAATCAGGATTTTTGTCACGCGTTTATGGTATGATTTGATCTTTATTTGCGTGTCTGGATGATTTCTTTCCATTGTCTTGAGCTCCGGATTAATTCCTTCCATTGTTGGAGATTTATAGTTGATTTTTCTTTTGACTTTTCCAACAAAATATCTTGATCCTTTTCTTTTGCAATTAGGTCCTTGGCATTTTTGCAATTAAGCCCTTGACCTTTTTGTGATTAGCTCCTTGAATGCTTTTATGCTTGGATGCATTTCCAATTGAAACCCGATAAACTTGAATTCGGTCTTTATGATAGAAATGAATCTTTTGCACACGTTTATGCTCGGAATGTGGGTAAATTGCATTCAGGTCCCTGTATTCTGTAAATAAGACTAAACACATACCTTAGTAGCATTTATTGATGTAAAAGTAATCTAAATGAAAGACATATGATGCAATGTATGCAATGCATCAAATACCCCCACACCTAGATTTTGCTAGTCCCTAGCAAAGCAGAGTATAAGAAAATGAAAGCAGGGAAATCCTAACTCACTTTCGTAGGAATCACGGTTGCACTTAGCATGTGCAACAAGCCTTTAAACCTCTTTGTTTCCAAGGAGGAGGAGTGTTGTCTCCTGAGGGTTTTCAGCGGATATACCCACAAAATCCTAAATCAACATTTCATTAATAGTTCTCAATATCCCTACCTCAACCTTATACATCTTACTGAGAATTCTTGCATGCTCATTATACAATTCTAACTCATTAAAAATATGACTTGGTCTTTGTTCCTCCAACATTCACACCACTAACCCTTCTAAACATGTTATCACTTAAATTATTTTGCACGCCTCCTCTGGTGGTGAAGTATCATTTGGATCAACCATGGCATGGATCATTCTTTTAGCTTTGGGCCTTGAGTATCTTAAAGTATTTTTTTTCTTTTCCGTGATTCAACACATTTGCTTTTCCTTTTTGACACTTATACCCTTTTTGCATTCGTGTAGCGAGTTTGGTCGATAATCCCGAGCTGGAAGACTCAAGTTACCAGGTTTCAAGATACCCCTACGGACCAGTGACTCGAAGGCTTGGGCTTTTGTAATCATTTTGCAAAATGTGTTTTCCTCACTTTATTTTATTTTTTTTATTTTTTTATTTATTTTTTTACTTTTATTTTCCTCAAGGCTTAATTGCTATTAGAAGTCCACACTTCCCGGTATATTTTCCTCAACCTCTGCTTTTTATCAACCACTTCAAAGATTTGATTCATCCAATTTAAGTGCATACATGTCTTAAAGGGCAATGGGTTATTTCTTTGGAACTTAGATTTATGTCACAAATTCTACAAGCAGAACTATATAATAAGGAACAAAAACTCAATACAATTTGTACACGGGTTTTAGCAGTTCAATCTTAAGCTATGTCATGAAACATTGATGATTTTTTTTTTAAACAGAAATATATATAGATAGACACCCCCCACACCTAAATCATGCATTGTCCTCAATGTATGCATAGATAAAATAAATGCACTTATTACCTGAGTCGGCTTGCAGTAGAGGGGTTGAGTTTGCTCAGAGTCAACCGTAATCAGAACTGGATTGAATGACACCATATTGGTGCATGTATCCAGTTGAATTGTTCCCCATGTTGACTTGAGGAAAAGATTCCACTCTTCTCACTTGAATTGGTTCGCTTATTTGCTCGAGTGATGGTGGTTGAGTAAATGAATCACTCCCTCTTTTCTTACTTCCTTTTTGCTTATGTGATGACTTATTTGATTCAGAATTCTGATAAATACGTGCTCTCATCACAACATCACTTGGGTTGCATATTATTTCTGGCTCATTATCAATATGGAAGATATTAAATTCTGCTTTTAAGTTCCCGAAAGATAATTGCATGAGCCCATTTCGACAGTTTATTAATGCTTCCGAGGTGGCTAAAAAGGGTCTACCTAAAATTACAGGGATTTGTCGATTAGGATTTACAACAGGTTCAGTATCAAGTACGACAAAATCCACTGGATAAATGAAGTCACCAACCTTAATCAAAACGTCCTCTACTATACCTCTCGGTTTCTTAACAGAACAATCAGCGAATTGGAGGGTTGTCTTAGAGGGTTTCAGTGGACCAAGGTTGAGTTGCTCGTAGACAGAAAATGGGAGCAAGTTAACGCTTGCACCAAGGTCTAGAAGGGCTTTATTGATAAACGTATCTCCTATTGAACATGAAATTGTGGGACACCCCGGGTCCTTATATTTTATAGGAGATGTGTTGGAAAGAATTGAGCATATGTTTGCAGTTAAGAATGCCTTCTTTGGTACATTCGTTTTTCTCTTCTTAGTGCACAAATCTTTTAAGAATTTAGCATAAGCAGGTATTTGTTGAATCATGTCTAAGAGTGGAATGTTTACCTTAACTTGCTTAAATACTTCCAAGATTTTCTCTATTTGTGCACTAGAGTTCTTTTTGAGTCTATTGGGAAATGGGGCTTTAGGCACATAGACTCGCTCAGGTTCAGGCTGAGCTACAGGTTCAGGTTGGGTAGGTGGATTGGGCTTTTCAATTTGGACGTCGGGTTCAGTGGTCAAGTCATATGTGGGTGCTTGATGGCTGGATTGATTAGTCATTCTAGGGTTTACCACATTATTGTCAATTTGTCTTCCGGACCGTAATGATACTACAGCATTGATTTGTTGGAACGGTCCTTCCTCATTAACCATTTGAACCGGTCTAGGGTTGTTATTTCCTGAAGGTGGTTGATAAGATTGATATTGATTATTAGTTCTGGGGTTCACCTCAGGTTGACTTGGAAATTGGCCCTTTTCTCTTTCACCTATTATCTGTGCTAATTGGCTGACCTGTGTCTCTAGCCTTTGGAATGATTGGTTGGTTGTTTGTATAAAAGTTGTCATTAAAGTTTCTAATTTAGTCAACCTAACCTCATGATTTCCATTATTACCCCCAGATGATGTATTATTTTGATTATATGGGGTTGGTTGTTGTCTAGGAGGTTGTCCTTGTTGGTTCCACGAAAAATTGGGATGACTACGCCAACCTGGGTTATAAGTTGATGCGTAAGGATCATTTCTAGAATTGTTATATGTGGCATTGACATGTTCCAGGTTCACACAGTCCTCCATTAAATGACCAGTCTGACCACATCTAGAGCAAGGGGTAGGGGATGCTTGTCGGGTTTGGTTTTGCAGTTCTAGACTTTCCATTCTACGCATTAGGGTAGCTAGTTTTGCCTCGGCCGCTATGTTGGAGTCTATAGCTAAGACACCTGGTCGGGGTTGACTCGCTATTCTAGATCCAATACTCGGGTTGATGGGTGTTCTAGCATTGTCCCATTGCATACTATTTTCAGCTAAATCCTCAAGAAAAGTCCAGGCATCATTTTCATTTTTGGACATAAAATTCCCTTGGCTCACAGATTCTAGCATAACCCTAGATGTGGGTGTCAATCCCTCATAAATAATTTGGCATAATTGCCACTTCGGAATTCCGTGATGAGGGCATTGGGTCAAGACACTCTTAAATCTCTCAAGATAGGAATAGAACGGCTCGCTCTCAGACTGAACGAATGCAACAATTTCATTCCTAATCTTCATAGTCTTATGGTTGGGAAAATATTTTTTTAAGAAAACTTGAACAAATTCAGCCCAACTTCTAATAGATCTTTCGGCTAGACTATATAGCCATTTCTTAGCGTCGTCCTTAAGTGCTAGAGGCACAAATTTCAGACGCACTGCCTCTTCAGGAATATGCTGGTATTGCATAAGAGAGCAGATTTCCTCAAATTCTCTAAGGAAGAGATATGGATCTTCCCTAGAGGTGAACTTAGGCAACATACTCATGTATTGTGCCTTAAGTTCGAAGTCGCGACCCGGTATGGTGGGCATAACGATGCACGATGGCTGAGCAGCCATCGTTGGGTAGCACCGATCCCTCAGAGTTATAGGTTGCGCAATAGGCGGGTCCACTACGTGCTCACCCATTAGATCCGGGTGAGGTGGTGCAACAGGTGGATTGGGGTTAAGTTCCAGACTGGAATCTAGATGAACTCGTGAGAGTCGATTACTCAAGTCCCGAATCCAAATCTGAGTGCACCGGGTTGAATCAATTTTTGAATTCAAATTCGAAATTTAAATTCCAAATTTAATTTAAATTCCCCGGCAACGGCGCCAAAAACTTGATGAGAATTTTATTTATACCGCAAGTGCACGGCGTCTATGAAGACGTGGCAAGTACGGGTCGAACACAAGGAGGGAGAGATTTCGTTATTTTTGTTATTTCGATTAAGAGGAAGAAGGAGAGAAGAATTAATTTGGGTTTTTGGGGTTTTTGGTTTAATTAACTAAAGTACGAAACAAAAGCAATTAGAACTAAAACAAGAAATAAGAAGAGAAATCCGTTGGGTGGAGGTTTAGATTTAGGTGTAGATTGGAGAATGGAAAAACTTGAAATAAATCATGTTAGTTATGAAGCATTACAAGATAAATGATTTAACATAAACTCAAGTAATCAAAATATACTAATCACGAACATAAAACAATAACATGCATTCATCTTCTCTACCCCTAAATCCATCACCTCCACCCTTTGGAAAGAGTTAGAAACTCATGGAGGGAGGAAGAAGAAGAGGTCCTTGAGACATTAAAAGAAAACTAAAACAAGAATTAAAAGAACAGAATTTTATTAATAAAACTAAGGTACACAAATAAGAACAACAACCAAGGACCCTATTTACATCGTTCTCGGGTCTATTTATAGTTGCTACAAGGGACTTAGGTATAGAATTGGATAGTACACGTGTCCATACACGAGTGGACGAAATTGGGACACACGGATCAACCAATGGGCGGCGGAATCGCCGCACATCATGTGTATTGTGCGGCGGATTCGCCTCCCACGTTGGTCGGATTTAATCAGGATTTTTGTCACGCGTTTATGGTATGATTTGATCTTTATTTGCGTGTCTGGATGATTTCTTTCCATTGTCTTGAGCTCCGGATTAATTCCTTCCATTGTTGGAGATTTATAGTTGATTTTTCTTTTGACTTTTCCAACAAAATATCTTGATCCTTTTCTTTTGCAATTAGGTCCTTGGCATTTTTGCAATTAAGCCCTTGACCTTTTTGTGATTAGCTCCTTGAATGCTTTTATGCTTGGATGCATTTCCAATTGAAACCCGATAAACTTGAATTCGGTCTTTATGATAGAAATGAATCTTTTGCACACGTTTATGCTCGGAATGTGGGTAAATTGCATTCAGGTCCCTGTATTCTGTAAATAAGACTAAACACATACCTTAGTAGCATTTATTGATGTAAAAGTAATCTAAATGAAAGACATATGATGCAATGTATGCAATGCATCACCGGCACTACACCACAGTCGAAGGCTCCATACCGGATGGCACCTGCTGAGTTGACAGAGTTGAAGAAGCAGTTGCAGGAGTTGATGGACTCTGGATTTATCAGACCGAGCGTCTCGCCTTGGGGTGCACCAGTTTTGTTTGTGAAGAAGAAGGACGGATCCTTGAGGATGTGCATAGACTACAGGATGCTGAACCAGGTGACGGTGAAGAATAGGTATCCCTTACCTAGGATTGAGGATCTCTTTGACCAGTTGCAGTCAGCGAAGGTTTTCTCGAAGATTGACCTGCGTTCAGGATATCACCAGTTGAGGATCCGAGATGAGGACATCCAAAAGACAGCCTTCAGGACGAGATATGGACACTATGAGTTCTTGGTGATGCCATTTGGATTGACGAATGCTCCGGCAGCGTTCATGGATCTGATGCACCGGACATTCAGGCAGTATATTGATATATTTGTGATTGTCTTTGTGGATGACATTTTGATCTATTCACCAGATGTGGAGCAGCACAGAGAGCATCTGAGGATTGTACTCAGCATCTTGAGGGCTCAGCAGTTATATGCTAAGTTCTCAAAGTGCGAGTTTTGGTTGGACAGAGTGGCATTCCTCGGACACATTGTATCGGCAGAGGGGATATCAGTGGATCCGGCGAAGGTAGAGGCGGTGACACAGTGGAGGACCCCTACGAGCGTGACGGAGATTAGGAGCTTTGTTGGACTGGCGGGTTATTACCGTCGCTTCATCAAAGACTTCTCGAGATTGGCAGCACCACTGACGGCTCTGACGCAGAAGGGAGTCACTTTTGTTTGGTCGCAGAAGTGCGAGGACAGCTTTCAGGAGCTGAAGAGACTGTTGACCACAGCACCAGTTTTGTCATTGCCGAGTGGCACGGGTGGATTCGTGATTTATAGCGACGCTTCAGGTGTTGGCTTAGGATGTGTACTTATGCAGCACGGGAGGGTGATCGCGTACGCATCCAGACAGCTGAAGGTCCATGAGAGGAATTACCCGACACATGATTTGGAGTTAGCAGCAGTGGTTCACGCACTGAAGACCTGGAGACACTATCTTTATGGCGAGCAGTTCGAGGTGTTTACAGATCACCAGAGTCTAAAGTACCTGTTCTCGCAGAAGGAGCTGAATATGAGGCAGCGCAGATGGCTTGAGTTCATTAAGGACTATGACTTCACTATCTCTTACCATCCGGGGAAGGCAAACACAGTTGCAGACGCTTTGAGCCGGAGGGTGGAGGTATCAGTAGCAGGCCTATGCATTCAGGAGTGGAGACTGCTAGAGTCCTTGGCAGAGTGGAGACCATTTGCTGATAGTTCTGAGGGCGCAGTGATTGCCGGATTGAGAGTAGAGCCTCAGACAGTATCAGCAGTGATTCATGCTCAGACTACAGATGAGGAGTTGAGCAGTTTGTTACAGTTAGCTGCCAGAGATGGGTCAGACTTCAGAGTTGGAGTGGATGGAGGTCTGAGATTCAGAGACCGTATCTGGGTGCCGAAGACAGAGGACCTGAGACATGATATCATGGAGGAGGCACACAGATCGAGATATTCCATTCATCCAGGGAGCACCAAGATGTACAAAGACCTGCAGCGGAACTTCTGGTGGCGAGGTATGAAGAAGGACGTTGCAGACTTCGTGTCGAGGTGTTTGGTCTGTCAGCAGGTGAAGATCGAGCACCAAAGACCAGCAGGGCAGATGCAGAGGATTGAGTTGCCCGAGTGGAAGTGGGAGCACGTGACGATGGATTTTGTTACGGGGCTACCGAAGACACGGAGATTCCACGATGCGATTTGGGTTATAGTCGATCGACTGACCAAGTCGGCGCATTTCTTAGCTATTAAGACCACTCTTGCTCTGGAGGGTCTAGCTAAGTTATATATTGAGGAGATTGTCAGACTTCATGGCGTGCCGGTCAGTATTATTTCAGACAGAGATCCCAGATTCATTTCGAGATTTTGGGAGAGTCTACACAGAGCACTGGGGACACGTCTGAAGTTTAGCACAGCTTTCCACCCACAGACAGATGGCCAGTCAGAGTGGACGATACAGACTTTGGAGGACATGCTGAGAGCGTGTACACTTGACTGGGCAGGACATTGGGATGAGCATTTGCCGTTGATCGAGTTCGCCTACAACAACAGCTACCACTCGAGTAATGGGATGGCACCCTATGAGGCATTATACGGGAGACCGTGTAGATCGCCGGTATGCTGGAGTGATGTGGGCGAGAGACAGCTAGTTGGACCTGACATTATTCAGTTGTATTCAGAGAAGGTCGACGTGATTCGGAGACGTCTAGCTACGGCGCAGAGCAGGCAGAAGAGTTATGCTGATACGCGGAGACGTGAGCTGACTTTTGATGTAGGAGATCATGTCTTCCTGAAGATCTCGCCTTCCAGAGGGGTGATGAGATTCGGGAAGAAGGGGAAGCTGAGTCCGAGGTATGTCGGACCTTTTGAGATATTGGATCGGGTCGGTGAGGTGGCATATAGGATTGCACTACCACCACAGTTTGCAGGACTTCACAACGTCTTCCATGTTTCTATGTTGAGGAAGTACGTGGCCGATCCAGCTCATGTGATAGAGATATCAGTACCGGAGATCCAGCAGGATTTGTCATTAGATGAGAGACCAGTTGAGATTGTGGATCAGATGGTACATCAGCTCAGGAGGAGAGCGATTCCGATGGTGAAGGTCAGGTGGCAGCATCACACTGACAGAGAGGCTACCTGGGAGATTGAGGAGGATGTCAGGAAGCAATATCCAGAGTTATTTCGGTAAGTCAGTTGTTTTGAATTTCGCGGACGAAATTCTTTTAAGGAGGGTAGATTGTAATAACCTAATCTAAACATTAAAATTAAACTAAACTAAACCTAATTAACCTAAGTAAGCCTTGATTAGTGAATGATGAGGTGGCTTGTTTTGATTTGAAGTTTAAGAGGTGGATTGAAGATAAGCTTGGATGTTACTATAAATAGAGGTGTAGGGTTAATTAAAACGTTTCTTCACTTGTGTTCAGTTCAGAGAGTGTGTGAGAGGCGAAATTGGTGAAGAAGAAGAAGGAGAGAAGAAGAAGAAGAGGAGAAGAAGGTCAAGTGTTGGGTTGAGGTTGCCAAAGCTAGGGAGGCTTCTTCAACCGTCAAAAAGGTATGCCAAATCTTCAATATAACTCACTTGTGCCTTGTGAGTGTTGGGGATCGACGTTGGTGTCGAATTCCCCGTCGGAATTCAACCAATTCAGAGGTTGAAGACGACGACCGGTCGACCGGTGCCTGTGGGCAGTCGACCGATCCTATTATTATATTGATGTTTACCCGCAAACGGTCGAACGATGTCGTTAGACGGTCGACCGTTATGCCAGATTTGTGCGGGAAAAAGGGGATATGCTGTTATCGGTCGAACGGGACCACTTAGCCGGTCGACCGAATAACAATGAGAATGGGTCGGTTGGGGATTTTGACTTATTAAACGGTCGAACGTCCTTAACCTTGTTCGACCGATCCATTCGATGCTAAGTCGGTTGGGAGCTTTGACCAACAAAACGGTCGACCGCTCTTCAATTCTCGGTCGACCGACTGAGCATTTAATTAAGCGGTAGAGTGCTTGTGTTGATTCGGTCGAACTGTATTTCAGTTCCGGTCGACCGAACGAGACTTGGGCAAAATATTGAAATCCCTGTTATCGGTCGAACGACCCCTTGGTTCGACCGGTCGGATATATATTTTATATAAAATTGTATAGCGTAGACCTTCCAAACGGTCGACCGCTAGATGACTTTTGTTCGACCGATTGGTCGGTAATTCGGTTGGCGTGGTTCGACCGGTAGACTTGTTTGTACAGTACTGTGTACTGTGTGGGGGACCAGTCGACCGGTGTGCTTTTAGCGGTCGACCGATCTGCCGCAGGTTGGTGGATTTATCCACACGCGATCCGTCGATGTCAGGTCGACTACCGGCTCCGAGGCGACGGTTGATTACCGGCTTTGAGAGCTACGGATTTCACCTTCGACGAAGGCGTATTATTGTTGTACTTTTTCCTCTCTTACCGAGCGGGGTGTGAGGGATGTGTACCGTAAACCTTGGGCTGTTTGCGAGGGTTTAGCGGTAGGCCGAGGATGTTCCGGCAGGGTGCGCGCTAGGCGACTCTTGGGGGAGCAGTGGCTGTCGTCTGACCCGAGTTGTGTATTCGGCGGGCTGACTCGCTCCTTGGGTGCGGCGTGTACCAGGGGTTCCTTCCTGCACTTTTTGGGGAGCAGTGGTGTCGACTGACCCTTGTGAGGCAGCGGTGGACTGACTTGACCCTAGTGGCAGGAGTGGTTCAGTGCCGCGGAGGCGGTGAGGGCATTATTGTGGGCCCGAGGCGGATGATCATGTGCATAGCATTGCATTGTCTTTAATTCCTTTTTATATTTTTAGGAGGTTTGGTATACGGGGTTCCTGCAGGGAACTCAGGCATGTTTGTTTGTTTGCATTTCAGGTAGCGAGCAGGGTTAGGGTTTGAGGTGGTGACTGAGGACGGTGCCCCCGAGATCAGATCCTGTAGTTGTCAGTCTCTTCCTTTTGAGGTGATTATATATTGTATAGCTTTTGTCGTAATCACAGTCAGTGTGTATATTTGACTTCCACGTGGATCATATTTATATTATATATGTTGGTTTGTTTCCCGTGACGTGCCCAGTGTTGACCGTTGACGGTCTTTATTATTGCTTAAATTTTCCGCTGTTTTCGGGTACGTTACATCATTCAACCTCTTTCGGACTCAACTTGAGGGGGAGTGTTAAAACCAACGGCTCAGACTTCCAAATCCGGCTCAATCTTTCCCTACCCATATCAGCATCATCACTAAAGGAAACAAAAATCATTCACGCCAAACACAATCAAGCCACCTATAACATCTTTTGTATTAGGAAGCACATCACACTCCAACGGGGCCTATATATGTATTCCAACATGTATATTCAAAATATGATCAATAAACATACAAACATGAATTCAATATGATTGGTCATGGGTTTGAATTTATACATTGAGAAAACAAAAGATCGGATGGAACTATTATTTAAACGAGCCAAAAAATATGCATCATTTTTCCAAGTTTGTAAGTTGGCCAGTATCGTGAAGAACAATTGAAGCAACCAATTTAGATGTTGAATGACTTCTATTGAGAATCACCAAACAATAAAATGCCATCAACAAAAAAGACGAGTGATGTGGAAATTATCAGAATACCATTGAATTCCTTTATACAGCTCCTCCGACTTTCTTCTTACAAAAGATTAAAGAAGAGTTGCATGCAGATGACAAAAAGGAGATAAGGGACACCCTTGACGGAGGCCTCTGTTGGTGTGAGAAATCGTAGAGAGATTCATTAAGAAGAGTCGACAAGGAGGACGACCAAACACAAGCCGTAATTCGTTTACGTAAGTAGTTTAGTCATAGTCACTACATTAATTACAAAGTTGACTAATTGATGTAAGAAATACATTCAATTTTGTCAGAAGAGTCAGTACTGATTTCTTTCACATTTTAGTATTGACGCGTGAAATCAAACCAAGAATGTAGTCTGGCATGAGATCGTGTCTTGTTAAGATTCCAACAACCGGTGGTCCCTGTAATCAAAACCATCAGAAGTTACTATGAATTAGGTATGAATTTGCATGATTAGCAAATTTGAGTTGGTATTTAAAAGAAAGGATAACCATGATAAAAATAAATTCGATTAAGTGGAAGGTCAGATTTGCCTGAGATTTACGTCATATTGGTGTCAAATATGACCCAAATCGAACCACATTATTTAATTTGAACTTTACTATAAAGTTACGACCCGGAGTATGCTTAACAAATAACACAAAATTCTTAAATAGTTGAAAATTTATTGATTTTTAAGTTGCGGAGAGTAAAATGCTATAGAATATTGAAACTTAAAGAAAGATGATTGATGTGTTTTAAAGTTTAAAGTTGCGTAATAATATTAAGACATAATTCATGACAACAAATTGTAATTACCATAAAAAAGAGTAAGCTCAAGCCTAAGTCCACCTAGGTCCAGTTAAATATTACAAACATATATCAGGTTTCAGAAACCATTGAAATCAAACCAGAAAACACATGTTCATTTTATGAATATAAAACGTGTTTCTCATTGATATAGTGATAAGTATTAATTTAGTTAAAGTTGACCATTGACAATAAGAAGCATCAATATACATGCTCTATTTAATGGGTTAAACAAAAATTTGTAATTTTCCTTTTTGATGGTTAAAATTAGTAGAGGGATATCATTAAAATGGAAAGTGAAAAGGATAAGAACAACGAAAAATACTTACCTCGGGTGTCTTTGGCACAACGCATAAATGCCTCAACTCCATGTCTCTAAATAGTTGGGTAGTTTCCACCAGTGACATTCTCTCATGCACTGTTGGAATTGATGTATTTGTAATCGGGTGTAAATCCACATACATTCCCAAATCCTCCTCACTTATATACAACTCCTCAAGAGTTAAATCTTCTCCTAAACAATCAAAAGAAATTAATTCTTCTGATGCACAATCAGATGGAAGAATTACAGTCTTGAACTCTTTCATTTTCAATAAAACAAGTAGATGCGATCTTAACACGACTCCACGAAATTCTGACCCATCGATCACCGGAAAGCCATTATGTTTCGTCAAGCTCAATCCCTGCAATATGTTCCCTACCCTTTCATTGCCAGAGAACGTAACGGGAAGTCGAGAGACGATATCGCCGACAACTACATCTCTAAGTCTCATATAAGTCGACTCGGGATGAAGTTCCAGAAAAGGAAACCCCTTCATCTCCAAAATCTGGTCGTAAACACTCTTGTTGATGCAATTCGCGACGGTTGTCGACACAAAAGTAGCAACAATCACCAACGGGATCAACCGTAAGTTGTTAGTCAATTCCAAGAGTATAACGCATGCGGAGAAGGGCACACGCATGGTTCCACCCAGAAGCGAAGCCGAACCAAGTACAGCCCAAACTCCAACGTCAAGTTTAAGGACATGTCTCATAACAGTCCCGAAAATCCTACCCAAGGAGGCTCCAGATAGCAAGACGGGGACGAAAAGACCAGATGGGACTGCGGTCCCGTACGTTATCAACCCTAGGAAGTATACGGTTACGAAATGCACTACAAGAGTGAGGATGTTGTTGTACTCTGTGTTGTTGCTGTAGAGGTTGTAGATGGCTGCATCGTTGGTGCCTAGAAAAAGGGAAGCTAAGTCATTCGATTTGTTTTTTACTTGGCAATACAGGTTTCCGATGTTGTTCGATAGGTTCGATGTTTGAGGTTTGTACAATATTAGGTTTTCAGGGTATGAATTGCAACTTCGTAGCCATGGGAGTCCGAAGAAGCAACTTGAGGTGATGAATGATATGGAAATCGTTAGTAGGATCTTCGCTTTGGGACCTTGCCTGCAACAATTAAAGTAATTAAAACAGGTTTTAAGTTCAAAGATCATAAATAAATATATAGCTACTCTCATGATGTGGGATCTGTTGGTATCGATTTCAATCATATTTGACTCATTCACTAGGTGGCATGCATGTTGCACTCTGTAAATATGATTAAATGAATATTAGAGCAAATGATCGTATCTAGCTAGTAACTAGAAGACTCATCAATGACATGATTCTTTTAATTAGTTAGAGTTGATTTCCTATTAGTACTTTTTGTTGGTCTCTGTTCAATACACTACGACTACAATAGTTTAGCATTTGAAGGGTGGAAGATGGTGTAAACATCAAGATCATCTCTACTCGAACCTACAAAGATTGACCACCAAATAAACCCAAGACTCAATCCTAGGATCACTGGGCATATAAATTTTTGCTTCATCGTTGAATCATGCCTATCTGGGCTTCACCTTATCAATTATGTGACTTTAGGCAGACTAATTTGACACAATATTTCAATATAGTTTTCAACATGCAAAAAACATCATGATTCATAATTAAAATTAAATACCATAACAAATCACTTAAGAACCTTTTTAAGTCAAAAACTATGGTGGTTGAAAGTAATGAAGAATTGAACGTACTTGTTAATCATGTTGTACACCCGTTGAATGCGATTCAGGATAAAGTTGAATAATGCTCCAAAAAGACCACCAACCGCTCCTAAAAATATGACGCTCACTAATTCAAGTACACCGTATATAGCAGTAGTTGAATTTATGTCAAACATGATAAACGGTCCTACTCGCATGAAACCACATTTTCCACTTCGACATATACTGTTAAGACCTTTCAATACTAAAACTACCACTCCTGTCGTGAAAAAGATCCTTAAGGAGAGTGCATGTCTCCACCTGCAAAGAATGTTAGTGATAATGTTCATCATATTGATTAAGAAATATGTTGTATATAGTTTGTTCATTAAAAAAATTAACATAAAGGATGTGTTCTATTGTAAAAACCGCAACCTATGATTTACAACGTCAAAAGTTTATAAAAGTACAAATGTAAGTATATTGTATATGTGAGTTAATGTTAAGATTGAATATATATATTCATCGAATATATATCACATATAGAAAAAGGCTTTTAAATTCAGGAATCATACAAAATTTACCAATAACATGATCGAAAATGGATAAAGGTATGCCAAATTTTAGTTTGGTAATAACGACTTGTTTCATTTTGAAAATCAGTACATGTAAATCTCAAAATCAGATAATGATTTTTAATTATTTATCTAGCCCAAATATTTACAGGAGTATAACATAAAACGTAAAAATAATATGCTTTTGGTGTTGAAAAATTTAATTTTGAATTATGAACTAATAATTAAGTACATGCAATTTAATTATAATAAAACTAAATAAATTGTTGGTTAGATATTAATATAAAAAATATTCAATCAAAATTAGGATACCAAGAAATTGCTTCCTCAAAAGCAAAAATAGCACCACCGATAGGAGCTCGGAAGGCAGCAGCAACCCCTGCTGCAGCTCCGCAAGTGGCCAAATCACGTCTATTTCGATCGTTATTGAAAAGTCTAAGCCATTTTGAATTTAGCATTCTATTTCGTCCGAATAGGTCTGAAATGCAAGCTCCACTGTGAGCCATAGGTCCCTCTTTTCCCATCACAAATCCAGCTGAAACTCCACCAATGGAACCTACAGTCTGGATTAGACAAAATTAAATAAATATTGTTTTACCATATAATATTTGTAGATAACATGATATCAATGTGGCTATATAATATTTGTTCTTAACGATAACAAAATTAGACATGTTCTTAATAATTTTCTTTATCTGATTTTGCTAGCATTTCTTCCCTAAATTTTCTACAAAACTTTATTACCATTATCATCAACTTTTTCTTGTATTTATGGAGTTGAGCTTTGATTCCTTCATCTTAATTTTATTTGCTTATTTTATCAAATTGATTTTTTTTTGAAAAATTCCACTTATGATTAAGCTTGACACATTTGAACTTTCTTTTGGGTTTTCGCAGATTTACATCAACTTTGAAAACGAAAGTTCGAAGCACACCAACTTATGGTTGGTTACTAAACACTCTTCAAGTATAACCTTATGATTGATTGACATAAGTTCCTAGATTTTCTCTTTTGACAAGCATAAATCTATCTGACTATGATGTTGATGTTGAGTAACACAATGAAGGTCTATATAATAAAAACAAAGTTGAATTGAGACAAATGTTACAACAATACTTTACCAGAAAGCAAGACACGCACAATTACAATTCACAAATACAACTCACGCACCATAACAACTCAGTTTGTTAATGTAAACACTCACACACTAAACTCACTTAGGTGGTTATGATTGTTGTTGGAGAGAGCGTTGGAGGGGGTTGAGAGAGGCCCTATTTATATGTGGGAATGAAAAGTGGGGGAGAGAAACGCTATTTATAGGTGGGAATGGAAGGTGGTGGAGAGAGGGAGTTAATAAGGTTATTTGGGTGACAAAGTAAATTCATTAGGTTATTGTTGAGTGTTGGAAGGATACAATATCTAGAGGGAAACATCTAAATATTGGGCGTATCGGGTTAGGTTGAGAATAAATTAGAAAAATATTATTGGACTCTGTTGGTGTTGAAGGCGTATCGGGTTAAGTTAAGAATAAATTAGAAAAATATTATCGGACTCTGTTGGTGTTAAATTCTCAATATTTGATCATTAATAAATTTGATTAAATGGGATCCTCGTTTCTAAAGGACAGTACAACCACCAAAGATCATATGCTTTAACAAAAATTAGATATTTTTTCTTTCTTTCTTTGTTCGGATCACCGTTCGTACTCAAAACCTTCATGAATCTGTTATAACCTCCACTATCATTGCCTAGATAACCATTGCAATATAGCCCCCATGCAAAGCTTGTCTCTACCAAGTACGTCTCTTATCATCAAATCAAGATCCCACAAAATTATTTCTTCACAACATCACTCAAACCTACCAGCTGGGCGCAAACACTAATGACACTCACACTAATTACCAATTTGATTAAGACGACTATGATCTCCTCGTCTATATATTCACCTCCTACGTCAGTTTGCAAGACTTAATAAGATCCCCACTTCATCAATGTTTATATCTTTTTAGATGTATAATAACTCAAAACTTGTATTTTCCACCTCTTTAGTCTTTACACCTACCTATTAATATTTTTGGACATATAAAATATTCACTTTCTCTTCATGATTACAGAACAAAATGTTTCAACTTTCCTACCGATGGTTTTGCATTCAAACTATATATTGAATGCTACTATCCTTAACTAATTTTCTTGCCCTTGCATGCGTTGGCCAAAGTATGAAGACCATTTACTGTTATACAGTACCAGATTTAAGGATCGAAATTGTATACATACGTATGGCACCCCTCGATCGACTAGCTTATTATTTCCAATTTTCTTAATAAAGTGTCAATACCTTTTCTCACTATGATTGACTACATATGGATCTTGATGCATCAATGCGAAGCTAAGAGGGTTACGCCCCCAACTGATACCTATAAATTTAATTTCCATGAGTGAAGGCTTTTATGTTGGCTAACTATGCCTATCGTAACCTTACTGCTTTGTCGTATCTTGGGACATGCTGTGCATAATTAAATAGGTGGAGTTGTGAATTTTATATATTTAACCAAATGTGAAAAATTAACTAGATAGTTGTATAACTCTTTATATTACACACAACAGTATATTCGAGAAAACATTTTCACAAGTTGTAATTAAAATAATTTTTTGATTTAGTTGTTACCTTAACAAAAAGTGTAACAGGAGACAACACATAACGAATATCAACTCCGTTGAGGTATGTTTTGAGTTCTGGTATTCCGGAACCTGCTGCTTGAGGTGCGACATAAGCACAAAGTATCGCACTTGCTCCGGTGAGAACTAAATTGCTCCCAGAATAGGTCAAGAATGCCAAGAAGAACCTGTGCGTATTACCAATTTGGATAAAAAAAACTATGTAAGTGGCCAAAATCTAATGATAATTATGTAAGTCTATAGTTTAGATTAAGAAAACTAATTATGACGAAATCTTAAATTGCCTACATACAAATCCTTCTTTCTATATTGAAAAAGGTATAGTTCGAATGTTTAATCACGTGTTCATGTGCCAAAGATCAAGGTGGATAATCCCTATTTTGGGGTTTTATTTACGATTAAAGTTTTCAAACTATACCAATTACAACATATACTTTTCTCATGCATGGTTGGAGTGGACATTAATTCATTTACCTCTGGTTTTTCATGAAATTGGTAGTGAAACTCATCTTGTAGCCAACGATGTTTTGAACGATAAGGTTGCTGGAGAAATTAACAAGTGCAGTAGCAAGACCTATCAGAAGTGGAACCGTCCATGTAAATACAATATCTACAATTTTTTGCATTTTTGTTCTCGATTTCCTATGCTTCCTGGTGAAATCATTTTCCACGATTCTGTAAACCATGAAAATCTTTACTTAAGAAAAAATAATAACAAAAAAGAGAACCCGTACCAATAAATCCTAGCAAAAATTGAATACGAAACAAGCTAGCTAGGTATAAAAAGGTGGTAATATATGTTGGTATGAGTTTACGTACTTAAAATTGAGGCTGTCATAACGGACGACATTAGCGGATTTCGTGCGACTCTTCTTCTTTAGCAGGGGTATTCTAATCGTATTATCTTTTCTAACCATCTTGCCCTCCTCCAACGACAACAACCCCTTGCCGTCCATCGTGGTTGTGCACACACCGGCACGGCGAAAGGGTATATGTACAATTTTGTTTGTGTGTATTACTTCAGCATTTTTGCATTGGCATGCATGAAGGTTAGAAAGAGATTGATGATCTAAATAACAAAAAAATTATTGGATTCGATGAATAATTCCACCACTCGTTTCCCAATAACTTTTCTTGATCTCCGTTATTTCGACATATATGTCGGGGTTTATGTATTGAAAGTTGAATTCTGAATATATCTTCCCAAAATAGAATACTAGATGGTATTTAACTATTTATACATCAAAACATTATGCGTCACCCTAATTTATTGAATAAGTTTTTTCATGGAATATTAATTTCTTAAATAAAATAGCAAGAAAAAGAGAAGACGGTAGTAACTTCATATATAATTTTTTTTGTTATCTTACTAAATCATACTTATACAAGTGATGAAGATTTCATTTTAAAATGGACTAGCATAGATTGCAAAAATATCACATCGAATAAAAGTTTGTTGGATTCATTTTTTCATGGAATATTAATTTCTTAAATAAACTAGCAAGAGAAAAGGAAGACAGTAGTAATTTCTAGAACCGAAAAATATATAGTTTATTTATTTATTTACAAAATCAAACTAATATGAGTGATATAAGTTTCATTTTAAATGGATAGCATATATTACATAATATCATATCGAATAATGGTCTGTATTAAAAAGAGTAGATCGTGCGTAACAATTTGAATAATTGACCAACTATACGTAGGAATAATTCCACAGGAGATGCTTTACAATATATTCTTTTGAGTTAATTAAAGTTTTTCTCTATCAAATATGCTTCAATTTCACTTTGCGGTCTTGAATTTTAAAACGTGATAATTATATTTCTTGAAAATTCTTTTTGAAACACTTTGAGTATTTGAACTTTAAAAAAAAAATCTCATTTATCCACTATATATCTATCATTATATTTGAAATATTTTGCATTGTATACCTAGTAATACTAATTTAAGTTAAAATTCAGATCAAATCGGATGTCAAATTTGTCTCTTATTTAGGTCAAATTCAGCATCAATCTCACCCTATAATTCGAATCATATTAGACCTCCAACTTTATGCGAGCTTTAACATAGAGGTAAGATTAAGAGTGTGCATATAAGGCAAAAACAATACAAATAACAGTAAATGAGTGGATAATTAATAGAGTTAATTTTAAAACGTTACAAAATGTTACATAACAAAAGTTCATTAGGTATAATTGTCGCAATTTAATGTTTAGGGGTGCAAAATTGTTTGTAGTTTTTTTTTATTTGCAAGGTTTGACTCAAACGTTCAATTTATCTTTCATTTAAGAATGCAATGTATCTGATACTTACGAATTTTATAGGAAAATATGTGAGACCACTCATTTTTGTCGTAATTTAGCATTCATTGACATAATAATTGATGGACGATGAACGTATTAACTTTTAGAAGATAGTTTTTAATGTTTTCCACGAAAAGTAGCTCCGGCTAAATGCTAGTATTGCGACTAGAATAGAATAGATGGGAAACACTCTTGACATATTTATTTCCATTATTTAATAGGGTTTGCGAAGGAGATGAAGAAATGTGAATTTATGTACAGGTCCTTGTGTTTAGGAATAATTTATTATTTTCGATAAAGTTTTTCCTTTGGTAACTAAATTTTATGTGAGAGGATCTCTTCTGCTTGCAAGTGATATATACATATAAGAACTTGAATTGGATTTGTAAGACACCTGCAATACACATAATATACTACTAATGTTTTTTAGAGCTAATATATTGGTAATATCTCGTACAACTTCGTTTTAAGGAAATGTTTGCAACATGCACCGAGACCAAATGTAATTAGACAAAATTGTAGTTTAACCTTTTAACTATTTTAATTATCGAAAGCGTAGGCTCGTTTGTCATTAAAGGTGTTCAAATTTAAATGCAGTGAAAAATGACAGACGAAGTTATTAATTACTGCACAAAGAGTTGGATCTCTGTTTAGTCCAAGGAACATAAAATCAGTGTTGGTTACGTTAATGTTTTTATTAATTACGTTAATTCACATTGGTGAAAGGAAGAGAAAGTAATCGTGTTCAAGAAGAATAGGGAAATATCTATCGGTACGTAGATTGATTTTTCCGTTAGAACATTGAAAATAAAAGGATGTTTCTCTTTCTTGAGGTATTAAATCCAAAAAAGCAGAAAAGATGGATTTTCCGGCTTCTAATGCATCACGACAAGGATTGTGGACAAGATAATGCAACACGACACAAGAAAAGATTGCGACCAAAATGTTGTAATCCAACATCATAATGCACAAACCAGCAACCAAACATAGAAAGTATAAAAAAAATAAATACAACAAACACTCGTGCATCCGAATACAATCAAACCAAACATATCACAAGTTCACACCACACCAATCAACCAAAACACCAACAATTAACCTTTCAGATGGATGGCTTCCCATCTAGAAAAATGTGGACGCAAAATACGAGCCCACAAGACCAAAAACAAGAGTGCATGCAACTGAAGGAGCAATTGCCACACCGGTTGGAGACCCTGCATGGTCATGGTCGTGGTCGTGGCCGGTGTCATGAGCCATAGCGGTAATAGACATCAAAATGAGAATAGACAGAATAATGCAAAATAAATTTGCTCTCATACCTCTAACTCTTGCTGCCATTTTAATTCTGATTAATTAGTTATGCAACAAAAGTATTGCAAGGTCTTGGCTTTATAGGTAGAGGTTTGATATATTATTAATTAATAAAATATGAGGGCATGTCTCCATCTTCCACCTGGTTCTAATTTGCCATTCTGTTTTGTAACTTTGCAAAGATGATATTTGATTTTCTTTTTGTTATGTTGTCACTCAAGGGATAATGGTTTCCCGCTTATCTTTGTTTATGATATCTTGGTAGTTTATCAAATTAAAATAGAAGCCAAGGAATAGCTTAGACATACATATGGAATTCATTTCAATTTCTCTAAACATTTGTCTTTCAAAATCAACATCCTTGTCTTCATGATGACAACATAGTGTGCAACAATAACAAAATGTCAAGTGTTGTTTTTGTTTAAAATTAAATATCAAGTGTTGTTGAATGGTTGTATCTAAATAAATCTATACATATAAGCGATCTGCGTGAATGTATGTATTAGCTAGAAAACAACAAAAGTTCTTTTCTCGATTATGTGTGATGAAATATGAATATGATGCCCATATTCAAATAATATATGTTAAATACATGACAAGTGGTGCGCATGCCGTACATGCCTTTTCTACGTACAAACCAAGTACAGAATAAATGGACAATGTAACGTCCTCGAAACAGCAGAAAATTTAAAATTTTAAACACTCAATCAACAGAGAATATTACGCAATAAAAGAACACAGGTGCACCGACATATATCATATATATATATGTGAATATCAGAGTATACAAAAGTTGTGATTACATCAAAAGCATATACAAGGAAACAGTAATCACACGACCTCAACTGAGAGAAAGCTGGATCCGGTAGCGGTGCTCCTCTCCTCGGTCACCACCCCCCTAATGCCGATCACGGCCTGAAAGTAAACATGCAACAATGCCTGAGTTTCCAGAAGGAAACCCCGTATGCCAAACTCTATATGTATGAAATAAAAGCATCCTAGCATGCAATTCTACTCAAAAGAAAAGCATCACAACACGCCCAACACCAGGGCTCTCAACTCCATCACGGGACACACCACCGGTGCGGGGCTCCAGGTCTAATCTCAACCAACCACCGCACCCACACAGTCACGGGGCTCCAGGTCTAATCTCAACCAACCGCCGCGACTCACACACGTCGCCAAGCTGGGCTCCAGGTCTATTTTCAACCAACCACAGCTACCACGACACGACCAAGGGCTCCAGGTCTATTTTCAACCAACCCAAACGTATAAGGGCTTCAGGTCTATTTTCAACCAACCCCTACACGTGGTCCTTGCTCAGGCTCCAGGTCTATTTTCAACCAACCCGAATGCACTACGGAGCTCCAGGTCTATTTTCAACCAACTCCGTACAGACTAGCTGGGCTCCAGGTCTATTTTCAACCAACCACAGCTCTCACACGGTTACAGGGCTCCAGGTCTATTTTCAACCAACCACCGCAACCCACGTGCACCTAGCACACTTGCCGGAAGAACATCGGCACCACGACTCGCCCCACACGGGCAACCACGACCACAGCACCTCCATAGTGCAAAACAGGACACAAACGGTCGACCGAATCAAGCAAATACAGGGCAATCCACTTCGACCGGCACTCCATCGGTCGACCGATTCCCAACACCACACTCGTTCGGTCGAACCCAAATCAAGGGACGGTCGACCGTTTAGATGGTCAACTCCCGGTCCAACGAACAAAACGACCAATCGGTCGACCGACAAAAGGGGTCCCGGTCGACCGAAAGTCACCAGGGAACAAATCCCACAACTCCACAACGAATTCGGTCGAACGCCGAGCACACCTCGGTCGACCGAATCAGTCCAGGGAATAATCCCTCACTCGCGCCACAAATCCGGTCGAACGCCGAGCTCACCTCGGTCGACCGAATTCCACCAGAGCGTTTCTCACGCTCAACACACGGGTCCGGTCGACCGAACCCACATTCGGTCGAACCGACCACAAGGTCCACTTAAGTCACGGTCGGACGAGATCAAAGGGCGATCGACCGTTTATATAGTCTACGCCCCCCAACCGACTTAAGACAGTGCACACGGTCGACCGGCAAAGGGGACCTGATCGACCGAATCTCTCCAGACTTGCCTCCTATGCACAATCGGTCGACCGCCCCACAGGCATCGTTCGACCGATTTGAGGTAGAGCCCGAATTCTCTTCACGAACGGTCGACCGTTTGCACCAACCGGTCGACCGATCAGGCAGTGAAATCTGCTGCAAGTTTACTCGCGATGAGCCAATCGGCCTACCGTCGACTTCCAATTACTCACGGTGATTAAGTGAGCTAGCTTGACATACCTAAAGGTCTGAAGAGACCCTTGAAGAACCACGACGACGCCTCCACGAGCACGTCTCCCCAAAATGCAATCCGTCGACGAATCTCGCGTCCAAACGACGATCAACTCCTCCTCGACAATCCACACTCACGAATCCACTTCCGGCAACCTCAACCAATCAACCACAACCACCAAAACTCGAGTTAGGTCGAGGGAGAGAAACCAAAACGAGCCGGAAACGAGTCGAGAGAGTAACACTCACCTCAACCACCAACTCCCCGAAGCCGCTCCTCACCTTGCCGGAGATCTCCACTCGCCGGAGCAGCACAGCAGGAGAGGGAGAGAGAAAGCGCGAGTGAGAGAGAGGGAGAGCAACGAGAGAGAGAGAGAGGATTTCCCCCCAAATACTCCTCCAAACCAAACCAAGCCATCCATTCCATCTCCTCTCAATCTCAACCACTCATCCAATCCAACACATCTAAGCCCTCCATCCAATCCAAGCCATCTCCACCACTCATCTCAACTCCACTCATCTCAACCCCTCATCCAACCATCTTCCATCTCAACCATCCATCACTAATCACCACCTAAACAACACAAAACCCAATTAGGATTAGGATTAGGATAAGGATCCTAGAGATAATGTACTCTCTTTTTCTGTCGGAAGTACATCAATGTGGTGACAGTGGATGGAGCAATTTTCTCAAGGATATCCTCATTAAATAATTGAACTTTAAATTGAGAATGCCCATCAAACAGAGAATTGAACTTTAAATTGAGAATGCCCATCAACTTTTAGAAAAAAAATACTGAAATCAGATTACAAAATGGGACGCCCATCAACTTTTCCTAAAGACGAAACGACAATTGATTAGTTTTATGTCTTGCACAAAATTCATTCTCTGTTTGTTTGATTTTATTCCTTACAAGTAATTTTATTTGGTTTATTTAGAAAAATTTGACTTTCCATGCATCAAGTTATGCAATCTCTGAAAGAAAATCTTCACTTTAACATTATCTGAAAATATGATTATCTTTTTTTTTTCAAAATACCATTGCCTAAATCATGAAACCACTAACATCCTATGGAACTCTCTCTCTCTATGTCTCGATATTTTAAATTGTTTTAGAAATCGATCGGGTTTCATGGTATTCGACGGTACGGGATAGATAGTGCGGGTCGATGTGTATGCTCGATAGTTATACTTGGTTATGGTTCGATTGAACTCGATATATGTTATATAGAAACTTGATATGGGTTCGATTGCGCTCGATGATCAACATGATAAATGTTCGCATGTCGAAGTAAAACGTCCCATGATGGGTCGTCCCATGATGAGACGTTTCACTTTCGACAATGAACGAGTCCTTATTATGTGAAGTGACGCAACCATTCAATGTTCCTTCTTTTTGAGGACACAACCTTTCATTATTGCGCGAAGAGGCGCAACCCTTCATTACATGGTCTATAAAATCAAAAGTTAGGGTGTCTTCCATTTAGTTGTGTATTCCCCCCCTAATTTAGTTGTGTATTCAATTCATCCCCCCACCCAAAAAATGACATTCAAACACAATGCCAGCGACGATACTCTAACGAAGCTGAGCACATCCTCTGTGGACCAATATGAGGAGGTTGTCCTCCCGTTGAAATACTTGGAGTTTTATCTCTACCCTATCGCACATGTAAGTGCGGTTTGAAGGCAACGGGGCTATGGTCCAACACTCCGAACAATATTAGCAAAAAGTTCAATGTTTGTGGCTCCTCGGAGCCAACCCTTCGATGTCGGTACTTCGTCTGGGATGATGGAACATCGGTACCACCGGTGGATAAACTCGACCAGAGCGTAAATGACCTAAGGATGCGGAAGCTTCTCTGGAATGCTGCTAAGTTGAGTTAGAACCAAGTGATAAACAAAATTATCTTTTGGGCTTGCAGGTGACATCTAAGCAGATCATTCTCTTCCAATTGACTTGGAAGAGATTTATAATTTTTGTGTGTTTGTCTTTGTGTTTATGATCTCTCATTGTTCTCTCCTTGTACCTCGATAATAGTTCAATAATAACTTGTTCTTAGCTCGATGTTTGTGTTTATGTTTTTCGTTTGTCTTTGTCTTTGTGTTTGTGTTTGTAATCTCTCATTGTTCTCTCCTAGTACCTCGATAGTAGTTTGACAATAACTCTATGACTTAAACAAGAACCATCATTAGTTTTGAATTTTTTTATACGAACAGCTTGAATGAAGTTTCTCTCATAGTACCTGGATAGTAGTTTGATAATAACTCGATGGTCTAAGACTTAAACGAACCACCATTTATTTGAATTTTTTCAAACAAACAGTCTGAATGAAGTTTCTCTCCTAGTACCTCGATAGTAGTTCGATAATAACTCGATGGTCTACGACTTAAACAAACCATCATTTATTTGATTTTTTTTCAAACGAACAACCTGAATGAAGTTTCTCTTCTTGTTCTCTCCTAGTATCCTGATAGTAGTTCGATAATAACTCGTTGGTCTACGACTTAAATGAACCATCATTTATTTGAATTTGTTCAAACGAACAGTTTGAAGTTTCTCTCATTGTTCTCTCCTAGTACCTTGATAGTGGTTCGATAATAACTCGATAATAGCTCGGTGGACTACGACTTAAACTAACAATCATTTAGTTGAATCTTTTTAGGGTTTAGGGTTTAACAAAAATTTAGTTCGATAATAGCTTGATGGTCTATGACCTGAACGAACAATCATTTAGTTGAATATTTCAAAAGAACAGCCAAAGTTTCTGTCATTGTGCAATTTAAAATGAACAGCTTCGCCCTTTCTAATCAGTGTTGTCCTTCTACCTCGATAGAGCTCGACGGTTGCTCGACGTTGGTCGATGGTTGTTCTATTACCTCTTCGACTACACCGTTTTCACGAGGAAGATTGAAACAGTCACACTATTTTTCAAAACCATTCACAACATTCGAATATTAACAAAAAATAACGTAAACAACATGACTGCTTGTGTATTGACTACACATTTACACACAAACAAGGTTGTCAAAATTGGCAACTAACACATACACACAAAAAATAAAAAAATACCATAGAACAAAACATTAACTAAAATAACTTCACCCTCTTTCTAGTCCACCCGGAGTGTTCTTCCAAGCTAGGAGGCACCTCATGCAGTGGAGAGGGCGTGTGGTCAGGAAAGGGTGCCTCGGCAAGGCAAATCGCTCTACAGTTGGGCATGTGTGCTCTAGGAGGGGTTGTTGGGGTTGGTATCGTTGGGGTGAAAACTACGCAAACCAAATAACAGAATATCAATGGACATTAATTTATAACCACAACTAACTGAAAAATAAAGAAAGAGACGATTAAAACTTACCACTATCGATGAGGAGGTTTACCACCGTGCCCTGTACGGCGGCGAAACGACGCTCCACGTCGGCGATCATGTGGTGGAGTTCTGCCATGATTTGCTTGACCTCCTCCAGTGGTTTTGGGGGTGGTCGTACCAGAGACATGGTGTCATGCATGTAAAAGGTGCATCTCTGCCATTGTCATGTCACTTGCACGGGCCCAGTTGAGGACCTGACACGCACCTGTCGTGCAGCGTAACCGCACGAGCAGAGTATGTCTTCAATGGGTGAGACCTCGTGTTGGCTTTTTGACCTTAATCTATGTTTTGATGATTTAATCAACCTAATCTTAATTGTAATCAAAGTAGAGTAGCACACATATTGCATAACATATATATTGCTTTGTGCTAACCTCTACAGGTGATCAAGACTCAAGGAAGAAAGGATTCAAGTCAAGACATGTAATCAAGCTCATTTGAAGACATGTAATTTGCATTTCTTTTGAGTCTAAGAAACTTGGTGTAATTGAGCATACTTAGCTAAAATCAACTCAAACACACACTAGGTTCCCTATAGAAATCACACACACAATTTCACATCATTTGGACTTCAATAGATCACCCAAACTTAGACCGAAAACAATACTAAAACTAAACATGAATTGTCTGCCCACATTCGGTCGACCGATCCAAACCTTTCGGTCGATCGAGTGATCAATAATAATGTAGTGTTTTCAACTATCCACATTCGGTTGACCGTACAAACCTTTCGGTCGACCGAATCAACATAATTTTTCGACCGTTAGACTTGTCGTATTATACCAACGGTCGTATTCGAATTATTCACAAATACCCCAAAATACATAATTGCCTATCGGTCGACCGTGGACCTGTTCGGTCGACCGAACTTAATTATCTCCAAATTGTGCAACTGTCGGGACGTTTCCGGTCGACCGAAGACTTTGGATCGGTCGACCGAACTTGATCATTTTTATCAACCCTGTAGAGCCTGTTTATTTTCATTCGATTGAGCCATATTCGGTGTTCGACCGTTAACTTAATTGTACCTAAGATATAGCCTGATCCGGTCGACCGTTCCTTTATCAGTCAGCCGAACCTTGTTCAAAATTGCCCAACGGTCGACCGTGCTGCCCGATTCAGTCGACCGAACTTATTCAGAATTGCATCGTGCAGGTTTCTATTTTGTTTATCTTACATGAACACTTACCCAATTAACTCCACGGCTATAACACATTAGGAGCTTATAAATAGAGTTGGCCAACACCATTTCACACAACTCTCGTACTACTATTTGTCACATACACTAGAGAGAAACTCCCAATCTCCAAATTCTGCAATCCTACACTCTAAGCCTAAATTCCGCACATTTGATCATAGTCATATCTTACTCAAGTGTGCTTAAGCTTAGAGAGTGTTGTCCCAATCATTCCTTTGTCAAAGAAAGCAAGGATTTCAATGAAAGTCCGAAGTGTTCCCTCTTGGATTGTGAGAGGAAGAAAGTCAAGGAAGCGAGGGTGTTCGCGGTGCTTGTGTTGTAAAGACGTTCTCTCCCGACCTGGAACGGGGAGTGGTTAGTGAAGTCGTGAGCGGAGCTCGGTGATTCGAGCGGAGCTTGCAAGAGAGGACTATGACCCGGGTGGGGTGCCGAACCTCTATAAAAATCCCCCATCTCCATTGTAGTTTGTCTTATTTCTTCTTTACTTGTTTGTTTGTTTTTAATTCTACTGTACATTTATTGTTTTCTTAAACAAGTAGGTAATTAGCTTAAAAGTGATTAGAACTAAGCCGGATTCACGATCCTACACCTCGGTGATGTCGTCGTTGTGCATCATTCTGGGACTGGAGTGTGGTTGAGGGAAGAAAGTGTTGGCAAGAGAAGTGTAAGAGTGTAAGGCCAAAAGAAGGGAAGGGTGTTTTATACTATCCTGATGACAGACGCGACGTTTGGAGAGAGGGTAATTGAACCGTCGAAAACACCCTTGATTATCACGTGTTTCAGTCGCGCTCATACGTACAGTTGAGAAAAGGTTGAGGGAATATCGAGCTCATGTCGAGTACATATCGAGCACATCAATCCCAACGTAGAGAACTATCTTTCTTCATCATATCGCCTGCATATCGAGAATCTCACTAGTATGTTTTTTCACACTTAGCTCATAACTGATGAGACATTTCGACAGAAGGAAACCTGACCCTCGAAAACACCCTAAAACACATCATTGACAGTCGTGTAACCTATCGAGCTTAGATCGAGTACGTATCGAGCTCATTGATCCCAACATAGCGTCACCTTAAACCACACATTGGTACAGTTTTCACGCGTCCCTCTTAATTGATGAGTTGACATTTGGTGACAAGGTAAGTGAAATGACAAAAACATCCTCAATAATCATGTTGTTGTTGGCCAAGTGAACTATCGAGCCACTATCGAGTGCATATCGAACTAATCGATCCACACAAAGACGATCATCTTGCTTCAGCATATCGAGGTCACATCCTACCCTCATTGTGTAGTTTTCACGTTTCGCTCTTGTTTAATGATGTGACCTATGGATGGAAGGAAACTGAACCGTCGAAAACGTTCTCAGTAATCATGCCTTTGTGGGTCGGCTAAATTATCGAGCCACTATCTAGTGCATATTGAGCTCATCGTATAAAAGGCATATCGGCGTCATCAAACCCAACAAAGAAGACTCTCTTATGATCTCTGTAACAAATTTTGAGAACTGGAAAGATAGGCATAGGTATTTTGGAAAGAAGTGAAAAGATAAACATATTTTTCAGAAGATGTCAAAGTTAAGACTTTTTCCAAAGGTTGGGTCACTTACGACATAGAAAGTCAAATTTTCCGTTTATTTTGTGTCTTTTTGTGTCTTTTTTGAAATAACAAGTTGAAAGAGACATTCAGAAGTAAAAAAACAACTATATACAAGGAGCGAGGACTGCATTGGAAGAAATTTGGATCTAAATGTCATAAGGAAGTGTTTGGTTGTAGTTGAGTTTTTACATAATTCAACCACTATTCCTAGCTCATTTATGGACCACAAGCACACCCCACGTGGAATTGAAGTAACATTGTACTCAGCGACAATACCAGAAATTCAGGTCACGAAGGGTCCGAATTTATATAAGGACGATTCAGAAAAACCGAAAAAATATTTTTTAGATTAATTTGGGGTATGATTTGAAGTTTGATTAGAGATTTTACATATAATCAGGTGCACAATTCTTAAACTAGATTTTCTGAGAAAAAATTAATATTTATCTTTCCATTGGTATTCAAAAAAGTCCAAGAGACAAAATCCTTGAGAAAATTAAAATTCAAGAATGTTGAAAACCCAAAAATAAAATTCCTTACATAATACGAGAACCTCAAAGTTCAGGCTTCTTGTGTGGCACCGCCACTGCTCTGACCCTGCTATCTGTAGTCTTGCATCAGGGAAAACCATAAGGATGTTGTAATTAATATGTAGAAATTTTTCACCAACATGACTTGGTGATTTTTGATGATGTCGTAACTAATGTGATTGGGCAAAGTAGAAAGGTTACAAATTTCACCAATAAGACTTTAGTGATTTTTTGCCCCAAATTTCACCAATAAGACTTAGAGTGCGTTTGGATGCATCGTTCATACATGGAATTTCAAAAAAATTGGAATTTCAAAATGCGCCATTTGTAAATACCATGTTTGGTGAATCAAAGCTTGTAATTTGTAAATTCTAAGTGGAATTTTGAAAATTCCACTTACAATTTAAATAACAAAACAAATTTCACATTTTTAGGTGGAATTTACAAATCCCCACCCCAAATCCCAACACCAAATTTCACCCTAAATCCTACACCAAATCCCAACACCTCTCACCACCTCCACCCCTCCGCCATCGTCGCCATCGAGCTCCACCACCGTTGAGATTTGGTACCTCCTTCGAGATCTGCTACTTCTCATCTCCTCTTTAGGTAACCCTCTCTTCCGCCTTAGTGAAGGGAATGTGTTCTAAAAGTTTACTTTTATATGTCAATTATTATGAATTGGATGTGCAAACATCTTGTTCCTTGATTGATGTATTCGTCTTTTAGAAGTGTTAAGGAAGATGCTCTTGGTCCTTAACTGTAGAGCTCAAAAAGATAATGATTTACATAAATCAAAAGTTATTCACAATCATGTTAATTGACATGGAATATTAATTACCGAGAAAAGATTGTAGCTCTACAAATATTTAATGACATTTATATATTGAATAGACGTAACAAATAAAATATTATGGAATTATGTTTTAAGTGTCATTAATGTTTCAATTGTGTCTTGAATCATAAGATATGAGACTTATATCTTTTCACATAAGAAGTGTTTAATTTAATTAGTGTCAAAAGCTATCATTGAGTATAATGATAAATGCAATAGTTGGTTGAACATAACTTATGCTGGAAAAGATAGTTAGTCAAAAGATTATCATTGCCCCTCTTAGCTTGAGTGATGATATTAGTGAGCCCCTTGATAAAGCAAAATTATAATGTGTACAATATGACTTGTGTTAAGTTACATATTTATAATTAGCTTAAGAGATCAAGAAATGAGTATATAATACAAAGGTAATACATTTCTACTTTGTATAATACTCTTAATGTCATAAGGCAAGTGATAGACACAAGTGATATTTTTACATCACTAAATGGATCGTGTTTAGTCCGAGTGAACAATACATATATGTTAATTGGGTAACTATAATGTGTAGCTAGATACCGCTTATAGTTTGTGATGTTAACTGTTTAATATCATCGTCAATATAGCTTAGATCCTCCTATTGGTCACACCACAAAATTGAGAAACAAGAAGCTTGGTTTTGTGTTCATATGATATATCAGGTTTCATGTGAAATGTGATAGATGTGGTGAATCAACAAAATCAATATGTTGTGAAAATGACATAATTAGAATCATGAATAAATTCATATGAGATGTATGTATTATTGGGTGTAATAGTTTGACATTACATAGGGTGATATATTACATTATATATAAGTTTGCTAAAAACCTGATGGATCAAATTTTGTTGGAAGTAAATCCAAAATTTGACAAAGGCAAAATCAGGATCAAAACGGTAGACCGTTTTGGGATCGGTCGACCGGACAATGATCGGATACACGGGTGATCGACCGAAATTATCACTACATGTCATGATAATAGGATCAGTCGACCGGGTGTAGTACACGGTCGACCGAAATGTACAAGGAGAAATTTTGGTGAATAAACGGTCGACCGGAGTGAGACATTGTTCGACTGAATTTTCCAGGGACTTTTTCTCATGAATATTCGGTCGACCGTCTAGCTCACAGTCCGATCTAACCTGAAAAATCTTAACCGTTCAGTCGACCGATTGGTGATTTTGGTCGACCGTTCGGCACGATGCTGCTTAGAATTATTAAGAGATTAGTGTTGAGCATGAATTGGATTTATTCCAATTATGGAACCATTTTGGGATGATTATGTGTCAATTTGTGATTGGTTTTATGGAGAAAAAAGTAAGAGATCATGTGTTAGTGGTTAGCCAGTGATGTGAGTGTTGGGAGAGTCTATAAATAGGTTCTCTTTCCATACTTGTTTAAGTTAATGCAAAAATTCACTCTCTCCCTAACCTCTCCACTAATCCATCCGACTTTCTTTTAATTTTTTGACATTTTGGATATCAAAATCTCAAGGAACTTTAGAGGAGTTATTAGCTAGATTCTATGTTTGATTTAGAGATTGAATAGACTATAGCTCATTTCTCTCTAATCTTGTTTAGAGTTTGGTGAACATTTGGAGACAAATCAACCGGTGATTCGACGTGCGACGCAACTCCGGATCTTCATAAAAGTTTTGGATAACCTTTGGGTATGATCATCTTACATTTATTTTAATGTATATGTGAATAATATGATATTAAAATAAATGTACATGAAATTATTGAAATTATGAAAAACGATCTTGTATGCATCACTACTGGAAAAAAGAGTTTTCACGTCGATTTTTTGGGTCATATCATGTCGGATTTACTGTTCAAATATACCGATGTCGTAATTGGAAAACGTAATAAGGAAGAAGTTATCACGTCGGTTTACAACCGACGAGCATATCACGTCGGTTATTAAAAAACCGACATGGTAAGACAATCATATAATAGACATTATACGTCGGTTATTCAAAAATCGACGTGATATGATAGACATTCTACGTCGGTTTTTAAAAAACCGACGTGATATATCTACATATAGCGTCGGTTTGTTTAAAAACTGACATAAAAAGTCTTGTTGGAACAAAAAATATATAAATATTCCTTATATTTTATATATATACACACATATATATATAGTTTGGACATATTCCTTATATTTTAATATATTCCTATTATTTTATGACTAAGTTAAGAAAAGTTGTTTCATTGTAACTTAACTAATAAAACATCTAGTTTGGACAGACCCATTGCACATTCTTATGAAAATTGACTATTAAAAGTTAAGACCTGTAGGCTTGAAGATAAATTAAATTAATGAAACAGTAGAGTACATAGTTTTGCGTTCAGTATAGGAATGAAAGAATTCAAACAACTCAACTGCAATCAAGTCAGTTATGTTTAACTGCACGAACAACTCAAAAGATTACCTTAATTGCTGAACCTCCCAACTCAATCTCCCAACTGTTTTCAGGATTTCTTTAAATTAAATGATTTACATAAAAACGACAACCGATGTAACAAAAATCAAGAAAGAAACCGGATGTAACAAAATAAAAGAGTCTGAATGGTGATCTTGAGGCCTGAAAACGATTAAGAATTTTTGAATGATTAGAAAGTCCATCTCAAATTATAAATTCACATGCTAAAACAATTAAGAAATGGCATTAATCATCAAGCAATAAGGTCACATACTTCTGTTTGTCTTTCAGTTGACCACAGAAAAGGGCATTGCCCGGCATCGGTAGCTGAGTTTTGTTCGATTTGTCTTCTGGATTGGAGATTCTAATGTAAGTCTCTTGCCCAAGGTACCATGAGTCGAGATTTACAGAGCACAAGTTCCAAATGCCAACATTATCAAGTCCACAGAAATTTCAGTCCAAGCTCCTGGAAACACCTGATATAGAGACAAACAACCATAAGCTACGCACAAGTTAAACAACTTGTAACTGGTTGCTGTTGGCTTTCATAGAGAAAAATATGTTCATAAAATAAAAAGGTCATAACTTCTATTTTAAAAATCTGCAGTAACTTATGAGTTGTAAGTAGAAATAACCAAGTTAAAAATAGCCACGAAGGCAAAGATATAATCAATCCAACAAGTGCAACATCACATAGTTGCAAGTTCCAAATGAATGAGCCCTTTTGCTGTGAACAAATTCCCAACACTACGTTAATCAGATCAAAACCAACTATTTTGGTAGACTTGTTCTTACACATCTTCAACTATTATACCGTAAGCAAAACCACAATTCCGAAACACAAATCCACAGACCAAACATAAATCCATAAGCTATGTTTTCCCAAAACAAATCAAACTTGGCCACTCATCTGTCTTCAGAATAAAATTGCACTCCCTATCTATCCCAACCTCACAACTCACAATGCTACGATCAAATCAAAGCACCAGCAATTTCAGTAAACTATTAACCCACATAACCACAACATAAACTCAAATTCCAACTAAAAAACGAACCTAATCATACCAAACTCAAACCAGCAATTTCAGTAAATTCCAACTGAAAAACAATCAAACACAGTCAAACACAAACAAACAAACCTCCCAAACAGCTCCCTCAACCTCTCGGCCCCGTAATCCCCGCCTTCCTTACCCCACGAAACCTTCAAGATCAATGCGATTCCAGCTTTGTGGAGAGCAAGGCTTGGTGGTGCTGAAGGCGAGGCTGGTCTGGACAGTCGTGGTCGGGCTTGTCTAAACTGTTGGGGTCAGGCTGGTCTGGTCGGGACGGTCGGAGGAGGGGAGGGATTGAACTAGGATGGCCGAGATCGGGGCTGGTCTGGTCAGGTCAGGTCGGGATCTGGACGGGCGGCGGAGGAGAGGGATCGGGCTGGTGTGCTCGAGGTCTGGACGGTGGGGGAGTTGGGGTTGTAGGGTTAGTGATTTTGGAAGTTTGATTTGTGATACAAATACGGTTAAAAAATAATAAAAAAACAAGGGAAACATGTCGGTTTGTTTGAAAACCGACGTGTTTCATGTTGGTTTTGGACAACCGCCTCTTCTCCTAGAAACCGACGTGAAAGCGCGACTATCTCACGTCAATTTTTAGAAATCAACGTGAGAAGTACCTTACCACGTCAGTTTATTAAAAACCGACATGATATATTAGTATTTCACGTCGGTTTTAGCAAAACCAATGTAATAAGGTCTTTTCGTGTTGGTTTTTTTAAATCTGACGTGAAATGCCGACGTTATAGATAGTTTTTCCAGAAGTGCATGTAATTATTTTTAAAATATATACATACATATTGATACGAAATCTTACATTTAGTTCCGATATGATTCCCAATCTGATCGGATAAAAACTAGAATCGGAAAAACGTTTTCCCATTTCCGAAGTTTTCCTGTTCGATCTTGGTTTCCCACGATTAGATGGAGGAACATGTGATTTTTTGTTGTTGTTCCAAGGACTTCGGTCATTTTGGTTTAGATGGTTGATTTTTTATTACTTTTACGTTAACTGGTTATGGTACTAACAAACTGTGCATGTTTTAACAGATTGTGTTTGCTGAATGTTCTATGTGATATAGATGGAAAAGCAGGTGGTTGATGCTTCTTCTGTCTTTGTATTGTTTTTGGTGAATCACAATTGTCATGCTTCCAATGTTTTTGCATTGTATTCTGATGAATCACAAAATATGGAACAAACTGAAATATTGAATCCTGCCAAAGGGTGATATTATGGTCCTGAATAGGGGTGAGCATTCGGTCCGGACAAGACCGGACCAGATCAAAATTTTATCCGGGGTCCGGACCGAAGACCGGACCGGACCGGCTGCTCATGGACCGAAGACCGGAACCGGTCAAAAACCGAATTTTTTAAATAAAAAACAAAAAAACGGACCGGACCGAACCGAACCGAACCTGAAATTTTAAAAACTTCCTGACCGAAACCCGGACCGGACCAAATCAAAATTTCCGGACCGAACCCGGACCGACCGGTCCGGTCCAAAAACCCGGTTTGGACCGGACCGTGCACAACCCTAGTCCTGACTTCAGTTGGTTTTGACCGGTCAAAACCACTTCATCCAACTCAAATTTAAAGCAACTAATAGAAAGTTACTAGGGATCCTATGGACCATGTAATGCTTCTCTATACAAACATATAGTCAAGCCTATACAAATTATATCTATTGCCACTTGTATGTACTGCTGTAACTTTTGAATTAAATTTTTGCATCTTTGAATTTTTAGAATTCTCTTGGCGCATTAGATGGAACACATATTCATGTTACACTTAAAGAGTTCCTAAAATCTAACACATCGAATGTAGATGCACGTGATGTCTATGAGGAGGTTTATGTTGTGGTAGACATGATTGAGGAACAACACTTCAAGGCTTGTGTTTGGTTTATGGAAAATGAAAAGCAACTACGACTTGTGAAGAAGCTTCCGATTGAGAAAAAGAAGAATTTTGTATTGATGTTGATTTAGATTTTCCCTCTTCTTGTTTTCATATGATCTCCAGGGGCTAGAATTGTGACATGTTATGTTCTAGAGATTTTATTACAACTTTTTTGTTTGAAGGTTTTTAGATAAATCAATATATATGACTTGTGTGTTTAGATATGTATGAATTATTGTTGAATGAGTTGGATGTGTATGAATGATTGATGAAAGAACAGGGAAATCCGAAACTCGGAAGAGTAAACAAGCTTATTTGGGTTCTGAACAAGACATACACCGACAGACTCTATCTATTAGACAAAATACTAATGTTTATATATAGACAAACACCGACGGTACATATTCGTCGGTGTATGTAACCAATATTTATCTCTGCAACACGTATCTGTCGGTGTAGGTCTACAATTGTCGAAGAACGCTTTTGTCGGTGTAAATGACACCGACGGATACGTCTGTCGGTGTTACGACATCGGTGTTCTTTGATACAACAAAAGTAGATTTTTGGTGGGAATTTTTGCACCAAAGTAACACTAATGGACTCTATCCGTCGGAGTACACATACACTGATGCATGTAACATATACGGAGCTATATCTGTCGGTGTTGCCATACACCGACGGACGTTGATATGTACTGACGGATATCTACCATCGATGAAGCCCTATATTGTTGTTGTGTTTTGAATTTTTTTTAGTTGTATCTATAATATACTCTTAATACTAACATTATGTGAAAGTTGTGATTGAATCTGAGGTCAAATCTGGTTCGAATTTGATTTAAATTGGTTCTGAATCTGACCCAAATTCCAACCAAATCTGACATCCGATTCTATTCGAACTTTGACATAAAATTAGATTTAACAGTGTATTAGGGATACAATGCAAAAAAACTGCAAAAATAAGGGAAATGAGTGTTTAATAATGAATTTTTAAAGTTCAATGAGACAAAAAGTTACAAAAAGAAAGCTCAAGGAGTATGCTAGGTTTGCATTAGAGTTATATAGAGGGAAACTTAGGTTTTCATAAACATGGCCGAATAATGAGACAAAACATATTCTGCTTTACATGTCGTTCGGGTATACTTCCATATAGCCCAATAAGCCCAATACTTACCATTGTTGACCTTTTCTTCAGTAGGTGTTTAACTCTCTTGAAGTGAATGCACAAAATCACAACACAAGAGTCCTTGCTTGGTGCACACAATGGAGACGGAGTGAACCCCCAACATTGGTGGGGCTAATAGAGTCGATAACTCCAACCTCCTACACTTTGCTTATAGAAGTGAGCACTAGGGGTATGCTAGTTGTCTTTTTTATTGAACCAACTACCTCTTACTATGTCTCAACCTTATGTGCGTGATGGCACATACTCAAATACAAGCACGTCGGCAACTTGCACATCTTCATGTGCCAGTGATAAATCACGTATTTGTCACATTTTAGTCCACCCTAGTCTGTATAAACATGCTTACATCCACTACACCAAATTCAATTTTAATGAAAGTGCGAAATTGACAAAGGATACTAAAATTTGATATTTATTATAAAAAAAGGAAAGCCATATAAACATGGACCTATCATCAATAAATGTCAACAATCATGCGCACGCCATTTCAATGAAGAATCTGAATGATCAACGTAGTGGTTTCCAGCCAGCTCCGATTGATCCATCACCAAGTGAAATTTAGGAGATTTACCACTACGCTCAGATGGAGGAGTTGTGCATAAAGAGGAAGCTAGAGCAGCCAAGAAAGCAGCCGATGTGGAAGAACGAATTCGTTTCCGTGAAGAAACGGCTGACATCTAAGAAGGGGTGTTCGAGTTGTTTTTTTCGTTTCCCTGAACTTATCGTTTTGGACCTTGTCAATCATAGGAGTTGATGACTATCGGCTTGTCTTTTGTTATTTTCTAAAGACATCTCTTGTAAGATACTCTACTTGGGAATAGTTGTGTTAGCAACTAAACCCTTCATCTTAATGCAATTTCCCAATTTCAATAAATAAATAAATGAGACAAAGTACCTAAATGGGGTTTTTTCTTGGATGCACTTTCAAAACCGGTTTATTTAACCTTTGCACACGCGTAAGTTTTTATTGCCCCAGAACACTCACAAAACAAAAAATTTGTTGTGGTGCACATTCCCTAAGCATTGTTTCTCTCCTCAAACTTTCATAATAGAAAACTTAATCCAACCATCCAACTTAGCCAAACTAATCCTAATTTCCTAATTTGGTTAGACTAAGACTCATTAGGAAATTAGGATTAGTTTGGCTAAGTTGGATGGTTGGGTTACGTTTTCTGTTACGGAAGTTTGATGAGAGAAAACGGTACTTAGGGGATGTGCACCACAGCAAATTTCTTGTTTTGTGAGTGTTCTGGGGTAATAAAACTTACACGTATGCAAAGGTCAAATAGACCGGTTTTGAAAGTGCACCCAAGCAAAAAACCCGTACGTAAATCCTTCCATAGGTACTAGACTTGTCATTCATACATCACTGGAGACAACATCAAAGACACCGTCACTAATAGATCATATGGAAGGATGCATTTTATGACTCTTAGCCTATAGACATGGTTCACACACATGTGGAACCTTATTACTAGAACAAGGAAGATGAAAATAAGAAATGATCTTATTTGTAGTATTATAACTAGCATGCATGACCTAATCTCTTATGCCCCCAACTCAATAGGAACAGTAGTAGAGAACCAAGCAAGAAGACCTTTAGCAATCTTGAAAGTAGATCATGTATGTTAAAAAGGAAAGTACGCATTACTTTCCTTGCCTGGGACCAATATTCTCCTTGTACGTACGTACCTAAATCCTTAACACAAAAAGAGTTATCAACATCAAATCGATTCACAGATATAAGATTTTCTGGAGAAGGGGAACATGTAAAATAACATTTTAGTGAATTATAGTGTTGTTTGAGTAAAAGAACCTTTACCAACATTTTTTAACGGGCACCCCTACTCCATTGCCCATGTACACTTCTTGGTTCCCATTATACTCAAATGCACCTTCTAGATTCTTAAGAGAATGAATGATATGGTGTGTAGTATCTGAGTCAGCATACCATGTTTGCTCCATATAAAGGAGGAATGAATTCTGACAGGGGTGGCATGGTTATATCTTTGATAACATGTCGCAGCATTGTGATTTAATCTATTACAAATTTGACATCAAATTGAAGCCACCGATCGAAAACCCTTTGAAGTCCCTCTTCCTCTGCCACCACCTTTTTTTGTTATCTGAGAATCTACCACCTTTATTGGACCTTCCTTAGTGGCTACATTAGCAGTGATTTTGACAACGGCTTGGTGTTAAAGATCCAACACCAGCCCAATCGCAAAGCTATATTGCTTAAGTTAATTATTAGTCCAATCCATTAAGCCTAATTTCTACAAAATTCATACTCTAAATTATTATTTTCCTTATCTAACACTTGGAAGGTTCCTAGAAGTTTCAAAGTCTAGAAGCTTCAACTCTTCCACAAGATTTTATTCACACCTATAAATATGGGTGTCAACTCTCATTCCAAACCATCAAAGTGAAGAATTCACATCAAAGAAGATTATATTGTCCACGTCCCAGCTAGCATCAACCGAGAAGTATGTTTTGATTGGATTAGAAGATGTGAGGGTGCACCAAACTCTCAAGATAATTGTTTTACAAATCATGGAAGGACAAAAGCTGGAGTATATGTATGTGATGTTTGTAGAATCGACATATGCATACAAAACAAGAAAGAACGAGACAGATGATATGTGGCACGCTAGACCTGTTCATGTGGGCTATTACAAACTAAATGCGATGATGAAGAAGTCGATGTTGAAGGGTCTGCCATAACATGAGTTTGCTAGGGATACAGTATATGTTGGAAGTCAATATGGAAAAGCTCATCAACTCCCTTATGAAGAATCAAGCTTCCAAGCAAGAGAGTCATTGAAGTTGATTCGCTCAGATATCTTTGGACCGGCAAAGCATTCTCCCATTAACAGACTAAGTACATGGTGACGTTTATTGATGATTACTCAAGGTATGTCTGGGTAGACTTTCTTTGAGAAAAATCAGAAGTTATTTTAAAATTCCAAGAGTTTTAGAAGAAGGTTGAAACAAAACTTGTAAGGCGTATATAGTCTTTACGCACTGATAATGGAGGCGAATACACATCTAAAGAGTTTGTGACATACCTAAAGGAACACAATACCAGATGTCAATTAACGTATCCCAGCACCCCCTCAACAGAATGGTGTGGGTTAGATAAAGAACTGACATCTAGCAGGCAATTGTAGAAGCATGATGCATGCAAAGAATGTACTTGCAAGATTTTGGACAGAATTAGACTTGTCAAAATCAAACACGACACGGATACGACACAATAATTTAGTGTATGGGTACAGGAACCTGTACACAAATATACGATAAGCATACACGACATGATACACGAACCCTTATCGGGTCGGGTTCGTGTAAAGGGTCCATACAAAAATTACATGATAACATACATGATAAGGTATCGTGTATATTAGGTGTACATGATACACGATAGACACGGTTGTACACGATACACGACATACACAATTGACACGATATACACAATAAACACGTTAGAACCCAGATCCACATAACGTAAACTGACTAACCCAAACCAAATTACCTTAAGTCCCAAGTCCCAACCCGAAACCAACCCAAAATCTGATTCCTAACCATAACCCTAACCTTGTTCCACTTCCCCACCCCAACCCCGAATCTTGCTACCGCTCAGTTGTCGCCACCGGCCCTCCACTCCCCACCCTAGCCCCGAATCTCGCCGCCTTGAGTAAGATGCTCTCCTGTTGTGAGGCTCTGATCCATGGCATTTGGTTTGGGGACTGATAATGGGTTTGGTGGTTTTGCAGGGCCATTGATCCCTTCACGAAAAAGGAATGGTACGATGTGAAGGCACCTTCAATCTTGACCACCAGGAACATCGGGAACTAAGGTTCGATCTATCTTTTTTTGTTATTTTGGTTGATTTTAATCTGAGATGTGATTTGATTTCGGAATGAGAGCTATGTTATGTCATCTATTGTAACCTTAATTTGGTTAAAATAAATGTTTTATTTTTAGATCTACTCTTAGTTCACAAAATCATTAGTGCCCCACAACTTCACAAGCAATTATTTCCTTAGCATTACGTTGTGATCCGCCATTTAACTTTACTAAGAAATGTGTACGTATATCAGATCAAAGTTTACTCTTGAGGCATCAATCATTTATTTAATTAAAAACCCAATCTCAGCTTTGGCTCTCTACAATGTATAACAACCATCATTTGGATCGAAAGTCAGTCTCCATCTTTCATTATGATCTCAGAAGTACATATAAAAAGAAAGGTCCATCTTTCAGTCTAACATCAACAAAAATCAAGTTATATATTATTCAGCAAGATTCAACGTTTTTTTGTTTGTCTTCAACTCAAGTTTTACGGCAAACACGAGCTTCCTTGTAAACACGAGCTTTCTATCGCATGAATCTTTTGAAAGTTTACTTTGTTCAAGAGATTGGGTATCCAACGAAACAGGTAAATTAAATAGATCGTTTACTTTCAAAATCATCATAAAACTTAAATTGCTTGAATTTTAAATGGTTGTATGGTTCAACTTGTAGGAATTGTGGGAGCACCTATACCCATAGGGCCATCACCAGATGACATTACAGAGGATATCGTAGGATTCACAATCAATGAGAACTTAGTGCGAAATTAATCGATTTTATTACAAGGTTCAACTAGCACCTCTACTCCTACATCAAAATCCGAAGGTACTTTAGTCATTTTCAATTATTATTTTGAAATATGAAAATATAATAACATTGATGCTCATGTCTTGTTTATATTTTTAGATCCTTCATCAAGTAAATGTAGGGAATATATAGAGGTTAGAGAATAACCTATGGAGCTACTTACGGTACAGAATACATGAAGAAACAAAGTTGGAATTAGAATGAGTTGGATTTCGAGCCTTGGAAAATGAACTTAAAGTCTTGAACTGTTATGTTTTTTTGCATGTATTATTAGACTATTATTTGTTGTGAAACTATTTATTTGAAACATTTAACTAGAGGAAACTAGTATTATACTATAATGTTCTTGTATTTATTAGGTTTATTTGGTATTTTCCAGAAATTCTATAATTTCATGTATATCATGTAATCGGGTCTTTATTGTGTCTATTATTGTATACATGTATTATCATGGCTATTCGTCTATACATGTATTTATCGTGTATTAGGTCATTATCGTGTATGTAGTTTCTTATCATGTTTGTAGGTACTTATCGTGTAAACAGGTATTACTCGTGTCCATTCAGGTATTATCGTGTATCGTGTTACACGACCCGATAAGAATTTGTGTCCGTGTATACACGACAATTACTGTGTCGTGTCCGAGTTCATGTACAAGATTTCTTATCGTGTCGGGTTCGTGTATACCTAATACATGTTAACATCCGACCATATACGACACGATAAGACACGTACACGACCCAATTGACAGGACTAGGAAGAATGCACGAGAATGGCGGCACATATCATCATCAGACTACCACAAGCAAGACTGGAATTTGTCTCACCGTATGAGAAGCTGTGGAAAACAAAGCAAGATTGGGGGGCTAAACCACCACGTATTTCTGTTGAGGATTGGTCCATCCTGCTTGACTGGTCCAACGAAGTGTTCCAGTGTTTTAACGTGTGACCGCATAATCGATTATGCGGTCGCACAAATCGGTTTTGGCCTTGGGGTTTCATATGCAAAGTGTGCGACCCAACGACTAGTTGCCCAACTAGCCGTTGGAAGAACAGTGTTGTGCGACTCACAGTACGGCCTATGTGTCGCACAACTGGATTGTGTGGTCGCACAAGACACTGTGCGACCGCACAACTCCACCGACTATATAGTTGTTGGAGAATAATAAATAGGGGGGATTGCATTTCCCCTCTGATTTACCCTATAAAAACTCCCTATACCCCACTACTCTCCTCACAACTCTCATTCTCCCAATCTCTCTAACATAATCTCACATTCTCACACAATATTCATCTTCCAAGTTTCAAGTGATCATGTTTGGTTGAAAAGAAGACGGATTCGGTGATCGTGGTGCGGGTTTGGGAAGCAAAATCACTCTGAATCTTCACTCCACCGCAACTTCTTTCTGTCTTCCATAAAACAAGTGCACTCTTCTATAGTTGTTTTATGGTACTTGTACTTGTAATACCTAAGGTACTAAACATTAATTAATGAAAATAAACCTAGTAGTTTGGTGGGTAGACGTAGTTTCCAGTGAGGCAACGATGTTGATGAACTAGTTGTTTTGTCGAAGCCAAAAAACTAGGCTTTTATGGTAGACAATGTTTTTTATTTTCCTGAATTTTTACAATTTGTTCTGAAATTTTACTATTTTTTTGGAAAATATTAATTAAAAAATAACATTTGTACGGAAGCTTATGCGACCGCACAACCGATTATGCGATCCTGGCGCCCCGAGAGACATGTACGGACCGCGTAGGATGCCATTTTAAATAGAGATTGACGTAAGATCGCAGATTGAGCAAAATGTTCGACAAGATAAGGAGCTAAAGATTGTGAGAATTAGCGAGCTAGCAGACACGAAAAGCAAGCTCGCAGACATGCAGTCGACTATCGACTACTTGATGGCGAAAGTGGATTCTAAGGATTAGGTATTTTAATTGCAATTTAATAATTTAGATTACATTTAACAAGTTAATTTATACAAATTATAACCTTAATGTATAATGTTTCAATCATGTAGGATATTAATATAACATCCATTTGCACACCACCACCGTCGACAAGTTGAGATGACGATGACAAACCATCGGGTGGAGTATGAACGAGAGTTTTGACAGCTTAGTATTTTTGTTTCTTTTCTGTTTTCATTGTTATACTTTGTTTGACTACTTCATGAATTCAATACATATTTTCAATAACTTACAACTTCTGTGTATGAACTGTTTTGAGACGAATCCATGTTTATTTATGAGTTCTTGTGTTTTGATGTTTGAGTTGTGGTGTATGAATGTTTAGTTAACGTTTATTTTGAGCAGGGAAATTGGAACCCAGAAAGAGCAAATATGTTTTTTCTGGTTTTGGACAGAACTTACACCGACGGTACATATTAGTCGGTGTAGGTTCCAACATTTGTCTGTAAACGTACACTGACGGTACTTATTTGTCTGTGTAGGTTACCAGTATTATTCACTGACGACATCTATTTGTCAGTGTATGTTTATATATGTTGGAAGAAGTATTAGTCGGTGTAATCTACACCGACGGAAACATCTACACCGGTGTATGTTTCCGTCGGTGTTTTGCCCTCGGTGTTCTTCGATCCGGCGAAAGAAAGTGATTTTTTTTGGGAAATTTCACGTCAAGTTTAATACCGACGGCGTTTATCCATCAGTACATCCGACGGAGTAAATAAACACTTACACAGGTAAACGGATAGCGACGTATACCAACGGATAGATAGCGTCGGTAAAACCAAGTTCTATTGTAGTGTTTGTAATCAGAATGTTGGTGTGTGATTTTCCCCCTAAGGGTTTTCACGAGAAAGTCTAGTGTTGTGCTTGTGTATTCTATGTTGCTATACGTGTTTTCTTGTTAGATGCACGCTATGTTTTTGTAGGATTGTCTAATCTAGTCTCATTAGGATTTTATCTCATCAGTTCCGCTTTCGGTCCACCATTCGATCTTAACAATATCAATGTTGGAAGTACTTGGTTTGAGTTTCCATCGTTGAAATTTGAAGTGGCTTTAGTAATGATATCTAAATTTGGATTGGATCTCATACTCGTACATCATTATAAGGTTGACTACAAGCTTAAGTTTTCCTGCTTGAAATTAAAGACCTCAAATCTCATCGCGGCTGATTATCGATCAATTACCAATCACGTTATTCCACATTAAGGAGGAAGACATCAAAATTCTATTAATAATTATTACAATTTCTTAACCTATGTTTCAACCTGAAACCAGCATTCAAATCATAATTAATATCAAATTAAGAACCATCAATTGAAGCATAGATATACAAAATTCGTAAACCATGTTTCAACCTCAAACCAGCGTTTTAATCATTCAAACATGTCAAATTAGGAACCATAAAACGCAAGAACAGATATACAAATATTGACCAAAAATACAAAAGAGGTCCTTAGATATATGCTAGTATGGTTTTAAGATATATATATATATATATATATATATATATATATATATATATATATATATATACTTGGCAATTTCTTCCTTGCATGTGAGTTATTCACACGATCTTCTCAATCGTCTCTTTTAGATGGGTTACCAACAACAAATCGCTTATTGAACCAACACAAAATTAATAAAAAATAAAGACCTCTTATACGTCTCCTCAGAAGAAATACGACAACAAAAGACCAAAGAAGAAAGTACACGCGACAGAAGGAACTGCTTCAGTTGTTGCACCTCCTCTACTACCTCTTCGTTCGTACCCATTGTCGGACCCTTCATTGGACTCCGGTGGAGGAACCGAACCACCGGACTCCGGCGGAGAAACAGGAGGGTGGTCGTGGCCGGCGTGAACCATGGCAGACATGCTCATCAGAGCAAATATTGATAGGGTCACAAGCACATACACCAGAGTTGACTTTGAGGCCATTTTTTTCTGGTGGCTTTGGAATGAGGTATGACAAAGTTGGTTTTGTTTGGGATTGAAGAATATGTTTATAGCTGGTGGTTTTAATTAATTAATTAATTATCTTCGTTTGCTTGGACATGTGCGCGCCACTATGTATCATTTGTTTTGACTCGGAAGTTACGACAGTTGGGCACGTACGTCTAATATATTATAAAAAGTTTGTGACTTTTCGTAAGAATATGCCAAGGTTACAATATATTGACATATTCTTACATAATGAGAATTTAGGTTTACAGGGTCTTTAAAAAGTTATGATTCATTAGTGTGTGTACACCCACCATACAAGGTAAATTTATTATTGGTACCATAAAGTAAAACTTAAAATCACTTGAATACCTTAACGAATGAACTCATTGTTTCAATACGTACCCTCCTCAACTATGGCCAAAATCAGTTTGGTATCATGAACTATCGAGCTTTTTACTGGGTATAGAGGCTGGAGTTGAATTAGGGTTAGGAAGAGGTAAAAGATGATGCACCAAATAAAATGAATTTTGGCACCTTGATTAAGTTACGAACCGACACCCATCATTTTTTATGTTTTCTTTCAAGCCATCACCGAAAAAGGCATTTCAGAAGGAACAAATTTCCCACGTCCTTGAAAATTACCACATATCAATCACATCCCAAAATAGCATACTAACAAGCCCAATGGGCTAAAAATGTAGGTTAATTTTAAGTTCCAGAAGACAACAGCCCAACAAACCAAATAAAACACTCCAAACGTTAGGTTTGTAAATGGGATGGATTTGACATGTCATCCTGTCCCACTTAATGTGTCCGCTGAGCTTAACTCACTCTTAAGTAAGGTGGATAGAGGTTGTTAAATTTGTACCTCGTCCCGCCTAACTCACTCTTAGGTGTGACGGGTAGCGATTGTTAAATTTGTACCCTGTCTTGCTTAACTCACTCTTACTCTTGGGTGTGACAGATAACAATTGTTAAATTTGTACCCCACCCAACCTAGGCCCCAGGGGATCCCATTCACACCCCTACCATACATGTATGTCTAAATGATTCTTAATTTATTGGTATACTTGGTTGGTTTTACCTTGCATCATGCATGTGAGCCAAAAAAACTTAATATTTTTCACATATTGTTTAGCAAAAAACTATATATTGCTCCTGAGGCACATGTCATCCAATAAATGAAGTAGTACGAATCATACTTGTACCAACAAATTCTATCACCATCTCTTGGTTGAACTGATCTTGCGGTCTTACTATGGATTCACCGTCAAACTAATCAGTCAAGTGTAATTTCTCAACACACTAGTATATACCCAGATCCATATTTGGATCCAACAAACACGAGTTTCTTAATCATGTCAATTTTTTGTGTTATCGTGTTTAACACAATTTAAAGAAATTTCATCATATTTAGATTAAAAATAGTTAAATGACATGTTGTACTGATATTTTTTCTCTAAATAACATATTAACTAACTATTATCAAATAAAAATAATTGACTACCTAACCGATTGATGTTATTTGTGTGAGTTTTGTGTAAAAAAAACCATAACATATAATCGTGTCGTTTTAAAATCGTATACTGATTTATCAGAATGACATTAAAAAAGGTGGAATATCGTTTCAGAAATCAAAGACATCAAAGTAAATCCACATGTGGTCACACTCATGACACAAACAGAACACACAAAACACTTGTGGATAAGAAGATATCATCACTCTTTCCGTCTCTTCTTCTTCTCCAAAACCCCAAAATGGAAGTGAGCATGTCTCTGAACCCTCTCCTCCGGGTTCCCATGTCCGGGTACCCATGTCCGCGGAAGGAAAGCACCTTCCTTGGCCCACCGTTGGACACGAGGAGAGGCGAGGTGGAGCGGAGGAGGATGAGAAGGGTGATGGTTGTGGAGGCAAAGGGGAAGAAGGGCGGAGGGATGATGTCGCGCCAGTTCCAGCGCTCCGCTCCCCCACCGCTCCCCAAGCTCGAGGACGACGGCAACCCCAAGTTCGTCATCTTCATCCGCAACGCCAGCGTGAGTTCCGTTTAGTCTCGCTGGTTTTGTGGCTGTGGGGTTTTTTTTGTTACTGAATTCGTTGTGATGTTGGTTTGTTAATCGATAACTAGAATTAGCTACTGGCTTCGTGCTAATAACTTTTGTTTTGGCAAGTAATTTTTTTTGTAAATAAAACTTTACAAGTGGTCAAACTAAAAATTCGAATGACCTACTAAAAGATGTTTACTTATGTTGTGTCAAGTTTGAAACTGTGTTTCATATTAAAGATGAACAATTTATACTTGATAGCCAACCACATCGAATGGGCCAAGAAATCATAAATCTCTATCATCATCATGCTGAGTTGTTTTATTTTGTCATAAATACAAAACTTGAAGAATTAAAAAACTGCTTCAATGAAAGAAATATAGAATTACTCATTTGCATGTTGTGTTTAAATTCAAACTAGTTCGTTAACAGAATATTATCATATTGAATTCTCTATTTGTAAATCATATTAGACTTTATAATGGGCTTCAAACATATATATTTGACATGCATAGCTCGGATGTCTTTTGTAATTTAGAAGGAATTGGTAATTTATCCAAGAAAATTGTTGCAATTGCAATAGTTGAATGGTCATTTTCTGCAATAAATATTGTTAAGAATCGACTGCACAATCAAATATAAGTTAATTAGTTGAATGGCAATTTGGTAGCTTATATCGAAAAGATTTACTTGATAAAGTTACTAATAAGGCAATCATGTATCGTTTTTAAAATATGAAAACTTGTCGATATCAATTGTAATTTTCTAGAAATACATATTAATCTTTTTCCTTGCTCGTACTTATACTCCTAATAACCTAGGAGAACGATTGGTATAACTAGTTGTTTAACTCGTGATCTGACTATTACATGGCATTACAAATATGAACTACTAAGTAGGATACCTCCAAACCACTATTTGGAATTGCCATTTAACTTTTTTGGGGGATAATTGTTTTATGATTTATTTGTGATATGTTGTTTTTTATTGAAAATGGTAGAAACTGTTGGAAGTAGTTTTCTTTGGAAATTCAGGGCATTTTTATGAGTTATAAGATGAATATCTTTATTAGTTTTGCATTATAAGACTACACTTTGATGTTGCTCCAGAATTCAGAGCCAAATAGTTTTACGGTCAGTTTGACAAATCCACCTATCTTTTGATTTATGTATGTTTGAATTAAAATATGACATGTGAGAACTAGTGCTGAGAATTGTCTTAAATTTGATAATTTATGGATGACGTCCTCATGAGTTACGGGATTATAGGTCATTCCACTCAACAGTCAACACCAATTTTGTTTAAGTTGGAAACTGCACTTTGATATGGTATTAGATCCCAAGTCTATTGGTGCCCAATACATCCAGCCATTGTTGAAATTACACTTGGAATTAAAAGATGACACATGAGTGTTGGAATTGTCTGACACTGGAAAATTCATGGACATTCTCATTAGTTTTATAGAGTTAATGTTGTTTTGTGTTTGGTTGTGATAAAAGTGTTAAAAGGCCGTGAGGGTTTGTGGTTTGTTGTTCTTGTTTATTAGTTTTTTTTTAAAAGTTGGCTGATTCCTAAATGGAATCCTAAATGTAGCCATCTGGGTCATCTGGTTTGTGGTTTGTTGATGATCTAAGTAGGTATGAGTGTTGGAGATGTCATTTTAGAAGACATGGTTGTTCTAATAGTTGTGTAGACATGGAATTCATAATGGAACACTTGGCCCCAGTTGATTTGTAGTTTGTTAATGATATGTAACTGTCGTTAGTAAACAAAGGTTGGGTGACCTGAAACCCCTAGTTCACCATTTGGGTGTTGCTGTTTTATGGTTAACAAAATTCTTTTGTCCTGAAAATGATGTATTATTGTGACCTGAAATCCATATTTTTATTTAGTTTTTTTTGGTTTTGAAGGTGTGATCCCAAGGTGTGTTATGAGCTAATCCAGTTTAAGAAAGTTTTTTGGTAGAAGTAAATTTAAAATGTTAATAACTGACGCAATACTTAGTTTTAAGTTCAAGTGTAAGAAATCATCTGGCTTTGTATTTTTTATTCTTTTTCCCTACTTGGCCTTGTATCTGTATGGTATTGTGTGGAATTGGAGAAAACTAAAAATCATGCTAAGTACAAAATTTAAGTCGTGAAAGGTATTGTTTCATTACTTGATGCAAAATAATTTCAGTCAAAGGGAATGTGAGATTTTTGTAATATTAGTTGTCAAGATTCCAATTGATCATAAGAGGTCTCATTCTCGATCTAGCTACAAATTGTTGTTCAACAGGTTTACAAAAGAAAATACTGTGGTGGATTTAGATTAAGATATTTTCATGCCTGGCTTCATCTATTCTATATGTTTCCGTCTATGCCTTAGAATCTATTCTCATAATTCAATACAGACATCGATGTTTAGGTCTGTGTTAAAAAAAATTTAGTGCAGGTTTATCTCTGGTACCCCCTCAGTGTAGTCACTGGTGGTACAACTGCAAAGATCATGGTTGCTGCAAAAGATAATTTTCTTGGAAAGTACATTTACAAAGACACAATCACGAGAAATATTGCAGCTGTAATTTATAGGGTACGATATTTCCTGTCTCTTGTTTTTCTTACTTTCTCTGGCAATGATTCAAACTCATAAGACTACAGTATCATCGACCTTCCAACAAACTCTAAAATAGTTTGCCCTTTGCAAGTTTATTTAGCACTGTTAATCTGCTAGCATCAAAAATAATTTTAAATATTTTTGATGAAGAATAATGATAATTTCGTGATATTTTCCATCTGTTAGTTTTTCTGTTCTAAATAAAGATGTCTATGAACTGTACTTTGCTGATGTTCATGCATCACTGACTTGTCAGGTGATATGATTTAAACAGGATGAGACCCAGATAAAAACGTCGGCGCTCAAGCAGTTCAGAGTGCTGCGGTCAGCCACTAAGTTTAAATACGGCTACAAACTTGTTGTAATCACCCTTTCGCTCTTGAGTTACACACAGTTAGCGATTTAGCGTACATTATCCATAGCAATATGCACACAGCTTGTTTTACAAAAAAAAATCTGCTATCTGATGATATTCCATGTAATTATGCAGGAAAACAACAATCTGAAGGCAGCTCTTGCAACTTCTGATGTAATTGAAGTAAGTTCTGCAAAAACTCACCAATACACCCCTCAACCCTCACTTGTCAGCAGATGACCACTCTGGTCATCTCTTGTTGCATGAGCTATGATTTAAAAGTTTAAGATATATTTATTTTGTGTTTCTTTAATAATCTTATGTCATGCAACTTCTATAATAAGAATTTTTAATTAGATCACGTTATCCTTCTATTATCCTAACCAGAAACTTGAGTTTACCAAGCCTATGTTGTTTGGCATTTACAGATTCCACCTGAAGAAGAGCTTAAAACCGTGGTCGATAAGGTGAAAGATTTCTTTGGTGGTGCCAAGGAATCTTTTGGGAAGCTGACATTGCTCGATACATCAGCAACGGAAGAATCCGAAACCGGACCCAAGACGAAGTCCTAGTGAGTTTCGAACTCCATATACGTTTGTTGATGATTTTGCGCAATCTGCAGTTTCATTTGCCATCTCCTTGTCTTGTAACCTTCAATTTGTGTAGGACAAGGATGAGATAAATGAACAATGGCGACTTCTTGATGGAGGCATCAAGTGATATGTTATCTTTGCGTCTTGAAGGAGGCATCAAGTATATGTGTTGTTTTCGTCAACACTTGGAGAGGATATTGTCATATGCTTTAGTTCATCCATCAATGAAATTGATTGATCTCGGTTACCACTTGTTGATAAAAACTACTCGTTAATTGGTTGTGGTTGCACCATGAGATGATGTCCATTCAGAAGTTTCTCTGTGTTGTCTCACATGTTTGTGAGATTATCAACATACAACATTTGTCAAAACGTTCTCTCTTTAAATCAGCAATATTAGTGGCTTCCTCTGCTGATATTAATTCACTACAAAAACCGGATGGCATTTTCATGCATCGCATAAACATCCACATTTTGTACAAATATTTTTAATTTTTAATTGACATTTCTTCTCTGGTACACACACACTGAAAATGACATGATGACATGAATCACACGAAATGTTACCATAATAACACCAAGATGCGAAAACACACATTAACCAAATATTTGCTTGATTAGTAGAAACAAAACAGATGAAGACCACACGCTGAAGGCAGCTCGGAAAATCCAACAGAAAGAAGAAACAGAATTAATTAATTAAACTCTACAACGTAATCATCAACACTTCCCAACTATAATGGACATGCAGGTGCCCGAGCACAATGGAAGGGTAAAAGTTGAGAGATGAAATACCTGAATCGAATTTAACTTGGCTGAATTTTATAGTTCAATGAATCTTCGTCTCAACCAAGATATATCGAGAAACTAGACATTTAAAATTTTCACTGCTCCATGCAAACAAATCGACAAAAGCTAAACCAGAGTATAACAAAGAATGAAGCAATAAGAGGATTATTTATTGCAAATCTTTACTTCTAATCCTCATTCCAGATGAGTTTTTCACATACTATCATTTCTTAACATGGAGTTGAATCAGCGTTGCACCAAATCACCCAACCAACACAATCAACCCTTCTTCAAATCTATTTACACGAACACAACCAACAAGGCAACAATATCCACAGAAAGGAAACACAAAACACGAGACGAACCGGAGTCCAAGTAGCCGCTGGGAGGAAACACAATGCAGGTTCAATCGCCACCTGCAAGAACACAATCAACAAGATGCGGTTAGACAATCCAACTTATTATTAATTAAATTACCTATAAGAAGCACACGACACACACCAGGAGCATATCCCAACTAGGCAACTAGTTTAATGATTAGTTGTGGTGGGATGCGACGGTGATGCATGTTCAATCCTTACCGTGGTAACAGTCCATAACACACGATGAGATGCAGTTAGACAATTCAACTCATTGCCAATTACACATATAAAACAATACACGACACAAGCCATCAAATCACACACATGGGTATTTCAACCAGTCTAATGATTAGTTAGTTGGGAATGGGAAGCAGATTGGATCTCTTGTAACAACCATGGTTAAAAATTAAAATCAACTCTAACAATTATCAATAAAAAAGACAAACTATCAAATCAAACTTGACATTCATATCTCCCCAAAGACGCACCAATCAAGTCCAACTCATTATTAATTGTAGTTTTATGAAACCTACACTACAAGGAGTGTATTAGTTGGTTGCAGTGGGGACGCATGTTTGATCCCCACCGTCAACAACCTATAACACACGTCAATGAGATGCAGTTAGTCACTCAAACTTATTATTAATTTTACATATTAAAAAACACAAGACGCAAACTATCAAATCACACATGACATGCGTATTCCAACCCCTCCAACGACTAGGTTATTGAGAGTGGGACGTAAATTCGGATCTCCGGTAACAACCTATGGTTAAAAATTAAAATTAACTCTAACGATCATCAAGAAAAAAGACAAATTATCAAACCAAACTGACATTCAGATCTGCACAGTCAAATCGAACTCATTATTAGTTGCATTACATGGAAAAAAGAACGCACACCACACACTCACACTTCTCACAAGAAGTGTATCTTAATTAGTCTAATGATTATTAGGAAATGGTGGAGATGCATGTTTGATCCCACCACCGTAACAACAATCGAGAACGAGATGCGGTTGGACAATCCAACTTACCGTTAATTATACATATATAAAAAAACACAACCGGAACTATCAAATCACACACAACTCATGTATTCCAACTGATCCAACAAATATTTAAATTAAATGGGAATGGGATGCAAATTCAATATTTACGTCCGTAACAACCAACAACCCGTGGTTAATAATTAAAATTAATCTTAACGATCATCAAGAAAAAAGAGAAACTATCAAGATCAAATTTCAAACCTGAAATTCAAATCTCGCTAACGACGCACCAATCATCTTCAACCACATCCACCGAAACAATTCCGACCTCCAAGAACCCCAAATCCGCCGCCAAATCCGTTGGAACTTCGGCGATCTTCTCCTCTTCGACTCTCTTCTCGACTCTCTCCTTCTCCACCTTCTCCGCCACCTCGACTCTCTCTTTCTCCACCTTCTCCACCACCTCGACTCTTTCCTCCTCCTCGTAGTCGAAGTCGCGGTCGTCGTGGTAGGGGAGGTCGAGGGACCTGACGATGTCGGACGCGGAGGAGCCGGAGTAGGCGGCGAGGTCGAAGCCGCGGTCAACGACGCGCCAGGAGAGGAGGCGGTGGTTGAGGGCGACGTCGGCGGAGTGGACCTTCCGGGCGCCCTTCGCCTTCAGCTTCGACTTGCTGCCCGGCCGGCGGTAGTTGTAGTAGAACCTGAAGGACTTCATGGCTAGGGTTAAGGTTAGGGTTTGGAATGGTTGGTTGGAGAAGATGGATTTGGGTTTGGGGTTTTTATTGGTGGTTGGCTTGGAGGAGGGGAAGGCGGGGAGTGGGACGAGTGGTGGGATTTGGGTGAATTTTTTTTCGGATTATCTGCGGTATATCTGTTCTTATCTATTTTTGAGTTAAGAAGATGATAACGGTAGAAGAACAAGTTCTGGTGACTCGTAATTATCTTATTTAGTTTAAAACTCCTATAATCTCATCATTAGATCTTTAATCTCAATTTTAATTAACATAACTGTTTTTTTATAATCTACCTTAGAATTTCAGACGTGTGATGGATATGATTGGGGCTTGAAATAAAAAATTAAACTCCAAGCTCACTAGATATTTCTTGATGGTAGAAATGAAATTCGTACCATATAAAATAGACGTCGATCTTGTTTGGATACAATGTGTTTCAGTTATAGAGATTTAGTTGTAATTTTCAGTTTTTTTGCGGATTGGGGGCTAGTGATAGAGAATAGTCTTGTATTGGTTAAAATAAGGATTTCTCTTGAGTTATAAGTTGTAAAATCTCTTTACTCGTTACTAATTGATTTTGAGTTGGATACTCATACTTCAATATAAAACCAAAGGCAGAAATACCCAACGGTTAGCTTGATACATCTACCATTGTTGTTAGTGTGATAATAGACATCGATTTAAACGAGAACTTTCTCTTATGTTATAAGTTGTAAAATACCTCCAATTAACAATTGGTTTTGAGTTATATACCAACACTTCAATTATTATATCTATTCGTATTTATTTTTAGTTCTGAGGATGATAATGGTAGAAAAGTATATTCATACGAGATAAAATGAATGTCGACGGGATGTAGTGCATTCTTATTGGTGAGATTTGGTTGTAATTTTGGGTTATTTGTGGATTGGATGTTGATAATTTTGTTCGTATTAATTTTGGAGTTCTGGGGGAGGTAACGATAGAAAAAGATATTCGTATCAGGTAAAATGGATTCTGATAGATCGAATATATTGCATTTCAAGTGGTGGGACTTGGTTTAAGTTTCGGGTTATTTGCGGATAGGATGTTGGGAAAAGATACGATGTTGGTTAGGGTTGTAAATGGGCGGTTCATGAGCAGTTATAGAGTTTACCCATGATCATACTCATCTAATTAAACGGTTCGCGGTTCGGTTAGAAATTCATTTTTTTACGTCTACTCTACCATTTAATTTAATTAAACTATTTTGGGCAGTTAAATGATTAAAACTCAATGGATACTAAAAATCGATATAAGAATTGAGTAGATGGTTAAATGGATAAAGACTTATCAAACTTGTTAAAAACATCAAACATCCATAGATTTATAATCAAAACCTCCAAAATTACATAATCTAAACATTCACAAATTCATATAAAACATCAAACATCCACACATACAATAATAATACAAAAAATTATGTATATAGTATATATAACAAAATATTATATATATTCGTTAAGTTTCGCGGTTAAACGGATGAGTTAAATCATGTAACTTTATCCGTCTATTTATTAAACGATTGTGATTTTCACAACTCCTATCCGTTTATTTATTAACGGTTATAATTTTTACACTCGTAACCCTACCATCAGTTCAATTAGGATGGTTAAACGGGTTTGATCTTACCCATTTACCGCCCTAACATTGGTATATGTATTTATATATAGTTTCAAGTTCGAAGGAAGATCGTGGTAAAAAAGATATTCGCATCAGAAAAAATGGGACTGACGTTAAATAGATGTAATGCGTTTCAAGTGGTAGGATTTGGGTAAAAGTTTGGAAATTCTGTGGAAAGGTATATTTGTTCGGAAAATTGGATGGTCAGGACTCAGGTTGGGCGTGAGTTACGTGGGGGTTTTATTGTGAAACGAAGTGATTACGGCTTCAAGTAACTTTTTTTAAAAATAAAAAAGGTGTTGCGAACCAGATATTGGTATATTTATTTGTATTTGCTTTCGAATTAGGAGGAAGATTTGGATTAAAAAAGTAAAAGAATGTTTGTATCCATATATAATGGATATGGTCATATGGACGTGGATTTGATAAAATAAAATTGCATTTACATACTGCATATTGGTATATCTAAATGTTGAAGCGAATAAAAAACAGCAATATTCATATGCCTGTTGGCGTGTATGAGTTATATAAAAATGAAAATTTCAGTTGTTTCTCGTCGACTTGCAATGTCAACAGGCTTGTTAATATAAAAAAATGCACTTCGAAAACAAACAGATATGAGTGTAGAGTGTAGACTGGATATTTGCATGTTGGAAACAAAAATTAAACGTGCCAATCAACGATATTTCCATGCATGATGAGCCCCTCTAGGCTAAATTTAATAAAATTGAGTTCTCTCGTGTTTTTGAAGGCCTGCTCGTTGTAAAATAAATCTGATTATTGTATTTGATGTACCACATGGATTGTATGCAAAATTCAAACGATTTCATAATTCGTGTATTGAAATACACGATCTTTACGAAAATATCTAACTTTGAGTTAAATTCACTTAAATTTCAACCCGGCAATATGCATTATAATATGGTTCCTTAAACGGCGTTAAGGTTTTTAAAAAAGGAAAATGAAATCATTTTAAAATAAAAGGACACCCCTAACGTGGAATGACAATTTTTTAGGGTGTTGCCAACGATGAGTTATTTTTCAGTAATATTTAATTTGCTGATAAATTGATGATGTGACGATTTAAGCGTTCATTTGTTTCCAATACAAGACAGATTATGTGTCCCGCACGAGGTAGATATATATTATGTATTGGAAATATAATCTGGCATGTATTAATCGTATTTTAAAAAAAATAAAATAAAAAGGTAAATGACAGACATGATCAATTGCGTCACTGAGGCACGACATCCAGTATTCTTTACAAAAATGTTTTTTCGTAAGGGTTCACCGTAACGAGTTGTAGGCTCAGCATTGTAGTCTGGTCGAAAAATAAATATCAGTATTGTGTATAATATTTTAATTATGACATAATAACATATTATGTTGTCACGTGTATTAAAAATACTTTAACATTTTTATTTCAGTTTGAAAACAACGTCATCAACAATATCTTAATTTTAATTTAATACAATCAAAGAAAGATTTCTGAGGTAAATTAACTGCTACTTGTATACACTGTGGTAAAGTATATTCAACTAAGTCAAGTTAAGGACCTGGTCATCTAGGTAGACATGCACTTTCATATAAAGTTAAGAATGCATCATCATAAGTAGATTCATCGATCAATTTAAGACACAACTAGTGAAATTTTAAATTTCAGAAGATATTGTCCAATTAAAAGTAGAGAGATAATTGTTGATTTCATAATTAGAGATGAACTACCAGTTATCATATGTGAATCTAAAGGTCTCAGGAAAGCAATTCTCTACCATAATCCATAATTTAAACAATTTTCTAGAAGAACATTTAAAAATGTCGTAATTGATAAATTCGGTATAAAAAAAGAACACATGATTAATTATTTTTCATCAATTAACAATAATGTAACATTAACTAATGATGTTTGGACCGATCAAAATAATTATCTTTATTGTTACGATACTGCTCGTTATCAAGATGAATTTATGGTGTTTTAAATAAAAAAAATTATTTCTTTTTTAACTATTTTGAATTCACACACTATCAATGTTATATTTGATCATATTAAAGATGTAATGGTAGCTTATCTTGAAAAAAAATTGTGCAATTGCATTTGATAATGCTACTAATAACAGTTCAGCACTAAAAATGCTTTTAAATTATTGTCATCCACTTGAAGATGATTGCTCTTTCATATCAGATGTGTTTGTCATACTTTGAACTTGGTAGTACAAGATGGACTTGAAATAATTAAACATTACTTAGAAGAAGAAAAACTAAGAATGTAATTGCACATGTAAGTTGCAGTAGTACATTTAGATATCAAGAATTTAGAGAATTTTGTGTACATAATCATGTTGAACCTAAGAAGTTTAAATTAGATGTCCCCATAAATAGAATTTTACATATGAAATGTTAAAATGTTGTTATCCTTATAATCTTGCAATTATAACATTTTATAATGAAAAACAAATGAGTATGTGTTAACTCCTGTAGATTGGGATAATTATAAAATTATATTAGATTTTAAAAAAAAATCACCTTCATTACTAGATTAAGTGGACAATATTACCCCACCTCTAACATATTTATCTATGAATTACTTCCAATTACTAGAGTATTTGTGAAATACAGGCCAAATGTTGGTTTTGTTAAATTTTTAAATAAAATGTAAACTAAGTTTAATAAATATTGGAATCATCCTCCATTTAATTATTGTATAGCTTTTATTATGGATCCTAATTTTAAAATTAATGGTTTACAAGTTTTCTTAGAAGAAATTTTTGCAAATATGAATTATGAAAATTTCCAAAAATATGTAGATAATTGTAAGTCTTTGTTAAACAAATATTTTTAAGAATATGAAAGACTACATAATGTAAATCAAATGAGTTCAAATGTTACTAGAAATCATCACAATCACCTGCAAATGAATCCAGATGATGATGACTCCAAATGGAATTGGTTAATTCAAAAAATTAAAATTAGTCGAAAATGAAACACAAATAAATTAACTGGATATTTAAACACTGAAATATACTTAACTATTGCTGAGTTAAAAGTTTTTGATGTTATAGACTGGTGGAGAAAAAACTCAAGTAGGTTTTCACTTGTCTCATTGATGGCACGAGAGTTATTATGTCCTCCAACGTCAATTATGACGTTGAAGTCTACATTTAGCGCAGATAAACATATATTGAGTGACAAAAGGTAAAACATGTCCGACAAATCAATCAAGCTGAGCGTATGCCTAAAGAATTGAATAGACGGTGCAGACATAATGTAAAACATGAATCTTAGGTCATATTTACCCACGACATTTTCATATATGTCAACTTAATCGAATCAGCATTTTCTCTCTTCGCCACATCTGCATGACATTTTTTCTCTGTCTTTCTACTATTCACTTCTAAACCACAACTCACTCATAAATGTCAACCTAGTCACATCAACACTGTCTCACTTTCATCTTATTTATTTCCCCTCTTTTTAATTTTCCACAATTCCAATTAATTATATCACATAATTTATTTATCATAAATTATTATAATTAAATGTGAATATTTACGGATAGTTGAAAATAAATTATTAAATTTATTATTTGTAACTACTATAAAATATGTTGGGATTTGCTCATACTCATTATGCTACTTCGACAGGTCGATCAGGCGCCCCCTGGAAACCAAGCACAATGATTTTTTTGAACTTATGGATTTATTAGTAATTCTGCACTGATTTTGGGATACTAATTCGTTTTTGGACTTGATGTGTTTTAAGTCCATGATTGCAATTAAGATTCTCTAATTGTTGTAAATTGCATCTTGTATGGACGACCATAATAGAGAGATGTACAAGAAAGAAAAAAAGCAGGATGTAACCCACATTGGTTGAACTTGGGTAAAAATTCTGTTTTTGTTTTCATTTTTATTTTCGTGGTTTATTCTCCATCTAATCCGTGGTTTATGTGTTTAGGTCTTGAAATCTAAACAAAATGTAATAATCAACCAAAGAAATTAACAAAATTTAAGAAAATTAATTACAAAAATGTAGTTTCTAATTAAATTTGTCAAACTAATCAACATTATGAAAGTAATTAACAAATACAAATTTTATTAAATTAATAAATTTAATTATCAGAAAATTAATATTCATCAATAATACTAATTCTCCAATAAAAAATAACATAAAAAAATAAAACGAAATTAAAAAAACACCCATGGGTGGAGGCCACATGGCCTCCAACCGGTCACACGACCCAACGACAGACCGCCAGGTCTCACGACATGCCCTGTCTTGCACCCCCCCATTGAGGGGTGCAACAAAATGCCGATATAATGTCATCATTTTGTTGGGGTACCCGTTGAGGGTGATTTTAACGATACCAATAACGACGATGAAGATTGAAGATGAATTAGCTAAAGTATTCTGTTTAAGGAGTATTTTTTCCTAATACCCATTACGGGTTTTTTCGTTACTCCTTAGGTTTAGCTAGCCTCCAGATTTTTTTTCATGTGTAACAAATTATCTTTTTATATTATTTCTCGATTTGAGTCAACAATTATTAATAAATAAATTGGTTAGTTTGGGGAAAAATAAATTGTGTTTGTGTTTGTTAATTCAATTGTGATTGTATACTTACTTCAAATTAAAAAACAACCAAAAAAACAAAATCCGACCCGACGCCCCTGGATCCGACACAACACGACTACTTGCGACGACACAACAGGCTCGTGCCGTGACACGAAACCCTGGTTTAATGGTATATTTTAACGTTAGGTATTTCAACTTTATCGTTAGTTTATTATAGATTATAGATAGGGTTGTCAGCTTCTGCTTGCACTCGATACTCACATAAGACTCGCTCAACCGCTTGGCTCGATTGTTAACAAGTCAAACATGAGTCAAAAAATTCACTCGGGAAAATAAACGAACCGAGCTTAGTGAAACTCTACTCGGTTGGTACGCACTCGCTCGACTCAGTTGCTCGTATATATGCATACAAGCATACATCCTTATTCACGCACGACATGTTATATTATAAATATACATCTTTATACACGAAGAATGGATGAAAACGTGAATATTAATTTTTGCAATATTATTGTAAGATAAAAACGAGATTAATTACATAAAATATCGTCTTATAGTTCTTTCAATATAAGATTAAAACAAATTAGTTTGAAATAAATGAATTGCATTAGACAAAATAAAGTAATTAAAATGTAAAATCCTCAAAACCAATAAAAAATTGAAGAGGCATCCCCAAGACCATATATTAGTCGCACATCGCCAACAATAGGATATGTATTTGTGACTTTCTCCAATATCATTGAGCATTGTTGCCCATTCTTTTGACCCGCGTGATGGCACCAACGTGTTGGTTGATTTCAAAATTTTCTTTTAAACTGTTGGTTAATTTGATGAACGAGCCGAGCAAGTAGTGAGTTGAGCATTATCACAATTTTCGCGCTCGAATCCAACATCAACGTCGAGTGAGCGACAAGCAAACCCAAAAATAAACGAGTCGAGTTTACAATCCTAATTATAGAAGCAAATTTAACATGACAAATTACAAAGTAACAAGAGGAATATCAAGCAAAAATCTGCTTATTCCGAAAAAAATTATATATACTAAATACATGATTACTGATTAAATCATTTAAACTCATCTTCCTCGAGTTGCAACAAGCGTAAAGCAATTATGTTCTTTCAGATTTGAAGTCCCAGAGAAAGAAGCCAAAAGCAACATGAGAGATCTTTCTTTAAGAATTAGTTATGGAGTGGGAAGAAGAGATGGCCAAACCTACATTGGAAGTCCCACACGTTACTTGTCAAACTTCTTTAAAAAAATAATAATTCTTGTTCCATAGGTTTAGATTATTATGAGAGTTAAGCAAATAAATAAAGGCCCTCGTAAATAAATGCTCATAACTCAAATATTCTTCCATTTTGTAGGGAGATATGTTGATCGATTCCCAAGTTATTTATGATTTAGTGATGTGACGATGGCTTATTTAAATAGGGACACTTATTTAAATAGGGATATACACATGGTATTCATAAAAAAATTATTTTGATCCAATCAAAAACCATAAAATGATTCTTCTAATTAAAGGTCAAATTAAGTTGGTAGGTGTGGGGTTGCATTCATTTGTTAATCGGAAGGAGAATTCAAAATCTGATCGAGTCCAAATTCATTATCATTTTTTTCATAAAAAATTATTTGATGCATTAATTATTATGTTGGCTCGTAGTATTGTGTTTAATTTAGGCTGCCTCTTAATTTACTTATTGGTTATTAAGAAGATGTTAGAAGGTGAGAAATATGTCCAAATTGAAAAATGATATAAATATTTAGGAAACTAAAAGCAGACATATTCATTGTAAAAAGGTGAAAATGACATGCATTTTACAGGTGAAAAAATAGTAGTTAAAGTTATAAAGCAACCCTTTGGGAAAAGTATAAATTTGAATATTGCGGTCAAAATATAAAATGAATATAAACTACACTTCAATTCTCTTTTCCTTTTTCCACCAATATCGAATTGTTTGTTCATGACATATCTTAATTGACAAATTTAAACATAAGTAAAATACCTAATTTTTGTAGTTCACAAGAGCCACAAAAACTTTGGCAAAAGATTCTCTACGAGATGATGATTTTAAGCAATGTTCACGTAGGCGACTGCATGTCGGCGACCACCGCCTTTTGCCCAGCAAAGCTGGGCAAAATGGGCGGTCGCCTCGCCTCGCCTAGGCGATAGCCGTTGGAGGCATTCCAACGGCTATCTCTTTTTTGATTTTTTATGATTTTTTTTCAAAAATTACAAATTTGCCACTACCCCCAAATCTTATATAAATCCCTCCAAACATCTTCATTTTTCTCACATCTCTCATTCTCTTCTTCTTCATAATTCTATTCTAATCATCAAGTTTTCGCGATTAAGTCTCCGGTTTGGTGCCTAGTTTTGAAGTTGGAAAGTGAAGTCTCCGATCCGGTTCTTCATTCTTCAACCGCAAAAATCAAGTGCACTCTTTCTAACTTCTTTTTAGAATTAAATTAATTAGTATTTCATTTTCATATTAGTCTAAATTTTTACAATGAGCATATGCCTGGATTCATGGATGTCGTAGAGCGGCTCGTCCCCACTCCTGCAGAACAAGACAAGATTTGCGGTCTACTTGATCGTTACAAGAACTCCCTCAGAATATTCTCGAGGGATATGGTCGTCAGACAAAGGACGGAAAGAAGACCTATAGATTGGTGACAATCTTATGGTGCAGACATGGGAGAGACCGCATTACAGAGGTTGGCCCTAAGGGTGTTGGGATTGACATGCTCGGCATCAAGTTGTGAGCGGAATTGGAGTGTCTTCGAGCAGTTGCACTCAACAAGAAGGAACAGGTTGACTGTGAAGAAGATGAATGACTTGGTGTATGTGAACTACAACCAAAAGTTAAGGCAAATGTTTCAGCAAAGGATGGAGAAGCCCGAATTTTATGACCCCATCAGTGTGGACTACGATCTCTTCGACGAGCATCCATGGTTGATAGAAACTGAAGATCAAGTCTTCGCTGGAGAGGAGCTTACATGAGCCGATGTCGAGGAAGCAGCTTTAGGACATTCTTCTTCACGGAGACGCTTTGCTCGATCCACGTCATCTGACGTGCGGTGTTCCACTGCATCTGACGCGCGCATTATTAGGTGTTGGCATGGATGATGCCATCATTCACATTAGTTTTAGAGATCCAGGTGCATCGAGTTCTCAACCACCGATGGACATCGACAAACAATATGTCCAATCCGATGATGAAGAAACTGAAGAAGATGATGTCTACGTCGACAATCCGAACGAGAACCACTCCGACGACTCTGATGGTGGTGGAGGATATGATATGGTTCCCAGTTGGACATTAGATCAACGTGTCCAATGGAATTAGTTAGTTAGTTTGTAATTCTAATTTCTCTCTTATCTGCTATTGTATGAACTCTGAGTTACCTTTGTAATCGTACTACTAAGCAATAAATTGTATACCTAAGTGTTTAGGTGGGTAGAGGGGGTGCCTAGTGAGGTCTTGGTCGAGAAACTATATGTCTTTTTGAAACCTAAACATGTATGGTATTTTTTGATATAGACGTTCCCTAAACACTGATTTTAAGGGGTCTATAACGATGGGAAGGTGACCTAATTGAACTCCCCAAAAATTAACCCCATGTCATCACACACCATCCTAAAGACACAGTTAAACAAAATCAAAGTGGTGATATATAATACACACGATCATAGAATAAAATACTTTCACACCCAAAAGACCAAAACAACCACGTAATCATATCATATCATAGAATAAATAAAAGCACCAACCTAAAGAACCAAACAAGCTAGAGAAAAGGATAATAATAAGAAGGAAGGAAATAGATGCGCTGAGTCACGTATTGCCTTTTGTGGGTGGAATAATAATGTAAGTGTGATGTGGGATTAGGTAAAATATAATATGAATTTGCATTTACATCCCTTCAAAGTTTCAAACTAATTTGTTGTAAATGGTTAAAGTCTTCTGTATATGTCCATTACCTTGTACTATCTGAGCACTCATGCCAAGTATACAAGTTTCTTGAACACCTTTGGCTAATTCACCCTACATATAATTACGCTTCCTATAGCAAAATCACAAGTTCTTGAACAATGATGATTTTTTTTCTGGTTTGTGTTGAAAGTTCAATTTTAAACTTCCTTTCTTATTTGCAAAATTTAAAAAAATACAATTATGTTAGCGTTACTATCTCAATGATCAAAATACCAAATAATAAGCTTGATAACTCAACGTGAATCCTTGCTATTCTAGGAATTGATTGGTTATGAATTATGATACTAACAATGCTCATATGTTAAAACATTTGTGAGAAGAGTTTCAATTTTATATAATTCTATGAATTCTTGTATTAAAAGTTAACTAATCTTAAAACATTTTGGCCTCTAATACCACAAAGTTTCCCTCTAATGGTTTCCATAACCAAATTCTAAAAAGACAAACCTTTGCTTCCAAGCCCCTTCTCTGAGGAAAACCACAACTTGTAAGAGGAATTGAACACTTATAATTATTAATTAATTACTTTCCATCCACACACTAAGAAAAAAACATTAACAAAAAGCCCAAGCACGTTTTGTACTTGTCTTCTTCACCTCCCTGACATAATCTCATCTTCTCTCTCTCTCTCTCACCCATGCCAAGCAATCCTCAGGACATGTTCCAGAACAAGATTGTGACGTCAGCAAAGTCCTGCAGAAGCTCACTCAAAGCTGTTGAGGCTGACATACACCATGCCAACTCCTTGTGAGTTTCTGTTTGAAATTTCAAACTTTGGTTCTTGTTTTCTGTCTTTGGTTTGTTCTGAAAACTCCAAGAACTGGTCCTTTTGGGGTGAAGGAGACGTGGGTTGGTGAAAGATTTGATCTTTGGGGGGTTTGTTCTGATGGGTCATGATTGGTTTGCTTTTTTTATCTCCAGAATAAAGGGGGGAAATCACACCTTTGGAGACTTCTTGTTGTTTTGATTACTGGTTTTGGTTTGTGTAGTTTGAATGATTTTTATCCTCTTTTGCTGGGTTTTGTTTGTGGTTTTGATGAATAAGGAAATTGTTTTTTCTGGTTTTTGTGATAGGGTTTGAGAACTTGAGATTGATATCATGTTTTCCTACCTGTTTTGTGTATTTGTATTTTTGTTTTATGAATTATTGTGTTTGTTTTCCTTGCAATCCCTTAATTCATGAAACTTCATTGCAATTTGTTGCTTCTCTAACAAAAGGCAATTAGGAGTGGACAACTTTAACAGAAAAGCAACGCTTCTCCTAATGCTTGATTGGTTTGCAGAAAAACTGGAAGAGGAGAACTTAACTTCTAGAATGAATTTTAAGTGATCAGTAATTGCATGATATTTTAAAAATCATACAATTGAAGTTCCCCGACTTAAGGTTGTATTTGGAAGGACCTTTCCTACTTCCACTCTAAACCATAGGGAAGTCAAGTTCTCCTATCGTATAACGTAAAAATAAATATACCCGACTCTCTGTCACTAAGCGTATTGGAATTTTAGGAACTTTACTTCCCACTTGAACACCATTTTCCGCAACCAATTAGACCCAAAGCAACTAAAGAAGTTTGATTCAGTCACCTACTTGTGCTCTGAGTTTTCATGCTTTTGAAACAGACAAGCAAATAATCCTGTGAACTCTATATCTTTCTCACATTTTTTTGTTCTGAATTCCCATGACCCTGCAAGTCGTTAGGCATTACTTATTTGATTTAGTTTTTGAGGGTGCGCCGAAGCAAGACCCTACACGCTACGTTCGGTTATCAACTAGTGATTAGTTCATATTATCTCTTTTCATCATTTTAGTGTTCTTATTCTTCCTTTCGAATTTGGTTATTCAGATGTCTGGATGTGCTCATCTTCAATAAAATAGTAATAGCCCTGATGATGTTTGTAATATACAAATATGGAAAGCAACTCAGATTATTAAGAGATGAACTATAGGCCTGAATTATGTTGTCTTTTCCAGGGCTCTTTCTATTAAACAAGCTTATGGTGGTGCTTGCATTCAAATGAGGTTGTCATACAACTCTCTTGCGCCTATTTTTCTGTTCCTATTGCAATGGATGGAGTTCACTTGCATTTATAATCTTCCGAGCTATTTCGGTCTTCTTGATGTGCTTGTATATAAGGTCAGCAGGTTTTCAATTTTTCGATGTTTGATATCTTTTCTCCATTCAAAACGCAAAGGAATAAACTGTGGCTTTGGTTTTAATCATTGCATCAAAATTGTGCAGGTTTATACCGATGGGAATTCTTCAATATCTACATTTGAAAGAAGGGCTGGTCTTCGAGAATTTTATGGTACTCTTTAAATCTCAGTTTTCTTTTCAGGGATGTTGCCTTTGTGTGCTACTTTTCCAATCGAAATCTTATACTTTTGTGGAACCTTCAGGTGTTATATATCCTTCTCTACAACAGCTCGAAAGCAATTTGATAGAAACCAAACAAGATGCTAAAGGAAAAGGTGAGTTTTCAGAAATTCACAACAAAATAAGCTCCAAAGACTACCTAAAATTCTCTGACAAAGATGTGGAGAGAGAAAACGAATGTGGTATATGTATGGAAGCTTGCACTAAAATGGTGTTGCCGAATTGTAACCACGCAATGTGCATAAACTGCTACCGCGATTGGTAAGCTTATCATATACACACATCCCATATCCAAGACAATTAGATTTCTTACTAATTATGTAGTTGACGTCGAATCCTGAAGGAATTCGAAGTCGCAGTCCTGCCCCTTTTGCAGAGACAGCTTGAAAAGAGTGGCTTCTAGAGATCTATGGCTCCTCACTCCCGATACGGATGTCCTTGACACCATGACTCTAGTGAAGGAGAACCTCAGGAACTTCTACATGTACATTAACAAGCTTCCTCTTGCTATTCCAGACTCGCTTTTCTTCGCTTACTACGAATACTTGGTGTGAATGATCACACTAGAGTTGAGACTGTACAGATTGATGCCGACCATCCGTTCAGATAGAGTCCGGTAACCGAAATAAAGAAGCTGAAAAAAGGGTGCTGAGATCTTCTTCTCCTTGATGTCCAGTTGGGTATTATTTTAGAGTTCCCACAATTTATTTGTATGAGTTAACAGTTCACTTATGTGTAATCAATATAAATATTTATGATTATATACTTTTTAAAAAACTTTACAATATTTATTAAACCTCAAGATACGTCGATATGTGATCTTAGCTATTCCTATTTTATAGAAATTTCAGTTGAGCTAGCACAATTTGTTGTTACGGGTCTCTGAACCTTTACATCTTCAAAACTATGTTCCTTTTGTGATTCTATGAGTTTTTTTTTTGAAATTATGTTATTTGAAAGTTTAATTCTGTAATTGAATGTGTGCAGGGATTCGTAGATGCAAACTCAGATTTTTATTTCAAAGTCCACATCACTTTAAAAATCCAAGTAAAATTCCAAATTAGACTAAAACTTACAAAATCCAAGTGGGCTTGCAGAGTGTGGTGTTCTAAATTTTCTTTTATCTTTGTTGTATGAAGTTAAATTGCTAAATTTTGACATATGGTAGTATTTAATTTTGTTCCTAATAACTTCATTTTCTAATAAAAGGAGGCTTTATTCCGTTATCATCCTATGGAGTAATATATTTAGAAAATGGTTAGGGAAATCAAATTTCTTAAAGAGACTAGTGTCTATGAACCCAAAAACTCACCGAGGTCCATACTATTTTGAGGAGATGAAGGAAAAAAGGATGCATATAAAATAATATGCAAGGGTTTTGGCAACAAATTGGTAATTGAAATTTCTTCATGGAAAAATACATGATAGGAAGATTTTTACGGAAAAATCATGAAAATCATCAATACCTTCCTCCCACGGTCCCACCACCACCAATTCCATAAACATAGACAACTCCCCGACCGGTGACCACGCAACCACTCTCCTCCCACAGTCCCACCCCTTCCAGACGCTGTCCAAACCAATATCTGCATCAACTACCTAAAAAAGAAAGTGCTCTCCTCCACCCTCGAATGATACTCACCACCAAACAAAGCTCCTCGTACCTCAAACCTTATTACCCCCGTGGCTACCCAGAGTGAGCCGTGGGTGACATTATGAGTATCCTATGTTGGAATTGTCGTGGATCGGGTGGTGCCGCGACAATTCGCTATCTCAACCACCAATTCTAGAGAACAAAATCGAAAATGTCCTATCCTTTGTGGCTTCCCACGAGGCTACCAAGCAATTACGGATTTCATCTGAGTTGGACCACCTTCTTCGTACAAGATGATTTTTTTTTTGGAAACATAGATTAAATTTGAGATGGCTCCATGAAGGGGATCAAAACAATCATTTCTTCCACCTTACAACCTCCATTAGGAGAACCAAAAACTGTATCTAATGGATTAGAACCAACCATGGGGATTGATTTTCATCTCCCAAAAAAATTCGAGTCACTTTTCACTCTTATTTCCCAAGAGCTCTTCCATACTTCTCATCCACCCAATTTCCCACCCCATGTCTAGCTCAACCACAAACTTGTAGGAACGTGTGGGTCTACAATACTAATCATTTTTATGCTAATTACCCACTTGTTTGATCGATCAAGTTATGTGCAGCAGAATTTAAAAAACAAGCAAGTAAGGAAGGAATATGCAAACCACAATGGACTCGGGGTTTTTTACAGAGGTTCAGTCACCGCCTACGTCCTCTCTTGCAAGCTCCGCTCGACACTTCGAGCTCCGCTCGCGTCTTCACTATCCACTCCCCGTTTCGGGCCGGGAGAGAACGCATTTTTACAAAACAAGCTCGACAAACAACCTCGTGAGCTTGACTTTCTTCTCTCACAATCCGAGAGGAACACTTCGGGCTTTCACCGAAGTCCTTGCTTCTTTACAAACGAATTTTGAGTGGAACAACACTCTCTAAACTTGAGCACACTTGAGTGAGATAGGATATATGACTAAAGTGTGGAAGGTTTGAGGTTTTGAGTGTGTTGGGTTTCTCTCTAATGTATTGGACAAGTATGTGTGGGAGAGTTGTGTTAAAATGTGTTTTACAACTCTATTTATAAGCATTAGAGATAATATAGCCATTAGGGTTGATTGAGTATAAGTTGGTGTAAGATACACAAAACAGAAACTCGCAGGACCCAATTTTGGATGAGTTCGGTCGACCGGATCGGACTGAACGGTCGACTGTTAGGCAGTTTTGAACTTAGTTCGGTCGACCGGTTAAGGAACGGTCGACCGCCCAACGCTACGACTTAGGTACACTTAAGTGATCGGTCGAACACCGCAAAGGGTTCGGTCGACCGATTCACAACAAGCTCTAAGGGGTTGACAAACAAGCTCAAATTCGTTCGACCAAAACAAGGTACACGGTCGACCGAATTCCAACAGGAAGTTCGGGTTTGTCAAGAGACAGATATTCGGTCGACCGATACATGAAAATGTATTTGGGGTATTTTTGGTTTATACGAATACGACCGTTGGGTATATACGACAAAACTAACGGTCGGAAAATAATTGGGACTCGGTCGACCGAAATGGTCTGGTCGGTCGACCAAACTTAGGCAGTTAAACACATAACAGAATAATTGATCACTCGGTCGACCGAACGGTCTGTTTCGGTCGACCGAATGTGGGCAGACTGTTTGGGTTTAGGTTTAGTGTTTTTCGGTCTAAGTTTGGGTGATCTATTGAAGTCCAAATTATGTGAATTTTCGTGTGTGACTTCTATAGGGAATCTAGTGTGTGTTTGAGTAGTTTTTAGTTCAAGTATGCTCAATTACACAAAGTTCTTAAGACTCAAAGAAATACAAAATACATGTCTTCAAATAAGCTTGATTACATGTCTTGGCTTGTTTTCCTTTCTTCTTTGAGTCTTCATCACCTGTAGAGGTTAGCACAAAACAATATATATGCAATGTAACATGTGTGCTACTCTACATGATCACAATTAAGATTAGGTTGATTAAATCATCAAAACATAGATTAAGGCCAAAAAGCCAACAAAACTACCTGACTCGATCCCCCCACCTCCTCACTATCCCTCCAACCAACTCAGAAATATGGAACAAGCATGGCAAATGACAAAAGTCTGGGCCCCAATGAACTCAACCCACTCTTCTTCAAAATAGTTGGGATATCGTCAGTGAGGATACTTGTGATTGGATTAGAAATGTGTTCATCTTCAAAGAGCTCCCCTTAATCCACAACCGTACCACCATCACTCTCATTCCCAAAGAGAAAAATTCCTGAGAATCCCACCCATATCATCCTATTAGTCTTACCAACGCTCTCTACAAGATTGTCACCAAAATCATCGTCATTAGAATTAAGTCTTTCCTTCATACAATCATTAGCCACTCCCAATCTGCTTTCATCCCAAATCATAGTATGAATGACAACATTGTTGTTCTTTATAAGATATTTCATTCTTTCAAATCTTGTGCCTTCTTTCCTAGGTGGTTTGCCATTAAAATTGACGTCTAAGGCTTTTGACAAGCTAAATCAACCCTTTATTCGATCAATGCTCCAACGCAAACGAGGATTCCATCACCCTAATTATGAGTTGTTTTGACATCTTCCACATACACTTTTAAAATTAATTGAGAAACTAGTTTCTCTCTCTCGAACACGAGGTATTCGACAAGGATGCCCATTGTCACCTTACAATTTCATTTTATATGCATATACTCTTCTCATCCCATTTAGAAAATCTTATTAACAATGGCTAAAATGAATCATAATCACAAGTGACGATCCAAGTCATAGTCACATTCTTTTTGTCGATGATCTGATGCTTTTTTGAGAGGCTTCAATCACCAACATTCAAAGAATCATGCAACCACTCTAAGATTATTGCATGTGGTCTGGGCAACGCATCAACGAGGAGAAATCAAGCATCTACTTCAGCAAAAATGTGGGGGAGGTAAGGCAGACACATCTCCGACAAGTCATCAACATCAAGATGAAGTTTATCTAAGAGTGCTCATGTTCCACGACCGAAGTCTCTCAAAATGTTAGACCATAACCCTTGATTAGTGGACTAATCCCGTGATTAGTGGATGCTTTGCATGAGGAACATTGATGGGTGATGGGTAGGGGTCGGCTCCTGTAGCGAGGAGTGGGTTGTGTTGGGTTTAAAGAAAACTCATCAATCTCTCTCTCTCACTTGCTCACTCATCTCTCACTCTTTCTCCCTTCTTTTCCGGCGACCAGAGAACGTGGTGGCGGCTCCGATGAGTGGTGGCGAGCGTGGAGTCGAGGAGGCGGACGTGAGGCGCGCGTGATCAGAAGTGCGGTCGGCGGGCGACGTTGAGCGAACTCTGGCACGCTCCGTCTTCGTCTTGAGGTATGTTGGCTTTTAGTGTGGTTTTGTTGTTTCCCCACGTTGGTGGGAAGTTGAGGTCGGACGTAGGAGGTTGGAGACCTCGCCGGCGATGAGAAAACGACGTAAAATCCTCGGCAGGCGTGGGATTGCTGTCGACCAACAGTCGCCCGGTTCTACTGTTTTGTCCCACTTTAACCAACACCGGTCGAACGATGTCATGTGGCGGTCGACCGGTTGTTTGTGTGCTGGTGAGTTGGAGGCTTCCTATTGGTTTTCGGTCGACCGCTCCTAGCAGTTGGTTCAACCGGAACTTAAGTGTACCTGATTATATTGCATGTTGTTCGACCGATTTTGATATATTGATCGACTGTTATATGGTGTAGACTATTAGGATGACCCTGGTAGTTTTCGGTCGACCGAGACCCCTGAGTCGGTCGACCGAATAGACTTGTATGATTTTGACCAACTCCGGATTTCGACCTCGTACTCGGTCGACCGGTTTTAGACTGCTGTCCGACCGTTTGGACTTAAGTGATGCGCAGAATAGTTGACCGTTGTAGACTTTCGGTCGACCGAACCTATTGGGGACGGTCGACCGTTTAGGCTTTTTCGGTTGACCGTTTGTGTGGAGAACTGAATTCCTGGTCCTTGTGTTGTGTTAACTCTGTCCACGGAAACCCGTGTCCGCGCTTAGAGCGTGAGCCGGTAGGTGACGACGGGTACGTGCTCGTGCCTGCCGATGTTGTTCCGGCGATGATCCCCGATTAGGCACCTATCTTGGATGTTTGACCGACCGGGCTACGACTCCGTCGAGGTGGTGTAGACCACGTGTTACTTTGCGCGGAAGTGCGGACGCCCCTCACCAATCCCTTTGGCTCGAGTAGTCACGTGTGGGGGGTGCGTCGCGTACTGTCCGTAAGACTGTATGTGCCTACGGTAGGTTTCCGAGGGAGACCTGTTGTTGTTGCTGGACTGATGTCCTTGTTGACCCTTGAGGGTCCTTGTGTTGTTGGACTGAGGTCCCGTTTACCCTTGGAGGGACTTGATGCATTGCAGATGTTGATATGACATGTTACTAGTATGATATGTTCATTTACCGTATTGTTGCATTCATATAGGTGAGCTTGGCATACGAGGTTTCCTAATGGGAAACTCAGACATCGTTGTTTGATTCATGTTTCAGGACCACAGTAGGTTCTGTCGGGTGGTGACAACAGACGTACACATTTTGGGCTAGGATCCTTTGCGGACTCTCCGAGGTCGTCAGGATTGCTTGTACCTGTCATTTGTAGTATTGTTGTAATCATGTCTTTTGACAAAGTTTGTTGTATTATTGGTGTAACGTCCTCAAACACAGCGGAAAATTTCAAATTTAAATCATACAATCAACGAGGACATTACGAAAGAAATACACACACTGGTGCACCAACATATAATATATATATGTGAACGAGTTTACAAAAGAATGTGATTACATCAAAAGATCATATACATAAAATATACACAAGTAATCACCACCACCTCAAAATATAGGGAAGCAGGATCAGGTCTCGAGCGCTCTCTCCGCCGTCGCCACCCACCTAACGTCGCTCTCGGCCTGAAAGCAGACAATGAATGCCTAAGTTTCCAGGAGGAAACCCAGTATGCCAAACCCTAACACATATATGGACAGAATGAAATGTGCAAAGAAACGTAAAACACCACAACTGATACACCCGCTAAGTTCCCGGGACCTCTCTCCCGGCCATAGCCCAACAACACGGGTCTCAAGGGTCCTCTCACCCCAACCCACCAACACACGTGCACACAAGGCACCGCCGGTCCAAAACACGGCCAACCAAACCCCTCATTGCCTCAGTGTTACCGGAGCCACGGTTTTGCATCATTCGCCGGAGCCACGACTTTGCCTCATTCGCTGGAGCCACGGCTTTGCCTCATTCGCCGGAGCCACGGCCACAAAATCACAATCCACCTCCACGTGTCACCACTAATCGCTATAGGGCCGGAATGTCTGTGTCGTCGCCCCAAAAGGGCCGGAGACCCGTTGCCTTCTAGCCAATCAATAGCAACACACACACACACAAACAGTGCAAAACGGTCGAACGAAAACTGGCTTCCGGTCGACTGATCCTCACCCAGAGAACTTGCCCAACCGAAAAACCCGCCAAACGGTCGACCGACAAAGGGGTCCCGGTCGACCGAAAAGCACCAGAAGAAATCCATTTTCGCAAACAACAGTAAAACGGTCGAACAACCGAATCCTATCGGTCGACCGAAAACCACCAGTAGAACTCATCCAAAGTCCACACTTCACGGTCGACCGACACCACACGTCCGGTCGACCGACCATTAAGTTAACTTAAACGTCGGTCAAACGAGTCAAACAGGCGGTCGACCGTTTAGATGGTCAACGCCCCAACCGACATACAACAGTACTTTCGGTCGACCGGCAAAGGGGTCCCGTTCGACCGAAAATACACAGGACGTCTTTCTCTCGCTAAAATTGCACAACTGGTCGACCGCCCAAAGGGCATCGTTCGACCGGTGCGAGGGATTCGCCCAAAATACACTACAACCGGTCGACCGAACCAAAACACCGGTCGACCGTTTATAGTTCAGAAACGGCTGTGCAGGTCCGACGAGCCCGAAACGGCCTACCGTCGACCGCTCTCACTCCCACACTAACAATAGGTGAGCTTGAAAGCAAGTTTGACATACCTTAAGGCTTGAAGAAGCCTTTGAAGAACGACGGCGAGCTTTTCCACGATAAACCCAAACTCCGGCGAACACAACGATCTCTACGACGACTCCGGCGAATCCAACACTCTGATCCTCGCCTCCGCCAACACCGAAGAACCACAGAGGGAGAGAGAGAGACGGGTCTAGAGAGAGTGAGTGAGTGAGAGAGAGATGCAAACGAGAGAGAGAGAGAGAGAGAGAGAAACCAACCTTTATATACTTTTCTCCGACTCGATCTCAGCCGTCCATCTCAATCCATCACTAATCCTCTCCTAAACACAATTAGCACATAAGAAGGGTTAGGATCTAACAATTGGTGCACCGACTGTTGATTTATATGAGTAACATTCCCGTTGATGAGTTTTATCTGATGATCTCTTGATTGTTTTAATTTTTAAATTTCCGTTGTTTCGGGATGTTACACAGAATCTTTGGGATATTGCAAGAAGAAAATGGAAGGGAAGCTCAAAGGTTGGAAAAAAACTTTCTATCCCTAGCCGGACGAGTAACATTAGCATCCTTACACATACACTCGATGACTACTATTGCATTTCCACATATGTCATCCGCAGTCTGGAGAAAATTCAGAGGAACTTTCTCTTGACGCACAAAGAAGACAAAATGAAACTACACACAATTGGATGAGAACATTTTAAAAATCAAAGGATCAAGCGGGATTGAGAATTCGAGATCTTAAGGCCATGAACCAAGGCTTTCTTATTAGGCTGACATGGAGATTATTGGGCGAGGGGGATGGATCATGGGTGGCTCTTCTCAAAGCAAAATATTTTCCAAATTCTGACCTTTTGGCTAGCCCAAAAACCATGCAACACTCGAGGATATGGAAGAGTATCACCTCTATCCTCCCCTTTCTCACTCGAGGTATCGGTTGGAGAATAGGGAATGGGTAAAACATCAACATCTAGAATGACTTATGATTCCCAAATGAGTACATCATGGATTCCAATACACAAGTCCAAACGTCAGAGACAAGGAAAGTCTGCCAAGTGCTCCGGAACAACAAATTCAACCAAAGTATCTCTCCCAAGTCCTAATGTGCATTTAGAAGGGTTTACAAAATGGATTCTCGATGGGAGAAAGTTTCAGCAACCGAATCAAATGGATAGAAGACACTTGTCCTTTCTATGAAAATAGAGAAACAACTGAACATATGTTCTTTCATTGTGTGAGAGCTACAAGTGTTTGGCAACAAGCCGGAATATGCTTTCTTCCCCAGACAACATCACCTTGCCCGACACTACAACCATGAAACGAATGGTTTCGAGACAAATTAATTGATCGGGCTTTCTTTAAGAAAGGTGTCGTCTATGAGGCTCTCAACCAGGCCACCTGTTGGTCGTTCTCAATGATGGACGAATCACTTACAACAAGCCAAAGTAGAAAACCCAACATTTATACACCCGAGCAGTGTAATGGGAGCTTCAAGTCCTAGTTTTGGCTCTGTGGGTATTTGCAGCTTTGATCACTGCAAACCAATAAATTTCTTAGCAAACCAAAGAACTTACTCTAACTAGGGTTGTGCAAGATTCGGGTCGGTCCGAGTTCGGTCCAGATCGAATCCGACCGGTCCGGGTTTCAGTCAGGACCCCAGGGCAAGTTCGGTTTTCGGTCCGAAGTCGGTCCAAAATCCTAATTTCCCCTAAAAAATCCGGTCCGGTCTGGGTTTTGGACCGGACCGGACCGATCGGTCCGGTCCCCGGAGAGCATCCGGGTCCGGACCGATGCACAACCCTAACTCTAATTCTCCGACTACAGTGAAACTTTTAGCCATTATTGCTGGGATTCGAGTAGGCATTCAAATGGGAGTTCACCTCACTATTTGCTCCGATTCAAAAGTAAGTGTGGAGGCCATAAACAAATTAGTTTATACCTCTCGAAGGCACACTAAGGTGACCCATGTGTTAGCTAAGAAAGGCATAGAAGCTGTTCTTTTGAATTCCTGTAATATACATCCCACACGGTGGGAGGCATATGTTTTTCCTTTCGATTAATAATCTAGATGATGCTCTCAGTTAAAAAAACCCAACACCAACGTCAATTTTTGTTGTTTGGATTACTTCTTTACGTCGAGACAAAATTGCAAGATACGCCAACGCCTCCACCACTTCCAACCAAACCGACCCTTAGTAAGGTGTCAGGAGGATCATGGAACCTTAGAACTCCAAGCCCCAAGGGTGAACCAACTGAGCGAAAGCTAATGATCAAATAGTGGGACTCATAAGGTAAGAAATACGTTGGAGTGTAAGTCACACGTGGTCAGGACCTTGGTGTTGCAAAATGGCACCCACTAAGGTTGAGAATCTGAGCCAACAACACAGTAAGTAGAGCCAAAGAAGTCTACAAGACCTAAGTCAATTAAGCAAGTTAACTGACCACTGAGGCATGTAAAGTAAAATAAGCAACCCAACTTCATCAAAAAGGGAAATGGTCAGAGGCAGTGAGGCACAACAAACAACTCACGAGCAAGGCAGACTGCTTGGGACCAGAAGAGTTAGCTCGATAATGCCCATTACAGACATGAACGATGTCAATAATTTATAAAGGGAGTCAGAATTTATAAATATATTCCATTGAAGTCACAAATTCATCTATATGTCACAACCTTTCGTTATAAGACTATAACCGATCAGAATATCAACCACAAGAACAGACGTTGGAAGAAAACAAACAAGACGTGACTCAAACTCAAACGTAAACGGCCAAACTCAAACCCAAATCCAAACTCAAATAGTCGGAAGCAAACCAAAAGCTCCAAAGTCAACCAAACCCAGACCACGTTAACGCACTCCCACTCCTCTGCCAGCACACCACACCGCACCTCCACCTCCACCTTCTTCCCCGTCGGTCGTCGTCCACCTCCGTCCCCAAACCCTAACCCCAATTCCCAACCCTCCCAATGCCTTCAGATCCGACCTCCCCCTCCCCGTCCTAACCCTTCCCTCCCAATCCCCCCCACCATGTCCACCTCTTCCGGCCAAGATCCGCCGGATCCGAATCGCGAAGAAGCAAAGCTCGAAGATGACTCCACCGCCGGCTTCGCGGATCCGGAGTCCCCCAACAGCAAGGGGGACAGCAGCAGCAGCAGCAGCAGCAGCAGCGAGGGCGTCCTGGTCGAGCATCCGGTAAAGATCCGATCTTTCTTCGTTTAGTAGGGTTTCAGGTGCTGCATTTTGATTAACGTCGATGGATCGGAGCAGGAGCACTTGGAGGGGAGCAGCAGGAGAGGCCGAGGGGAGGACGGAGGAAGAGAAGATAACTTTGTTGATGCTCCGGAGGAGCTCGGGTATGCTGAGGGACGAGGTGGGGCCGGTGGGCTCGAGGAGTCCATGGCTATGATCGAGATCGGGGAGAATACGAGAGATAAGCAGCTTATGGATGAGATCAATAGGTTGCGGGAGGAGTCCCGCAAATATAAGGTCGAATTTAACTCGAGTTTGTTTTTGTAGATTTCGGTTGGTTTTCGAAAGGTGTGTAAAGTTTGTGTTTTGATTTAGGAAGAAAGAAACGTGTTCGGGAGGGAAGCGGGTGTGATTCGGTCTCGTCTGAAGGGGTTGATTGATCGCCAATCTCAGTTCAGTGGTACCAGAGATGAGGCGGCGGTGGAGCATTTCCAGCAGGAGGAGAATGAGGTTAGTAGGGACTTAGTGACTACTTTACCACTTCATTTGCTATTAAGCGACTGTTCCAAGCTTGTGTTGGATCTGGGAATCAGATTAGACGAACAGTTACAGTCTGAAGCTATAGTTAGAGAACTTCATGCTATCATCTCTACCAAGGATCAGGAAATTGAGACTCTTAATGTGAAACTGTCTGAGTGTTCGATTTCACATGATGTGGTTGCTTCGTATGTGGATTCGGTCAAGAACGAGCAGTCGGAAAGTTTGAAAGAATCGTCTGAGGCCGTTCTGAATAAGCTTTTAGCTTCACTTGAGTCTGTTGTTCACGATGATGTGATGGAGCCGTCTTCTGTTGATAAAGTTATGTCTATTGAGAAGAGGACTATGGTGTTGATTGAGAAGTATGCCCAGATCCGGGATGAGATTGAGCAGCTGGGACAGTATTTGCCTGCACCAACGGCTGATTCTGCAACAAGGGAGGTAGAGAAATTGAGTGTTCTTCTTGATGCAGCACGAAATGAATTGGTTGAGGACAGAAACAGGGAATTATCCTTTTCTGATAAAATAAATGAACTTGAGAAAGAAAAAACTGAAATGCTTGAAAAGCAAGAGAGCATGAGACGGGATCTAGTAGAGGCAAAATCAGAAGCAAGCAAGAATAAGTTAGAATGTGAGCATATAGAACAAAAGTTTCTTGCTGCCAAAGATAAACTAGGCATTGCAGTTACAAAGGGCAAATCCTTGGTTCAGCACAGGGACTCGCTGAAACAGTCATTAGCTGAGAGTGCACTTATGCTTGAGAGATGCCAACAAGAGTTGCAACAGAAATGTGTTGCTCTTGAAGCTGCTGAAGAGACTATCAGGGATCTGAAGCAAAGCCAGGAGTTGGTATTGTCTCTTCGTGACTCAATTGCTGAGAGAGACAATTCTCTGTTGGAAGTAGAAGAAGCCATTTCTCAATCAGATCTCCCCGAGGAGTTGCAGTCTGCCAGGGCTGTTGATAAAATAAGGTGGCTTGTCAATCAGAAAAATACAATCAGTCTGGAATGCAGCAAATTACATGACATAATGGCTTCTTGTAAACTACCAGACACGTTTTCATCTACCTCATTGGAACATCAAATAAAATGGCTTGGTGAATCGTATGAACTAGCCAAAGAAGACATTGACATGCTTCACGCTCAACTAGTTAATGCCCAGGCAGCTTCTGGATCATTTCAGGCTGAACTTTCGGAGGCACGCAAGGAAATTGAGCATTTGACAGATTTTCTGTTTGTAGAGAAACAAGAAAAAGATACTTTGCAGGTGGTACATGATGATCTTATTCGCAAATATGAAGGAACGATAGATGCATGGTCTAGGTTGTCCTCGGAGAAACACGAGCTAATGAGAGTGTTAGAAGATATATCAGGAATTCCAATGGATGATGGAATTTCCAATGAAGTGGGTGATTTTGCAGAGAAGTGTATTAGAAAAATAAGAGAAAGATTGAATTCTTTACCAGAAGAACCTTCTGCCATTACTGAAAACTTCCAGAGGATGCAGAGCTCACTGTATGTAATAAATCAGGATCTGGTGCTTCATGAAAAGATGCTGGAAGAGGATATGGCTAACAGAGAAGAAATAATTAATCTGTCAGACGAGCTGCGTAAAAAAACAGAAAAAATAATCGATCTTAGAAATGAAAGAGACTCATTGGAGAGGGATCTGGAGCGCGCTGAAGAGAAGTCTTCCCTTGCACGAGAAAAATTGTCCATGGCTGTGAAGAAAGGTAAGGGCTTGGTTCAAGAACGTGAAGGCCTAAAACATTCTCTAGATGAGAAGAACTCTGATATAGACAAGTTAAAACATGAGCTCAAGTCATTAGAATCTGAAGTTTCCGAATTGAAGGAAAAGATTAGTATCTTAACTTCTGATTTGGTTCAAGAACGTGAAGGTTCAAAACATTCTCTGGAAGAGAAAGACTCTGAAATAGAGAAATTAAAGCATGAGCTGAAGTTACAAGAATCTGCAATCATAGAAGTTAAAGAAAAGATTGGTATCTTAACTTCTGACTTCGCTCAAGAGCGTGAAGACTTCAAACATTCTCTACATGACAAAAACTCTGAAATAGAAAAATTAAAGCATGAGCTGGTATCGCAAGAATCTACAGCCATCGAATTTAAAGAAAAGATTGGTGCCTTAACTGCTGATTTAGTTCAAGAGCGTGAAGACTTCAAACATTCTCTAGATGACAAAGACTCTGAAATAGAGAAGTTAATGGATGAGCTGAAATTCCAGGAATCCACAGTAATTGAATGTAAAGAAAAGATTAATGTGTTAACTTCTGGATTGGAACATACACATAAGTTGGAGTCGGATTTTATTTCAATGAAGGATGAAAAAGGTCAACTTGAACGTTTCCTGGTAGAGAGCAATGGTATGTTGCAGAGAGTCATTGAATCTCTTGAGCAAGTACTTCCATTTGAAGCAACTTTTGATGAGCCTGTGGAAAGAGTAAATGCTGTTGCACAGTATCTTCGTGAATGTGAAGCATCTAAGGTTTATGCTGGGGAAGAATTGGAAAAACTAAAGGAAGAAATTGTTTTGCAGACAAACAAATTGACAGATTCTTATGTGACATTAAAATCTCTTGAAGATGCATTATCTGATGCAGAGAAACACATGAATATCAATTTTAATGAAAAAGAGAAGTTACAGCTGGCCATAGCTTCTACTGAACTGGAACTGAAGAAAGTGAAAGAAGAAGCTAATATACAAAGAAGAGAATTAGAAGAAGCTAAAGCTGCTGTAAGTTCACTGGGGGATGATTTATCAAACGCTAAAAACAAAATCTCTCTTTTAGTAGAGGAAAGAGAGGAAACAGAGGCCAAAAGCAAACAAGATATAGATGAATTAAACGCAAAGGTAGCCTTGTGCATGGAGGAGTTGGCAGGAACTAGTGGTAGTCTGGAAAACCAGTCTGTTGAGCTAGTCAGTCAATTTAGGCATCTGCTTTCCCTCACAAAGGATGATGGTTTACTTTCTTCAGTTACCAGAAAGTTCAGCAGAAGTATCAGGGATTTGAAGACTATGGTTCCTTTAATCCAGAGTATCCATGATCAAACTGGTGAGGCAGAGCTAGAAGCTGATCCTAGCAAAGAGGTATGACATCAATTCACTGGTTTCTTCGTAAGACGTGTTCTCTTTTCTTCAATGCAAGAGCTAAACGGTTTTAATTGCTCTGCTTTTTTCCAGATGATGCATTTATAATATTCCAGAATGTCTTATTTATATTTAAATGTTTGAAACCAGTTGTTTTTTCATTAAAATAATAGGGCTGGAGCAATTCTTTTGCTTTTACCTGTCACTACTGTTTTCACTTTGTATGCTACTGTCCTGTATCTTATTCATCTTGAAGAGTTTGATTGATTGAACCAATAAAAAAAATTGAATTGATTGAAGAGACATGCATATATTCTACCAATCAAAGAGAAACTTTTATCTAACTTCTTGACTTTACATCTTGTGTAAGCTGTAGTGTTCCTTACTATTTGAGTTTCCCTCTGGTGATCTTTTGGCAGACTAATGCTGTAGCAAAGCTCCTCCATCTTCAAAATTTTGAAGATTATATTAGTGAGGAAATACGGAATTTAGATGCCGAAGCTGCTGAGCCTCCTGATGGCACTCCATCGTTTGCCATGGTTGCTAAATGTTTTAGTGCTCGAACTAAATGTCTGCGTGAAAGTGCTGAATCTTTTTCTACCTGTTTGGACGACCACATTGTACTGCTTTTGCAAGCTCTTCAGGAAACAAGAGATAAAGTGACTCATGTGTCCGAGCTTAAAGAATCTTACAAATTAAAGTTAACTGAACAGGAAGCGTCGAGCAAGGCTAAAGAAGCTGAATTATCTTCTCTTCAAAATGATCTGAGTACCCTGCATTCGGCATGCTCTGATTCTATTCAAATTTTGCAGATTGGTTTCCATGATATATTGGATATAGATCATAATTTGTCATCCTACAAAGAACACATGGAAGTTGATGATCAGTGGGATGTCAGTAATCATGCCAGACAAGCAGAAAATTTGCTGTTAACTGCTAAAAGAACTAAAAGTAACATTGACAAGTTTTCAGAAGCTAAATTTGTTTGGGCAGGTTCTGTAGAGGAACTAAAAAACAAACTGAAAGAAACTGAGGTAATTGCTGAATCTGCTCTTCAAGATAAAGAAATATGCCACACGCAGATAATCAAGTTAGATGAGGAGATAGAAGCGCTTAAGTCCATCGTAGATGAGTACCAGGAAAAAGAGCAAATATGGAAGGACAAAGAGGAGGAATTTGTGTCATTAAAGCGTCAAGTAGATGAGAAAGATAGAGGTATGTCTTCCAGTCCTATCATGTATTCATTATTCGGTCATTATATGTGAATTTATATTTTATTTGTTTCTTGTTTCAGAAGGAAAGACATTAATTTTAGAAGGTGAGATGGAAACTCTTTTCAGTAAAGTTGACAAGATGGAGATCCCTTTTAAGGATGTGGAAGCTGAGAGTCAAAAGCAATACTTTTCTAGTTCAACTGAGAAGTTGTTTTACATTTTGGATAATTTTGAGGCCTTGCAACATAAATTGAGGTACATATCTACGGAAAATGAAAATCTGCAGTCAGCTCTTTCCCTTCAGACCAATGAAGTCAACCAACTGAAATTGGAAGCTGAATGTTCTGTTACCACAAACCAGGAACTGGAGAACAGAAAGAGTGATATAAATGAGCTAACAATGAGGTTAGAGAGATTGGTGCATAAATTGGGTGAGTCCGATTCACTTGAAGACAAAAAATCTCTTGATGCAAAAGGTTTAGTGTCTCTGTTGGAAAGACTGACAATAGCCTCCATCCAGGATTCTGCAAATTCCAAGTCCAAAGCTAAAGAACTTGGAGCTAAGTTACTTTCAGCACAAAAGTTCATTGATGAATTGTCAGCCAAGGTTAAGTTCCTGGAAGAATCAGCCCAGGCCAGGTCAGCTTCACCGGATACAATGGAAAGAGGCATATTTGAATCATCATCCTCTGTGGTAGGATCAGAGATATCAGAAATTGAAGATGTGGTACTTTTTCAATCTTATCTTGCACAGTTGCACTCGTTTTTTGTAGGCATTTAGATCAACAAAAATCTGACACTATTTCTTAATACACAATAATATACTGGGCGTTGTTTTCTTTCATTTCCATCTGAAAAGGGCATTTGTTTTTGGGTTGAACTGTATGGCTATTACTTGGTCCTTGGAACTTCTCGTGTCAAGCAATCTTTGAATTTCCTGTATGTGGGGGTTGGATGACATGCTAAGCTTGGGTTGCAAGATTGACTTTTGCACTTGGTTAATGATTTATGTTAGTTTTCATATATTATTTTTCATTATGCTTACCTAAGTTGGCCTTTACTCAGAATTTGTTCAATACCTCTGTGATATAAGTGATACATTGACTTCTGATGTTTTACATTTCTAGGGACCACTAGGGAAGAAATCGTTGGCTCCTATGCCACCTGCTGCTCAGTATAGACCAATTCGGAAGGGATCAAATGAACACCTCATTCTCAACATTGATACAGAATCAGATCGATTACTTGACTCCCATGATAATGAAGATAAAGGTTTGATTCTTCTCAGTTTCTCATTAATTATGAGATTACATTTTGTGGTGCTTACTGGTTCAGTAGTATGTTGTCATGTTGGTTTAATTCTTCTCAGTACTTTTTTATACTGTTGCAGGTCATGTCTTCAAATCCCTGAATACATCTGGTCTCATTCCAAAGCAAGGAAAGCTGATCGCAGATAGAGTTGATAACATCTGGTATGTTGCCATGCTTACATATCATCTTGCACCAACATATACAGATATACAGTTGATGTTTGACCCTTTAAGGATGAATTGCGAATGACAATCTTAGTTGCCATTCTATTCTAACTTTTGTGCCATAAACTTTAGAATTTTTATCTTCTTTGACCTGAATATCCTTTAACTAATAATTTTTACCTTGCGCTTTGTGTCTGTGGGTGGGTGAGCATATTAACCACCAAGTAAACCATTTCCAAACTCTTCTTTTTTTCTTTGACCTGAACATCCTTTAACTAATAATTTTTACCTTGCGCTATATGAGTTTGCTTTTTTTTTTAATATTATTTTGCATTTCTCTGGAGGTGTTTTAGTCTTCTCTTGCAATTTACTTACATGTTTGTTTTTACAAAGTTTTTCTTCCATACTGGAGTTGTTCCATACTCCGCCTCACATCAAAAGACGTTTGCTGCGGGTTTTTTCAATCTCGATTGGGACTGTAGTGCCCCTATTTAAGCTGCCAAATCAATCTTCGTTAATGTCCATTTGTTTGTATATATTTAGAAGATGTTGCATTTGTCAAAATGTTTTGAGTAATTTTTGTGCTGTGCAGGGTATCGGGTGGTCGGTTTCTGATGGGTAAGCCTGGAGCAAGAATAGGATTCATAGCCTACTGGATTTTCTTACACATATGGTTGCTAGGCACCATCTTGTAACAATGCCTCCTAGGGGTCACATAGCATATATTATTTTCTAGTAACTGTATCATAGTTCCTTTTTCTTTCTTGTAATTTCATAAATACCAGGGATGTCATTCATTGTTTCTCCCCCACCCTCTATATATGTACTCAACAGTTCTTGAAGCTGGGGTTGTTTATGTTATATACGTCCAAAAGATGAAAAATAAACACAGTAATCAGGAGCAGGATATCTTTTTTCTTTCTTTTGTTTCATGTGAGAACTATAATGTCTTTCTTTGTCCCAATTGCTCCATGCAAATTTTAGTTTACTTCCATCTGAAGTAGATTCTGCTGTAATCAGAACAAGTTGAAGTAAACTCTCATTTGAAATGGTTCTTTGCTAATGGAATATATGTTTTTGTTGGTATTTCTTATCCCTCCCTTTTGATATTCAGTTAAAGGATTAGCCATTCTCTTTTTTTATGAAAACAATGAATTTTATTAATTAAATGATATATGTAATCACATAGCTTACGACGCTATGTGTCCAAGATGGAAATTACTAGTATTACAACTAATGCACCTGACCAAAGGTAAGGATTGGATGTCTATCGGGTTGAAAAGAAGAGATCCATAACACTGCGTTGTTGGTAAGGTCGTCCATCATGAGCTAGTTTCAGCCATTCTCTTGGATTTGATATTGGATGGTAAAGGGAAAAAAATAATCCAATTCATACCCATGTAGCTTGTTCAACTTAGTCTTAATATCCTTGAGATTTGTAAAATGACGTGATTAGTTGTAGACAGCGTCCATTTATGATTTTCAACATGGCTTGGACTTTGGGTTGAAGTACTAGACAACATTTCCCTTGCATCACCAAAAAAGATGAATCAATGAAATACATTGATGTGAGAAACCATAACCATCACCCACTCCAACCTTAGCTACATCTATATCACACCCCAAATCCATGCGTGGTCAAGATTTTTCCTTACAAATAAAACCCAATACTGCAACAAAGTCTCACCAGAAGTTCAGAACTAAAAAAAAACAGAAAAAACTAAACTTTGATCTCTCTCTCTCTCTCTCTGAACAGCAATTATGGTCTCTGTTGCTGTTATACCAAACTCCATACTCCCCACAAAAACAAGACCAAGAACATGTCTTTCTTCTTCTTCTACTCCTTTGCTATTGAGATGTTTTTCCACTTCAACTCCCAAATCCCACAACTTGGGTCAGTCAAATTCACCTCTGAGAACCTCCCACAGAGGTGCAATGGTGGTCTGCTCTTCCACATCATCACCACCTTCTACTCCCACTCCTCTTCCTGCTGCTCTTCTGTTTGACTGTGATGGTGTTCTTGTTGACACTGAGAAGGATGGCCACAGGGTTTCCTTCAATGATACTTTTGCTGAGGTTGTATGCCTTTGCATTTTTCTTTTGCAAAAAAAAATTATTCTTTTATTATTGAGGTGTTGGTGTTGGTTGCAGAAAGATCTGGGAGTCACTTGGGATGTAGATTTGTATGGTGAATTGCTTAAAATTGGAGGTGGAAAGGAAAGGTGATGTTTTTTCTTGGTTTGTGTGTTCTAGAGCTAGGGTTTCGTTTTTTTTTCTTTTTCTGAAATTATTATTGTATTAACGAAAGGAAAGTAAACACATATTCCACTAAAAAGAGAGGTGTAAGGACGGAGATATGAAAATCTAGGTTGTGGTGCTACTGCTAGGATTCGAAACTGCAACCTTTGGTTGAGGCTATGATGGTCTGTGTTATGGTCTATCTTAGTAGTCACACGTTGATTATATGGGAAACTAGTATGGTTTCAACAACTCTCTTTTTTAATAAGTTTTGTTATGTTCATATCGAGTGGGATTAGAGTCGACTTTCACAACTTTTGTCCTAGTTGAGGAAAAAACTGTCTTTAAGTCGACTGCGAGGATTAAGTCGAGTAAGAGTCGTCCAGAGTGAAGGCTGCTGAGGAAGTTAGATCCGAGGTATAATGGATTGTTATGGAATTATTGTTCATATTAACTGCTCACATTGGTTGGTTGTATGTGAGAAATTGGGATGATTTGTTGGCTCTCTCACAACCACAACTAGCTTTCAGAATGAAGTCTCCAAGAATATCAGTCTGAGATCTTTGTTTAGAACAATGTTCAATCAACTAACTATACATGTTAAGTTTGAAGGACAAATATCTTAGCACTAGTTTGAGAATTTGGCGAAGTTTTAGATTTTTTTCATGGGAATTTTTTGTTGGTTGAATGACAGGGTTTCTTCTCAGCCTTTTGTCTTTTTTAACCAACATCTTACTTATTTCAGGTAATAACATGTTGTATTTGGTTCCTACCAATCAATATAAACAGAAAAGGAAATTATCGATGATAGGAGTTCGATACAATAAAAATAACCTCTTTTGTTGTCTCGAATACAAGATTAGAAAGACTAGTAATACCTCGATGAAGTTTTTTTTTACTTTATTGTTCAATTCCTTGAGATGATAGTTGCATTTGTTTTTGTTGAGTTGTTTAGATCTCTGCCAAATTAACTGGGATTGGTTTGTTCAGGATGACAGCTTATTTCAACAAGACGGGATGGCCATCTAAAGCTCCAGGTAGTGAAGAGGAAAGGAAGAGCTTCATAGCTTCTCTTCACAAAAGGAAGACTGAATTGTTTATGGCTCTAATAGAGAAGAGATTGCTTCCTCTTCGACCTGGTGTTTTGAGGTCTCTCCGTTAAATTTGCTCGTTCTTATAAATAAATAAATATCGAATTGGACATCCTTCGTATAATCGTATCTGAGTTTTCATTCTTACATCTTGGGCAAAGAAGGCTATTTGTTTTATCAGAATAAATATTGTTACCTTGGTTTTCATTTCTGAAATCTCACATTAATCTTGTTCTTGATTTTAGCTGGGCTTACTTAACTAAAAAATCTAATAGATTTGGCGAGCTCAAAATTATCATTCTGTTAACTAGGTTAATTGATGAAGCCCTGGGAAAAGGGCTTAAAGTGGCGGTTTGCAGTACTTCAAATGAGAAAGCGGTATGTTCAATTCTTTCGTACTATTATGGATGATAATGCTTTTAATACGTACAATATAGATGGTATTTTTAAAATTGGAGATGAAATATTTTTGCAACCGTATCTTCCTTTTCGACTGTTGACTTTCCCAAGATTAAAAAAATGGATAGTTGATTATGAATTTGAAAGTACTAGCTGTGGCCATTTGGGTTTTCTGAGAATGTCTACAACATTAAGAATTCAAATTGCCAAATATACTGAAAAAGTTCCATACCATCGGCTGCTTCTCAAATGCAAGAATTATGTCCAGATTTTTTTTTGAAGAATGAAAATGTCAGCTTAACTTCCTTTCCTCTCTCTTTTTCCTTTGTTTTTGGTTTTCGGTGTAAATTCACTATCTTATCAGTCAAACATCCAGCTTGCTTTCGATTTTCATTGATATTTTTGTCTATTTTTAGAGATACAAGTAAACAAAAGAGCTGTCAGATATTATTTACCACAGGCTTATCTTTTACATCATAATGCAGCAGCATAATCTTTAACTATTTTATTCACCCTATGTCATTGTAGTAATCCAAACACTGGTGCAGGTATCAGCCATAGTTTCTTTCCTGATGGGACCAGAGCGTGCCGAAAGGATCAAAATATTCGCCGGAGATGTGGTTCCTCGAAAGAAGCCTGATCCTGTAATTCCGATACCTGCTTCTTTTATACACACATCTATATTGATATATGCTCCTTTAATGATTCTATTATCCAAGTTCAACCTACTTTCCGGTGCTGAAGGCAACTCAAAACGAACAAAAGTTTTCTTCATCTCTAAGATTCACGAACTTCAGAATGATGTATTAAGACATCACCGAAGCGTTTGAACGATACAGTCTAATTTGGTCTAACATGAACTATTCTTACAGACCAAAAACTATAATAATGTAATATTTCATTGATTGCAAATCGTCGACTGAATCAAATCATGATTCCTAGTGTAATTTCTGTGTTGAATGTCTTGTTTGATAGTATATAGATGTTAAATGGCGATATTACTCTATTAAACAAGTGCATATTTTTTTAGACAAGTACGTCACTTACTCTTTTGTTAAACAGCAAGTAAGACCTAGGTAGAACTGAAACGAGGCCGGTCTTTATATGTACATCACATGCGTGTTGGCCACATTTAGTAACCATATTTTTCGTATAAGCTGCGATCAAATGATTAAATGAAGGTGTCAGCTTCTAACTTTTCGTGTTTCCGTTTCTTTTTACAGGCAATCTACACGCTAGCAGCCAACACTTTAGAAGTTCAGCCATCAAGGTAAGCACCAACATTTTTAAAGTTTGCTGGTGGAACTTCAGCAGCAACAATAACAATTTGAAACCACTGTTGTGGTAAAATAATCACTTTTGTGATGCCTTGCAGTTGTGTTGTGGTAGAGGACAGTGCCATAGGCCTTGCAGCAGCCAAAGCTGCAGGAATGAAGTGCATAGTGACGAAAAGCGGGTAAACAAAGCTCTAATCGATGAATTGTGTTCACAGTTTATTTTTGTGTTGATATGTCGATGCCCGCCAAAAATTTAAATCTGGATCATTCTGAAATCTGAATTACAAATTTTGTCTGGCATTACAGTTATACAGCAGAAGAGGACTTCTTGAATGCTGATGCAGTTTTTAATTGTATTGGCGACCCTCCAGAAGTTAATTTTGATCTAGAATTTTGTGGTAAGCTTCTCGAAAAGCAGTATGTCAGCTAACAGATGTGGCAATGATTCGGTTTTTATTTCCTGTTGCAGTAAATGTAACATAAATATCATCTGAGATCAATTTCCAAGATACTGTTGTTTTCTTGATTGCTACCAGTGCCTCTCTTTTGGGAAGTTTAAAAGGAAAAAACGAGAAAGATATATAATGCTCGAGCCATGAGCACACATACACATTTCAACAGTATTAAGATACCTAATACATATGGAGAACTAAATTTTGATATTGCACTCAAGGGAGCTTTAAGAGTTGAATTGAATGTCTGGAAGAGTTACTGTAAATGAAAGAACTCTAATCAACTAACAAATCTATATTATTAGTAGTCTCATCAACATTGTAAGTTTACCGAACTACTTGAGTGAAGTTTCAGAACAAACCAGGATCACACCCACATTTTGTAATTGCTACCAAGGGAGTACGCTTTAAATGGAATATTTACTAGAAATCATGATAAATCAATCAGTCCTAAACTTACATCAAGAATCAAGGAGTCTACTAATTGCACTCACACAACAAATACACCCATCAAAGAATAGCAACTGCGGTCCCAAGAAAGGTCTACTCATTGCACCAAATCCGAGCTCTGACTCCCAATCGTCGAGTCACTACCTATAAGAAGGCTCAAATGCAGCCCTCCAGGACTGATTGTCATAGTTTGATTGGGATCCGTCTTCTTCTGCTTTGTCATGCCTAAAGAGAGGCTCCAGCGCAGATTCCGGCAGTCGGCTTTCATTCATGCAGTGTTTCATGGTCACCATCTCCATTGCATGCTTGTTCTTTAACTTCTCCATTTGCTTTCTCAACCTCTCTACCTCCTGGTGAGACCTCACGTACTTCTCCTGCATATCAACAGTACACCATTTATATAGATTTACATTATCTTATAACCAGACTTTGCAGCCATAAACTAAAAGTACTAATGCTATGCAAGCTAACCTCTGCCACTGAAGCAGCTTCTTCAGACTCTCTTAGTTTCACAAGCAGCTCCCCAGCTGCGTGCACAGCTTCAGCTGTATCTCTAAGTTGGATTTTCAGTACCCTGTTCTGTTCCTTCAGTAAAAGCCTCTCTTTTTCCTTCTCGGTTCTAGAAGTAGAAAGCTCTGCATTAAGGGCACGAGCAAATGCAGAACCAGTACCCTTCTTCCCTGCTTTGGCAGCAGCCCTCTTTACGTTATTAATGCCCTCCATGACTCTTTTATGTTGATCAAGCAGGTTGGAATGTTCTTCCTGCAATTCTGCAATATGCTCAACCATCCTAGCATGCCCACGGATTGCTCGGTGCAGTGCATCATCCAGTTCTGCAGAATTTTCTTTTTCTGAGTTGAGCTCAACATCCTTCTTTTCAGCGACCCTTCGATTTGATTCTATTTGTATCCTCAGCTCATCAGTGAGAGAAATCCATTTGCTCTCTGATTCCATCCATCTTTCCCTTTCCTTCTCAAATTCTTCTATCATCTTTTCAGAATCGTTTGTATTTGAGCAAGATGATCGTGATGACTCCAGCGAATTACGCTTGATGGAATCATTGTTTTCAGAAGCACTAGAATACAGCTGCAACTGGCATTTTAATTGTTTTATCTCATCAAGGAGTAAACTCCTCTCATGTATATCAAAAGAGGTGTCATTATTAGACTCCTCGCTGTATGTGTTCTTAACACACTGATTCTGCAATTTCAAGTGCCTTTCCGTTAAAAATTATAGAACGACAATTGAATTTTTAGACGAAGTAAAGATTTTCAGAGAAAATTAACCTTTTCTGCATCCTTTACGGGCATGCATCCCTCAACTACTATCTCCTTGACATTAACATCGTGATTTTGTTCTGTTACTAGCTTCAGTTCAATTTCTTGTTTGTATTGTTCAACCTGTATGTCATAGGTTAACAACATTAACTATCAATAAACAAATAACAGTATCATATTTTAGTGAGACCAGATACCTGATGATTTAGCTGTTCTATTGTTGCTTCCTTCTGAGAGCATATTATTTCAAGTTCTGAAGCTCTCTTCGTAGCTTCTTCCAATTTCTTATTAAGATCCTGACAAAGGAAAGGTTACCAAACCACGAATCTACTTCTGGAACGAAAAAGGAAAAAATCTCAAGAAAAAAGATTTTGCAGCATCATATCACGTTCCATACCATTTGACTCTCTGAGTTGCTAACTGGGTCAATCTGCAAGCTTGAATTCTCCTGATCTGCGTTGCACCTACTAACTGAATTTTGTTTGCACGAAGCACATAAAACAGGAGAATTGGCTTTTAGATAGTCAAAAGAAAATCCAACTGATGAATTTCTTGGAGCTGAAACCTTTTGATGGTAATCCATTATTTGCAAGCCTCTGTGGAGGCTTGCGGCCAAAGATTCACTATCCCTCAACCTGCTAGACTGTAAGGAAGAACGGACATGGTCACTTCTTCTGAATGACACTTGCCCCGAGGCAAGCATGGATGGATTATTTGGAACGCTCTTCATGCTTTTAGTGATGGTAGGAGATGTACACAAGGTTGGTTCTTGGAATACCGGTGATCTTTTAGGTGGTGTAACTAAGAGCTTAGGAGGACTACAAGTAGAACCAGCTGAATCCTTTCTGGGGGAACCAGGAATGACTCGGCGATCTGCAAATTCCTTCTCATCCGCGGCAATGCTATTGCTACACGGACATGAGTCCACATCACTTTGCAGAGTTTCTTGTTTGCCATCTGATGTGTCCTCTGAGATCTCCTTTATTGGAGAGTTAAGAGTCTTTAGTTGTGAACAGAGCTTCTCCATATTGTCTTCATTAGCGTCAATTTCCTCTTCTGGGTCACTTTCAATTTGAGGTAAGAGTAGACTGCGGTTCAAGCTTGCCTTCAGTAAATTTAAACTTCCACGGACATTGTGTCTTTTAAAGTACCCGTCAGAAACAGCACCTGTCCTTTGAGCTCCGTAAGTTCTCTCCTTTACAAGCTCATCCTGAGACAGAAACCAATCGAAACTATGAGGGCATCTAACATTGGTCAGAATCTTTAATTCATAATGGCTAGTGACCTCACCTTTAGTTGACGAATTTGATCGGTGAGATCATTGAGATGATGCTCTGCTATTTCATTTATTACTGGTTTATTTTCAATGCATTTTGCATGCTTTCCAAACCGAAGAGTGCTTAATGTACCAGATTTGCACCTGCAGTATTCATGTGAAAACTACATTTCAGAAGATTTTTTTTAAAAATGACAACTTAATTCAGTCTCTGGTTAGTTACACACCTATAAACTGGAGAAACAGCACAGATGACTGTGGCTTTTGCATTGCCACCTAGAGAGTCTCTCAGGAGATTCGTTAAGCACGAATCCCTGTACAAAATTTTCTTGCTCTCCCCATGTTGAACTTCGACCACGTTTCCAACCAGTTTCCTGTGATTGTACCAAACAGAAGTCACCTTAGAACTGGTGGACACAAGTTTTTCACTAAAGGACAGTAGGACACCAAGTAAGTGGTTATTTCTTGAGCACAATCAAAGTAAGTCTTAACTAAATAACCAACACAACAACCAGGGTTTAATGGAGTTACCCTAGCTTAGAAAGAGACTTCTTAATAAGTTTTTCTTCCTTTTTATAACGACTACTTGCATCATCAGGTATGAGTCTCTCAGATCCAGCAAGATCAACAAGGTTGATTCTGCTAGTCTTTGAATTTTTGACAGATTTTGAAGTCTTACCCTGCAAACACCATGAAAATCATTCCATTATAATTTACGGTAATGAAATCAATGCACATTTGTAAAGGTTATTGTGCGGGCAAGCACACACTCGTCAACTACATCTACTTCCTTACATGTCAACAAAAACTTGCCCACGAGCCAAAAAAAATAAAATACTAGTAACCAAAAATAATGAAACCACGTAAGTGATTGGCACATCATTATTCCTGTAGAAGAATGTCCCCTCTTATTAATTGATACTGCTTACAATAACTCTAATGTCAGAATAAAAATAGTGGGCACTACAGTGGATGAATTCTCCGCCCTTGTAATTTACATTACTGGTCAAAAGAAATATATTATTTGAATTTAAATACCATATGCCATGTTAACTATAAAACCCTATCAGAACTAGACTCACTTAGCATAAATACACGAAAATTTAGTCCTAAAGAATGTTTAACAATATTAACTCCACTTCCAACAAGACATACCTTGCACCAGGATTCGATTATGCATGTCAGGACAACATGCGATCGAGAACTCTTAGAATTCACACTTGTTGCACCAACTCTTCTATTTGAGAGTCCCTGCATAATCACAAGACTGGTTACTTTTTGCAAATGGAACCGTGCAATGTTAACCTGGATAAAAACTCTAAAGAAGAAAGGAAAAGGCATACCTTGACTAGAACTTGAATCACTTCATCAATGTCATTGACATATTCTTCACTTAAGTTCTCCACATACAACCCATTCTTGTTCTCCTCTTTTATCTAGTGAAGTATGAAGTTATTTTTGTCAGTTTATTTTGTCACCGTTAAAAGTCCAAAAATAGCACAGTGAATTTACCTTGAGGTTACGTTGAACTGGATCAAGTAAGTCATTGACTTGTTCATTGTATATCTAAAAACGACAAGAACAAATTATAAAAAAGCATTAATATGTGTATGACAAATGCATGCCTGTAAGTACGTAACTAAGAAGTAATAACTAACCTCAAGAAAAGAACATCGACATTGAATGTTGACTTGTGATCCTTCAGTGTTTTCTTGCAACTAAAACACGAACACAAAAATCATTAGTGCGATTACAAGGCAATTCTCAGAAGAACGTAAATGTTCAGCAGCACTAGCTTATTCAGAAAACCAAAACAGAACATACTTTTTTAATCTCCGAGAAGAGCATATGAAAGATACGAGGAGCAAGTCCCAGGGAACTGCTAGCAGAGTATTCTTCCAGCATGGCGCTAAGCTGACCCCACATTGTGTAACTCTTCCCACTTCCGGTCTGATCGGACACGATACAAAAGTAAATTTATGTTCTACATAACCAGATAAAATAAAACGAAGAAACTGCCAAGGACCAATTCCTACCTCTCCATAGCATATTACTGATGTGTTGAAACCTGCCAATGCATCCTTCACTAGGGGAGCACCAACTATATGGAAAAGATCTTCCTGGACAGATATGGAATAAAATTTTAACATAGGCCCCATTAAATCTACTAAAAGACGATAAAGTTCTTAAAGGAACACCACATCAAACCTGAGTGGAACTAGGACTGAAAACAGAATCAAAGGTGAAAGTTTTCTTTTCAACGGTGAGAGTGTCTGGTGAGATTTTTCGTACTATCCGGTTCACATCGGCCTCGGTATTGTTTACTGGCCTTATTCTCACAGCAACCTGCGGCCAAAAAAAATCCTTCAATTTCAAACTTCTAAACTGCAAAAAATTAGGATTTTGCACCACTAACTACTAAGGGGGGAAAACAAAATTTATTCCTCAAACTTGAATAGAAACTTATCAAACCCATCTTCCTAATCTTTCTATGTAACTTCATTCCATGCCCATATTTACGATTAAAATAAACAGCATAAATACGAACAAAATAGATAAAGAGTGTGAATTCTAGCTTAAAAAATTAATAACCACAAATCCAAAGTCTAGCTTTCCCTAAATATGCCATCACGAGAATAATTAAAAAAACTTTCGGCATCCAACCCAATTGTTCTCAAATACTAAGAAATCAGCAAAGAATACTCACTTTCGGGCTTTTGAATCACGACTGAGAAGCAACAACAATAACAAAATCTACAGAACGGAACAAATGTTCCTCAATACAAAAATCAGTAATCAAATCTGAAAAATTCAGCACTTCAAACCACAAAAAGAAAACCATCGTTCAAAGCAATTCTCCGCGAATCCTCATAAAATCAGCCAAGAACACAACTTTCTTCACTTCCACACTCGAATCACCGCCAAAATCACGAGCAAAATTCCCAAAACAACAAGAAAAACATAATCTTCCACCTTCACAAGCATCAACACTGCTAATTAAAAGCCGTCACTCAAAAAAATCAACCAAAAACAACAGAATCATCACCAATTCCACACACACACACACACACAAAAAAACTCCAAAAACAAACCCCAAATCCACAATCTATACCTTCACGGAATCCGACTCCGCGAGCGCAGTTTCTTTTCCAGAACTCAATTTCTTGACGACACCACCACCGGGACCGTCAACAACAGGGACGTTGGGATCGGGCGGGGGCGCGTTCTCCTGGTTTTCAAGGAACCGCATCTTTCCCGATATCGGACTAGAAACGGATTTGGGGGATCGGATTAGGGTTTGAAGGGGTTTGGAGTTGGATCTGAGAGCGGTCATGGTGGGAGGGAGAAGATAAGAATGGTGGAGAAGGTTTAAAAAGGGGGGAGAGGGAAGGTGTTGTGGTCCTGCGGAGCACGTTAGGAGTTGGGGTGGAATGGGAGGTCGGGAGGGGATTAGGATAGGGTGGAGGAGGTGTTGTGGGGGTGTAGAGGGACAGCGGACCTTGGATTTGAATTGGGAGACGTTGGAGCGTTGGGGGTGTTTGAAAATGGATGGAATGACGGTTTTGCCCCTCGGATTTGGAGACTTCTGATGACTTCAAATAGCACAGCATATTTGAGAATTCATATGCAAGACTCAACCACTGTTTTTTTGATGAAGTAAAGTAACAAAATTTTGAGCTCAGAGCAGAAATAACAGCGCTCGGACTACCCTCGGGTGCCCTGCACTCTCTCTCTGCCACATCAGTTTCTCTCTCTGCCACATCAGCTCACTCAACCCACCCAAAAATCTCTCTTACCCATGCCCGGGCTACCCCCACCCACCCTATACTCTCTTTCCTCCACATCATTTCTTAATTAAACAATTTTAATTTTCACACAACATTTAACAAATTACATTTTATATAATTCTAATTCTAATATCATTACAATTCTATTTTAACTCGAAATATTGTTAATAATTACTGCTAAATCACGAAATTATTATTAAATATTACGGAGCCACATTACATTTAAGATAAACTGAAATAGGAAATATTACACTCAAAGTTAAGAAACAACAATACATATTACATAAACTAAACTTTCAAATACTACATTAGCAACTACGTTAAACGATTTTCAAACCGCTCCTCGTCCGTAGCGTTGCCATATATGCTCGATTAAATCGTTTTTCAGATCCAAATGTTGGTTCCTGTCACGCACTCGATCTTGATTGACAAAAAACTCGTGAATATCTACTATTCGATCAGTGGAATACGATGTTTCCTCAGCTGAAGTTCCAGGACGATCTTCCATAAATTCGCGAATATCTCCAAAATTAGCGTAACAGTCGCGTTCGTCCTCCACTATCATGTTATGCATGATGATACAAGCTGTCATTATTTTGGACAGAACGTCCTTGCTCCAGGCAAGAGCCGGGTTTCTGATGATCGCGAATCTCGCTTGCAACACTCCGAAAGCGCGTTCAACATCTTTACGCGTTGTCTCCTGCACTTCAGCAAACAATCTGTGCTTCGGGGTGTGAGGGTGAAGGATGGATTGGATGAAGGCCGCCCACTGTGGATAAATACCATCAGTAAGATAGTATCCCATATCATATTGAACACAATTTACCTCATAATTTACGGGTGGTGCTCGGCCTTCTAGTATGTCGTCGAAAATCGGAGATTGTTGCAGGACGTTCAAGTCATTGCATGAACCTGGTATTCCGAAGAAGGAGTGCCAGATCCATAAGTCGTACGATGCCACCGCCTCAAGGATCAGAGTTGTTTTCCCAGCACGCCCTTGATGTTGTCCCTTCCAAGCAGCTGGGCAGTTTTTCCACTCCCAGTGCATACAATCGATACTCCCCATCATACCTGGAAACTCACGTTGCTCACCAACATAAAGTAGGCGTGCCAAGTCATTTGCAGTTGACCGACGTAAATACTCAGGCCCGAAGATGCGAATAACACCTTCACAGAATTTGAGGAGAGCATTTCTGGATGTTGCCGCACTCATTCGTAGGTACTCATCGATCTCATCAGCTGCAACGCCATATGCAAGCATTCGCATTGCTGCCGTACTTTTATGTATACCGGAGATGCTCATCCTACCAGTTGCGTCCGATGTTCTTTGGAAGAAGACATCAGATGCTTCGATGACATTGTGGATGCGCAGAAAGACATGCTTTCTCATCCGAAATCTTGTCCTGAAAAGAGTATCAGAATACACAGGGTTGTCAGAGAAATAATCGTCTATAAGGCGTCTATAACCTAGTTCACGATCTCTATCTGGGTTCGTTGTTCTCCTTCGACGCTGCTTAAGACGTGTAGTCCTTTCGTGAACAACTCGTCCGGCCAATTCAATAACGCAGTCCATTATATTTAATGTCTCATTCCAGTTATCATCGTCGGATTGACCGGAGTTTAAACTATTATCCGACATTGATGAGAGAAGAAGTTAACAAGTTAAGAAGTTAAGGAAATGTGAGGAGTCAAGAGATAGGTAGATGTATTTATAGTTGGGAGATTTTGGATGTATCTGTTGCACTGTTCACGCGTGATTGCACAGTTTACTCATTGGAAGCGTGATTAAAGTGCACGCGTGATTGAAAACAGTGCACGCGTGATTAAACAGTGCACGCGTGTTTGCTCAGTGGAAGTTTGATTAAAGAGCACGCGTGATTAAAAACAGTGCATGCGTGTTTGCTCAGTGGAAGCGTAATTAAAGTGCACGCGCGAATTTTTTAGACCATACTATTAAACCACCTCGACATGTCGTTCGGGGGTCTCGCTCACCGGTGAGCGAGCGGCATTCCACCTCGCCGGTGAGGTGGCGGGGGTGGCAAGGGGGCAGCGCCCCCTGGAAATTTTTTAGATTTGGAAATTGTTGGTTCTGGAAATTTCTTAATTTTAATCACTTACAAAAAAATATTACCCCACATTTATAACAAATACCCAATCCATTAATAACAAAACATCCACTAAATAAATAAATAAATAATTTTAAAAAAATCACCCAATGAGAGGGGGACACGTGTCCCCCACCCTTGGGCGCCCCGGGCGTCTACCCGGGACGCCCAACGCCCGGGCACGCGCCCGGGCGGGCGTCCCCGACGGGCACCCGACGGGCGCCCAGCCCGTTAACGGGGGTGCACCCGGGCGCCCAACCAGGGCGCCCGGGCGGGGCACCCCCGTTAAGGGTGCCCTTAGTTGTATTACAAAAGTTAATGTTATCAAATTCAAAAGAATGAAAGAAAGAAAAAATGCTAGATATAAAATTATCTTTTATCTTCTGCCTATTCAGAACATCTTGTTAGCATGGGACCTATTTATGGTAAGAGTCGTACTCTAAGTTAAGCATTATGACTTGTTAGTATTGTAGATGGAAGCTGAGTTTTTTGAGCTTCTGAAACTTTGATTTGGCCATTTTTGCTGCTTGAGTTAGGAATCAAATTCCTAAAAGCAAAGCATGCCTGAGGAATATCTAGAAACAGATTGCCGGTTCGCAAGATTTTAAAGAATCTTACAGTCCAAACATGATTCAAAATGGAACCTAAGCGAGACTGGTTGTTGTTTGCGCGATCCCTATTTATTCTCAAATAGCACAGCATATTGCCGATACTACGTGTCAACCTCTGCTATTGTTGTCTGTTAGTCAAAACGTTGTAAGCAAAATTTAGGATAATATGAGAATAAAATAATGAACAAGACAAACGAAAATTTGACAAGCGAAGTAGTCATAACATACGGCGGGTTTGTTCCGACGGAAACAGAATTTGGATTCTGGTTGACTCCGGAAAGGGGGTTGTTTGTGCACAGAGGGATGGATTCCGTCAGATTACGTGGTGTGTATAAAAAAATTGAGTTTTCCGTCACTTTGAGGTCAGAAAGCCACGGAAACCGAATTTTTTCGGTCGAGCGTCAACCATTCGGTTCACCAAAATCCACGTAAACGGACGACCGAACATATTTTGGTCCACTGAATTCGTAACTGAAATTACCCGTTCGGACAACCATTTACGTTCACTCTGAGAAGTCTCATTTCGGTCGACCGAAATTAGTTCGGTCGTTCGTTTTCCTTATCCAAACTTTTGGAAATTTTACATCGTGTTTGATTTTCAAGAGACGTTGCCCCATTGCAACCTCTGCCACCTCACCTCATCGGGGAGCGAGACCCCCGACCGACCCGTCGCAGTGAGCACAAGAAGTATAAGCAAACAAAATTTCTCATTCCCCAAATCATTTTCTGACACATACACAAACAACAAAAAGTAATCAAAAGAAAATTATTTTCCACTGAATTCTGTTTTACTTTGCTTTCCATTTGACTCCGAAAATCACTTTCTTGTTTTCCCAACTTTCTACCACTGTATAAGCTTATAAATGGAGTGGCTAAGAAGTCATTTCATCACATTTCTCATCTCTCTCTTATCTATGATTTGATATCGTCATTTACACTTCAAGAGAGGTATTCTGCTCATTGACTAATCATCGAATTCTTTCTGCTCAAAGCATTCAAGCTATAGCAAACACGACTGATAGTCAATGAAGGTATGAGGGGCACCAAATGTCGAAATTTAATTCTTTTGATTACTTTCCTTATGGTATAGTTGACAGTTACGCCCGGGCAATACATAAGTAAAATTATCATAAGAAAAATAAAAAACCAACACATTGGCAGAAAAGAGGACATAAATAAAGCTTCACGCCATAGCCATGTTTATCCATCGATAAACTAGGCATTTACCCGGCAAATTATACAAAGTTCCCACACATACTGACCCAACCGAACTGCTAATGTATGGTTGTGAGACAAAACTATCATTTAGCCAAAACCCAAACAAATGGGGTCAATGCATGGTATTGTAAATGATTCATGCTTGGGGCTCACAGCACAAAGGGGAAATATCAAACAAAGACAGTTCTGCTTTTGAGACATGATTCATGGAAATTTAGATTCAACAAATGAAGGGAGACACAAACAGATAAGCCTATTTACTATTGTACTTCACTTTTACAAGGATCAAAACCACTACATAGCCGAGCATCCAAAAGAAATATCAGAAAGAAAGAAAAATAGTGCCTAAAACTGGTTTATGGTCTTTTGCTTTTGGGGAACAAACCGGTTTCAAGTCAGATTCTGTGAATAATGATGTCGTAATAATAAACTTGCATCAGCACGAGCATGGCAATGAAACGCTTGACAAGTTACTCCTAGATGATCTACATTAAGAGGCCTAGTTTTCACTGAATTTGATCTTCTTTGGTGCCGGGAGAGCTTCACCAACCTGCACAAAATATATAATAATCAAATGATGTAATCATTGGTGAAATACAGGAATACAGGATACCAACTCAAGATTTCCCATGTAAACCCAGGTACACCTGGCAAAGATATATACCATAAGGGCATATTCACAGGTTTGAAATGCTTGGTTTCAGAAATGCAATCTGTAGAACCGTAGCTTCCTCGGGACTAAAAAAATTTGAACTAAAATATAGGATTTTGACAAAACTAATTCTGTTGGAGCAATTAAACCTGTATGAGGTGAGGATATGTTGGAGAGTAGAGCATAGAAGTGGTAAAAATGAGAAATAGACAATTCAACTTGTATGAGGATGTCTGCTTCTATCACAAACAGTATGGTATTTGCATCTTGTGATATGTGAAAGGGCTTCATTTGGTGCAAAACAAATTGGAACTTTCTAAATTTTGAAACAAAACCAAGCAACAACAAAGTTTTACCATGACCATACACTATACAGTATACACAGGTTTATCTTTCCATAAATATATATAAGATTAAAAAAATACCATGCTAGCAGAAAATGAACTCTGCATATAGATAAGGCATCCTTTAAGTAAATAAGACAAAAGGATGATGAAGTAATGACTAATTTCGCTAGCATGCCATCATAGCTCATGTGCTTTTGCTAATTAGCACTCTTGCCTCTCGGTTTTGAGAAAACAGTGACATGATCAATCCACATGAATCTAGTTTTCAAAATGATTTAACTAAAAAAGAGGTACCGAAATCGTTATTGGAATATATAAGTTATCCCTTTACCAAGACATCTTGTTAGGTAATTAAGCTTAAAATTACCATCAACTTTCTTTTGCATTGAGAAAATGAACCAGAAATAGATGTTTGATACTTACAAAATCTGGACATTCATAGTCAATACCCATAGCTTTCATCTTCTGCATGCGTTTTTTGTCCCGTGAAAGAATACGCTCAATAGCTCTAGTATGTTCTTCAATGGTCTTTTCCTGGATTATAAATCATAACTGGAGCATAAGTATGATGCTTCGAGTAGAAAGCACTAGACAGTAAAATAAGTTTCCTTGAAACATGGATTTCATAGTGTCAGCAACAACCTTGTTGTGGCGTTTCCTTTCTATTTCAACCCAATTCTTTACTACAAATCTGTGTTTTGATCCCTTCCACCTGCAATAAAAACAATGGCCGTTTGATTTAGTGTTGGCTTAAAACCTTAAAGCACCATGAAAGTCATTATGGACGTTAAGAGTTCCCTATTTGCGTATGTACAAAGCGATAAAAATATTAAACGGAGTGAAGTCCCAATTTCATACAGTTTCGGATGCACACGTTCTGGTGGAACAAGATGGACTTGTAGCAGATGCTCCATTAGTTTGTAGTTATTAATCTCGTTTGCAACAATCTTGGCAACCTGAGAATTATTAATAATACGCAGCAGAATAGCACATTAGCTTGAACACAAAATGACTTCAAGATTCTCCAGTTGTAGAAAGAGATAGGCATACCTCAGGGTTTTCAAACTCAAGGAATCCATAATGCTTTGACTTTCCTGTCTGACCACCAACAAACGGAGAAAACCACACATTAGCAGATACACCAAGTAGCTACTTCATTTGAATAACATCTGTGACAGTTTGACATATTGAATTTAGGAAAGGAACATACCTTTTTCCCACAAATTTAAGACATCTAGCAATTAAGTTGAGAAATTATACATCCAATACATGCCACCCATATTTTTTTCATCAGTCGTGCCACTCATCGAAATTGGTTTCAAGAAACAAAAAACAATTCAGTGAAACTTAAGTACTAAACGAGTACACATTCCACCAAGCAACACCTAACCACACAAATGTGCAACATAACTCAATAATCTGTTTACAGTTAAACTACATAAATAAATTAACATATTTCAACAAGAGTTTAACCATGTTTATTGAAACCAAACAGAGTAAAACAACGGTATTGTAATCTTAAGGTCGATCTTCGTAAAAGAAAAGGCTTATTTTTCTCTATTAGAAGGCGCAGGTAAGCAAAGTGATAAGCTGAAGTATACCCACCAACCAATACAATCCCAATCAAAACTTAAATCACAAAATGATTGATTCTAACACAAAATCTCAACTGAACTAGTCAACAATAAACCAAAGACCACCATCAAGCTCGCACATTCCATACTATAATGGAAAAAAACACACGATCGAAACAGGTAAAAAACCCACCTTTCTGCTCCTTGCGATCCTCAACCTCTTAACCACACCAAACTGTGAGAAGAAGCCTGCGAAAACCACCCAAAACCAATCAATAAACCCCCGAACCCCACCTCCAACCCCCAAAAACCCTAAAAATCCCACCTTTCATCTGATCCTCATAGAACCCATGCGGAATATGCCCAATATACACCACAGTAGCCTTTCCACCCGACACCTCCTCTCCTTTCACGATCGCCTTCCCCGGGCCGCCCTCCAGAGGCTGGAAAACCTTAGAAATCAGGATAAATCGAGGGAATTTTGGGGATTAGGGTTTGGGATGGGGTTTTACCAGGAAATCGGAGGATTGGTTGGAGGGACGGGGAGTGGACGGTTTGGATGAAGAGGAGCTATGCTTCTTCAAGCGCTTGGAAATTCTTGCCTTCTTCGCCTTCAAGCCCATGGTTGGGGTTTCGGGTTTGGGATTTTAGGGTTTTGGGGCGGCGAGGGTAGAGGGCGGGTTTTGGGTTAGGGTTGGGGTATAAGTAAAGTAATTTCTAGTTAAATTAAATTTGTAAAATAAAAAAATTCGACATAATATATTTTAAAGAAATGAAGTTAAAAGAAAAGAAAACTAGATTTTCTATGGTTTGAAACTTTGAATAAGGAAAGGGAACTACTAAACGTCGCCCCAAAACTACTTAAATCGCCCCTTGAAATTACCAAATTGCCCTTAACAATATATTTAATACCCATATCGTCCCGTGTCTATAAATAAGGCATATGGTCTTGTATATTCATAATTTATCAGTAAAAACACCACGAAAATGTCTGACGAGGGTGATGCATCGGGTGAGGTAAGCCTGGCGCGGGGCAAATTTTGGGCCGAGCGTCTGCATTAGACGCCTCCCCCATGGTGAGGGCGTCTGCGTAGGACGCCCTCCCCATGGACTAGGCGTCTAACGCAGACGCCTCCCCCATGGGATAGGCGTCTTATGTAGACGTCCTCCCCATGGGTAAGGCGTCTGTAGTAGACGCCCTTCCCTTCGGTCAGGCGTCCTACGCAGACGCCTTACCGTTGGGGAAGGCGTTTAACACAGACGCCCCATCCATGGGGCAGGCGTGTAACACAGACGCCTATTTTTTTTTTTTTTTGATTTTGATTTTGTTTTTTTAATTTCGACATTATTTTTGAATTTTTTTAATTTCGAATTTATTTTTTTATTTTTTTTATTTTTGATTTTATTTTTGTAGGTTCCAGATTTCGGTGGTGATGGAGTGGATTACAGTGAGTTATTTCAAACTACACAAATCTTTGCAACAATCGATGAAGCATGTAAATGGGCCAAACAAGTAGCTATCGGAGCTGGGTTTTTTTTGGTCGTGTCATCGTACAAAACAAGATCAGATAGTCGGATGGATTGTTATTTGAGATGCGACCGGCGAAATCAAATGGAGTCTCGGGATATGGATACTGCACTTCGAAGAAACACCAAAAGAAAGGGTTGCGGTTGCCGTTTCTTAATAAAAGTGGTGGAGCGACGAGATCGTGATGGATGGGTTTTGGTTTTTAATAGTGCTCACGGACATCACAACCACAGACTGGCAGTTTATCCAGAGGGTCATCGTCAAATTAGTGGTCTAAGTTCTGGGGCGAAGAAGATTGTTCGTGATATGACAGAGGCGCAAGCAAAACCACGGAACATCTTGAAGGCAGTAAAAGAAAAATTCCCGGAGGACAATCCAAATCAAAGGCATATTTATAATTTCAGAGATTACATGAGGAGGACAAAATCTGAAGATCGGAATCCCGTCCAGCAGTTTCTCTACCAAGCAGTGCAGTGTGAGTACTTACATTGGATTATGGCGGATCCAGAAACTGATGTCGTCACTCACGCTTTTTTGGCACATCCGACGTCAGTCCAGTTGTTGCGGACATATCCTTTCGTTATCTGCATGGATTCGACTTACAAGACGAACAAGTATAAGATGCCTTTGTTCGAAATGATTGGGGTCACACCAGCAAACATGAATTTCCTTATTGGATATGCGATTTTGATGGATGAATCTTACTCCAGTTATTTGTGGGTGATGGAGAAGTTGAGAGATCTGTTATTGGGGACTGTCAGCCCGACTGCAATAATAACAGACCGGGAGTTAGGCCTTATGCGACCAGTGAGAGAGGTTTTTCCAGACTCTGCTCATTTACTCTGCACATGGCACATCAACAAAGACGTATTGAATTACGCGTACCACGTATTCGGCAAGAATAAGGAGATGGCAGAGACTTTGAGGCGTGGAAGATGGAGGAAGATCATGCTTTCTACTTCAGAAGCCGAGTATGATAGAGCTGTGTATGCTCTGAAAGATTTGTATAGATCGTGGCCGGCTATCACGGAGTATCTGGACACCACGTGGTTAGTGCATAAAGAAAAGTTTGTGCTGAATTGGACGAACAAAGTCCTTCATTTTGGGAACACCACGAATTGTAGGGTCGAAAGTGCTCATTCGGCTCTAAAAGAGTGGATTTCTACATCGACTGCAGCTCTGGACACTCTTTTCGAGCGCGTCAACGCGGCTACTGAAATGCAGCTGACGAATATTCGAAACTTTCTTGAAGACTCGAGACGGCGAAATTTGACTAATTTCGGACATTCTCTATATCGTCACATAAATGGTAGAGTTTCGCATCACTGTTTGCAGTTGCTGAGTCAGGAGGTGAAGAGAATGCAACAGTTAGATGATGAAGTTGAATATCGTTGCGAGTGCGCTTTTCTGACTTCTCATGGGATACCTTGCGCATGTACCATCCGTGGATGTCTTGAATCAGAAAACGGAATTTACTTAGAGCAGATTCATTCGTTCTGGAGGACACTTGTCATTGGGGAAGGAGCCGGGAACGCAGAGTTTGTGTCTCAGGCAGCTCAAGACGCCGAACATTTTCACAGTCTGGTTGATGAGATTGCAGGAAGTGACCCTACCGTAATTCGATCTGCCTCTCGGGTTTTATTCGAGCAGCTACACCCCGAACATTCGAATTTGAAAGAGCCTGCAGTAAAAACAAAGCTACGAGGTCGACCAAGGGGAAAGTCGACACGACGGGACCCTAGTGCGTTTGAGTATGCAGAGCGAGGTAGTGGTCGATCTTCAGGTAGTGGGAGTAGAGGTCGTGGTCGTTCTTCCGGTAGTGGAAGCAAAGGTCGTGGTCGATCTTCTGGTTCTTCGTCAGTGAGAGGAGGATCAGGTATACCATCCTTACATTTATTATTATTATTATTTTGTTATTTATTTCAGTAAATATGTATCTTTTGTTATTATATCTAACTGTATTTTTTGTTCATATTGTAGTGACTGGGCGGGCTGACGTAGACGACTTCCCATATGGAGATAGAATTCCAGGAATCATTATGCCATTCCTACACCAGTGGAATGATGTACGTGCTGATGGAAACTGTGGATTTCGATGTGTCGCCGATGTTTTCCACGGTGGTGAAGACAATTGGCAACTCGCCCGTCGTTCGATTTCAAATGAGATAGCTGCGAACCCATCTTTTTATGAGCACGTATACTACGACGGTGTGGCGGAGGCTCGTCACCGGATTAATTGGGGCGGGGGACCTTGTGGCGAGAATCACTATATGGAGACGTGGACGGACTTGTTTCCCATTGCAAATTTTTACAAGTGTGCAGTTATGTTCTTCTCTCTCGGAAATGATGGTTCGTTGTACCCATGTCTTACAGTTCTACCTTGGGAGAGTCCGCCTACCGTGACGAGACCGTGCAGAGAGTTGATTATTGCTCATTTAGGGAGTTACGCTCATTACATTCGTTTGGAATTGAATGAGGGATTCCCCGTACCTCCTATAGCGACTCTGTGGTATCAAATACGAGATGAGAGTGTTATTGGATGGGAGCTGGAGTACCAACATAGGATAGCATATTGGCAACAATTATGTAATATGTTTTGATATGTTTGTATAATTATGTAATATGTTTTGATATGTTTGTACATTATATAGTGTTGCTTTATTATGTAATATGTTTTGATATGTTTGCTTTATTTGCATTATATATAATAGTACGAAAGGTTATCAAACACAAATACAAATAATAAGGGTACAACAGATAAGCAAAACACAAATACAAACAATAAGCGTACGACATGTTCGCAAACACAAACACAAATAATAAATAATAAGCGTACAACAGATAAACAAATATAAATGCAAATACTAAGCGTACCACAGATAAGCAAACACAAATACTAAGCGTACAACAGATAAACAAATATAAATACAAATACTAAGAGTACGGTACAACAGATCAGCCTACTCATCATCCGAATCATGGTCGGAGATGCCTAACTGAGTATGCCATGACTGTATGATCTGATCCACATCTCCGCATGCAGCTCTGGCATCGTCTGGCAGCTCATCCCTCATCTGCAAGATTGGGTCTACAGCCCGTATCATCTTACCCATCCACTGCACATAACATTAACATTAGCGTACATTAACAAATTATACGGTACAAATAAATTTAGATAAAATGAAAAAATTACCAGATCGCCACACGTCCTATCTGGTGGTCGATCTGCTCTCCGGGAGGCACCACGGACGATGATAGGATGTGAGTAAGTACCGAACCAATCAAGATAACGTGCATCACACTCGGAGGGGTCGCGACTACGTCTGAAGTCGCCAAGGAACAATCGGCATGATCTCGGAAATGTCCGCCAAGTCGATTCCGCTGTAGAAGCGGGGAACCTGACGTCGTACGTCGCTGCTGTCGCAGACCGCACCGCATGCTCTGGTGTCGGGATGTCAACCGGGATCACCTGAACATATCCTAACTGACGCAAGACCCGATCGGGCATATAAGGCTCTATGATATCCCGATAACGAATAAGACCCATCAATAAAGTCCTCGGGACATCCGCTGCTGGGTCAGGACCATAGGGTAACCACTCCACCTAAAGTTTAACACATTAATAATAATACATCTTAAAATTAAATAAATGGTGTAAAGTTTGATACCTCTGATGCAGTCATCTGATCTAGCCGTGCGCGGATGGAACGCAATCGTCCATCGCTCTTGTCCTCGCTCCGGACAACCCACATACCCGAACGTGGATGACCCTCGTCGATAATCTTCCGCTCACGATGCAGGCGGAATGCAGGAAAGTACTCGTATATCCACGCCTGCAGCAGCGTAAGACAACCTGCAATCCCAGAACAATCCGCACGGCTAGCTATCCCAAGCTGCCGGTACAGGTATGCCAACGTCGCTGACCCCCACGAGTACTCACGAACGGTCTCCGGGTCCCTAGCCTCCAGTAGATCGCGTGGTCTGATCCGACAACCACTCTTGTCGACAAACAAGACGGCTCCGAGCATCAAGAATAGGTACGCCGTCAACTGTGTATCATCGGCCCGCGGAGGTCGTGCCCGTCTGCATAGGTCCTCAAGGGAGTCGATGCCGACACCACCACCACTCCATAAAGCTGTATCTCTCGCCAGACCATCAGGTGTGACACCAAGCAACTCTGCCACATAACACCTCAGCTCAGACGTCGACCCCTGAGCACTAACCAGACGACCATCCACAGGAAGTCGCAGGATCTGGAAAACATCGTGAAGCATGATCGTCATCTCTCCGAAAGGCATGTGGAAAGTGTTGGTGTCAGGCTGCCACCGCTCCACAAACGCCGAAATCAAAGGCATGTCGAGATAAGGGAACATGCTGTACGGTAAGTGCCCCAAATGCGTGGCACTAATCTCCTCTCTGATATCAGCTCTCAGTGTAGACCGCCAACCCTGTAGTGCTGTACAGGCTCTGTGCCGATTCTGGCACTTCAGAACCTTCCGATCCTCTCCGTCCCAGATCCGTCTAGCAATGTGACCCCAGAAACTAGGAATGACGCTCCCATCTAAAGGACCACCAGGCGTCATACTGCTCACGATCCAAGAATCGTCCTGGACCCTCTTCTTCTTCTGAGCGCGGGGATCAACAGTGCACGAGCTCGAATCCCCGGCCGTAAACCTCCCACCCCTACCCTTCCGCACCATCCATCCGGCGGAAGTAGAAGTACCCGCTCGACCACGTCCTCCGCTATAATCCCCCTGCCTCTCCACCTCCGGCCGCACATCATACGGGCCATCATCGTCGCTCTCGTCGTCGAAACTATCCACATGCTCATCATCGAAGGAATCATCCTCCTCCTCACGACGACGTAATGCCTCCCTCTCCCTCCTGACCGAAGCAGATATCCCCCGTCTACGTGGATGACGCGGTGCTGAATCATCCTCTAAAGAACGGAAGGCGTGTAATGGTATCGACTTGCCTCTCCCTCCACTGTGACCCGATGACTATTTATTGAAATTTTAAATACAAATTTGTTAAATTTGTTAAACTAAATTATCATATTTATCAAAATTGTTAAACTAAATCAAAATTTGTTAAACTTAATTATCAAAATTGTTAAACTAAATCAAAATTTGTTAAACTAAATTAAAACAATTGTTAAACTAAATCAAAATTTGTTAAAACTAAATATCACAAATGTTAAACTTAAAAAGAATTTGTTAAATTAATTTTTTTGATTTATCACTATTTATTAAAGTAATTATGATATTTATTAATTAAAAAAACAAAAAAGGCGGAGGCGTCTGCGAGAGACGCCTCCCGCAAGGTGGAGGCGTCTGTCGGAGACGCCTCCTCCTACGGGGAGACGTCTGCGGAAGACGTCTCCCCCATCGGGGAGACGTCTTCCGCAGACGTCTCCCGCTTCGGGTCGGCGTCCGAGGGAGACGCCCCCCGCATGGGTCGGGCGTCCTCGGAAGCCGCTCCCCCCATAGGGGGAGCGGCTTCCTCGGACGCCCGCCCCATGCGGGGGGCGTCTCCCTCGGACGCCGACGACTTTTTTTTTTTTTTTTTTTTTTTTAAAAACAAATAAATAACGTAATGTTACCTCATACGGGTACACCGGGGGAACTGCTGGCTGCTTCCCTGGCCTCCGAGACATTCGTAATCTTGTGTAGTAGGTATAGGAAGAGAAAGTTTTGAAAAAAGAGTGAAATTGTGAGATATATAAGCAAAAATAGGAGGAAGGGCAATTTGGTAATTTCAAGGGGCGATTTAAGTAATTTTGGGGCGATGTTTAGCAGTTCAGTAAGGAAAAGAGAAAAAAAAGAAGGAAAATGGAGGAGTAGAGAAAAACTAACCTATTTTGTAGAGAAACGAGGGGGAAAATTATTCTTTTTTCTCAAACTACCCTCAAATTTAATAAAATGGTTAAATAAACATGAATATTTTATTTTAGTAATACGATGCAACACTTTTTTTCTTTTATCTCCGACATTATTTTCAAACAATGAAAAAGACATACAATCTCACTCTTTGTCCTTTTCTCTTCTTTTCTTTTCACTTTGTTAGTATTATCTAAACACACTTAATTATGAGAAGGTGGAATTTTTTAATTGCAAGACAATACTTAATGACAAAAAATGTGTAGGAAAAATGCGAAGATTATGTAGGTTATAAGATCCATAAGTCAGGGTGCAAATTGATTATATACATGAAAATTTTAGAGATTTCCAAAATATTATTTGTATTTGAAATGCAGATACGTATTATTTCTATTTGAAATGCAGATACGTATTAGAAATGAACCATCGTCGAATAATTTCTATACGATTTCAATGTTACGCTAACCTATGTGAGCTATCATGTTTGAAGATGAGTTTGGTACTTTTACAGAAGTAGTTGGCTCTAATATTTAATATCATTAACTTTAATTTGAACAACAATTTAATGGTCTTTCAGTCTTTCTAATAACTTTCGGAAATCATAAAATGCATCTGCTACAAAAAAAAAATCTAAAACATTTGATGAAAACCTATCAAATAATTTGTCTCATAAAAATAAATTTATTGTGCTGAGAACTACCTTTATCAATTCAACATGTATTTTTTCACCAAAAATTGCACAACACCTAAAAAATAAGCGAATGAGGTCGTCGTCATCTGAAAATCATCAAAATGTACATACGTTGTTTAAAAGGGACAATCTATCTATTTCAACTCAATAGGATCTATATTATCTGCTAAAAAGGTATCAGCCAAAAAAAACATTTCTCAAAACAAACCAGAAATCACAATTAGTTACACATTTTACAGGAAAACTTGCTGAGACCAAACCAACTCCCACATTCTTAACTAACAGCAATGAAAAAGAATGGTCAGAATTGTCCAGACGATCCCATCAATTCAAACATCAGGTTTAATCTCTTCCGACGCCCTGTGGTTTGCTTTGCTGCTCCCTATCGAACCCTGGCTGAACAGCCGACCGATGGCGCTTCTTACTTCCGTAGTGATGATGACTCGTTTGTGGATTGGCAGCCAACTATATCCCTTGCTAGATCCTCCGAAAGGGATTTCGCTAGCAAGCTAAATCGACGTTTCATGGTGGGATACCTTGAGATGGACCTTGTGATTCCTTGTAACCTTCAAAAATCATTTAGAAATAAACATCAGAGTTCAAGCGATTATGTAAGAAAACAAAATGGACTAACAATGGTTTTGTGTTACCTCCGAGCGTATGCATTGATTTCAGTTCGTCTTTGCTCATTCTCTACGGCTGATTCAGAGTTTAAGCCTTTCAGCCGCTTGGGATCACCTAAAAGGAGAACTAATTTTGAAAAATAGTTTTCTTCCTCTGTCGAGAGATTCTCGGCCTTGATCTGCTCCTTGATAATCACAAAAGGATCAAAGAACCAGTCAAACATTCTGTCTTGGGGTCTGTTCATTGTTGTCATCTCAGTATTATCTCCTGCAAAAGTTACCAAGTTTAGGGATACAAACGAAAGCTAAGTAAATGAAGATAATGTTATTCGACATTTAAATCGACGAAATAAAGCGACTTGAACGTACTTAATAAGAAACCATCAGAATTAGCATGAATGGAGCGTAGAATGGCCTGAAGCAGTCCGTACGCCGGCAACCCGATGCTTAAGACTTTTGCACCCTCTTTCCCAGATAAACAGTCCTCTATGTCTTCACTTGTAATCAATCCCTGCTCAACCAAATTCTGCCCGTGTCGCTTGCACTCCATGAATAAATGTTCAAGTAACTACATCGACATAAACAAAGTGATCCAAATGGTATTTAGGACAAGATAAATAGTTGAAATCAAAGAAACAAAAAATAAAACTCATTGTCATTCTAGTAACAAAAGGTTAACAAAGCCTTAATGAATCATGTGGACAAATTCTATAGGCATGTCCCCAACAATTAATCAAGAGAGAAATTACATATAAGCCTCGGTCTAACAAACACATGTATTCAGTTACCTTAAGTGGCTTAATTTCAAGAACGACATTTTTGAAAGACACCGAATGAGAAAGAGGTGGCGGCTTCTGCGCTTGAAAAGAGTTTTGCCTCAAAATTGAACCCAAGTGTTCCATTTTCTTTTTCCGATATTGAAGCCTGTCAATTTTCATGTACAAAAATATTTGTCAAAAAATTATGGAGAATTATCAGACAGAGGTTAACTATATCGAAAACAACCTCGGATAGCATGATCCTTCCTGCATACCAATGGCATCATTGCTGTACTCATCAAAAATAGATAGGGAAGAGATAACATAGTATAATCCCATACGGAGTGAAGATTCCTACCACAGACAAACATGCAGATAATTCCTTAGTTATGAAAATGGATTATTGATAAGAAGTTCCAAAAAAGAGAAACCTCATCGGAATGAGTGATACCTGATACATAACAACAGCTGAGTATCCACCCATGATAAAACTCGATAATGTGGACGCCACGACTGCTCCAACAACTGCCACTGGCCATAGGAGAATAATAAGCCCGGCAAAAAGAACACATACGAACTCCAGAAATGGCCCTTGTCGTCCTATAAGATCGTGCAACAAACGACTCCATCCCTTGAAAAGCATGAAAGGAGACTTGTAGATTGCGATGATGGTGATAGCCGGAACATCAACCAATATTCCAAGAAGGCCAATCATAATACCTCCCAGAAGATGATGCACCCTACATGTTATTGGATACCAAAAATCACAGGTGCATCACATGGAAAAAACACTATATATATTCAAAAAAGTTGGACCGAGGCCAATCGGTCATCATCTGAGTACAAAAAATAGGGCCTAAAGGGGATCACATATTTTTGTTGTGCTGAAAAATGATAAGTTTCACATACGCGAGCCTAGGACTATGGAATCATTTCGAATTAGTAGGACAAGTAAATTTTACATGGAAACTACAGGAAAAGATTTCCTTCGATTAACATGCAGAAGATCTTTCCAATCATCAAATTATCCTTCTATGGAGTTAAACTAAGTTAGATGATAAAGCATATGAATCATTCAAGGTTATGAATCTTATGATAGTTGGATGAATCTTTTAAACTGCTGCATCTAGTATTCTAGTATGCCATCTCTGTCAGCATCCAGTGAAATTCAAAGTATAACATATGGGTAATGACTACGATGAGTTATTTCAGCAGTCTCAGTGGAAGAAAAGCAATGCTGCTAATCTGGTATCCATAATTTATATGCAAATGAAGCATCCAATCACACATGTATTGATGTATGTCTAACTCATAAATTACATTATCTAGTCTTAGAATTAGGGATCCTAACTAAAAACAAAGACATGCCCCCAAACTATAAGTAACATATCATGGACATATACAGTTAAGGAAGGTAATAATAAATGGCAAAACCTGATTTCACAAGGTTCTCCATTTGGGGGCTCTTGAAGGCGGAGATCGTGCATGAACGAAAAATAGGAATGAAAGCACACATCTGCAAAATCCCTAACTGCCGTGAAGCATCTGTTGACACTCATCCATGTTCCATCCTGCATGAACCCCAAAGGCAAGCGCTCTTGATTAAAACAAGGGTGAAAAAACACATCATAGATCATACTAAAGACAAAAAAAATCAAGCTGCATGCCCACCAATATACAATGAGTGAACTTGCTTGTTTTTCCTTCTCCAACTGCCTCAAATGTTGCAACTAGTGGAGCCAAAAACCCATAAATCGCGCTTGCAACAACAGTTCCCACAATCGCAACCACAGGCCACAGAGCCATGGCAATGGTGACTAGAAGCAACAAAACAATCTTGCAAATTGGCCCCAACTGCTTGGTGCTGCCATTTAAAAAGGCCAACAAAAGGTGGCAAAAAAAAACCCATCAGAACATAAAACCACGAATCCGAACGAAAACCAAAAAAATGACAAAAGATCCTCTAAGTACCTTGCAACACAGAACCAAGTCCATATTACATGGGCAGGCCAGAGGCCTAGAACAACTGCAGAGTTTCCAACAGTCGCAATGAGACATATTATTGGGGAAATCAGAGCACCTGTATCGATAAGTAAAACACAAGAAGATCAGAACATATTCATCTTGGTGGTTGGTTGGGCTACAAATTATAAACATGTCCATTACTACCCTACCAAAAGATCTTCATTCCAGAATAATAATGTTTCAGCATAAGTTAGCATTCTTACACTACATGACAGTGACAGGAGCATCAAAAAAATCTAGAGGGAAATCATATCAAACAAGAACAATTGTGGGGGGGAAGCTTTAAAAGTAGCAAAATTCCTGACTCGGTAACAAAATAACATCTTTAATCTACCATAAACATCAAAACAAAAATCCCGATACTAAAAAGAGAAAACTTATCCATCCAAAAACTACATGGGTCAAAAGAGAATTCCAAAAACAAGAATAAGGAATAAAGGAACCACCTTTAATTATGCCCAAAACAAGAATAAGGAACGAGAAGCAAAAATCCCTGATTCTGGAATAAGAGAACATTCTTAGCCGACCAAAAACATAGTTAAAAAATTCAAAAGTAGTTAGCAATCTAAAAGAACTCATTTATCTGCAAGACAATTAATCAAACAAGTAAATTAGTGAGAACTCCAACATCAAGAAGAGTAATAGGGAAAAAGAACCACCTTTAATGATGCCCAAAACAAGAAAAAGAAGAGAGAAACAAAAATTCTCAATTCAGGAATAAAAGAAGTAAACCTCAAAACAAAATCCCATAACAAAAAAGAAGAAGAAAAAAAAACACATTTTTCAGTACGACAATTCATCAAACAGTTAAATGGGTCAAAAAATAACTCCAAAAAGGAACCACCTTTGAGGATACCCAAAAGCAGAAGTCCGAGGAAGAAAGGAAGGAAGCAGATTGCAATCCAGATTTTAGCCCAGAGACTCTTTGGGACCTCCATTTCTCCACCAAAAAGGCACCTTTCACTTACTTACTGTCGCACAAAAGCGCAAGAAGAAGAAGTGTGGTTTGTGGGAGAGCCTGAAAGTGGAAAGCAGAGGAGAATGTGGAAAGTGGGTTTGTAGTGGAACCATAGAACAAAACAGGGACAGCACAGGTGCTGCTGGTGTCATGGTCTCATGGAGTCTTGGTTGGTTGGTGCAGAAGTGGGCAAAAAACCAACCGGATTCTGTTGTTTTCTTATGATTTTTTTGTTGTTGGATTAATTGGAGTTTGTTCTCTGACTATTTCTTTGCCCATTGAATTCTAAAGTTGATAATTAATATTTTATATTTTTGTTTGGAATTTTTTGAAATAATTATAAAAAATGAAAAGTTTAATAATAATATAAGTTACAGATATTTTTTGCAAAATATGGGTATAAAAATGACTTCTAAGATATTACTTTTTATTTTTTTACGAAACATAAATCGACACAATCATATAGTTTTCAATTTTTCATTACTTAGCTCTAATGAGAATGATAACAACAATACCGTTTTCGTAAAAGAAAAAATAGTAACTCGGATATTAATTTTACGTAAGGCAGAAAAGGAGTTGCCGCCCCCCCTTCCCCCATGATTTTCATCCCCAAATTTTCCGAAATTAGTGTAATTCTAATATTATATTGTAATTCAGTGATTTTGATACTTTTGAAAATACAGAATCAATCGTCAATTATTTGAAGGATTATTACAACAACAAAATATTTAATGTCTGATTATGTTGGGATAGGCGTTTGAGAGAGTTAGTGTAATTCTAATAATATATTATATGTCAATAACCATAATTATATAGTTAAGGAATAGTTGAATCCATCTCAGAAGTCGGAAGAGGAGTGGGGAAACTCAGGTAATATTCTACACCAAACGAAACTAATTAATACGTTCGGGAAAGAAAAGAAAAAACTGGTTATTCAACCAAACTTTAAAAAGTGAGATTATTTAACTAATTCCAAAATTTTGCATATGGAAGTTAATCGTGGAGTGTGCCACGCTCAATTTTTAAACGTTAATTAAGTCACTACAAGCTCTGAATAATTAATGCTTAAGCATTAAAATATAACTTACGACGTGATTGAGACAACGATTTCATCAAATCCCATGAAATCCAAAAAACTCACTTTGCCCTCTCTAGTAGTAGCTTCGAAGCATTTTTATGTGATTTTTTTGGTATACATGTGAGTTATGGATTTATTATTACTAGGAGTGGTAATAATATACTTTCTTCTAATATGATTTAGTGTATGATGTCCTGGTACCCCCAAAAAAAAGATGATATTTAAAAAAATTGTCATGAAAATGTGGGGATTCAAAGTCCAAAAACCACCGAAATGATAAGCAGGATTGAAATGTTTTTGCTCGATATTGAAATAAAAGTCAAGAGGATTGAATCACTATATATATTCATTACCATAAGAACTTAAGATCTAAGGGCACCCTTAACGGGGGTGCCCCGCTCGGGCGCCCTGGTCGGGCACCCAGGCGCACCCCCGTTAACGGGCGGGGGACAGTGTCCCCCTCCCATTGGTTTTTTTTTTGAATTTTTTTTAGTTTTGGTTTTGTTATTAATGGATTGGGTATTTGTTATAAATGTGGGGTAATAATTTTTTGTAAGTGATTAAAATTAAGAAATTTCCAGAACCAATACACTGTTTAATCACGGGTGCAATATTTAATCACAGGTGCACTATTTTCAATCACGCGTGCACTGTTTGCAATCACGCGTGCACTGTTTGCAATCACGCGTGCACTATTTGCAATCACGCGTACACTATGTGCAATCACGCGTGAACAGTGCAACAAATACATCCAAACCCTCACAACTATAAATACATCTATTTATCTCCTGATTCCTCACATTTCCTTAACTTCTCAACTTGTTAGCTTCTTCTCTCATCAATGTCGGATAATAGTTTAAACTCCGGTCAATCCGACGATGATAACTGGAATGAGACATTAAATCTAATGGACCGTGCTATTGAATTAGCCGGACAGGTTGTTTACGAAAGGACTACACGTCCTAAGCAGCGTCGAAGGAGAACGACGAACCCAGATAGAGATCGTGAACTAGGTTACAGACGCCTTGTAGACGATTATTTCTCTGACAACCCTGTGTATTCTGATACTCTTTTCAGGACAAGATTTCGGATGAGAAAGCATGTCTTCCTGCGCATCCACAATGTCATCGAAGCATCTGATGTCTTCTTCCAACGAACACCGGACGCAACTGGTAGGATGAGCATCTCCGGTCTACAAAAAAGTACGGCAGCAATGCGAATGCTAGCATATGGCGTTGCCGCTGATGGGATCGATGAGTACCTACGAATGAGTGCGGCAACATCCAGAAATGCTCTCCTCAAATTCTGTGAAGGTGTTATTCGCATCTTCGGCCCTGAGTATTTACGTCGGCCAACTGCAAATGACTTGGCACGCCTACTTTACGTTGGTGAGCAACGTGGGTTTCCAGGTATGATGGGGAGTATCGATTGTATGCACTGGGAGTGGAAAAACTGCCCATCTGCTTGGAAGGGACAACATCAAGGACGTGCTGGGAAAGCAACTCTGATCATTGAGGCGGTGGCATCGTACGACTTATGGATCTGGCACTCCTTCTTCGGAATACCGGGTTCATGCAATGACTTGAACGTCCTGCAACAATCTCCGGTTTTCGACGACATACTAGAAGGTCGAGCACCACCTGTTAATTGAGGTAAATGGTGTTCAATATGATATGGGATACTATCTTACTGATGGTATTTATCCACAGTGGGCGGCCTTCATCCAATCCATCCTTCACCCTCACACCCCGAAGCTGAAGGGAATGTGTTCTAAAAGTTTTACTTTTAAATGTCAATTATTATGAATTGAATGAGAAATCATTTTGTTCCTTGTTTATGTTATTCGTCTTTTAGAAGTGTTAAGGAAGAGGCTCTTGGTCCTTAACCGTAGAGCTCTAAAAGATATTGGTTTACATAAAACAAAAGATATTCGCAATCATGGTAATTAACATGGAACATTAATTACCGAGTTAAGATTGTCGTGTTGGTCATAGATCATTGTAGCTCTACAAGTGAGTGACAACATGGGTATGCAAAAGAGGAAAATATTACTTTTGTATACTGAATAGACCTAATAAGTAAAATATTATAGAAATGTGTTTCTGTGTCATTAATATTTTACTGTGTCTTTGGTCCTTTGATATGAGACTTATATCTAATCACTTAAGGAATACTTAATTAGATCAGTGTCTTGAACTATCGATCAGTGTAGTGTAAAGGCATTGGTTGGTTAAGTACAACTTTTGTTAGAGAAGATAGTTAGTCAAAAGATTATCATTGCCCCTCTTAATTGAGTGATGATATTAGTGGGCCCCTTGATAAAGCAAAGTTATATTGTGCACAATGTGATTTGAGTTAAGTCACATATTTATAACTAGCTTAAAGAGATCAAGAAATGAATACTAATACAAAGATGACACAATACTACTTTGTGTGTATTCTTAATATCATGAGGCAAGGGACGGACACAAGTGGTGCACTCCATCACTAAATGGATCGGGTTTTGGTTCGAGTGGAATTAAGACATCTAACTAATTGGGAGCTATAATGTGTAGCTAGATACCGCTTATAGCTTGTGATATTAAACTCTTAATATCACTGTCAACTTAGTCTAGATCCTCCCATAGGTCACACCGCAAGAAACTGGGAAACAAGAAGCTTGATTTTTGGTTCATATGATGTGTCGGGTTTCTCATAGAAAATATGACACATGTGGTGAACAAGTAAAATCAATTATGTTGTATATAAACATAATTAGAGTCATGATAAATTCATATGAGATGCATATATTATGGGGTGCAATAATTTATTATTGCATAGGATAATACATTGCATAAGTTGTGAATTTGCTAAAACCCCCTTAAGTTCAAATTTTGTTGGAAATAAATCCAAAATTTGAAAAATGCAAAATCGGGTAAAAGTTCGGTAATCCGTTGAGGTTCGGTCGACCGAAGGATCTGTGGATCGGTCAACCGAACATGGAACAGATAGTCATATTTGATTAACCGAACTTGACCAAAGTGCCTGGAACTTTGGTACGGTGTACCGAACCAAAATCGGTCAACCGAATAATGTTAAGTTCCGATATTTTCGGTTAACCGAATGGCACTCGGTCTTAGACGAGAATTCGTCCGATCGGTTAAGGAGAATTTTTCCCTTTAAGAATCGGTCATCCGTCTAGTACTCGGTCAACCAATCGTGACATATTCGGTTAACCGAATGGGTCTCGGTCAACCGAACAGCGATTGATTTTCTGCCTTTGATTATTAAGAGATTAATTTGATTGATGGTTGGATTAGATCCAAACTTGGTCAAACGTTTTGTGGGTGCATGTAATACATGAAGGAATTAATTTATGAGAGAAAATGTAAAGAAAAACGTGGCTAAAGAATAGCCATGATTAAGAGTAAGATTGGAACCTATAAATAGGTCCTTATTCTCCCTAATTGGGTTACACAATTCAATAATTATTTTCTCTCTTAATTCACCACAAAAACCCACGAAAATTCTCTTAGTTTTCTAAGTCTTTGGAAGGTGAAACCTCAGAGGCTAAGGAAGGGGTTTGTAGCTAGATTCTAAGCTTGTTTGGAGATCGATTGGCTAGCTCCTTTCTCTCCAACCTTGTTTAGGGTTTCGGTGAACACTCGGAGGCATCCGGCGCAACGGGAAGCGACGATCATCTTCCCCAACGTCTCCGAATCTTCAAGAAGTTTTAGAGAACTTCTAGGTATGGATTTCGGAGTCCCTTGTGTTTGTTTTAATAAGTTTTTGAAACTAGTTGTTAAAACAAACCGATGCATGCATAAATAAATCGAAGAAAATTGTAATAGATCCTTATTATACATGAAAATTCGAAAAATATATATGTATAATTAAACATGAAATCCTATAGTGGTATCAGAGCATAGGGTTCAATTTTCTTATGATTTATGGCTGTAAACGAATTTAGTTTGTCATCTAGGATTTAAACAATTCGGTTTTACCGGTTTTTCGGTGTATGGATGTTTTGTTGATATAATTCTCCATAATAATTCGTCTGAATGTTTTAAGAGTTTTAAAACATGCCATGTAATTATTGGAATTAAGATTAAGACATTAGTCCAACTTACAATAATTTCGTTTTATTTAAAAACAATTATTTTGTAAGAGAATCAACAAAACCGAAAAACTGCAGTTCATCTTTCCATTGGAAATTGGATGGACAGCGGTTCAAAAATAGTTTTGAACTATGGATGAATGAAAAATGTTTTTAATGGATTTCAAAATATTTTTCAAAGAATTGTTGAGAATTCTGGATGATTGATAAATTAGATTCTGTAGTTTATAGCAATTGCATGGATGGATGCTTGAGTTGCTTTGCAGGATTGTGAGTTTATATGTTCCAAAATCAGAAGCTATGAATGTATGTCATTATTATTATACAGGGGCTTATGTATGTAAAAGCCAAATTCTCTCTATTTCCGTCTTTTAGATAGTTGCATTTGCATATGAGAGGTTTTTACATAGGACTTGCACTAGTCGGTTTTATCGAATGTGAGGAGCATGTTTATTTTCTGTAAAATCTACATCTCCGGTGCAAGAGGAAGTCGCCGCTGTATCGCATTGATCGAGGATCAAGGATCGAAGATCAAGGATCAAAGGGAACATATAAACTTACGCGATATGGATTGTGTGAATGTTTAATTTCTGTTTTTATAATTTCTGCTATGCATGTGATGAATGGTGAATGTTAGGATGTGTATAAATTTTAATATGCATGATAAACTAAAATTCAAAATCACATGTTGATAAATTAAATTGTCCAACAAAAATTAAGAATAAATTTCCTTCTTATTTCATCCACTAGCAGCCATTGATCGAGGGATACTCTGCTCGCCCTTAGCGGGAGATAGCTCCCTCTATCTTTGGGAATAGTGGGAGATATAAAGGTTGTCTGTTGTTGTGCCACAATTAAATATATGAGGTGTGTTTCACCATAGTGAACCCCAAGTATGTTTAGTTGTGAATACAATAGATAAACGTATCTTGTATCAAATGAAAATAAGTTTTCTTAACATTACCTAGAGCCCTCGCTCGGTTTTGGGAAAAAGTTTTTCTTACGAGGATAGGTCGCATTCCCTCATAATTAAAACGACAAGAGTCACAAAAGTTTGAATATGCTAAATGTTGCTAAAATTCAAAAAGGTTGTGATTAGAAAATGTTTTCTTACCTTGATGTTGTAATGTATTCGATAGCCCTTAGCTAGTCTATATTACAATTGATGGGATCTTGGATTACTGCATTTACGGGCAAGATTTTATTTGCAGTATTTACATCATATTCGATATATATATATATATATGGATGTATGTATTAAAACATAAAATTAGCATTAAAACCTATATAATTTATTTTGTAGAAATGTCAAATATCCAACTAATTGTGCGATCTATGATCGAAAAGAACCCTTTGCAAAATGATGGCTCAAACTTCATGAAATGGCAACTCAATCTTAATATCGTGTTGAGGTTTGAAAAACTATCTCATATTTTGGATGGTGAAATCCCAAAATTAAATGAGAAGGCAACCGATAAAGAGAAAGAGGCGATAGCCAAGTGGGAAGACCAAGAGAACCAAGTTCACGGTCTTATACTAGCATCCATGGGTGACTCGCTTCAAGCGAAATACTTGGATTCAAAACCCAAGAAGACCATGGAGGCTCTAACCAAGATGTTCATGGATAGTGCCCGAAAGGAGCGTTGTAAGACCACCATCGCACTCACAAGGTGCCATATGGCGGAGGGAACATCGGTATCTATGCATTTTCTTACGATGCAAGGATACCTTGAGAAGTTGGCAAAGCTCTCTTCACCAATGCCCGAGGACATTGCTGAAGATATGATTCTTGGCTCTCTAGCCCCGTCCTTTAAGGACTTTGTGATGCACTATCACGTGCGTGAAAAATGGGTGAGTCTTGAGGAGCTTCACAACGCTCTCAAAACTGCTGAAGTTGACATGGGTAAGGGTAGGGACAAGCAAGTCCTAGCCGTCTATGAGAGGAGCAAAAAGATGAACAAAGGTAAAGGCAAATTTACCAAAGATACGTCAATCAAGAGCAATGGAGTAGGAGGTGCTCATGAGAGTACCTCAAGGGAGAAATCTTACAAATCTCCAACTCCCAACACGGAGTGCTTTCACTGCGGTGAAAAGGGACACATCCGACCTAATTGCCCCAAGTACAAGGAAGACCTTGAAAATGGGATGATTGAACGTAGGCGCCCGAGAAACGTCGTAGGTATGTTTGTTATTGAGATAAATTTAATCACCTCTATCCTTGATTTGGTAATGGTTACCGGATCTTGTGCTCACATAATTTTGATGTGCAGCTATTGAAGGATAGGAAGGAACTCGTGGAGAACGAGATGATATTGAAGATTGGAAATAGTACAATCATCGCTGCGATTGTACAAGATTCTATGGAACTTCAATAGTCTAGTGATTTAAATTTATGCTTTGAAGAATGTTTGTTATATGCCTTCGATTAGCAAGAACATTTCTGTACCAAGTTTTAGATATGGATAAATTTTAATAAATATTTTAATTCTTGCTTGTCTATATCGAAGAATGGAATTTTCTATGCAAATACATTCATATAGAATGATTTCTATTTGCTTGAAATAAATAATAAACAAACTCAAACAAACAATAACAAAAGAGAAACTAAGATAACTCACGTGAATGATACAATCTTGTAGCACTATCGGATTGGTCAAATAAATGACCAAGAGACCTTTCAAGAAGAAAGGAACGAAAACGAATAACTAATTGGATATGATACATTCTAATGTATGTGGTCTGATAAGTACAAGTGCAAGAGACGGTTTAAGGTACTTCATTTTGTTCACAGACAACTATAGTCATTATGACTATATTTGTCTAATGGGAAGCAAAAGTGATTTCTTTGACAAGTTCAAGGAATTCGAGGATGAAGTAGTGAACCGACTCAACAAGAATATCGAGTCTCTATGAAAGGTTCGTAGGGGTGAGTGCTTAGAATACCTAATTTGACTCATTCCTAAAGTAGGAATAGGATATTGCTCGACATGGTTCGATCAATAATGAGTCAATTTAAATTGCCGATTTACTTTTGGAATTATGCACTACAAATAATGACAAACTCACTAAATAATGTTCCATCCAAATCCGTGGAAAAAATGGTTTATGAGCTATGGAGTTGAAAGACACCTAAGCTCAACTTTCTCAAGATTTGGGGTTGTGAGGTCTACGTCGAGAAATTGATGTCGACCAAACTTCAATAAAAAACGGATTAAGTGCTTCTTTATAGGTTATCCTCGTATGACAAGAGGATACTACTTTTGATATATCACCTCCAATCGAAAGATTGTAGAGAGAGATGTTTTTCTGGAATTTCTGGAAAAGAGAGAAAAGTAGTGGGAGTAGAGTTGAGCTTGAGAAAACTCAAGATACTCTACAAGATCATGATGTGAATGTTGCATTCAAGATCATGAAGGCTCAGCCGAGATTCATTTGGTTAGTGGGAGCGTGAGCGAGAGATCCTTACAAGAAATTGTGAAAGAATCTCAATCATCCTCACCTAGTGTGCGTTCGAGAGTCGAACATGAACCTATTCCTCAAGAAATTGTGGAAGAAGTTCGAGAGACACAAGAAGAACCAAAAGAACTAAGAAGGTCAATGAGGGAAAGGAAGAAACCCAATAAGTATGTGGGACTTCATGAGATCATGGTACTAGATACCAAAGATCCCTCGACCTTCCGAGAAGCAATAGAAAAGACTCCAAACTATGGTTAAAAGTCATGGAATCCGAAGTAGAATCCATGTATGATAATCAAGTATGAAACTTGATTAACCTTCCTCAAGAGAAAATATCATTTGGTATAAATGAGCTTTTAGGAGGAAGATAGACATGGATAGTAACTTGACAACCTACAAAGCGAGGCTTGTAGCAAAAGTTATACTCAAATTCAAGAAATTGACTTTGATGAAATTTTTGAGAAGTTCCCATATTAAAATCTATTCGGATTATGCTCACTATTACCGCATTTCACAATTGTGGGATATGGAAGATGGATATCAAAATGGCGTTCCTTAAACAGGAACTTGGAGGAGGATATGTACATGGTACAACCTCAAGGTTTTGATGATCAAAATAATAGCGAGAAGAAATGCAAGTTTCGAGAATCCATTTCTGGATTGAAGCAAGCATAAAGGAGTTGGAACAAACGCTTTGACGAAGAGATGAAAGAGATTCACTTCATTCAAAGTAAAGGAAAACATTGTTGATACAAGGAGATTAGTGGGAGCCATGTAGTACTTCTGATCTTATATGTTGATGACATATTGCTCATGAGCAATCATATACCTTTGCATTAGCAAACGAGAAATTTCGTTGAAATCAGTGTATTCAATGAAAAGAAAAGGATGAGGCTCAACACATCTTGAGAATCAAGATACATTGAGATACATCCCGTAGACTCATTGGCTTCAGTCAACGTGCATACATTGACAAGGTCTTTGAAATGTTCAGGGTGAACAATTCCGATATGGACAATATGCCAATAAGTATGAGTATAGGTGTGCAACTCAAGAAGTCTCAATGTGCTCAATCACACAAAGACTTGGAGTACATGAAGGTATCCCTTATGCTTCGGCAAAAAGAAGGACCATGTACACGATGACTTGCACAAGACTCAATATCTCGTATGCTCTAAACGTGACAAGAGGTTACCTATCCAACGCAAGTCCTAATCGTAGGATTGCGGTCAAGAATATTCTGAAGTACCTTAACCGGACTAAAGATAAGGTTCTTGTTTATGGAAGACAAAGGAGAAAATAGCCGAGGGCTATTTTGATGCAATTCTTATAGGAATTCTTGACAATAGGAGGTTGGAGTGATGATGCGTCATCATTATCGAAGGTGGAGGTATGAGCTAGTGTAGTTAGGAGTAATATCACTACAGCTAACTCAACCACCAACGAAAGACAAAATAAATAAATAGGTGGACACAACAGTGACACAACTGATCCATTCAACAAACCTTAATACCAAACTAAGAGACAAAATATATTTCGAGTCCATGGATCCGAGGATCCATGTGGATTGGCTTGATAGGTGATTTAGGAAGGTTACCCTAGTTATTAATGTTTTATACATTGAGAATGTATGTGAAAGAAAACTTTGATAACAAGTGGGAGATTGAAGGGAATGTGTTCTAAAAGTTTTACTTTTAAATGTCAATTATTATGAATTGAATGAGAAATCATTTTGTTCCTTGTTTATGTTATTTGTCTTTTAGAAGTGTTAAGGAAGAGGCTCTTGGTCCTTAACCGTAGAGCTCTAAAAGATATTGGTTTACATAAAACAAAAGATATTCGCAATCATGGTAATTAACATGGAACATTAATTACCGAGTTAAGATTGTCGTGTTGGTCATAGATCATTGTAGCTCTACAAGTGAGTGACAACACGGGTATGCAAAAGAGGAAAATATTACTTTTGTATACTGAATAGACCTAATAAGTAAAATATTATAGAAATGTGTTTCTGTGTCATTAATATTTTACTGTGTCTTTGGTCCTTTGATATGAGACTTATATCTAATCACTTAAGGAATACTTAATTAGATCAGTGTCTTGAACTATCGATCAGTGTAGTGTAAAGGCATTGGTTGGTTAAGTACAACTTTTGTTAGAGAAGATAGTTAGTCAAAAGATTATCATTGCCCCTCTTAATTGAGTGATGATATTAGTGGGCCCCTTGATAAAGCAAAGTTATATTGTGCACAATGTGATTTGAGTTAAGTCACATATTTATAACTAGCTTAAAGAGATCAAGAAATGAATACTAATACAAAGATGACACAATACTACTTTGTGTGTATTCTTAATATCATGAGGCAAGGGACGGACACAAGTGGTGCACTCCATCACTAAATGGATCGGGTTTTGGTTCGAGTGGAATTAAGACATCTAACTAATTGGGAGCTATAATGTGTAGCTAGATACCGCTTATAGCTTGTGATATTAAACTCTTAATATCACTGTCAACTTAGTCTAGATCCTCCCATAGGTCACACCGCAAGAAACTGGGAAACAAGAAGCTTGATTTTTGGTTCATATGATGTGTCGGGTTTCTCATAGAAAATATGACACATGTGGTGAACAAGTAAAATCAATTATGTTGTATATAAACATAATTAGAGTCATGATAAATTCATATGAGATGCATATATTATGGGGTGCAATAATTTATTATTGCATAGGATAATACATTGCATAAGTTGTGAATTTGCTAAAACCCCCTTAAGTTCAAATTTTGTTGGAAATAAATCCAAAATTTGAAAAAGGCAAAATCGGGTAAAAGTTCGGTAATCCGTTGAGGTTCGGTCGACCGAAGGATCTGTGGATCGGTCAACCGAACATGGAACAGATAGTCATATTTGATTAACCGAACTTGACCAAAGTGCCTGGAACTTTGGTACGGTGTACCGAACCAAAATCGGTCAACCGAATAATGTTAAGTTCCGATATTTTCGGTTAACCGAATGGCACTCGGTCTTAGACGAGAATTCGTCCGATCGGTTAAGGAGAATTTTTCCCTTTAAGAATCGGTCATCCGTCTAGTACTCGGTCAACCAATCGTGACATATTCGGTTAACCGAATGGGTCTCGGTCAACCGAACAGCGATTGATTTTCTGCCTTTGATTATTAAGAGATTAATTTGATTGATGGTTGGATTAGCTCCAAACTTGGTCAAACGTTTTGTGGGTGCATGTAATACATGAAGGAATTAATTTATGAGAGAAAATGTAAAGAAAAACGTGGCTAAAGAATAGCCATGATTAAGAGTAAGATTGGAACCTATAAATAGGTCTTTATTCTCCCTAATTGGGTTACACAATTCAATAATTATTTTCTCTCTTAATTCACCACAAAAACCCACGAAAATTCTCTTAGTTTTCTAAGTCTTTGGAAGGTGAAATCTCAGAGGCTAAGGAAGGGATTTGTAGCTAGATTCTAAGCTTGTTTGGAGATCGATTGGCTAGCTCCTTTCTCTCCAACCTTGTTTAGGGTTTCGGTGAACACTCGGAGGCATCCGGCGCAACGGGAAGCGACGATCATCTTCCCCAACGTCTCTGAATCTTCAAGAAGTTTTAGAGAACTTCTAGGTATGGATTTCGGAGTCCCTTGTGTTTGTTTTAATAAGTTTTTGAAACTAGTTGTTAAAACAAACTGATGCATGCATAAATAAATCGAAGAAAATTGTAATAGATCCTTATTATACATGAAAATTCGAAAAATATATATGTATAATTAAACATGAAATCCTACAGAAGCACAGATTGTTTGCTGAAGTGCAGGAGGCAACGCGTAAAGATGTTGAACGCGCTTTCGGAGTGTTGCAAGCGAGGTTCGCGATCATCAGAAACCCGGCTCTTGCCTGGAGCAAGGACGTTCTGTCCAAAATAATGACAGCTTGTATCATCATGCATAACATGATAGTGGAGGACGAACGCGACTGCTATGCTAATTTTGGAGATATTCGCGAATTTATGGAAGATCATCCTGGAACTTCAGTTGAGGCAACGTCGTATTCGACCGATCGTATAGCGGATATTCACGAGTTTTTTGTCAATCAAGATCGAGTGCGTGACAGGAACCAACATTTGGATCTGAAAGGCGATTTAATTGAGCATATATGGCAACGCTACGGACGAGGAGCGGTTTGAAAATCGGTTAACGTAGTTGGTCATGTAGTATTTAAAAGTTTAGTTTATGTAATATGTACTGTTGTTTCTTAACTTTGATTGTAATATTTCCTATTTCAGTTTGTCTTAAATGTAACGTGGCTCCGTAATATTTAATAATAATTTCGTGATTTACCGGTAATTATTAACAATATTTCGAGTTAAAATATAATTATAATGTAATTAAAATTAGATTTATATAAAATGTAATTTGTTAAATGTTGTGTGAGAATTAAATTTGTTTAATTAAGAAATGATGTGGATGAAAGAGAGTGTAGGGTGGGTGGGGTAGCCTGGGCATGGGTAAGGGTTTTTTTTGGTGGGTTGGGTGAGCTGACGTGGCAGCGAGAGAAGCTGACGTGGCAGAGAGAGAGTGCCGGGTTACCCCCGGACGCTGTTAAATATGCTCTAAGCATTTTGAGATTTAGTTGTGGGCGCATACTCGCATGACATTAGCTTCTCATGAATCACTAGATTCCCTGAGTAAGTGAGCAAGAAAATTGTATTGACCCTTATTTGATGGAAGTTTATTATTGAATTCAGTAAACATGAGCGACAAAAAACCCCAACTAATTATTAAGTAAACATCAACTTGAATTGAAGAGTAGTTGGATCTAAAGGAATTTGTTGATTATTGGGACACGAGATACTCGTTGTGGCTTTAAAAATCATATCATTATTAAAATGTTCTGTCTAATTAGTGGTCAAAGTATCGTCATTGTAACAAAACAAACGACATAATTTGATTCCACTGTTTTCTTATGTGTGGGTGGTGTTTTGAAACTTAGATATCAGACAAGACATTCAAATGTTTCATGACAACACACAATTTGCTTCTTCAAAATTCTGTCAAATTCTAACAATTGATTTCATCGCAATTTTCAAAGCAATTTATGAGAAAATAATGTTAAATACAGGATTGAACTTCTGATTATATATATGTTCGTCTTTCCTAACTCAATGGTACGATAAGTTTTTTCTTTTACTCTGAAGTATGATTTATTTATTTTCTCATTTCAATACCCATAGCTATCATTTTTTTGGTTGCTTTAATTCTGTAAACTTAACTTTTCTGGATTCTAATTAACTTAGACAATGAAATATCTAAATTTCCAAAACAACATTTTAAATATTTTACATATTTTTTCTGTTGTTGTATAATTTCAGATTATTTAAGGCCGAACATGTTTCCTTGTAAAAAAAAATAAGAAATCGTATTTACATGCAGGATTTCAGGACGTCTTCCTGCATAATCTACTCCAGATTTATTTAGTATAGATTGTAGGTTCTTCATGTGCTGGTTGGTTTTGTCTATTTTCCCTTAAAACAATATTAAACATAGTAAATATCTGCAGGAACATTGGCATTATTATTTTATCAGTGATGATGAGATGAACTTGTCGATTTCAATTATTGGTCTTCAATAATCAATCAATTCCTACGTTAGATTATTAAGTTCTGTAATTAACAACCTCAAAAGCCACAGGTGGTTAATATAAATGAACTATTATTCTTCGTCGGAACACTACTTAAATCGTCCTAACAATTATCATTTTACCATTTATAATTCATTTAATACACATTTCGTCTCGTCTCTTAAAATAAAGTTTCTGCTTGAGTTTTTCTCACATTCCCAGTATAAACACCACGAAAATGTCTGGTGAAGTGTCAGGATATGGTGAGGTAAGTCAGGGATTTTTTTTGTCCCGGACGTCTGGTTAAGCTGCCGCCCTCAAGGAGGGAGCGTCTGGCTGGGACGCCCCCTCCTTGGGGACGGCGACTTAGACAAACGCCCCGTCCATGGGTCAAACGTCTCACTAAGCCGCTGTGCTCAAGGTTGGGGCGTCCCAGCCAGACGCCCCCTCCATGGAGGGGGAGTCTTAGCCAGACGCCCCAATATATTTTTTTGTTTTTAAATTTATTTATGTTGTGTTATTTTAAATTATTTCAGGTTCCATTGTAAGATTTCGGTGGTGATGAAGTAGATTACAGTGAGCTTTTTGACAGCACACAAGTATTCACAATAATCGAGGACACGTGTAAATGGGCGAAACAAGTTGTCATCCTACAAATCAAAAGCAGATAACCGGATGGATTGTTATCTGAGATGCGATCGCAGAAATGAAATGAATTTTCGTGATATGGATATTGCACTACGGAAGAACATGAAAAGAAATTGTTGTAGTTGTCGTTTTTTGATCAAGGTAGTCGAGTGACGGGATCATGATGGATAAGTCGTAGTTTCTAATAGTACTCATGGGCAGCACAAGTACAGACTTGCAGTTTATCCAAACGGTCACTGACAGATCATCGGTCTTAGTCCTGGGGCCAAGAAAACTGTTCGTGATATAACTGATGCACAAGTGAGACCACGTAATATCTTGTTGGCAATAAAGGAGAAATTCTCGGAGGATAATCACAATCAGAGATACATTTATAACTTCAGAAAGTACATGAGGATGACGAAATCTGAAGACATAAATCCCGCTCAGCAACTTCTGAATCAGGCAGTGCAGTATTAGTACTTACATTGGATTATGGCGGATGAAGAAACTAATGTCATCACTCACGCATTTTTGGCACATCCGACGTCCGTTTAGTTGTTGTGCACATACACTTTCGTAATCTGCATGGATTCGACATACAAAACGAACAAGTACAAGATGCATTTGTTCGAAATGGTTGGGGTGACTCCAACAAACATGAACTTCCTCGTTGGCTATGCAATTATGAAGGATAAGACTGAGTCTAGTTACCGGTGGGTGTTGGAGAAGTTGCGAGATCTGTTATTGGATATTGTCAGCCTGACTGCAATAATAACAGACCGGGAGTTAGGCCCGATACGACCAGTGGGAGAGGTTTTTTCTGAGTCTGCTCATTTACTTTGCACATGACATATCAACAAAGATGTGTACAACTACGCGTACCACGTATTCGGCAAGAACAAGAAGCTTGCGAAGAATTTGAAGTGTGAAAAGTGGAGTAAAGTCATGATTTCTGCTTCACAGACCGAGTATGATATAGCAATCCGTAATCTGAAAGATACTTTTAACTCTTGCCCAACTATCACAGAGTTTCTGGAAGACATGTGGCTAGTGCATAAAGAAAAGTTTACCCATGTCTTACGTTGCTACTGTGGGAGAGTCCGTCTACCATGACGAAGTCATGCAGAGAGTTGGTCATTGCTCATTTAGGGAGTTATAGACATTTCATTCGCTTAGAATTAGTTGAGGGATTTCCAGTATCCCCATGAGTACTGACCAATGGTATCTGGATCCCTAGCCTCCAATAGGTCGTGTGGTCTGACTCTGCAACCGCTCTTGTCGACAAATAAGACGCAGCCTAGCAGTAAGAAGAGGTAGGCAGTCATCTGCGTATCCTCAGTCTGTGGTGGTCGTCCCCGTCTGCAACAATCATCAACGACGTCAGTGCTAACACCACCGCCACTCCAAAATGAATTATCCCTCCCAAGACCATCGACACTGGCCCTGAGCAACTCTGATACATAAATCTTCAATCTTCAGCTCAGGCGTCGATGCCTGAGCACTGACCATACGACCCTCAACAAGAATGTGCAGAATCTGGAAGACATCATGCAACATGATCGTCATCTCTCCGAAAGGCAAGTGGAAAGAGTTGGTGTCAGGTTGTCACCGGTTCACAAAGGCCGAAATCAACGGCATGTCAAGGCAGAAGAACATGATGTAAGGCAAGTGACCCAAACCGCTATCAGTAATGGTCGTCGTCATATCATCACTCATAACTGAACGCCAAGTCTGCAATGTAGTACAGGCTCTGTGCCGATTATGGCACTTCAGAACCTTCCGATACTCGCCCTCCCAAATGGGTCTGGCGATGTGTCCTCCGAAACTCCGAATGACGCTGCCATCTAAAGGACCACCGGACATCACACCAGTAACGATCCAAGAATCGTCCTCAACCTTCTTCTTCTTCTGAGTTCGGGCGTCTGCAGTGCACGAACTCGAATCACTGGTCACAAACCGTCCACCTCTACCCTTCCGAATGACCCACCCAGCATAAGAAGAACTTCCATGTCGCCCCCGTCCTCCAACATACTGCTATCTCGCCTCCTCCTGCGGCTCAAACCCATACCGATCCCCGTCGTGACTCTCGTCGTGACTCTCCACCTCATCTGAATCCTCGTCGTCGTTGAAAGAATCCTCACGTGTCTGACGACGACGTAAAATATCTCTCTCCCTCCTAACCGAAGTAGATATATCTCGTTTACGTGGATGACGAGGACCTGACTCATCAGCTAAACTATATACAACGCGTAAGGGGTCTGATTTCTCTTTTCCTCCACGGTAACCTGATGACTATTAATTCAATTTTAGAAATAAAATTTCGTTAATGGATTTAAATTACTTAATTTACAAATTGATCAATTAATTTAATAATCAATTTATTTAACAATTATAACAAATTATAATCAATTTCAATAATAATAATTATTATTTATTAAAAAAAAAGGAGGGGCGTCTCCTGGAGACACCTCTTCTCAGGGGGAGGCGGCTCCCGCAGACGCCCGACCCAAAAATAATAATTAACTGAGACATTTTACCAGATTCGAGTACGTCGGGACGTCTACGAGCTCCTTTCCTGGCATTCGAGACATTCTTTTTGATGAGTATGAGAGGAATATGAAGAGAAAGTGGTGTTAGGAGAGTGAAATGAAGAGTTATATAAGTAGAAATGAGAGAAGAATAAAATGGTAATTCACACGGACGATTTAAGTAGTTTTCCGACGATGAATAACAATTCAGTAATTTAATGTAACTTTTCTTTCTTGGGGAATAAAGTTTCAAAATACATATGCCAAATTTCAAATAAGAAAACAAGAATCAACTTTTCATTTGTCATTCACAAAAATCAATAAAAATATAATTCACTCTATTTTTTACGGAACAATATCAATTTGTAAACTCAAAATAAATTAGTTGGCGTACTTATGAATCTCTCATAAGACCAGGGGGCTTGACGTAAATTTCATCAAAAACAAATAAAAATTAAACGCCGCTGCCGGGGATCGAACCGGGTCACCCGCGTGACAGGCGGGAATACTTACCACTATACTACAACGACCTTGTTTGCTTAAAACGAACTAACAATTATTCTCATTTACTTTCTTAAAAGCACCCAAAGTTATGATATCCTTCCACCATAAAAGAGAGAAAGTGTCACCGTCAGTTATTCTTTTTTTTTAATTTCCAATCGCTTAGGAATTGTAACCACGCTCTTCTTCTATACCATGTCTTATCTCATCTTACTTGTGCAGAAGATATGGGCAACTTTAAGCAACTCGGAGCATCTCACCAGGTCGTTAAGGAGACGGTGGTAGGACCCAACTTGTATTATCTATATACTACAATGACTTTGTTGAAAACAATCAGTGAAAGACGCGTATGAAGTCGATAGTATTTATGATTTCATTTAGTCTCGGAGAACTATTGTTATGTGCAAACAAATATGCTATGGGGTGTGTGTGGTTTTGATGGTCTGCAGTAAAAACTTTGCATCCAAACACAGTTTATGTCTTACAAACATGTTGTTGCATGTATGTTGATGAAAAGTTGTTTTATTTTTTTAATTTAAAATTTTGGGTTTTGAAATTTGAAAATCTCCCGGACTGAAACCCGAACCGGACCGGACCAAGCCTACAACTTCCGGACCGAACCCGGACCGACCGGTCCGGTCAAAAAACCCGGTTTGGACCGGGTTTTGCTCTCCCCTAGAGAAAATCGTTACTTCTTCAGCATATGGTATTGTTTTTGTAACACAAGGGTACTACCTTTGCAATATATGGTACTACTTTTGAAGCATAATGTATTATACTTTTTATATATCAATTTTGAATTTATTTCAAATCCAACTAAAATTTTCATTGTTTTTCCTACAATACTATTATATTTGTTCACATTTTTTTCTTTGTTATTTCTTGTTTAAGCTACGCATGATTCCACTTTAGTATTCTTAATTGATAGAAATGTACAATTAACGTCAAACACCAACACATACAGGGGAAAATTCACGTACACGTGAATGTGATTTCATAAAACACATATAGTAATTTCAAGGGTTGGTTGAGGTAAATCTAGTTGTGAATGGGAATAATTGGATGTAATAGAACGAGTAACTTTGAGTAAATATAATGGATTAAATGATGATCCGTGGGGGTAACCTTAATTGGTAGACACGTAAGTTGAATTCAGAAGTATGGTAAATTGGATTAAATAGAAGGAATTAAATTCAATTTTATTAGAGTTACCCTGCTATCGAATTCGACTTACATTGTCTATCAATTATGATTACCCTGCTATTGAATTCAACTTACTCTGTTTATCGATTAAGGTTACCCCCACGAACCAACATTTAATTCATCTTACACCAAGTTACTTGTCCTATTAAATTAAATCACCCTCTATCGAAAGTAGATTTGCTCCAACCTACCATCCATTCTACCAACTAGATTTACCACAACATATCATCTCCTCTACCAACTAGATTTATCAATTGAAGTTATACCCTGGATTTACTCCCTAGCAGGGTCGACATATGTGTCCTCCATAACACGATAGATATCACACACGAAAGGTTCCAAATAAGTTCTAGACGTTCCATTACTTAAAAAATAGGTAGCATCACCAACCAAGTACTAAGAAAATAACACACGAATGATTTAAAATAACAATCGCAAAACATCAGAAAATAACACAATCCTAACTTATATCCCATTAAATCTGAACCGTAGTGAGATTGTAGTTGTGTTTACTCTCATGTTCATAGATGACCGGCAATATCACTTTCAATACGTTTAAGTACGATGTTCTTTTCTTTTTAACAGTAGATTTTAGTCTAGCATTAATTAGGCAGTCTTTGCTCTTCACCCTCGAAATTTGGGTTTTTTGCTTTTAAGACCATTATATTTGATTAGTAATATTGGACTTTTATTGGAGGTAAATAAACTTGGGAATCTACGGTATATATAGTTTGGGTTTTCCTTCTTTGATCAATAATTACATCTTAGAAGTTTTAAATGCATAAATATTAGGGGAGACTTTAAATCAAATTTATTTTTATTAGCAACCTCAAAGAATTTCAGAAGTTGTGTATAGTTATATGTACCTAATATTTATCTTAGATTAGTTTATTAACGTAAGCTGCAAAAGAACCAGTTCAACGTAGACATGAAGGGAACTTCACATATAATGTAGGGTAAATGATTATGATGGCAATTTGACGTAGACATGAAGGAACATTTTTGTGTTAATATTTTTTCATAACTTTAATGTGAGGGTATTTTCATATATCTAGTATGGTAATTCCATCTATAAATGATTATCATGGTAATTTCATTCATGACTATAGGCAACTTCATATGTAAATGAAGGTAATTCCAGGTATAACGGTGTACAAGTTGATAGATGTTTGGTTAACTTACTACACGGTGTGGTCAAGTCATATACGTAGGGGTGTGTATCCTATTCGGACCAGACCGGGACCGATTTTTCAACTGGGTCCAAACCGGAACCCAGTCCGGTTTTTGCACACCCCTACATATACACTGAGGTTACTTACTTACCATGCATGCCAGACTATGCGGGGCCACATGAGATCAAGTGGTGGGTGCGGAGGAGGAGAAGTTTGATTTTGTTGGTTTTTGGATGGAGTGGTGGTTTTGGTGGATGTGCTTATTTGGTATGCATAGTTTTCTAGACACCAAGAAGCTTCATTTCTCTAACCAAAACAAAAATCAAGTTAAGTTTCTGGGATGCGATTTTTTTGCTCGATTGCCTACTTCAAGTACGAATGCCTACATCAATGTTCTCACTTAAACCATCAATAAGCGTAGTCAATGTTACATGTGATAATAATTTGATATTTATTCATGGTAAATCTAGAGTTATAGAAGAGGTTTGATAGTTGATACTTATTCACAAGAGTCAATGTTAATTACGATGTGTACTTAATTGATAGTTGTGTTGAATTTTGTTTGATCATTTTCAACTATTGACTTCATTTGATTTCTCTTTCTCTTGTGATACATGTTTTCGTGAGATTTTCACTCATCGTATGGTTGGTATAAATTTAGTTGTGATAGGGATACCCCCAAAAACCATCATTTAATTCATTCTATTTACTCCAAGTTATTCATCCTATTAAGTCAAAGTTACCGTCTATCACAACTACATTTACCCCAACCTACCATCAATTCTACAAATTGGATTAAATAGCAAGGTCAACATATGTTTCTCATATTATGTAGACCATCAAACTTACACATTCTATCAATTATGATTACCACACTGATCGTAATTTAATTCATTCTATTTAATCCAAGTTACTCTGCTATTGAATTCCACTTACCCCCTATCACAACTAAATTTACCCCAACATACTATTATTTGCAAAAGTTACCATGCTACGTACTTAACTCAACTTACCAATTCTATCAATTATGGTTACTCCCACGGACAATAATTTAATTCCTTCTATGTAATCCAAGTTACTCTGCTATTGAATTCAACTTACCCCCTGTCGCAACTAAATTTACTCAAACATATCATCAATTCAAGTTACCCTGCTATATTGAATTCAAGTAACCGCTTCTTTCAGTTAGAGTTACCTCTCACGAACCATCATTTAATCTATTATATTTATTTCAAGTTACCCGTCCGTAAAATCAAAGTTACCCCTTTATCACAACTAAATTTACCCCAACCTTTATATTTTCTACTAATTGGATTAAATAGCAGGGTCGACATATATTTCTAATTTTTTGTGTACCTTCAAGCTTACCCTTTATATCAATTATGATCACCCCCACATACCATATTTAAAATTTCTTTTATTTAATCCAAGTTACTCTGCTATTGAATTCAACTTACCCCCTATCGCAACTAATTTTACCCCAACATACCATCAATTTTACAAAAGTTACCCCTGCTATTGAACTCAACTCACCCCTACTATCAATTATGGTTACCCCCACGTACTATAATTTAATCCTCATATTTAATCAAAGTTACCCTACTATTGAATTAAACTTACCCCCTACTGCAACTAGATTTACCCCAACATACCATCAATTCTACCAAAATTACATTGCTATTGAATTCAAGGTACCCCTTATTTTAGTTAGGGTTATCCTCACGAACCATCATTTAATATATTCTATTTACTCCAAGTTACCTGTCATTTAAAATCAAATTACTACCTATCGCAAATAAATTTACCCCAGCCTACCATAAATTGTATCAATTGGATTAAATAACATGGTCGAAATATGTTTCTCATTTTATGTAAACCGAAAAACTTACCTCTTCTATCAATTATGATCACCCCCAGTTTCCATTAAAAGGTTATATCGTTCTAATAAGGTCCAAAATTCTTATAAAAGTCAATAAATGATAAGCTAAAAAATTGGATATCATAAATATTCCAAAAACCACACTTTGATCATCCAAAGCTTTATCGGCCTCGTGAAACTTAAGACATCGAACGAGAAGCTGGAGTACGAAAACAGACACCTCCTTCTCCTCAAAAGAGCAACACAAGAATGCAACAGACTCCAACAAGTCCTTGGCAAACACGGACTACCACCCTCCGTACAACACTTTGAGCACGACAAACATCAGGAACGACCTCAGGAACTCCACGACCCGCTCGACCCCATCGGGCATTGCGATCGACATTACGTCAAACATCATAACTTTCCTGAGAACCTCATCTCACACCTCATCCTTACACTCAAGCACCTAAAATGGCAAAACGTTCAATAAAGGGTTGGAGCAAAAACTCTAGTAAATTTTCCACCTTTATGAAGAGTTGGGGATCGGGAGTGAGACGGGAGAGGAATCGGATGGCCTTGACGAGGAGGGGAATGGAGGATGTCGGCGAGGTTTCGAGGGTGGAGAGGAGCTTGAGGAGCAAGATGAATGAGATGGCAAGAAGCTCGACCAAGCGCCCACTGTCATCGCTCTATCGTTCTTCGTAGCTTTATGTCGTAGGATGCCAAAGTCCAAAGTGAGAGTGCTAAAAGGGCCAAGACTCTTTTCATTTATAAGATGCTAGGATGGCTGAGGAAGGTCGTATGGAGGTGGACGGTGGTGGTGGAGAGACTCCTGGAATCGGAGATACTCGTCCAACTTCACCTCTTAGCTTTGGCATCTGGAGCTTGACATAACAATATTGTAACGTGACTTATGTTTAATCCTGCTAATCGGGGTGAATTGTGTCTATTTTTCGGCTAAACTAGTACTCCTACTCGAGGCTAGCTCTGCTACATGGCTTTGTGTTTTATTTTTATCATAATGAAAAACTTTTCTTCAAAAAAAAACAAAAACGTAAATGCATATGTGATGGGAACATCGGTACGCAACAACTAAGACTATCATAGTTGATTGCTAAAATTGTACATTACCAATTTGTGTTTGAACTCTATCCACAATGCTGCACTAATTACATAGACGTACGTCACAATTTGAATAAGAGGAACGTAAGAATGTACTAATAGTAATGAGAGATGTGTATGGTTCTCATTTTTTGCACTTATGGTGTTGAGGTAAGAAAATTACTAACCGGTACTAGTACATAAAGAGATAAATCAACTCCTATATCAAACTTAAAATACACTAAATCTGAACCTTCCGACCCATTAGAATTTTATTGGTCGACCGATAATGATTGAGGAATTCTAGCGAATATAGTAAGAGATATCTAACAGCTCAGCTAAATAATGCCCAATTTGTATTTGTATCTAATTATCATCAACATTTGTATCCATATCAGATTCCGAACATTATGACCTAATTAAAAGATATTTAAGAAAAAAGTTAGTACATAAACATGCTCCAACAAACAACAAACCAAAAGTGCCAACAAATGGCATCGAATGCATATGTCTATGGACCCTTTAAAGACAAACAACAAAGCCAAAAGCTAAGGTTATCCAAACTTGTCGTGTTTGGTGGAGTAATCGCAGGGGATGTGTTTGTTTGTGTACAAAAAAAATTGTATGCATGGAAAAGAACATCCTTATAATTAAGTTGATGAAAGTGGCCAAACCATCATCAGTTAGATCCAAGTAGAACTTTGTTCAGTTTGAACATAATAATGATGAAATATTAATTACAACAATCTCAAGTGCCAAGTCTTACTCTTATACATTCATACCCTATAAAAATTTGCGGATGAATCAAATTTCTTAGCACGAAGGAACTCATTCAGGTTAGGAAACTATGAAAACGAAGAATGGTACAACTTTCATGTGACCGATAAGATTCACAACAATCAACTTTTACCTTCACTAAACCTTAAGCTTTAGGCTAAACCTACGTACGTCCTGCGGTCTCGGGCCAAGAACTTAAGTCTACCTTTTTTTAAAAGCCTAAACTCAAGTTCAAAACTGACTTGGGTCTGGCCAGCCCCCTTTTCTTTTGCTGAAGTACTACATGTTTGCATTCACATTAATGTTTGGTAAGGATACTTTTACTGAAATACCTTGAATAGATTTGGTAAGGACACTTTTACTGAGATACCTTGAATAGATTAACAATTAACAATAAAATGGAAATGGATGCTATAAGTAATAATTTCATCAATTTAGTAGAACAAGAAATAATTACTTTAACGTGAGTCTAGAACCTTGTCATTTATAGTTAGGGTAATTGCTAAATTTTGTGTAAATATACTATTTTAATCTTACCCTAATGTAAATTTTGTTTGGTTTTCGTCCGACATGTTTTCTTTCCATTTTGGCCTTTGTGATTCCTTGCTCAAAATTGAATTTATTTATACATGCACAGAAACAGGTGGAATTCCTTGAGAAAAAAAGAGTTAGGTGAGTACAACAACCTTCTAATTAATTAAATATACCATCTCAATGATTCAAAATTCAAGCCATCATTACGTTTATTAATTCCTCAGAATTTGAGTTTAACCAAAGTATCACCAATAGCATTTCCGAAAATAGTCCCCAAAGGTTTTGTTTTGAAATTGTAAAAAATTAACTTCACAAATAGCTAAAGCAATAGAAATGCCAAAGAAATAAATAAAAAAATTCCCAACTTCATAATCCCAAGTTGAAGCCAAATTTCTCTCAACTGATCTCTGATAAACAACCTTACAAATGACATCACTAAATTAAAATGGGTTCACCCACAACTTCTGATAGCTCAATACAAAACTACAATTGACCATCAGAGCTCTTCAATAATTGCCTACACCTCTTCTTGATAAGGGTTCTAACTAAACTTGTATAAAATATATGTGGCATGCATATAATATGTTGTAATGCGACTACAAGGCAATTGTAGTAGTGTAGCATGTGCTAAGCTCCATGCCATGAAGCTTCTTCCACTCTCTCATGGCAGGATCTTCCAACACCACCACCTTGTCCATGTCCTTAATTCCAAACATGTGGAGGTGATCATTGTCTTCTCGCTCCTTCCCCTTGAACAACAATCTTTGCTCCCATGGCTTCAATCCACTCACCATGGATACCACTTCCTTTAACTCACCTATACAACAACAAATTCAATCCAAAAATAGTTAGTTATGTACTTAACTAGGGTCCTTATATTTGACCTTATAACGATATACACGACATTTAAGAAGAAAAAGGAATATGAACATACCAAAAGTAGATGTCGCATCGATGGAGATTTCGTGCAAACAAGACCATATAGAAACCCTAATTCTAATGATCCCTGCCTTTGAGGCTCGAGTTTCCCTTGTTTGGACAAGCATTCCCCCAGGGCGACGCTCCCACTTGATCTCTGATGTCTTGCAATGGTTTTTGTTGTCGTTATTGCCACAACCACCACCTCTGAAGAGCTTTGAGTTGCTCTTGGAGACCCACTTTGGCATAAGCTTGATTGCCATCTCGACCTCTTCTCAACTTGGTTAGTTGCTATTTGCATTTGCCAATTCAAAACTCCCACCACTTAAATAGTGTTTCAACCCTAGATATGCTTTAGAGGCGTGCAATACTTTAACTGTAGAGGTCACAATAACTAATGAACTACACAAAGACAAACCGTTTCATTTGGAAACATTGTTGTGAAGAAGAGGCACATGGGTTGTAGAAAGATGCAACAAGATTATTAAACTACAAACTCCAATTAGTTAAGAATCCACAAGGCTATGTGGTTTGATTAATGGCCGACACTCTACGTGGCAAGCATGCATGCATGCCTCAAGTTAGGCCACAAAGACAAAAGCATTATAAGATTTTGGTATGATTGTGTTAGGTTGGGTGATGATGAGAACGTAGGAATCTATAGAATTGGTTTTGAATATTTTGTGGGATGTGAGGAGAGAATGTGGTGTACTGTTGTGTTGATAAGATTGTTTAGGGTTTGGTTTGGAGTTTTGTGGTGGTAATCTAAGGTTGTTGGGAACATGTGGTGTGGTTTGGCCATGTGGTGGAAGGGATATGGTTTGGCTTCTCCGTTGATTGAGATCGAACCAGTATTTTGTTGGGACATCCCTGATGATTGCCCCTTTTGATGGTATTTTGTACGTGGCATGTGATTGAGGAAATTAATGTATGTATGTAACTGAAAAATTGAAAATGGAGAAAGGTCAATTACTCAATTTCCATTTATCATATTTTTCATTTTCCATTAAGTAATTGGAAGCCACTGATGTTAAATTGAACTACTTAACGAAGTTGTAGGTAAACTTTGCCATTTACTATATAATGGTCTGATTCATTTTGCCGATGAAATTAAGAAACTCTACGTCTTTAGGGTGATTTGTTTATAGAAAACTTAAATTAATGAAAGATTCGTCAGATCGAAATTTCACGAACCGGCCGCTTGCACTTGGAAGAGTTCCCCCCTTATTCACAAAATATATTCAAGGGAAATCTTAGAGTTTGTTGAATGTATTCTCAAAATAAGTTAATCCTTTTTTAGTAAGACGGGCATAGAAATATATATCTTCATTCAACCCTTCAAGCGAAATGGCTAAAAGGAAATTAAGATCCATGAACTGACCCCATTGTCTCATGTATACTTTTCTTCACTTGTCTCAACATAATTTACCAGGTGATATCTCAAAATTAAAAAATGTGGAGCCTGCCCTAGTCAAGATCTCCAACTCTCTCCTCTCTTCCATAGAATGGGAGATTCTTTGTATGAGTAGTTGGATGCATTGACTTAGCACTAATAAAATTTAGGCTAGAGCTTAGTTTGTGTGTGGTATGCTTTGATGGATGGTTGGGCTAAGATTTATAGTGTGGCCTTTGCTTTATTGAGAGTAAGAATGATACCTTTATTATTATTATTATAAGAAAGATACTTTTAGTGAGGTTTATGTTGTAGCCCGTTGGTGCCACTCTTTGGATTAGTAGAATTCAGTATTTTGGTTTATGGGTTAAAAAAAATTAAGACTGGTTTTCGGGTTGAAGTACGGATTTAAGGTGTGATTTAACCAACGATTGGCAATGAATTGAGTTATTTAAAGTTTAATGGGTTGGCAAATGATTTTCAAGGAACTGCATGAGCTTCAGTTGAGTGGTGTGGGTTGAGTCAATTATGTTTGATGGTCGGGTTGGATCGATAACAAAGTTGGATATAGAAGTTAATAAGGTGTAATAATGGTTAATTAACTTCTTACTTTTATTGTTATTATCAATGAAATACAGGTATTATTGTCGTATTAATATTTGCAGGCTATGTTGAGACCTCCATTTTTCTTGCATAAAAAAATTGTGGTATTTAATTAACATTTTTTTATATTCATATTTATATATGCCAACGCTAAATTTTAAGTGAGACAGTATTCTACTTTTACTAAATTAGGATGTCAAGTGTGATAAACCTGAGAGTCAAACTTGTACCGTTGTATCCTATCTTTTGGTTACAGTAGGCCAAACGAAGTAACGACCGAACATTAATCTCCGTTAAGATTTAAAACTATTGGCATTCCGTGCATTTCTAAATACACATTGCGTAATCGTTTGTTTTAATTGATTTTTATGACATACAATTACATGTGCAAAAGGTAAAATTAATATATATTATTTTAGATTTTTAGTTAATTTTCAATATATAACTCATTTGTTCGGATTCGATCCCCAGCTCGGTCTAAGTTAATTACTTGATCCACACACCAAATAAACTAGCCCTTATAACGAGGAACCCTCGAACATATGAATACCCAATACCATAAAAAATTTCTAGCTTGCATGGTAGTACAAGGAAATAAGAAATACCATGAGATGGCAGTAGAAAAGATTAGCATTCATCACGTAACTGTTGGGAGGGGATCTAACAATGCACTAACTCGACACAGATTAAACACACCACGAAATACTAAATATTGATTGCAGAATTAACTTCGGACCGTCTCCCAAACTCAATTGCAACAAGAACACTAATAAGATGGAAATAAACAAGCAAACACAAATGCACACCTGAAACAACCACGACACACGCAATTTACAAGGTTCGGCAACGTGCCTACGTCCTTGGGGGGTCTCCTGCGGGTTTCCTTTCCTTCTTCCGCTTCTCCAACAAGAGAAGCAACCGAGATTACAAATGATTGGAAGCAATGTGTCTCCCAAAGCACTCTAGATCTATCTCTAGTTGTAATCTCTCAACTCACAATGAAGGAAACTATTGATATTTTTGTGTGTTACATTGAAGAGCAAACAAGTCTTTTTATAGACTCAAAAACCCAGCTAAAATTAAGCAAAACCGAACAGAACTATTCATGGGGACACGGTTAACTGATGCTCGTTCGGTTAACCGTGCGTGCTTCAACAAGAGCGATTCCTGTTCCGATTCGGTTAACCGAATCCTTCTCGGTTGACCGAGTGAACGATTCTCACGCAGCTCGGTAGACCGCGAGAACGATTCTTCCACGAACTAACGAATTCTTTAACAACCCTTCGGTTGACCGAGAACCCCTCGGTGAACCGTTCCAAATTGGACAGGCACTTTCCAGATTCTTGGAACACCAAAAATCTCCCCAACGGTTTACCGAACCCATTGTTCTGAAGTGCTTGTTACCCTCTGATGGTAGACCGAATCCAATTCGGTCATCCGATCCCAGCTGCACACAGAGTGCCTGGAATTCTCGGTTCGGTGGACCAAATCCAATTCGGTAGACCAACCCGTCTTCGCCGAAATTTTCTGGGTTGTGCGTCGGTCAACCTGATCCAATCCGGTAAACCGAATCTTCCTGGATTTGCTTCCTTAACAAATATGAACCAATTTTCAACAGTAACTACTATCAGTAATTTGGGTTTCGGCTTCACAAATCAAGCTAGCATGCAACTTATAATTGAAGGATAATCCCAAGTATCAATTGAACTAAGTCATCTTATCAAAATTGTAATGAGAGACATGTTTTTTAAAGGTGTGCATCACAAACGACTGTGTCAGTGTGTGGATCAGGATATTTAAAACATTGATGTATGTGTTGGACCTTTTTTATTTTATCTTTCTACTACCCATCCTAATTTAAATCTAAAACAAGCATGTGAAATAGACTATTAAGATTTGATTCTTGAATTTGACTATCTCAGGACAAAATAATCTCCTAATAAGCTAGCATCGGTCAGTAAATGTTGGACCTTTGAAGACATTTCTTCGCCAGAGGTTTAGGTCAAATGGTTTAATGGGAGTAATGAGAAGTCAAAATTTGATGTGGGTAAAAAGAAGTCAAAATAATAATAGCAAAGGAGAGGCTAGAATAAATGGAATAAAAACCTTTATCTTTTTAGTAGAGCAAATTATTCATAAACTCTATGCATGGCAGACATAATCATGATAAGCCAAAGCCTGCATAAGCATAAGTATAAGACTTACTACTTTAGTACTATTGAAGTCTAGAGGCTGAGTGTCTTGTGGGTGGAAGGGAGTATGCATGGATTATGGAACCTAATTCTTATGATCTTAAAAAGAACTTGCTTCCTCTTAAAGCTCAAAATCGTTTCATTAATGTAGTGTTTATATAGAGTACCTTAGGACAGACAAAAAGGTAAATATAATGGGTTCACCTACTGTAATAACCTTAACCTAAAACAATCTAATTAACCTAAACTAAACCTAATTAATCTTAATTAAGCTTGCTATAGTAAAGCATGAGGTGGAAGAATTGGATAAGATTTGGGTTTTTCTATAAATAGAGGTGTTAGGTTTACGAAAAATGTTTTCTTCATAATTTGGTTTCTTCAGAAAGTGAGAGAGGCGAATTTGGAGAAGAAGAAGAAGGAAAGAAGGAGAAGGAGAGGAAGTGAAGGAGAAGAGTTGGGTTAGGCTTGCCAAAGCTTGGGAGGCGTCCACAAACGTCAATAAGATATGTCAAATCTTCAATATAACTCACTTAAGCCTTGTGAGTGTTGTGGATCGACGTTGGTGTCGAATTCCCCGTCGGATTGCAACCTGTTCAGAGGTTGAAGACGACGATCGATCGACCGGTGCCTGTGGGCAGTCGATCGATCCTATTATTATATTGATTTGCACCCGCGAACGGTCGAATTTATTCTGAGGACGGTCGACTGTTATGCCAGATTTGTGCGGGAAAAAGGGTTGATGCTGTTATTGGTCGAACGGGTCCACTTAACCGGTCGACCGAAACAATGAGAATAGGTCGGTTAGGGATTTTGACTTATTAAACGGTCGAACATCCTTAACCTGGTTCGACCGATCTATTCGATGCTAAGTCGGTTGGGAGCTTTGACCATCAAAACGGTCGACCGCTCTTTAACTTTCGGTCGACCGACGAAGCATTTTAATTAAGCAGTAGAGTGTCTGTGATGTTTCGGTCGAACTGTATCTCAGTTCCGGTCGACCGAATATTACTTAGGCAAAATGCTGAAATCCCTGTTATCGGTTGAACGACCCCTTGGTTCGACCGATCGGATATATAAATATTATAAATATTGTATAGCGTAGACCATCCAAACGGTCGACCGCTAGATGACTTTTGTTCGACCGATGGGTCGGTAATTCGGTTGGCGTGGTTCGACCGATACACTTGTTTGTACAATACTGAGTACTGTGTGGAAGACCGGTCGACCGGTGTGCTTGTAGCGGTCGACCGATCTGCCGCAGGTTGGTGGATTTATCCACACGCGAGCCGTCGAGTATAGGTCGACTACCGGCTCTGAGGCGACGGTCGATTACCGGCCTTGAGAGCGACATATTTCACCTTCGACGAGGGCGTATTATTGTTGACCTCTCATATCGAGAGGGGTGTGAGAGATGAGTGCCGTAAACCTTGGGCTGTTTGCTGGGGTTTGTCGGTAGGCCGATGATGTTCCGGCAGGGTGCGCGTCTGGCGGCTCTTGGGGGAGCAGCGGCTTTCGTCTGACCCGAGTTGTGTATTCGGCGGGCTGACTCGCTCCTGGGGTGGCGGCGTAGTGCTAGGGTTCCTTTCTGCACTCTTGGGGAGCAGTGGTGCCGACTGACCCTTGTGTGGCAGCGGTGGACTGACTTGACCTAATGGTGGCAGGAGTGGTTCAGTACCGCGGAGGCGGAGATGAGTATTATTGTGGACCCGAGGCGGATGATCATGTGCATTGCATTGTCTTTAATTCCATTTTGTATTTTAGGAGGTTTGGTATACGGGGTTCCTTCAGGGAACTCAGGCATGTTTCAATTGTTTGCATTTCAGGTAGTGAGCAGCATTAGAGTTGAGGTGGTGACCGAGGAGGGTGCCCCCGGGATCTGATCATGTCTTCTTTCATATCTTTTGTTGAGGCAGTGATTACATGTATATTCCTTCCTGTTGTAATCACAGTTGACTCATATGTATATTTTGACTTCCACGTGGATCTATATATATATATATACATTTTGACTTGTCGTCTCGTGACGTGTCCTGTGTTGACCGTTGACGGTCTTTTATATTGTTTAAATTTTCCGCTGTTTTCGGGGGCGTTACACCTACAATTGTTGTCTAAAAGCCAAACATTATTTTACTAAACCAAAATAGCTTGCATGATTTATAATTTAACTTAACAAAATTCAAAAACATCACAAATCCTCAAAATCTTAAACAAAACTTGAATTAGCATATGTTCAGCGACCAGTGATAACTACATATTAAGTTATTAACTGATCTTATCAATCAGCATGTAAGTGTATTTACTCAGTGCATTTTGAGGGGTAATTAAATACATGTAGAGTAAGCAGAGTAAGCATGTACTCTACATACTCTACATGATTGAATCCAAAACAAAGAGAAGAAATTAAAACACTTCATCTGCCAAAACAAAACAATGAAATCCTACCACTAAAAACATACCAGTCTAATTCAAACTGCGTGAGCATATTATGTTGTAGTGGAATAATGGGGACGCAAGTCCAATTTCCAGGTATATATTTGATGACCGATGAGATAAATTGGGACCAAACTTAGTGTAATACACTAACATCTATTTGCACTTCAAATTCTAACCTCACGTCATGTTGCTGTATTTTGCTTAAAAGTATTGATAGGATCATATCAAATCAACAAAGCAAAGGCAAGAACCTAAAATGAAATCCGAAAATGAGAGGTACAAAGAAGAGATAAAACTTCTAACATAGCAATAATATCTATGTACAAATTAATTAAGCACACATCAAAAGCAAAGAAACCCAAACTAAAAAAAAGGGTGTAATTAACCATGATGTCTAGCTAGTTCATAATGTTCTATTTCTTTTCCTCATCACAAGCTCAGTGTCAAGCCCAAAGCCATCAACCTCTCTAACCCTAACAACCTCCGAAACCCTAAATAACCTCACAAGAGACCCTACATTGAGTAGATCATTGGCCGAGTACTTATCACCTTTCCTCATCAATGCAACATGCAATACACAAACCCCTCCAACCCTAAGCGTCCTCTCAACCTCACCAACGAATCTGTCTGGGTAAAGAGCGTGGTCGAACACGTTGCTGAACTCCAAATCAAAGCTCTCGTCGTCAAAAGGTTGCTTGTGGAAATCCCCTGCGATCACTAGAGGCTTATAGGGCACCAGGTCAATACCGATAGAGTTTGATACGCCAACTAGACGTAAGGCTTGGACCTGAAACGTCGTAGAGACATGCTGAGATGAGTTCGTTTTGAGTTAGAAATCTAATTTTTTTTAATAAAATAAAAAACCTCTACGTTGACATATTTTATCATGCAAGTCTCTATATGGATATATTTGATAGCTAAAACGCACTTACCTCTTGGCCCACACGTGCCCCGATGCAGAGGGCACGTGAGGAGTTGTAGAGGAGACCCTCCTCTTTGAGTTGAGAAAAGAACGAAGAGAAAACTCGAACCTTGCGGTCCCAATCGCGGGTGATCCACACCTGTCGAAGACGAGGATTTAACGTTTTATTGAGTTGTTTAGACAAATATTCGTCGTACGTTTTGTATCCCGGGCGCATACGAATGCCAGGAATGGCCGTGGTAGTGGTGGTGAGGTTGGATTTGAGGAGGAATAAGAGGACGAAGACAAAGAAGAGGAGGAGGATGGGCTTGAGGAGGTTGAATTTAGACATGGGTAGGTTTGGTTGTGATTTTGTTGGGGTTGTGTTTGTTGGTGTTGGTTCTTTGTTGGGGTTTGTTTGATTTGTTCCTCCGGAAATTATGATGCATGCAACGATTAGGATTGTTGTGGGGGAGAGAAGTATGGGTTTTGGAGTACGTGTTTCTTTTTCTTCTTCTGATTTTTGCATGTTTTTTTAGTAGAGTTTTGGCATTTGAATTATAATTTTGTCCATGCAATATTAAAGGGTCAATTACGTATTATATATCTTCTTGGATTATAAGTGCACCTAATTTACTTAAATTCATTAATCTTAAAACGTGTAGCTTATCCTCTAAAACTTTCGGCCACGTGGACAAATTTTATCCTTCTCTTCATCAATAATATATTAATTTTCAATATATTTTGTTTTTTGATTTTTTTTGTATTGATTCAAATATCATCCTTAGCAATTTAATACCGACTTTATAAACATTTTAGTTTGAGATTTGGTTCAAATTTAGGGTTATTTTGTTAAATTATAGTATCAAATTTTATATACGTTTCGTGCAAATCTTATACAAATTTGATGCATATCTTTATCAAAACTTGTTATAGAATTTGTGTTAATAAGAGTAATCACTAAAACAATGCAGAAAAATAAAAAAGGGATATGTTGAAAATAGCATATTATTGATAACTAAGGGTAAAAAGATAAAAGTTGAAAGATGACGTGTCACATTTTAAAGTCACAGAAGTTAAATCGGTCAAGTAAATTTGGATCTATTCTATTGTTGAAAGTAAGAAGCCATTAATTTGCCCAATAATTAATTGTTAATATGTACTAAGCTTGGTATGGACTTACAGAGTTACAGTTGGTATTTTGTAGAGGGTAGCCCAAATATGGCCCATGACATTTCCTTTCAGTGGCTAAGAAAATGTCAGCGTATGACTTTAATATAGAATGAAAAGGAAATAAGTCTTTCAGCATTTTATAAGTTACAGTTGGGATCTCAGGTTTATACATGTACAGATGTACTTGTTCAGTAAAGATTATTTTTAATAATTCAAATGTTTTTTTTATACTAAAAGTAGATTATGGACATCAAACACAAAAATGTAGTGTAGATGAATTTAATTTAGTTTAAGATCGCTAACAAGTTACATGAGAATGGTGCGGTTTTAGTATGTCATTCCGTAACTCATGCTTTCAATCGATTAGACCGTCTAGAATCTAGATAATTATTTGATGGAGTCGTTTTAAGAAAACTCATATTGCTAAAGTGAATTCAAATCTCATTCTAGCATGGTAATATATGGTCGACTCCTAAAATTAGTAGATCCATCACACCAAGCTAAGGGTTCATTTCAGTAAAACATATCTCTGTAAATCAAATTACGTTGCTATGAATTTGCTGCAAAGAAAGTAAGAAATTACTAATGGAGGCCCATTCTCTTATTAGCCGAAACACAGAAGATATTAACACAAATCCTACATTTAAATACAATACACATATATCATCACTTATTCATAACAATTTGCTCTAACCAACCAAACCTCGGACCGAAGGATGCACCGATTGTTGGAATTTCCATCTTGATCTTAGTTATTTCAAGACTATAGGTCTTCCAGCTCGACTAACCCTTTTGATCATAATAATACTTCGGTCAGTCATTCACCATTTTTTTGTTGATAAAAACATACCCTATCATATCTCAAATAATCCAATTAGTATGTCCTCGTAGGAAACAAATGATTATCTCCATTATTGGAAGCTGAGTAGTAGCCTCCTCAAATCTCACACTTCATCTTCCACCCTCTTCACAAACCGACCCTACAAATTGATAAAGATCAAAGAACATTAATGCACCCATCATAGCAGAACCAACAAAAAATAAATAAATCAAATGGCAAGGCCCCAAAAGAACATCCCGAAAAGAGTGACATAACACACATAAATCATCTTTGAACTCCAGACGGATAATTCATTTTTAGAAAGCATCTTGCATGTGATTTTTTAATTCAATCTTTAATCTTAATAAATTCAAGATTAGAAATCTACCAAATGAATAAATCATAATTGATGAGTCGAGAAGAATTTTAAATGAATAAGTACCTTGATCCGGGGGCGTTTCTCTGCGTTTATTTTTCGGACCTCGTATCGGATCCTTTTGGAGAACAATCTGCTTCTCCTCTTCTCTCTGTACCTCATCACCCTATCCTCTCTTGTTCCACTCTTGTTGTTGCTCTCCATTTTCGGATCCCTTGAATTCTCAGGGACACTCCACAAACCACTACAACAACTACTAGGGCTAGCAGTGTTGTTCATTCCACTCCCACCAACTTCCACATAAACCTGCAATCAAACCCCACATACTCACCTTATCAGCAAGTGATCAATTTAGCAAATTAAGTGTCTTGAGATGTATGTGCATCAATAATGTACTCAACCTCATTTGAGACATAAAAATGTATCTTAATGTAATAAAAAATGTAAAATTTAAGGCATTTATATATAGCATGATAATTTGTTATTGATTAAGGTGACTTTGTCAAATAACTTACTTAGGAAAATAGTTTTTGTTATGAAAATAAACGCAATAAATTAATTTACATCATAGCTAGTTAGTTTGGTGAAAGAAAATGCAACCCAATTCCAAATACAAGATAGGCAAAATGATGTTTACTTTTCCTCACCAAGATCTAGAACCTCAAACACACTTAAACATATACAATATGTAACATAATTCCCCATGTGAACATATGTTTTTGATAAAAAGAATGTGAACATGTACGTATATCCTAAGAAAAAGAAATATGACAAAAAAAAAACATATAGGAAAATGAATGTGTAAGATTTACTTACACAGGCTTGGTTTAGTTGTGGGACAACTTGGTGCCCCTCACCTTCCACATAGAGTGAACCTTTACCAGACCAAGCACTCACAATCTTCTCATAATCCAACTTCAAACATAGATTAGATGTACAACTTTCTGTGAAACCACCACAAGGACTAGTCATGCTCTCACCTTCCCCTTCCTCCTTGCAAAAAACCCACCTCTCCCTCCCCTTAAGTGCCACCCTAGCCAAGCTTGCCTCGTCGTCTCCAACATCGCGTCTGTGGCTCACTGAGTCGGATGGTGAATCAGGCGACTCAACAGTTGTGGATCCAAAGATCGAGTTTATGGTGGTTTCTACGTCGCAATTGGGCTCAAAAAGACTACTAGGACTTTGCTCTTCATCGTCCAATTGCGGAGCTAGAAGTTGTTGTTGTTGACGATTTGATAGAACTGATACTGGTAGCACGGGTGTTGCGAGTTGTTGACGAAGACTAGCGAATCTTTTCTTTCGAATCCTCGATTTTGTTCTCCTTCCCCTTCCTTGTGATCCCATGATCAAAGATATAGCAAGTGTAACACTAAACTACAAGGTTAGAATAAAGATCTAGGATGCGAGTCTCATTGAATAGCAAAACAGTAGAACAAATAATAAGAGCAAATTGAGGGGTCGCTTAACGTGTACCTTTGCTTCTCCACGTACCCCGTGTAGGATAGTGTGAATTTCCAAAGGAGTACGTGGAGGTGTGTGGTTGGGTGGAGTTTCCCCTTATGTTGCTCCGCGAGTTGTTATACCGAAGTTCCAAGGAACAAGGGGGATGACGGGGAGGTGTTTGGATTACTTTTTGTGTTTTCACCACGTGGAGTAATGCGATTGGTTGGAAATTGTGTTGGATTGCATTGTTATCCGTGATGGTCGGTCCCGGAGGTTTGGTTGGTGGTAGAGGTGGTAATAATTGGTGTTGTGTAGGGGTAAAAGTGGAATGAACAGTGGTTGAGGTGTTTCAATGTCACGGTATTATTAACTGTACTTTTTTTGAGGTTTTGAGGTCGTGGGCGACCTGACGATCGGGTTAAAACTTTTTTAACCCCGTAAAATCAAGGTCGTGATGACCGAGTCGACGACCTGGTCGTCCATTATTTTATTAATTTTTGATTTGTTTTTGGTTTTGTTTTTATTTTGATTTTTTGAATTTTTTATTTGAGTTTTTTTTTAATTTTTTTTTGAAAATATGTTTTATAATTGTTTTGATTTTTTAATTTTTTTTTAAAATTTTACTAAGATTGACCCCGAAATGATATGGATGAGAGAGATAGATTGTTGTGGGTTATGATGGGTTGTGGTTAAGAGGTGAATAATATAGGAAAGAGAAGAAAGTGTGTTGAAGAAAGAGAAAACTGACGTGGAAGAGAAAGAAAACTGATTTTTAAGAGAGAGAGCTGATAACCAGGTCGTCCAGGTCATGGTTAATCCGTTAATGATGAGCTTAGGAGACCCAAATATGGACCAATGTTTGATGTGGACGAAAAGAGCAAGATGGGACTCACTCTTTTGATTTTTTATGTCTACTTGGTTTTATATAAAAAACGTGATCAAAATATTTGGTTGCATACTTTTTAAGGACGAGAATTGTGATTTTTGTTGGGGTTATTTGGGTATTAATATTTCGTAAATGATTTCTGAGGTCGAATAATAAATGGATGTCGATCGATGTTTGATGGCTAGATGCTAATGTAACACTTTGTCATCTGGTCGGTGGTGGTTGTGAAGGTTGAAGGCGACATTGTAGTAATAAATAAGTCAATAATATCTTACATTTGATCTCTTCTGATTTAAGATTTTACCAATTTTGACTATTTCAAGATAACATTAGGAAACTACCTAAAGGAGTTTCCAAGAAATTGAATCCCTTCATGAAAATTATCTTCTTGTTTGGATTTCGATTTATAAAAAAATACCTACAAAAACCAGAACTTGAAATTCCATTCTACTTGGGAATTAGCCATGCAGTCCAACTCTTTATGCCATTAAGCTTAATCAATGTTACTGAGTTTTATATGAACAAGTTGCCAATCCTACAAGTCCACAAACGACTCGACTATCAAAATGTTCAGGATGGAATTGCTTCAAAAAAATGTCAAATATTACATGCTAGTAGTTAAAAGTAAGTATTTGGCATAATATCAAAATCAATTAATTATCTACACAGCTATGAAGTCTAACACCAATAATTTCGCGAGAAATTATTCGATAGGTCGGACCTAAAATATTTTTGTAGGTCAAACAAATCAAAACCTGCCACGTCACATGTGGATATATAAAACAAGCACTTTATTATTATCTTTAAAAATTCCAACTCTATGATAACTTATATTCCATATTTTTATATCTATTTACGTGTTATATATGAAAAGTGAATATGTCAAATTTATATCAACTATAATGATTATTGTTTACTTACACAATATGGTTAATCCTTTTTTTCTTTGAAAAATATCATGAAAATATTATGGTATGACTAATTAAAATTCATATGTTAATATTACAAAATAGTGAAATTATTTATTTTGTAGGAAATGAATATTAATGATCAATGAAAATTTTTGTATATGAAAGGGCATAATAGAAAATACAACACAAATTAATTACATTTAGCCTATAAAAGGTGTTACCAAACCAGAGAATGGAACATCTTTCCATTCTAAGGTCAATTCCCAATACATATCAATGAGCACAACGGGTGTGCTTGGATTAGTTGAGTTTTGAGGTTTGGATGAGTTTTGTAAACCTTAAAATTCAACTTTTATCATCCAAACATATTTTTCTTAAGGACGAGTTTTGTGTTTGGAGTTATCGTTTTAGCTTCAAATTGAGTTTTCCAAAACTCAGAGATTTATTCCCAAACTATCCCAACCAACTTTTTTTTGGTAACCGGGGAACTTACCGAACCACCGCCCTTTGGACGTCGGTCAGGTTATAAACCCTGGGGTTCGTGGGCCCACCCCTTTATTACCCTATGCCAAACCGAATCCACTCACCATAAAAGGGCGAGAGACATCTGAGGAGACTCGAATCTCTGACCTCATGTTCCACGGGTGTTCACCAGCTAAACTATTCCAATCAACTTCCTTATTTCCACTTCATATCCCCAATTTTCATTACAACATTCCCTAAAAGTGTTTTGCCCACTTTTCGCTTTATAATTTTTTTTGTAGCTCGTACAAATTCGTGTTAGTTGTCAATGATAAAAGCAATATATAGAAGACTTAGATGCTTGTATTCACATGATTATTTTGATTTATTTTTATGGATATTACTTTCTAAAATTTTGTTTTCTTTATTTTTACATGATTTATTTTTGTATGAATATTACTTATTTACTTATTCGTAAAAATAACAATTAGATATGTCTAAATAGTATGACACCTATGAGACCGATGAAAGTTTTTTCTTTAGAAGTATAAGAATTTGTTAATCCAAAACACAAACTCCAACTTTTAGCATACCAAACATGAGTTGTAAGCTTTGAGTTTTCATAAGGGGTATCGATACTTAATATTTCAAAACTCAAAGCCTAAACAAGTAAACATGAAGTTTGACGTTTTGGTATGTGTTAAGAATGACGACTCTCTAATCACAATCTAGATGCTCTAATAAATGCGGAATTAAAAGGTAGGGTTAGAGCAAGCAAACCTCAAATGTGACTTCACGATTTTTATAGAGGTTTGATCACAACCACTGTGATTTAGTCATCTCCTCGAGTTCTGATCGATCATCTGATCCCTACTCGAGTATCCTCTATTATTTTCATTCCGGATCGAAGATAAACCCTCTACACCATGAGCCTTGCGAACATCGTCATCTTGCTCGATTACGTCTCTCACAAGCTGAGAGAGAGCTTCCTCGAAATTTTACAATACTTGGTGATTTTTGGATGTTGAAGTTGGAATAACTAACAAATACTCTAGACTTGAGCACACTTGGATATGATGAGAATTGACGCACAAGTGGTAAAATTAGGCTTTGAGTGTAAGAGAATGGGAGCTTGAAGAGTTTGATGTTTGGACACAAATAATAGAAGTATAGAGATGTGTCTTGATGTCTAAAACTCAAGTTGTTTGGAAGAGTTTGTGAGATATTAACCAAACAAAGAGATAATGTGACTTAAGCTCGAACAAAAATGTTAATCTTGGACAGAAATCTGCATAGATTCAGTCGACCGTTTGAAGAACGGTTGTCTAAAATAAAGAGTCGACTTAGTCAAATTAAGATTTCGATTGACCGAATAAGGTTCGGATAATCAATCACGAACTTCTGGTGACTTTTATCGAAGTTTTCCTCTGATTTAATTTCTATTGACCGATACAAAATAATAGTAAGGATGTAATCGACTCTTGTTTCAAGATTTCGATCGTCCGGGAGCAATTTGGTCATCTGGATCAATAGTTTGTCTTTCAGCGACAATAATTGGAAATGAAATGTTCGTTATGAGTCTAACAACTATATTGACACGTGAAAAAAATCGTTGCACGTCAGAGGTAAAAAAAGTAAATGATTGACCGATAGGAAGTAATTTTTCCGAAAATGGACAAGGCAAATTGGATCTTAGACAAAATACAAGTGTGACCGTTGGAGTCAAATCCAAAACCGATCCAATGGGATTCAATCAACCGAATTACCATCGATCCTTAGAGTGGACAATTCCAGTGAGGATTTCTAACTGCTACTGATATGATAGGTTCGGTCGTCCGAACGGGTAGGGTTGTCAATCGTGTCATGTGTTGGCTTTTTGGCATTAATCTATATTTTGATGATTTAATCAACTTAATCTTAATTGTAATCAATGTAGAGTAGCACACATATTGCATTGTGCTAACTTTTGCAGGTAATCAAGACTCAATGAAGAAATGAAATCAAGTCAAGACATGTAATAAAGCTCATTTTAAGACATGTAATCTTGATTTATTTTGAGTCTCGGGAACTATGTGTAATTGAGAATACTTGAGATAAAAACCACTCACATACACACTAAGTTCCATATAGAAGTCACACACAAAATTTCACAACATTTGGACTTCAATAGATCACCCAAACTAGAACCGAAAAACACTTAAACCTATATTGAACTGCCAGAGGCTTTTCGGTCGACCGGTTTTAGACCTTCGGTCAACCGTTTGTTCCTTTAATCAAAGTGTTTTCTACCACCCGATCGGTCGACCATTCCGACCTTTTTGGTCGACCGTGTAAACATATTTTTCTGACAGTTAGGGTTGTCGTATTATACCAACGATCATATTTTAATTATTCATCCTTACCCCAAATACAATTTCCCATCAGTCGACAAAACTGCCTGGAAGATTCTCGACAAAACCAAACTGTCTGGAAGTTTCTGGCCGACTGTGGACCTTGTTTCGGTCGACCGAACTTGATCATTTTTGTCAACCCTGTAGAGTGTAGAAGTTTACTGTCGACCGAACCCTACTCAGTGTTCGATTGTTAACTTAAGTGAACCTAAGTTATAGCCTGATACGTTCGACCATTCTCTTATCGGTCGACCAAACATTGTTAAAATTTGCCTACCGGTCGACCGTTCTACCCATTTCGGTCGACCAAACTTGTTATGAATTGGGTCATGCAGGTTTCTGTTTTGTGTATCTCACTCAAACCTTACCTAACTTAACCCCAACGGCTATAACACCTTAGTAGCTTATAAATAAGTGTTCTCATGACACAATTAGACAACTCTTCTACTATTATTTGTCTTATACACTAGAGAGAAACTCCCAAACTCCAAATTCCCCAATCCTACACTCTACGCCTAAATTCCACACATTTGATCATAGTCAAATCATACTCAAAGTGTGCTTAAGATTTAGAGAGTGTTGTCCCACTCAATTGTTGTTCAAGAAGCAATGATTTTGGTGAAAGCCTGAAGTGTTCAATTTCGGGTTGTGAGAGGAAGAAATCAAGCTAGCAAGGGTGTTCATGAAGCTTGTGGTGTAAAGACGTTCCCTCCCAGCCCGGAACGGGGAGTGGTTAGTGAAGTCATGAGCGGAGCTTGCAAGAGAGGACTAGGACTCGGGTGTAGGTGCCGAACCTCTATAAAAATCCCCATCTTCGATTGTGGTTTGCATTTTCCGATCTTTACTTGCTTGTTTGTTTTAATTCCGCTGCATCTTTGTTTGTTAAGCAAGCAGAGTTTGTTTAGGGTTAAAAGTGATTAGAACTAAGCCACATTCACGATCCTACATCATGTTGTCTGCTAATCGTGTTGTGTCAAGTTGTATATATAAGCTCTAGGTGTTACGCTGTATCCGACTCATTTATTAATCGTGTTGTCTGACTTCTGTCATATCCAACCCGTTTATAATTGTGTTGTCATATCCAACATGTTTATACATGATTATTAAACAGGTTACTTCGTGTACATGTTTAACACGACTATCATTTACATCATTAAACAATAATCCATACACGATTAGTTTCGTTTATTACATGTTTACCGAATTGCATGATTGCACGCTACTTGTTCACTATAATTTATAACTTATATATTACTTGTAGACTTGTCGGTATTAGTCGTGTATTAATCGTGTAGTATTCGTAATTGTGTACCTAATTACTTGATTACTTATCATATTAATCATTTTTGCAACAGAAATCCAAATCCAACTCATTTAATAATCGTGTTATCATATCCAACCTAATTATTAATCATGTTCAAATTCTCAATCTATATCCTCTAAGTTCATGTAGTTTTCGTGTCGTATAATCGTGTTTCGTGTACAATTGACAACCATACGAACGGGGTTGAGACAGAATCCTAGTGTTCAAATTTAAATTAGATCATATAGACTCAATAAATGGAAAATTACAAGTATTGGTCTAAATTTTTGTTACATTCTTGAATATTTGTCTCATTGATGTTTCTCTTGATAATCTTGATCAACTTATTAAGATAATTTGCACACATATAAGTATATATATGCAATGCATGTAATCATGTTTGTTTACTTCAATTGACTAGGTTGATTGATTAAGATTAGTTTGATTAATTATCAAAATTAACATAAATTCAAGCCTAAAAGCCAAGAGTACGAAACTCACGTGAAGTTTTGAGGTTTACAACTTACCTCAAAATTTTGAGTTTTGAATCTCAAACCTCAAAACTCAAGTTATCCAAACATACCCAAAAAAAAAAATCACAATTTCATTACATTCCCTCCTCGACTTATTCTGACATTGATTCGATTCCAAAGTTATTTCATTCCAGCGGACCAAACGCAACATTTATGCAATTTCAGGATTGCAACATATAGCCAGTTGTAAATAGCGAAAAATGAGGTGCGAGTAATTAGTTATCCAACTATCATTTTGGTTTGCTCCTCATTAGCTCATTATTGGATCACGAGAATTCTCCTTTTCTTCTAGAATTTCTAATGGTAACATTTGTATTACAAGTTGGTTATGCCGAGCCCTCCTGGTTAACTTCGTGCCTAATAGTATTATTATTCAGATTGCAGTATCATTACTTAAGTTAACAACTAAGTGAAAAACAACTTTGACTAGACTTGTTAATGGGTGCCTTTGGACTTAGAGTTTAACTTGTTTGATAATTTTTTATTTATTTTGTCCACTCTATTCTCCTACCCTCATTTTAAATCTCAATCTCTCAAACATTAGAATGAGATTGCTGATATTCAATTTCTGGTTTTGACTATCTCAAATAGGGGTGTAAACATGACGGATATGGTCATACCCATATCCATACCTGTCTAACTAAACGGATAAATATTGTTATACTCGTACCCACCCTATACCCCTTTAATAAAAGGATACGGAACGGGTATAACATGTATATTTTTACTAACAAAACAAATACTTTTGCTAATAAAACACAACTTAGAAAAATCTAATCATTGGATGATAAGTATTTAAGCCAAAAAGATGTTAAATTTATTGTTTTCGAGATTAAGAATTAAACCAAAACGACGAGAAATCACTAACTTTCTCTCAAAAAACATCGAAACAATCACTTTTCCCAACAAAACCCCTACCTTTTATTATTTTAACTATAATTATATACTAATTTATATACTAATTACAAAATTAAATGGGTAAATGGGTAAATAAGGATGGGTAGAAGTATACATGTACCTGTCAGATTTATTAAACAGGTATGACTAAACATGTATTATTTTTTAAATATGTACAAAAATTGTACCCGTACATGTTTATTAAATGAGACAGGTAAACATATAATACCAGCCTCAGTAACACTCCTAATCTGAAAACAAGAGTCTTCCAACTGCAGTTGGTGGCAATAGAAAACTCAAAACAAGAGTCTTCCAACTGCAGTCGGTGGCAATAGAAAACTCAAAATAGCAATACCAATAGATAAAATTTGGGTAAGAACTCAAAATTCTTAATTGAGAAGCCTGTCAATAGAAATCTATTTGATCCAAACTCAAGTTCAAGCCCAAACAACGTAATTATATACAAGTCAAGTTCAAGTTCAAGACCAGCACAACTCACTCGGGTTCAATTCTTTTACACCCTACATCCGAGTGAGTCACCTAATAGCGCGAGTGTGTATCCCTATTTTGGAAAGTTGTGATGTGATGTTCCAAAACAATTGCCTCATCTAAAAAATTGATTTGACATGTTACGCGAATGCATTTGCAAATTTTACATTCACCTAAACCAAAACGATCCATGCGACCATGCTCCTCAACGATTTGATATTTTTGACGAGTTGAGAGAGCTCAACTCGTCAACTTTAGATTTTCTCAATATATCAAAAGGTTGCACATTCAGATTTCACCATGCTACCTTAGAGCATCCTTAACATGGTCATCCCCCATGGATGACCCCGGACGACCATGGATGACCGGGTCCTCCGCGGTCGTCGACCAGCTTGACCCGGTCGTGGGACGACCAGGTCGTCGATTGGGGGCGTTTTTGTTTGGGTTTTTGACTTGGCACGACCGGGTTGGTTGGGTTTTTTTGTTTTGATTTTTTTGGTTTTTTTGTTTTGGTATTTGTTTTAATAATTAGGGGTTTATATTTTGATAAATAATTAGGGGTTAAGTAGTTGTAGTTTATATTTTGATAATAATTAGGATTAGGGTTATGATTTGGGGATAGAATAAAAGTTGAGAAGAAAATGAATGGTATTTAGTATTTGATAACCATTGATGGTTAAAAAAATAATGTTTTTGGTAAATATAAATGATTTTGGAATAGAATAAAAGTTGAGAAGAAAATTAATGATGTGGAGGAAAGATAGTGGGATGACCTAGGTCATAGTTAATGGGTGAATAGTGAGGGAAAAATATGATGTTGAGTCATGATGACGTGGCTGGGAGAGAGAGAGAGAAGATGAATGACCTATGTCGTCCGGATGACCTAGGTCATTGCTGTGGATGCTCTTATAGCTAAGATTTTCTTCTCCTCCTTCAAAATCGCGTGTGTTTTCTTTAGCTTGGTTGTTTTTATTGAAAATTTCAATCAAATCCAAACACTTGATGTTACGTCTGCTCCACAACTTTTTGTACATTTGGTGCTCACAAGCTGTAGTTGTTTGTCAACTTTGAGAGCTTCTTGAGCTCCTGTCAATTTCGCACATCACACCACAGAAAAGCTCTCTCAGTTTGGCAACTGTTTTCCTGGTCACCGCTTCTTCCACAGCGAGTTACATTGTTGTCCATCTTCTTCCCGCCTTTATATCAACTACCGCACTCTCCCCTCTTCCACTCGCCCCATCCTCTTCTTTATTCGTCTAACCTCAATTTCTTTCTCCTAACACCATGGCCTCTCGCACTTCATCTGTTGAATCTGTTCGTTTTTGTCGGCTGATGAGAATTTTAAATTTATACCGCAAGTGCACGGCGTCAATGAAGACGTGGCAAGTACGGGTCGAACACAAGGAGGGAGAGATCTTGTTATTTTTGTGATTTCGATTGGGGGAAAGAAGGAGAGAAGAATTAAGTTTGGTTTTGAGATTTTTGGGTTTTAGTTATTTAAAGCAAGAACAAGAACAAATAAACTAAAACAAGAACAAAGAGAGAAATCCGTGGGATGGAGGTTTAGATTTAGGTTTAGATCAGAGAATTACTGAAACTTATTGTAAATCATGTTAGTTATGAAGCATTACAAGATAAATGACTTAACATAAACTCAAGTAATCAAAATATACTAATCATGAACTTAAAATAATAACATGCAATTCATCTTCTCTAACCCTAATTCCATCACCTCCACCCTTTGGAAAGAGTTAGAAACTCATGGAGGGAGGAAGAAGAAGGGATCCTAGAGACATTAAAAGAAAAGAGAGACAAAACAAAATAAAACAGAAATTTATTACTAATGATCCAAGACCAAAGGTTCAAAGATGTGTTACATTCGTCCTACAGGGCTATTTATAGCCGATACAGGGGATACCAATACATAAAAGGATAGTACACGCGTCGACCCGACACTGGACGAAAATCGGGCACACAGATCACCTCTGGTGCGGCGAAATCGCCGCACAATGCATGGGAGGTGCGGCTAATTCGCCGCCCAGGTTGATGGGATTGGGTCCGGATTTCTGCGGTGCGTTTATGGCATGATTTGATCTTTATTTGCGCGTCTGGATGATTTGTTTCCATTCTTTTGAGCTCCGGATTAATTCCTTCCATTGTTGGAGATTTATATTTGATTTTTCTTTTGACTTTCTCCACACAATAACTTGGTCCTTTTATTTTGCAATTAGGTCCTTGGCATTTTGCAATTAAGTCCTTGACCTTTTTGTAATTAGCTCCTTGAATGCTTTTATGCTTGGATGCATTTCTATTTGAAACCCGATAAACTTGAACTCGGTCTTTATGATAGAAATGAATCTTTTGCACGCGTTTATGCTCGGAATGTGGGTAATTTGCATTCAGGTCCCTGTATTCTGTAAACAAGGCTAAACACATACCTTAGTAGCATTTATTGAATTAAAAGCAATCTAAATGAAAGACATATGATGCAATGTATGCAATGCATCAAATACCCCCACACCTAGATTTTGCTAGTCCCTAGCAAAACAGAATATAAGAAGGAATGAAAACAGGGAAATCCTAACTCACTTTCGTAGGAATCACGGTTGCACTTAGCATGTGCAACAAGCCTTTAAACCTCCTTGTTGCCAAGGGGAGGAGTGTTGTCTCCTGAGGGTTTTCAGCGGATATACCCACAAAATCCTGAATCAACATTTCATTAATAGTTCTCAATATCCCTACCTCGACCTTATACATATCACTGAGAATTCTTGCATGCTCATTATATAAATCTAACTCATAAAAAATATGACTTGGTCTTTGTTCCTCCAACATTCTCACCACTAACCCTTCTACACATGTTTATCACTTGAATTATTTTGCACGCCTCCTCTGGTGGTGAAGTATCATTTGGATCAACCATGGCATGGATCATTCTTATAGCTTTGAGCCTTGAGTATTATTATTTTTTTCTTTTCTTTTCTTCCGTGATTCAACACATTTGCTTTTTGACACTTTTACCCTTTTGCATTCGTGTAGCGAGTTTGGTCGATAATCCCGAGCTGGTAGACTCAAGTTACCGGGTTTCAAGATACCCCTACGGACCAGTGACTCGAAGGCTTGGGCTTTTGTAATCATTTGCAAAATGTGTTTTCTTCACTTTATTCTTTTATTTTTATTTTTATTTTCCTCAAGGCTTAATTGCTATTAGAAGTCCACACTTCCCGGTATATTTTCCTCTACCTCTGCTTTTTATCAACCACTTCAAAGATTTGATTCATCCAATTTAAGTGCATACATGTCTTAAAGGGCAATGGGTTATTTCTTTGGAACTTAGATTTATGTCACAATTTCTACAAGCAGAACTATATAATAAGGAACAAAAACTCAATGCAATTTGTACACGGGTTTTAGCAGTTCAATCTTAAGCTATGTCATGGAACATTGAATTTTTTTTTTTTATTTAGAAGAAGAAAACAAACAAATAGATATATACATAGATAAACACCCCCCCACACCTAAATCATGCATTGTCCTCAATGTATGCATAGATAAAATAAATGCACTTATTACCTGAGTCGGCTTGCGGTAAAGGGGTTGAGTTTGCTCATGGTCAACCGTAATCAGAACTGGATTGAATGACACCATATTGGTGCATGTATCCAGTTGAATTGTTCCCCATGTTGACTTGAGGAAAAGATTCCACTCTTCTCACTTGAATTGGTTCGCTTATTTGCTCGAGTGATGGTGGTTGAGTAAATGAATCACTCCTTTTTTTCTTACTTCCTTTTTGCTTATGTGATGATTTATTTGATTCAGAATTCTGATAAATACGTGCTCTCATCACAACATCACTTGGGTTGCATATTATTTCTGGCTCATTATCAATATGGAAGATATTAAATTCTGCTTTTAAGTTCCCGAAAGATAATTGCATGAGCCCATTTCGACAGTTTATTAATGCTTCCGAAGTGGCTAAAAAGGGTCTACCTAGAATTACAGGGATTTGTCGATTAGGATTTACAACAGGTTCAGTATCAAGTACGACAAAATCCACTGGATAAATGAAGTCACCAACCTTAATCAAAACGTCCTCTACTATACCTCTCGGTTTCTTGACAGAACAATCAGCGAATTGGAGGGTTGTCTTAGAGGGTTTCAGTGGGCCAAGGTTGAGTTGCTCGTAGACAGAAAATGGGAGTAAGTTAACGCTTGCACCTAGGTCTAGAAGGGCTTTATTGATAAAAGTATCTCCTATTGAACATGAAATTGTGGGACACCCAGGGTCCTTATATTTTATAGGAGATGTGTTGGAAAGAATAGAGCATATGTTTGCAGTTAAGAATGCCTTCTTTGGTACATTCGTTTTTCTCTTTTTAGTGCACAAATCTTTCAAGAATTTAGCATAAGCAGGTATTTGTTGAATCATATCTAAGAGTGGAATATTCACCTTAACTTGCTTAAATACTTCTAAGATTTTCTCCATTTGTGCACTTGAGCTCTTCTTGAGTCTATTGGGAAATGGGGCTTTAGGAACATAGACTCGCTTAGGTTCAGGTTGAGCTATGGGTTCAGGTTGTGTAGGTGGGTTGGGCTTTTCAACTTGGACGTCAGGTTCAATGGTCAGGTCATATGTGGTTGCTTGATGGCTAGATTGATTAGACATTCTAGGGTTTACCACATTGTTATCAACTTGTCGTCCGGACCGTAATGACACTACTGCATTGATTTGTTGGAACGGTCCTTCCTCGTTAACCATTTGAACCGGTCTGGGGTTGTTATTTCCTGAGGGTGGTTGATAAGATTGATATTGATTATTAGGTCTTGGATTCACCTCAGGTTGACTTGGAAATTGACCATTTTCTCTTTCACCTACTATTTGCGCTAATTGGCTGACTTGTGTCTCTAGCCTTTGGAATGATTGGTTGGTTGTTTGTATAAAAGTTTTCATTAAATTTTCCAAGTTTGTCAACCTAACTTCATGATTTCCATTGTTATTACCCCCAGATGATGTATTATTTTGGTTATATGGGTTTGGTTGTTGTCTAGGAGGTTGACCTTGTTGGTTCCACGAAAAATTGGGATGATTACGCCAACCCGGGTTGTAGGTTGATGCATAAGGATCATTTCTAGAATGGTTAAACGTGGCATTAACATGTTCCAAGTCTACACAGTCCTCCATTAAATGACCAGTCTGACCACATCTAGAGCAAGGGGTAGGGGATGCTTGTCGGGTTTGGTTTTGCAGCTCTAAACTTTCCATTCTGCGCATAAGGGTGGCTAGTTTTGCCTCAGCCGCTATGTTGGCATCTATAGCTAAGACACCTGGTCGGGGTTGACTTGCTATTCTAGATCCAATACTCGGGTTGATGGGTGTTCTAGCATTGTCCCATTGCATACTGTTTTCAGCTAAATCCTCAAGAAAAGTCCAGGCATCATTTTCGTTTTTCGACATGAAATTCCCTTGGCTCACAGATTCTAGCATAACTCTAAATGTGGGTGTCAATCCCTCATAAATAATTTGGCATAATTGCCATTTTGGAATTCCGTGATGAGGGCATTGGGTCAAGACACTTTTAAATCTTTCAAGATAGGAATAGAACGGTTCGCTCTCAGACTGAACGAATGCAACAATTTCATTCCTAATCTTCATAGTCTTATGGTTGGGGAAATATTTTTTTAGAAACACTTGAACAAACTCAGCCCAACTCCTAATAGATCTTTCGGCTAGACTATATAGCCATTTCTTAGCGTCGTCCTTCAGTGCTAGAGGCACGAATTTCAGACGCACTGCCTCCTCAGGGATATGCTGGTATTGCATAAGAGAGCAGATTTCCTCAAATTCTCTAAGGAAGAGATATGGATCTTCCCTAGAGGTGAACTTAGGCAGCATACTCATGTATTGTGCCTTAAGTTCGAAATCGCGACCCGGTATGGTGGGCATGACGATGCACGATGGCTGAGCAGCCATCGTTGGGTAGCACCGATCCCTCAGAGTCATAGGCGGGTTCACAACATTCTCACCCATTAGATCCGGGTGAGGTGGTGCAACAGATGGATTGGGGTTAAGCTCCAGACTGGAATCTAGATGAACTCGTGAGAGTCGATTACTCAAGTCCCGAATCCAAATCTGAGTGCACCGGGTTGAATCAATTTTTGAATTCAAATTCCAAATTTAAATTCCAAATTTAATTTCAAGAATTAATTACAAATTTTTTTTTTAAATTTTCGTTTTTTTTTTAAATTTTCGTTTTTTTTTTAAATATGTTTTTTTTTTCAAAAGGGAAACAATCAATAGAAAGGTAAAGATGAGAAGGGAAAGAAGACTCAGACGAGAAGGGAAACTTAACTCTAAAGGTAAATTCAAGGGTTGGCCAAAAATTTCCTGAACAAGCACGGTTCAAACAATCCTAGACCTAGTGTCACTTAAATCTAGACGACTCCTAACTGGTTGAGTCGAATTGATTTGCTTGATTCACCTCCCTCACCAATCAAACCAAGTTGGCCAGTCAGTGTATAGCTAGTGGGGGCGCTTCCGACAGAGTCGGTGCCAATTAGACAATCACGTCGCTTGGAAGACTTTCGTCAACACAAAAACACTTTCTAGACACCAAATTGAATTCAATTAGCTTCAGGTCATATCAAGTCAAACCAATCTCCTCCTTAATTGAGTCCGAGTCCTTGGGGGCCAATGTCTAATTGATTTTGAATTTAGGCTTAGGTGACTCTTTAGGATTGTGGTTTGTGGGCCACGGGAGGGTGATGAAATCCCCACCGTATCTTTGCCTACGGAGTTGCCCTTAAAGTAGTTTAACTTAGATCTAGCAAAGATAGTCAAACAATGGTCTTTTTAATGGGGGCAATTTCAAGGTTGTATGCAAACTAAAGTATATGCTTAAATGCAATCGTTAAAACCGCGATACGTACCTTGCCTCCAGCACTCTTCAACAATAAAAAATAATTTGCAAGAATTTAGCAAGAATAATGCAAGCAAAACATTATATGATGCATGCACTAAGGTCTTTCTAATTTTGCCAATTTTAGGTCCGAGTTGAATTATTGCCAATTATGGAATTGTAAACCCTAACACATGCAATTCTACGAAAGGAAACTTTTCAACAATTCAGATTTTACGAGAAAGGCAAGAAAAGTTACCTCCGCAATGCTCAGTCGGGTTCGCCGCCCGCTCTCGGAGATTCCAGTAGCTTAATGCGACCACCCAGAGATGCCGACGATGCCCCAGAAAGTTGAAGACCAGAACCCACACTGGTGCGGCGATTCCGCCGCAAGTCACCTTGTAGATGCGGCGATTCTGCCGCCCAAGTGTCTCAGAACGCTCCCGGATTTCGCCGCGCGCTCTGTTGTCTCCTGCTACACAAATTCAAATACTTAGATCGCGCACAAGGTAGACAGGATAAAATCGAAAACACAAAAACACAAAAATCTGCGTCGCCTCCCCGGCAACGGCGCCAAAAACTTGATGAGAATTTTAAATTTATACCGCAAGTGCACGGCGTCAATGAAGACGTGGCAAGTACGGGTCGAACACAAGGAGGGAGAGATCTTGTTATTTTTGTGATTTCGATTGGGGGAAAGAAGGAGAGAATAATTAAGTTTGGTTTTGAGATTTTTGGGTTTTAGTTATTTAAAGCAAGAACAAGAACAAATAAACTAAAACAAGAACAAAGAGAGAAATCCGTGGGATGGAGGTTTAGATTTAGGTTTAGATCAGAGAATTACTGAAACTTATTGTAAATCATGTTAGTTATGAAGCATTACAAGATAAATGACTTAACATAAACTCAAGTAATCAAAATATACTAATCATGAACTTAAAATAATAACATGCAATTTATCTTCTCTAACCCTAATTCCATCACCTCCACCCTTTGGAAAGAGTTAGAAACTCATGGAGGGAGGAAGAAGAAGGGATCCTAGAGACATTAAAAGAAAAGAGAGACAAAACAAAATAAAACAGAAATTTATTACTAATGATCCAAGACCAAAGGTTCAAAGATGTGTTACATTCGTCCTACAGGGCTATTTATAGCCGATACAGGGGATACCAATACATAAAAGGATAGTACACGCGTCGACCCTACACTGGACGAAAATCGGGCACACAGATCACCTCTGGTGCGGCGAAATCGCCGCACAATGCATGGGAGGTGCGGCTAATTCGCCGCCCAGGTTGATGGGATTGGGTCCGGATTTCTGCGGTGCGTTTATGGCATGATTTGATCTTTATTTGCGCGTCTGGATGATTTGTTTCCATTCTTTTGAGCTCCGGATTAATTCCTTCCATTGTTGGAGATTTATATTTGATTTTTCTTTTGACTTTCTCCACACAATAACTTGGTCCTTTTATTTTGCAATTAGGTCCTTGGCATTTTGCAATTAAGTCCTTGACCTTTTTGTAATTAGCTCCTTGAATGCTTTTATGCTTGGATGCATTTCTATTTGAAACCCGATAAACTTGAACTCGGTCTTTATGATAGAAATGAATCTTTTGCACGCGTTTATGCTCGGAATGTGGGTAATTTGCATTCAGGTCCCTGTATTCTGTAAACAAGGCTAAACACATACCTTAGTAGCATTTATTGAATTAAAAGCAATCTAAATGAAAGACATATGATGCAATATATGCAATGCATCATCGGCCAACTTGCCTTTGCGGGTATCCGGCGAACAAGAGCGAATCTCACACCTCGAGGAACCCAAATCACCTCTTCTATTCGTACAGTTAACCTATGGTAGGTCGTACTCCTCGTTTATTTTTTTCCGCTCAAATGTGAAGAAATGTTAGGTTGGTTGTATGCAGACGGCAATTAGGTGTGGTTACTTCCGTTGGGTCGACGAAATCCCGTTCTGTGGAAAGGCATCAGAGGGAATGTTTGAAGGGGTCCTTGTGTACGGTGACGTCGCCCAATGCCTGGCTGCCCTTGAAGCGGAAGTTGCCACCCTGATGCGCGGGCAAGATCCGCATCGCGGTGTTATTGTGAGAACGTAATCCTTTTGATTAAGGTAATTAGGTTTAAGAACTTTAACCATATTTAAGTGAGGGCATATAAATACAAACTCAACCATTTTCCTCTCATTTCCTTCTTTCTCTTTTTATTCTCTCTATCTCCCTCAACGCTTTCTCTCTCCTTTGTAGTTCGTCGGCAAGAAAGGAGGAGAAGTGGGTTCGTCGGAGTTCAAGGAAGGTGTGGAGATCAGCGTTCGGGTGAGGAGTTAGCCGGAGATATGCTCTTTCTGTAGGATTTCATGTTTAATTATACATATATATTTTTCGAATTTTCATGTATAATAAGGATCAATTTTCAATTTTCTAGAATTTATTGCATGCATCGGTTTGTTTTAACAAACTAGTTTCAAAAACTCTATTAAAACAAACATGAAGGAGCTCCAAAATTCATACCTAGAAGTTCTCTAAAACTTCTCGAAGATTCGGAGACGGTTGGGATGCTCCTCGCTGCGCCGGATGCCTCCGAGTATTCACCAAACTCTAAACAAGATCGGAGAGAGGGAAGCTAGTCTCTCAATCTCCGATTGGGTTTAGAATCTAATTACTAACCCCTCTTTAGTTCCCTTTAGAAGATGACATCTGAAGAACTAAAACTAAACTTAAGAATTAAGGAATTTTCGTGGAGAATTATGGAGAGAGATTTTGCATAAGAAAAATAATGAATTAATTAAGGAGGTAATGAGATAACCTTGTATTTATAGGTTCTCTCCAAATTACCTATTCATGTGCAACCTCTTGCCCATGATTCCATGCAAAATTCCATCTAACCATCCATTATTTATTAATAAATAATCTTAGCCACGAATTAAATCAATTATGGACCAATTCCATGCATGATCTAATTAATTCTTAAATTAATTCTGCATAAAACTGTCTGACCGGTCGACCGTCTGCGAGGTCCGGTCGACCGTTTAGACCTGGTTTCGGTCGACCGTTTAGACACTCGGTCGACCGTTCGCAACATTAAAATATTTCATCACAATGTCCGGTCGACCGAAAACGAACAGACGAAATCCCTGTTACGATGTACACACATCCGGTCGACCGTGCAATATTGCGGTCGACCGTCCCACATCCGGTCGACCGTTTACTGTTTAGCGGTCGACCGTTTGTGCACTGTGCTGCAGACTTGTCAAATTTCGGTTTAACCCCTACAAAATTTGATATTTCGGGATTAGTAATAAATTCACAACTTATGTAACATATTATCCTATGTAATGATCAATCATTACACCCCATAATATTTACATCACATATGAATTTAATTTAGATTCTAATTATGTTATAAATCACAACATAATTTTGATTTTGCTTGTTCACCCCATGTGTCATATTTTCTACATGAAACCCGACACATCCTATGAACTCAAAATCCCCATTTCTTGTTTCCCAGTTTTGTGGTGTGACCTATGGGAGGATCTAAACTAAGTTGGCTGATGCATTGCATACATTGCATCATATGTCTTTCATTCAGATTACTTTTACATCAATAAATGCTACTAAGGTATGTGTTTAGTCTTATTTACAGAATACAGGGATCTGAATGTAATTTACCCACATCCCGAGCATAAACGCATGCAAAAGACTCATTTCTATCATAAAGACCAAGTTCAAGATTATCGGGTTACGAATGGAAATGTATCCAAGCATAAAAGCATTCAAGTCCTAATTGCAAAAAGAACAAGGACTTAAGCACAAAAGTAACCGGGGACTTAACTGCAAAAAGTCAAGGACCTAATTGCAAATCACGAGTAGCCTTTATTCTCTTGGAGAAAATATATAGAAAAATCAATGTATATCTCCAAATATGTGAAGGAATTAATCCGGAGCTCAAAAGAATGGAAAGAATCAATCCAGACGCGTAAAGGAGGATCAAATCATACCATAAACATTCAACCAAAATCTGGACCAAATCAGAGCATGATGTGCGGCGATTCCGCCGCAGATCACACACACCATGCGGCGATTCCGCCGCCCCCTAGTCGATCCGTGTGCTCCAATTTCGTCCAGTCGTGTTTGGACACGTGTACTTTCCAATATTATACCTAGATCCCTTGTAGCAACTATAAATAGACCCGAGAACGATGTTAGAAGGGTCCTTAGTCTTTGGTGTTAGTTTTTATTCTTAACATTAGTTTTGTATTCTTCTTTTCATTAATAAAATTCTGTCTTTTATTTCTTACTTTTAGTTTTCTTTTGTAATGTCTCAAGGACCCCTTCTTCCTCCCTCTATGAGTTTCTAACTCCTTCCAAAGGGTGGAGGTGACGGATTAGGGGAAGAGAAGATGAATGAATGTTATTATTTTAATTTCGTGTTAGTATATTTTGATTACTTGAGTTTATGTTAACTCATTTATCATGTAATGCTTTATAACTAATATGATTTATTATAAGTTTCTAAATTCTCTAATCTAAACCTTAAATCTAAACCTCCACCCGACGGAATTCACATCTTTGTTCTTGTTTTAGTTTTAATTGTTCTTGTTTCTTGCTTTAGATAATTAAAATCCAAAAATCTCAAAACCCAATTATTTCTTCTCTCCTTCTTTCCCCCAATCGAAATCACAATAATAACAAATCTCTCCCTCCTTGTGTTCGACCCGTACTTGCCACGTCTTCATAGACGCCGTGCACTTGCGGTATAAATTTAATTCTCATCATTGGCAGTGATATTAAGAGCTTAATATCACAAGCTATAAGCGGTATCTAGCTACACATTATAGCTCCCAATTAGTTAGATGTCTTAATTCCACTCGAACCAAAACCCGATCCACTTAGTGATGGAGTGCACCACTTGTGTCCGTCCCTTGCCTCATGATATTAAGAATACACACAAAGTAGTATTGTGTCATCTTTGTATTAGTATTCATTTCTTGATCTCTTTAAGCTAGTTATAAATATGTGACTTAACTCAAATCACATTGTGCACATTATAACTTTGCTTTATCAAGGGGCCCACTAATATCATCACTCAATTAAGAGGGGCAATGATAGTCTTTTGACTAACTATCTTCTCCGACAAAAGTTGTACTTAACCAACCAATGCCTTTACACTACACTGATCGATAGTTCAAGACACTGATCTAATTAAGTATTCCTTAAGTGATTAGATATAAGTCTCATATCAAAGGACCAAAGACACAGTAAAATATTAATGACACAGAAACACATTTCTATAATATTTTACTTATTAGGTCTATTCAGTATACAAAAGTAATATTTTCCTCTTTTGCATACCCGTGTCGTCACTCACTTGTAGAGCTACAATGATCTATGACCAACACGACAATCTTAACTCGGTAATTAATGTCCCATGTTAATTACCATGATTACGAATATCTTTTGTTTTATGCAAACCAATATCTTTCAGAGCTCTACGGTTAAGGACCAAGAGTCTCTTCCTTAACACTTCTAAAAGACGAATAACATAAACAAGGAACAAAATGATTTCTCATTCAATTCATAATAATTGACATTTAAAAGTAAAACTTTTAGAACACATTCCCTTCACTTTCTCGTGGAGGGATCGACGTTGCTCTTCGAAAGCTTTTCCAAGCTTTCAAGGTATGCCAAGCCATGCTTTTACGCTCACCTAAGCTTGTGTGAGTGTTTAAGTGTTCGACGGTAGGCCAAAAGGCTCGTCAGAATAGTGTGGGAGAATTTCTGCTCTATTTCGGTCGACCGGTGCTCAATTCAGTCGACCGGTCGTAGTGTAATTTGGGCGTTCTCTCTCGCACCGGTCGAACGATACCCTAGGGGTGGTCGACCGGTTGTACGTTTGAGCGAGAAGATGAAGACCCTGGGTGTTTTCAGTCGACCGGGTCCCCTTTGCCGTTCGACCGAATGCACTGTAGTATGTCGGTTGGGGGCGTTGACCATCTAAATGGTCGACCGCCGCTTTGACAGCCCGACCAGATGTACTGTTTTAAGTTGGTTGGAGGTGTAGACTTCTAAACGGTCGACCGCCCTGAGATCTCGTTCGACCGATGACTTAAGTAGGGTTCGATCGATTCATATTTCGGTCGATCGGTGATGACTTAGAGTAATGTTGAAGTCCCTGATGTTTTTCGGTCGACCGGAAGCCCATTGTCATTCGACCGTTGGGGATGTGTTATTTAATATTATTTTGTGGCATAGACTTTCTAGACGGTCGACCGTCCAGAGACTTTTGTTAGACCGTTTGATGTTTGTTTGGTTCGACCGTTGGATTGTGGTTCGAACCAATTACCAGTTTTAACGACCAACCAGTCGACCGTATGACCTTTTTCGGTCGACCGTTGGAGCCCAGTAATTGAATTGTTTGTTTATGAGTGCGTTGGTGCGTGTATTGTATTTACTGCTTATATTCTCATGATATGACATGTGCATTGAGACCTAGGTAGTAGACATGTGGGACCATATTCCCCTTTGCATGGTCTATATGTTATGGCTCTACAGAGCAAGATGATTGTCGGCCTGTGTGGCGACAGAGATGACCTTAGCCTTTGTGGCAAAGGAGATGACCTTAGCCTTTGTGGCAAAGGAGATGACCTTAGCCTTTGTGGTGAAGGAGATGATTGTCGGCCTGTGTGGCGACAGAGATGACCTTAGCCTTTGTGGCGAAGGAGATGACCTTAGCCTGTGTGGCGACGGAGATGACTGTTAGCCCTTGTGCAACAGAGTTTTGTGTCTTAGCCTGTGTAGCGACGGATATGACCGACCGATGTTGTTCCGGCGGATGTGCTCGATCGATGTTGTTCCGGCGAGTATGATCGTCCAACTGTGGCACGGCTGGCGAGTATGACCGACCAGAGAGACGGCTCTGGTGGATTGTGGTCTTCGACCACTGATCAGATCTGATGATGACTCGGAAGTGCGTGCGACCTTCACCGAACCCATATGACTAGTGTAGTTGCGAGTGGGGGTGTGTCGCGTACTTTCCATATGACCACATGTGCCTGCGATGGGTACCTACGGATGTCCAAAACTAGACGTATGACTAATGAACCCCGGTTGGGGAAAATGACTATTATGACTTGTGACCTGATGACCCAGTTGGGGAATGATTTGTGATGATTTATGTTTTGCATAATACTAGTATGATAGGTCACGTATTGCATGTGCATGTAGGTGGGTTTGGCATACGGGGTTTCCTTCGGAAAACTCACGACATTGTTGTTTTATTTTAGGTTCCCCTTCGGGAGCTGTTTGGGTGGTGACCGAGGACGAGTGCATTTTGACGAGTGCATTTTGGAGTTGGGTCCTCGTGTCTATTTTGAGGTTATTATGACTACTTGTATATCTGTATATTGTATTTTGATGTAGTCATTCTTTTGACAACTCTTGTATACGATGCAACACCTTATATTATATGTATATCTTCGAGTAGCGTCTCTGTGTTGATGTTGATATCCTTTGATTATCCTTTATTTAAAAGTTTAAAATTTCCGATGTTTCGGGGATGTTACAGTTATCTCCAACCAAGGACTCATCGTGGTCCTCTTGGTGGTCCAACTGTTGACCACCCTCCTCCGTGAACGTTGAGTCAGGCTATCGGGGACGTGTTAGGGGTACGGTCTTCGTCCTATTGGATGTTTTTGGTTTAATGTGGATGGGAAGGTCTTCTAAATAGTTGAAGTTACTACGTCCATGTTTAACTAAGTAGTTGTAGTTAAATAGTTGGGTTTTATTGTTGGCTTGTAATGACTCCCAACTATTACATATGAAATCAAAAGAAACCCCAACTTCGTTCTCCTGTATATTGTCGTCGTGATTTTGTGTTTTGATTGTTTTGGTTTTACTTTCAGTTATGATTTGGCTTTTTATATTTACATAATTCTACTTTGCTATTAGAGGTTACTCTTGTTCTTGACCCAACCATCATCTGCATTTCCCTTCTCATCTTATAATATATTCACCTAACATAAATTCAATTTCCATATGAATGCCTAACCATGTTTCGGAAATGCCTTGTTTACTGTCATATTGATATGACTTGCTCAGTTGCTCTTTCATTTTATTGTTAATTGGTCATATTTTCTTTTTACTGCCTGAGTTCTATAAACCCAGTATGGGGGTATATAACCATACTTCATTAATATCACAAATTGCGTAATTCAATCCTAGTTGTTGTTTTTTTCTTGTATTTTGTTGTACCATATATATGTTACTTTTACAAGACTCTTATACAACACTCGTAGATTATAATGCGGAATTATGATTCCGAGAGATGTTTCTGATAATGTTCTGTGATTTTTTTGTCACAATTGTAGCATAATAGTATTTTAGGGTACTTTTTTAAGAATTTCAATTCTTCTGCATGCTTGTAATATTTGTAAAATGTAGTAGGCTTGCAAATTTCAAATCACAATGCCCTTAAATTAGTTGCTTCTCTTCTTGGCTTTCAGCTTTGCACTCTTCTATCTACTTTTTATTGAGGGTATAAACCACAACAATGTCTTGTCGTTGTATGAAGAATATGTACTATGCTCGATTACTATACCTTTGTTGCATTTTGATTCTTATTAGATTTGTTTTGCCACTGCGGAGTGGACTTGTTCATTTTTTATAATTACATAATGGTAGGATTCATATCTTCAATTCACAATTGTTTGTCAATGATTTGATTTCATGTTTGTCTTCTTATGGTCTTCACAATGGGATCGAATGCTTTCATATGGATTTGTTTGTCATTCATGATATGGAGGGGCATCTTCCTTAGTTGACAAATTTTGTTTCGGTATTGGTACATGTATTGCAACAACAAGTCTCCTGTCAAAACATATTCAGTGGAAGTATTCTCATGGAATGGGTGAGAAGCATAACATCCTTCATGAATTTTCTTGAGCATGGTTCTTCTTGATGGCACCTCTTCTTCCATGTGTAGATGGTTCTCCAGGATCTTGCAGGTATTTAGGAAAAACTTGTAATGATCTATTAAGAAGATAATGTTCATGTTTTATGTTCATGTTTGACGGTCTGTAATTTCCACAGGAGAGTGCTTGTCATCAATTCTGATTTCTTAAACAAGCACTCTTGTTTTATGTTTTAGTTGACATATTTGCTTTGACTTTACTCAATTTTCCAGCACACCTGCGTACAAATAATAATGTGACCAACAAATACGGTTGTCTAAAAAACAGACATGATATTCTACCTGAATTTATCTTAACAAATACATCCTGGAAACAATCTACGAGCTGATGTTTAATAAGAGTATTTTGCTGTTACAAATAGTACATAAAACAAATAGTACATAAAACCACAAGTACTGGTACATTTATTTCACGCACCAACAAAACTATAAACTTTCAGATTTTGTTAGGGAAGTCCTTCGTAAACTCCCAATCAATCCACATCATTCGATCTTCTGTGAGTCAAACATGGAGAAGAGTTTTTTATTTGAGGTGTCCTTCATAAGATTCATTGCATGAAGGTACTTACGAGTTTTGGTTTTAATGCTTGTTTCCTTTATTAGTTCCACGTAACGGTTGAAAGAACAACCATCTTCTGCACATTTCTTTGCCGCCAGCTCGTAGAAGTAGACTGGATCTACCTCACACAACAATTTGTGATCAACCCACTTCTTTATGCTACATGCCGCTGCCGCAACTTTCATCTCCACTCTCCACAGTAACTGATCTATGTGTTCTTCTTTTTTGTCCTGCATAAAGGGGTTGGGATTCATCGGTGACCAACTTCTCTTGGTTCTTATCCTCAAGTATTTTGTCTTGTTCAATCTCATCCTCTCCTAATTTTGGGTCACATTCGGACGACATACTGCGGCCCCCAAAAGATGTACTGGTCGTCGGATTGTTCGGAATGCAAATAAATCTTCCCACAACAATGTCATTTTTAAATATTTCGTCTCATTACGCTTCGTACAGCAGTGGTTGGTCTCAAAAATTCTTGCAGTTTCTGTGTGCCTATCAAAACAAACAAACCAATCAATTAGACCACCAAATAAGTAATAAAATCTCCAACTGAATTTTACTAAATTTACCTTCAAGAAATCCATCTAATGTGAAAGTACCTTTTGTGTTGTCCCAACCAGTTCCAGTCATTTTCCGTAACGTTTCCCAACCAACCCACTGATCCCTAGCCTTATCCCAACGGTTTTTGAATTGTGTGTGACTAAATGTTAGGCCGGTCTTTAACTTAAATTTGGTGGTTAAGTTTGAGTAACCCTCTTTATTAAGAAAGGTTGTGGGTCGATTACCCTTTGTAACTTCTTCCGCACATATTTTCAGAAAAATCTCTATCATTTCTGGTGCCCATATGGCCAGGTCATTTCTTTGAATTGCCTTCCCCCTACCCCTTACACCCTTAATGGTTGTTCTTTCATAATCATTTCCTAGATTACTGGGGTCCTGCAGTGTTGGGGGAGAAGATGAGGGTATGCTGAAGTTAGTAGATGTTCGGAATACCAACTCTTGGATTAAATGGCATGGATGGAAAGTGGTAAGGCGTTGGTTGGCTTAGGAAGTGGATTTCATCATTTGGATCATTGGTCCTAGGAAGTCTGAATGGCATATGTGAACTACTTGGTGCACTACAAGTAGGCCTCAAGGTGTTTTGTGAAAATGGTGGATTGTGGGGGTATGGTTGGGTTGGGAACCGTTCTTCTTCAATGTCAAAGTTATCTTCGAAATTATGATAGTCCGAAGTTTGCTCCATTACTTGGTATCTTGGGTACTGAAAGTGGCACGACAAATTGATGAAGCACATTGAATATAGTGCAACAAAAAACAGAAATTTCAATACCACAACTTCACATATGGTGATTGACATCGTTTCGTGCTTATATTTGTATCTTATATCCATTATATTTCACCTAAACAATGCCACGTGACGATTTTTATGTTTGAATTTCAGAAATAAATAGGTTTGAAGAGAAAATGCATAAAAGGACCTAAAAACATGAAAAATGACTAAGTTGAGAGATTCAAAGACCAAGATGCAAGATCGAAGGACCTGAATGCAAGATCGTAGGACCAATGAGCAAACAAGAATACTCCACACCATCATGGGAGTATTTTAGTAATTCTATTCGGGTCGGAGCTCCAGCAAGCAAAGTATTCAAATGCATCAAAGACAAACAAAGACATCCAGCAAAACTCAAAAGAAAGCCCAGACGGATCCGAACTTTGTAGATCGCTAATTAGCGGTCTGGGACCGCTAATTGGCGGTCCTGGTTGCTCCGAATCCGTTAATCTTTATGTGGGGCGTGTATTAGTGTGTATTTAGTCTATTTCTGGTATTTGTTTAGTCTCACATCGAGGGGATTGTCCCGGATTACCTTTTTCTATGGCTATAAATAGAACTCTTCACCTTCTATTGGAATCACTCCATGCTTTGTGGTTATTCTCTCTACTTGAAGTGAAAGCCTTGAAGCAAGAAACTCAAGTGGGGAGATGCTACTGGTATTGTGAGTCTGAAATCAATAAAGTTTTCCTTGTTTTGTTGCTTCTTTTATAGTTCTTGCATGTTTAATTTAATTGTCTTTTATTAAATCTAACTTAGTTAATATGTTTTCTTATCTTAGTGTAATATTTAGTTTAATGTTTAGTGAGTAAAATCATTCCCCTTTGGGGGTGGAGATGATACTTATATATGCAATTAAGAATGGAAGAATGTTTTATTTTGAAATGTATTGATTAATATGAATGTATGCTTGCTTGTTAGAATAGAACACTTCACTAGATGAGTTTTGCCACAAATCTTAAGACACCTCCCATGCTTGTTTAGTTTCTTAAATTACCAGCTTGTGTTTATGAATGTTAATCAAATAGGTTAGTGATTGAATTGATGAGTTTTGCCATAATAAGTAGACACCTCCCATACATGAAAACCCTACCTCAACTTGTGCCCATAGGAAGACATTCTTACATTCTTATTGTGTATGTGTAATCACTCCACCCCTTAAGGGGTCTCTCTCTCTTACTGATTCCAGCATAGTGTTAAGTTTCTTTAGTTTAGTTCGAAGTAATCGTTAATCGATTTCCGTTGCATTTCTCTTCTTAGTAGTTTAGTGTAGCCTAGATTAGCTTAGACAAACTCTTCTCCCTTGTTGTTGTCACTTGATTTCTGAAAAACCAGAGTGGTCTCTCCTCCCCGTGGATCGACCCGTATTTGCTACGTCTTCACCGACGTCGTGCACTTGCGGTAGTTTAAACGATTAAACATATGGCCACAACTAAAAAAACAAAATACATTCAAAAGTATGACATTTCAAACCACAAAAAATAGATATTAAAAAATTTATAAATCCCTAGATGCTACAATCATATCACAAATTGCATCTTTACGGACATTCATAACTTGTTCCTCCAGAAGTCCCTCTTCGGGGTCATATTGGGAGCTACTACTAGAATTACAATATTGTGTTTCACTTACAAAGGAACGTAATAATTCGTCGTTGATTCTTTGCTCAATGACGAAATTGTGGAGTGTGATTGCATAAATCACCATTTTAACCTCTTGTTGCAGAGGAAAAGGAGGCATATCCGATAACACACACCATCGTTTTTTTAACACCCCAAATGATCTCTCTATGATATTCCTCAATGACGAGTGTAACTGATTAAACATTTCTTTCTTCCCTCTAGGTCCACGCACTTGGTACTCAGGTATATGATAATCCCGTATTTATGTAAGGGACCAAAAACCCTTCACGATTTGGGTATCCAGCGTCTACAACATAATACTTGTCTGCGTGGGTTGGGAAGTTGTTTTGGGGTCAAGCTATCACATGGTTTAGAACTTTAGAATCGTGTGCAGAGCATTCCCACCTAGCCGACACAAATACAAATCACATATTAAAGTCACATACTCCTAAAACATTTTGAGTACAGTGCTTTGGATCTCTACCTGAACGGTAAGCTGGTTGCTCTGGGATTGGGACAGGAACATCAACATGGATACTGTCCAAAGCACCAATGTAGTCTTTAAAAAACGGGAAGTACTTTCCGCCACCACTTTTGAGTATGTGGCGTGGTGTTACACTTAAGTCCTCGATATGTCTAATACGGTCACATCCCCATTTGAACATGACATTTGTTACAGTTTTAACGTACCGACTAATAGTTTCTTCAGAATGTTGTAGTTGGGTTTGCAATGACCTATTATTTTCATCATGTGCTAGTGTTTTTAAGAAGATATACATTTGTTCCTCAACAACAACATTGTCGGTGTCTTTCAACATACCCCCTCTCTAAATATCCTACAAAGGATTTTAAATGTTTCTGGCATAAAACGGCAAGCGTCAAAAGATACTCAATAGTGCCCAGTTAGTAAGTCTTTAACGATTTGAGCTCCCATGAAAGGGGCAATGTGAACCAAATTCCTAGGGACTGGGGGTAAAATTGCACTTTGGGCGTTGCATAGGAAAATGAAAGACGACATTAGGAAGAGCCTTCATCGTCTTCATTGGTTGATTGTACTTGTATACTAGCCATGTTTTTCTTCCAGAAATAAGGAAACTGTTGCAGAACAAGTCTTCCTACATTTAAGGTGACAAAAAAAGAATAAGAAATCATACTACTACCTAAGAAATCAAAGTAACTTATGAGGACAAACTTTTAAGAAGCAGGACTAACGCACCTTTGGTTAAGTGTATGTTAGTTAGTTTTTTTCCTGCTTTTACTGAATTTTGTAGTATCCCATTGATTTTGAATATGTTTTTGTCCTCAGATTTAACTATGACTTCCTATTTCAATTTCTAAAATGTACATAAGAACCACAACCTATTCATGTCATGGTTGTATTACTGAATGATAGTATTGAAATTCAATTACAATATTTTTGTTAGTAAGTTATTCTACCTCGTAGTCAAGCATTTTTCTACTTGACTTGAATGAATCCATCCACTGCCAACTTAAATTACTCGGGGGAAATAACTGTCCAAACACCAATATATAGGTAGTAAATATTGTTACCAAAAACAATTAAAATACAAGCTAATCCATGGATACAACATTAAAACCAATGTAACTTTGATGGTTGCACACATATCTGTAACACCCGACAAATTTTGTGAGGGTGTCATGGATAAAAAAATCAAAAAAGAAAAATGTTGGAAAATTGGTCGACACATTTCCAATAACGTACTTGCCAACCAAATACCAAAACAACAATCAAAAGTAACCAAATAACAACAAAATTGAAGGGGAAAATGTGGAGAGGGGGAAGCAACAACATCGTACCTGGAATCGAAGATGGAGATCGGAAGAGCGATAAGTGGCTACGGGATACCCTGTTTGCCTGACCACGACGACGAACAGATCAATATACAAGCATGAAGTTTACCAAAAAAACCAACAAAAATTATTCCCTATCAACCCAAAATTGGTAAGAAAAATTTGGGAAAGGGAGAAGAAACAAGATCGTAGAAGGGGGCAAAGATGGAGAAATTAGGACCAAGGAAGGAAAACGGGAACCTTGAGTAGTAGGTCAGCGACGACGAGAATGAACGATGATAACAAGAAGCGATGGGTCAACACGATCTACAGTGGAACATGAATAGTTGAACGAGAAGAGGGGTTTAAGGAAAGAGTAGTTATAGACGGACGCGCGCGTCACGGACGCGCCTTACGTGGATCTGTACAGCTCAGATATTTTTCTTTGAGTCAGCGTCCAGTCAGCGAAATTTCTCTTCGCGCGTTTTGGTATTTTTAAAAAACGCCGGTTCTTTAAGTTGAACGATTCATTTCCCAATACACAGATAAGACAGTGTGCAGACCCTAGGACATCGTGCAGTCTCATTATTCGTGCAGAGCCCACACTTATCTTAATTTGTCTAGCTTACTTTATGTGTGTGTGCAGTTTACATTATGTGTTTGTCCTGTTTACGTTATGTGTCTGTCCGGAATAAGTGTATATTGTTGTACGGAATAAGTGTATTTGCAGTCCGGAATAAGTGTATTTGTTGTCCGGAATAAGTGTATTTGTTGTCCGGTTTAAGAATAAAGTGTGTCCAGAAACGGAACATAAAGTTTGTCCGGAATAAGTTGATTTGTTGTCCGGAATAAGTGTATTTGTTGTCCGGAATAAGTTTATTTGCAGTCCGGAATAAGTGTAGTTGTCCAGAATAAGAAGAAAGTGTGTCCAGAAACGGAACAGAAAGTTTGTCCGGAATAAGTGTATTTGCTGTCCGGAATAAGTGTATTTGTTGTCCGGAATAAGTGTATTTGTTGTCCGGTTTAAGAATAAAGTGTGTCCAGAAACGGAACATAAAGTTTGTCCGGAATAAGTTGATTTGTTGTCCGGAATAAGTGTATTTGCTGTCCGGAATAAGTGTATTTGCAGTCCGGAATAAGTGTATTTGCAGTCCGGAATAAGAAGAAAATGTGACCAGAAACGGAACAGAAAGTCTGTCCGGAATAAGTGTATTTGCTGTCCGGAATAAGTGTAGTTGTTGTCCGGAATAAGTGTATTTGTTGTCCGGTTTAAGAATAAAGTGTGTCCAGAAACGGAACATAAAGTTTGTCCGGAATAAATTGATTTGTTGTCCGGAATAAGTGTATTTGCTGTCCGGAATAAGTGTATTTGCAGTCCGGAATAAGAAGAAAATGTGACCAGAAACGGAACAGAAAGTCTGTCTGGAATAAGTGTATTTGCTGTCCGGAATAAGTGTAGTTGTTGTCCGAAATAAGTGTATTTGTTGTCCGGTTTAAGAATAAAGTGTGTCCAGAAACGGAACATAAAGTTTGTCCGGAATAAGTGTATTTGCAGTCCGGAATAAGTGTATTTGTTGTCCGGTTTAAGAATAAAGTGTGTCCAGAAACGGAACATAAAGTTTGTCTGGAATAAGTGGACTTGTTGTCCAGAATAAGTGTATTTGCTGTCCGGAATAAGTGTATTTGCAGTCCGGAATAAGTGTATTTGCAGTCCGGAATAATATATGGCTTCATTATTGTCGGAATAAACGAATCAATATATGGAATGCAATAATATGATGTCGAAACAAAAAAACGTCCGCAAAGCGCGCTCCCTCTGTCCGCTCGCTTTGCGGGGGGGACTCACGTCCCCCGCAGGGGCTGCCGCCCCCTGCCACCCCCGCACAAACTCAACAAATCTCCCACTGTATATTTTACCCCACAAGAATTACGTTTAGGAAAAAAATAGCATCTCAGATTTCCATTACAAACACAAACACACACAAATTACAAAAAAAAATATATATTTTCCCAGTAAATCGGAAAGAAGATGTAAGACTTAAACATGACTGTCTCATTCACGCTGCTTACGTTGTCAAGAACCTTCGGAGTCGGCATCAGACGCTTCTTCGACGTAATATCTTACTCGAAATGGTGATTTATTACGGAGAGATGTACAACATAAACCGAACAGACGTAAGTCTTCACCACGGAGCGTTGACAAGAACATCGGGAAGTCTTCGCACCGTCCCATTCACACTGCTTACGTTGTGAAGAATCCTGGGAGTCGGCATCAGACGCTTCTTCGAAATGGTGATTTATTCTGGAGAGAAAGAATGAAGAAGAAAGAAAGAGTGTCATCATATTTGTATTTGGGTGGAGAGAGAGAACGTGCTGAGTTGAAACGCATTTAATGTGATTTGAGTGGACATCAGGAAGAAAAAACAAAAAAACATTCATGCTTTGGCCACGTAAGGGCTGACATGGATGTCCACGTAGAACGCGTCCGTGACGCGCTGCGTTCAACAAACATTTAAGGGAAATGTGTTTGTTGGGGTAGTGGCACAAACGTAAAAAGATGGTGTGGTTGGACTCGTAATTCGACCACGTGTTAGGGTCATTATCCAAGCGAGAAACGAAAAGGCTAGAAAAAACAGCTCTTGACAGTTTCAAGGCTACAGTACCCTCGTGAGAGCGGAATTTCTGTGTCAAAATGTTACAACTTAAAAGGTGGAGACAAAACATTGATTTCATTATACACCCCCTAACACCGAACCAATTATAATGTTACAAACTCAACGGACTCTAAATTTTGGACTGCCAATTATTAACCAAATGTGAGACATATACGGATCTTCTATGCCATGTTAAACGGACAAATAGGTTGGTGGTCAATCACATCCGGACACGTGTCTCGCATCAACATTTTCCAACCTATTTTTAAATTAATCACAATATCACACCATCTATGCACATTTTACTTTCATGTAAAAACACAACGTACCATTTCAGTATTTCACTGTAGAAATCCTCTCTGTATATATGTATATTTATATAGGGTCAAGCTCTAGTGAGCCAAGAGCTCATCAAATTTAGTTTAAGTCTCCTACAATCTCACAATTGGATCTTATTTACAGTTAATCTCACCATTCATTAGCATAACCGTTTTTTTCTTAATCTACCTTACAATTTAAAATGAGTGGTGGATATTGTGGAGGCTTAATTTAGAAAAATTAAGCCCTGGACTCACTAGAGAATTCTTGTATTTATATATATATATATATATATATAGGAATTCTCTAACGAGCTCAGTACTTAATTTTTCTAAATTAAGCCCCCACAATATCCACCACTCATTTCAAATTGTAAGTTAGATTAAGAAAAAATGGTTATGCTAATGAATTGTGAGATTAACTGTAAATAAGATCCAATGGTGAGATTGTAGGGGGTTTAAACTAAATTTGATGAGCCCTGAGCTCACTAGAACTTGACCATATATATATATATATATATATACATATATATATATATATATATATACATATATATATATATACATATATATATATATATACACACATATATATATATATGAATTCTCAAGTGAGTCCAGGGCTTAATTTAGAAAAATTAAGCCCCCACAATATCCACCACGATTTTCAAAATGTAAGGTAGATTAACAAAAAAACGGTTATGCTAATGAATGGTGAGATTAACTGTAAATAAGATCCAATTGTGAGATTGTAGGGGACTTAAATTAAATTTGATGAGTTCTGGACTCACTAGAGTTTGACCATATATATACTCTTCAAAGAACTCACTTTAAGGGTGCGATTAGTTCTAAGGAAGTACGAAAATTCCACAACTTTGTTTTCAAAGACTCTAGTTCTCAAAACTTCAATTCTATTTATCGGTACAAAAATATAATATGTGATAAAGTAAAGAAAAACAATTCATTTCAAACATTACTAGATAAAATATATATAAGAACTGAACCCGTAATTTTTTATATAATAAAAAAAAATTAAAATTTCGAAATTTAGGAAAAAAAAATTTTTTTTCGAAAACTAGGTGGATCGCGAGTGAGAACCGCGATCCGTGGGAAACGGATCGCCCCACGGATCGCGGTTCCCACCCGCGATCCGTACTTCCCGCCAAAAAAAAAAATTAAATTTTTTTTAAAACTTTTCTGTTTTATTTTCTTTATTTCTGTTTTTATTTTCTATTATATTTATTTTTAATCTTTTTTGAAATATTTTTTTCCAAAATATGTTTTCTAATTTATATTATTTTTAAAAAAATTTAAAAATTGTTTTTAATTTTTTCAAAAATCGACCTCCAAATCACGTCGATAACCCGGCGTATTGAATTGTTAGGGTATTTTATACAATAAAAAAACAAAATTTCTTTATCAGAATAATAAATTATGTACAACTAAATATTAAACAAATACTAAAATTAATTAAAACAAAAAATTGGAAACGTTGTCAAAAATTCGAAGGATGTACACACATTACAAACATGTTTGGAGGTCGATACAGCAAAAAAATTTAAAACACAATTAAATTTTTTAAAAAAATATTAAAAATTACAAAACATATTTTGAAATCAAATATGATAAAAAACATAATTAAAACGATTTTAAAAAAATCAAAACATCAAAACACTACAATCCGAGACTTTTTTTATTTTCTTCTGTTTTTTGTTTTTTTCGGTTTTCTGTTTTAGTTTTTTTTCCTTCTGTTTTTTCTTTTTTATTTTAATTATTTGTAATCTTTTTTAAAATCTTTTTTTTTCAAAATATGTTTTTCTAATTGATATTATTTATTAAAAAAATTTAATTTTGTTTGTAATTTTTTCAAGAAACGACCTCCAAATCCTGTGGATAACTCGACGTGTATTGAATTGTTTGGGTATTTTATACAATATAAAAACAAAATTTCTTAGTCCGAATAATAAATTATTTACAACTGAATATTAAACAAACCATAAAACTAATTAAAACAAAAAATTGGTAACGTTGTCAAAAATTCGTAGGGTGTACACACATTACAAACATTTTGGAGGTCGATACAACAAAAAATTAAAAACATAATTAAATTTTTTTAAAAAATATTAAAAATTACAAAATATATTTTGAAATCAAATATAATAAAAAACATAGTTAAAATGATTTGTAAAAAAACAAAACATAAAATCAAAAACAATAAAAGAAAATAAAAAAAGTCACGGATTTTAGTTGTAGTGTTTGATGTTTTGATTTTTTTAAAATCGTTTTAACTATGTTTTTTATCATATTTGTTTCAAATATGTTTTGTAATTTTTAATATTTTTTAAAAAAATTTAATTGTGTTTTAAATTTTTTGGTGTATCGACCTCCAAACATGTTTGTAATGTGTGTACACCCTACGAATTTTTGACAATGTTTCCAATTTTTTGTTTTAATTAATTTTAGTATTTGTTTAATATTTAGTTGTACATAATTTATTATTCTGATAAAAAAAATTTGTTTTTTTATTGTATAAAATACCCTAACAATTCAATACGCCGGGTTATCGACGTGATTTGGAGGTCGATTTTTAAAAAATTAAAAACAATTTTTAAAAAAAAAATTCAAAAAAGATTAAAAATAAATATAATAAAAAATACAAACAGAAATAAAGAAAATAAAACAGAAAAGTTTTAAAAAAAATTAAAAAAAAATTTTTTTGGCGGGAAGCACGGATCGCGGTTCCCACCCGCGATCCACCTAGTTTTCGAAAAAAAAAAAATTCCTAAATTTCGAAATTTTAATTTTTTTTTATTATATAAAAAAATTACGGAACTGAACTTCATTTGATTCCGAGTGGAAACGTGGGAACTCGACTGCATTATAACTTTTGGAGGTCCCAGAAGGTCATGTAATTATGTTGGTATTTTAGTTCCACAACTCTTCGATTTTCCTACAAATCAATCACCCAAAATCTCTATTTTGAAATGCGGTCGCGATGCAGGAGAGAGACACATCGCATCTCCCATATTATTTTTATTTTTTTGGGATTTTTTGTTTTTTACTCAGATTTGTTTATATTAACTTATTGATATTAGAAATTATTCAAAAATTTAACTAAATTTTTAGTTATATATATAATTTATAATTTATATATCTATATTATATTATTTAATTATTAAATCGCAAACCACACTCATTGCATCCGCATCCAGTATTCTTGAATGTTGCCCAAAATCCATCTCAAAGGTCTAATTTCTTCACTTCTTTAATATTTTTCCTAAACTAATAACACGGTACATGTGTTTTTTATTGAACCCTTTCTCGAACTCAAACTCAAAAAAAAATTGATTTTTTTCCTGGATCATCCAAAAATCAATTTACAAGTTTAATTATCTGCTTCCGTTTAAATTTCCTTAAATACCAAACACACCCGCACCTCAAATTTGGTGTGCATGACATCCCACGCTACATGCACCACACTTGTCGACCACTTAACCCTAATCCCAAGTTTAACCTCCGAAACAATGGTTAACCCGACCCACCACCCTGGGTAAGAAAACGCTGACGTGGCACACCAAACTCCCCAACTATAAATACCACCACAACAAGCCTTTCCTCCTCTCCGTTTTCTTCCCCTCTTCCCCTTCTCGTGGAGAAGTCGAAATTCGTCGGAAAATCCCGTCTTTACGTCTTAGAATCGGAGGAAAAGGAGAGGGAAGACTGATCGTGTTGGATCGGTCGGTGAAGCCGTTGGATTTGGTGTCCGTTTCGTTGCTTAATTGTGTTGTTCCTTTTTTAAAATTTGGGAAAAACTAAAAAAACGAAAAAAGATTGTTCCTTTTGTGGGATTTTGATAGATTTGAGTTCATTTCCCCTTTAAAATCCGATCTTTGATAATGGGTTGGCTTCGGTTTCTTCGGTTTCTCGATCGATTTTGGTTTCGGAGAAATTGGCTCTTTGGTCCTGTACATGTTTCGGTGTTTCTCCAGACATGTCTTTTATGTGCTTTTAACATGGTTAACAAATAGACTACTTTTCAAATCTGAATCCTAACTTGGGTTTGTTTGATTCCATACTTGGAGAAAAGCAAACTTTGCTCTTCCATGGATGTGGGTTACTTGTGGAATATGCTTTCTTTTCTCGAAAAGAAAGGAAGTGGTGTTCTTCACACAAACCACTTCTTTCATTTCTTTTTGGTTTATTATGTTGCTTCTTGATGTGTGGCTTTTTTATTCACATTTCTGACTTTACCCAAGTCCCCCTTTTCTTGTGAAACAATACTTCTGTTTTAAGTTTTAACACCCCTTGACTTGAGACTTATGCTTTTCTTAATGTGGTTTTGATCCTTCTTGCTTGATAAATGGTTTTTGGTTGTAGAATTGCATTGTGAGAAAAAATTTGGATTCGTGTTTGTTCATAATTCGCGTATGTTATAGGTTGAAACAAAGCCCATTCTTCAAAACTGAACTGTTGTAGCTTGTAAAATTCCCCACCAAGAGAAAACCACTTGCAAGTAATTAATTGTAAGTTATTTGATTTTTCTTTTTGTGTTCCTTGGGGAGTTGGTGTGATCCCGTGATGTCGTTTTGAATCCAAAACATGTTGGTTCGTGTTCAGATCCTTTGGCACTGCGAGTTATAGCAGTGCTGATGGATGCCACTTCGAGTGGGGCGACCCCAACGGTTCAATACCATAGCGTTGTAGACCAGACTCTCGCCATTGCATCGCCCCCTTTACAGCAAACATTCCAACGGCAGCAGCGCCATTGCTTTGGCAATTCTGCTCCCGGAGAATTCCCATTGGCAGCTAAGCCGTCTATTGTACTCCATGTCCTCACGGATTGCAATCTGGATCCTCAGGACCTCGCAAGCCTCGAGGCAATAAAACAACCCACTCATTCTTAGTTTCATTAGTGATCAGTATTTTTTTGATCGGTCACTAGTGATCAGTAATGGGACGTTGATGTGGATTGATTTGTTCTGATTTCCGTAGGCGACATGTTCGTTCTTCCAACGGCCCGCCAATTTTGAACCTGAAATCGATCTGTCCATATCGGAGTTGGCAGCATTGGACATGTGCCGCAAACGAGCCATATTTAAGCCTATGACAGTAGACGAAAGTGAATCTCTAAAGCAAAGATGTGGGGGGTCGTGGAAGCTGGTGCTTAGGTTTTTGCTTGCAGGAGAAGCTTGTACACGGAGGGAGAAGTCCCAAGCGATCGCTGGTGCAGGTCATAGCATCGCCGTTAGCTCTAGAGGAGTAGCTTATTCATTTGGGTCAAATAATTCAGGACAGCTCGGGCAAGACAATTTAGAAGACGAATGGAGGCCAAAACCAATCAGGTCTCTCTAAAATTTCATTTTATTTGTTGAACAATGGCAACTTAAATAGTTAGGTTTTGCTAAAAATTGATACCATCAGATCATTGCAAGGAATTCGGATAATACAGGCGGCAGCAGGGGCTGGAAGAACTATGTTTGTGACTGACATGGGCAAGGTTTATTCGTGTGGCAAGGAGGCACTTGGAGAAGGTGAAGCCGAAGTGGCGCAAGGGCATAAGCTTGTCACAACACCGCAACTGGTGGAGTCCTTAAAAAACATTTTTGTGGTCCAAGCAGCGATTGCGAACTTCTTCACTGCGGTTCTGTCCAGGGAAGGCAAAGTTTTTACATTTTCCTGGGGCAGTGATGCGAGAATTGGACATCAGACTGATCCGAATAGTCGGGAACCTTGTCTTCTTTCGGGCTCTCTGGAGAATGTTCCTGTAGTGCAGATTGCTGCTGGTTATTGCTATCTTCTTGTGTTGGCTTGTCAACCTGATGGCATGTGAGTTCCCTCCACAATACATCATATGCTTGCCAAATTTTGGACGACAAATACGGAACAATTAATTTGAAAATGAAATTTTACATTTATAATAATCCGTCATCAAATTCTCTCATTGAAATGGAATCAGTGAAGAAAGAGTCCACATAGAATTTATATATCCAATTTGATGGGAACAAAATTTCACTTCTCCGGTCAAAGAATTGAAGATAAGAGACCAAAAACATATATTTCAATAACATCAGATGTTTATGGCAGAAAATGAATTAGATTGATGACAGATAAGAAAAACAAACTGAACATGTCAATTCTCTGAATAATTAATGTATTTTATAAAAAAATATCACTGTTTTATATTGTTTACTGGAAACATTGTCCCCCATAATTGTAGCGATAAAAGGTTACTTACATCAGACACCGCTTATTTCGAGTGAAGGTGCAACTTTGATGTTCTTATTCCATATAAAAATCACTTCTGCTTTACAGGTCTGTTTATTCAGTTGGATGTGGTTTGGGAGGTAAGCTCGGCCACGGTACAAGAACAGACGAAAAGTACCCTCGGTTAATCGAGCAGTTCCAAGTGTTAAAACTTCAGCCAACGGTGATTTCAGCAGGCGCATGGCATGCCGCAGTTGTGGGCAAGGATGGTCGTGTTTGCACGTGGGGATGGGGACGGCATGGTTGTTTGGGACATGGGAATGAGAACTGCGAACCTTCGCCTAAGATTGTAGAAGGCTTGAGTAATATCAAAGCTGTACATGTTGCCACAGGGGACTACACTACTTTCGTGGTCGCCGAAGATGGTGATGTTTACTCCTTCGGATGTGGAGAATCCTCTAGTCTCGGGCATGTGGTCACACTCATGGATGATGGCCAGGTCCACATTGAACTTCTAGCCATTAATTAGATGACAAATTGATCCGTTTGAAATGTGCCCAATACAAATTGAGTTCTTTCATTCACATTTCAGGCTAATAGACATACCAATGTGCTCGTTCCCGAACTTGTCACATCTCTGAAGGAAACAAGAGAGCGGGTCGTGCAGATCGGCCTCACAAATTCAATCTACTGGGGCGCACATACTTTCGCGTTAATGGAATCGGGGAAGCTGTATGCCTTTGGCGCAGGCGACAAGGGCCAGCTTGGCGTTGAACTTTCTAACAATCAAATCGATAGAGGTAAACCAGAAAGGGTCGGAATCGATCTTAGTTAGCCGCATTGTTGTCTTCTGATGGCTATCCAGTTCACATCCGATTAACCTTTATTCCTTTGTATATACAAAAGTCACTTGTAGTGTAGCTGATTCAAGATAGACTCACTGGACGATTAGAATCGTGTAGAAGAATTAGGATAAATAGCTTTGCCATATGCTACTGGATGTTTAAATTTATCGTTTTGTGTCATCAGTCTTTGGTTCTGTTTTTTTATGATTATCATTAAGCAAAGTTGTAAGATAAATGTTAAGTATGCTTAGTTCATAATGCAACATCAATATGGATATATGGTCGGTAGCTACTGCATTTTTTTTGGAATCAAAGACTGGTGTCATCAAACTTTATGGCATGTGAATGTAGGTAATCTTATTAACTGATATACTGCAAACTGGAAAATGCTTGTCCAGTTCTTCTCGTCTCTACCAAACAAATTGTTGTTATCTGACTACCAACATTGAAATATGGATGCCATTTGAAAATGTAATCTATGATCATTAAATTTTCGTGTGTTCACTAACTTGTTGAACATGTGTTACTGATATCTGGACTTGTCAATTGTAATATGATTGCCATCTAAAAGTTGTGTCGGTACTCAGTAAGCATAGGTGGCTGTCGTGACCAATAGATAGTTGGATGTATCAACACTTCTTATCTTAGATTAGAGAATTCGAATTCTAGTAATATTTTTTCATCTTAAATTTCACTATCCTCTCCTTACAAAGCTATACCTATCTAACTTGTGTATATTTACATTCTTCGTTTATATAATTTACTAATGCTTTCGCAAAAATTTACAACTAATAAACTTCTTGATGTTTTTTTTCTGAACCAAGTAATTAACTAAAAATTATCTATTCCGAGAAAAGCACTTGATTTGGAGAATAGAAAAACTAAAATTCAAAACAAAACTAACACTTATTTTACACATTGTTAATTTGCGATCTTAACCGAAAACTAAAACTCAAGGCGAAGCTAACAATTATTCTAAACATTGCGATCTTAACTGAAAACTAAAACTCAAAGCGAAGCTAACAATTATTCTAGACATTGCGATCTTGACCGAAAAATAAAACTCAAAGCAAAGCTAATAATTATCCTAAACATTCCGATCTAAACCGAAACAATCAAATAACCATGAAATGAGCCCTAACCAATGAGAAACCATCAAATCAATTTATGAGATCATCCCGAAAAGGATCGTGCAGATGAACTCAAATTGTATAACCAAATCACATATCCTTGACATCTTCTTCTTCCTCAAATCCAGATTAACAAATCTGGATTAACAAATCACAACCTCATCCAAATATACAAAAATCCGGAAACCAAACTTACATTCTTCCAATCAATCAATCCTTTCCCTGAACTTCCTTAGTTCCTCCTCGATCTCGCCGGCGACTTCCCCGATGACCGCCACGTGTCTCCCCACAGCCTCCACGTCAGCGACACCAACCTTGATTGCGTCCCCGATCCAAACCGTGGTCGCCTCCACCAACCTCCCGGACGCCTCCAGAACCCTAACGAACTCCATCCCCTCCTCCTCCTCCTCCTCCGGCTCCGGATCTCGTTGCGGGGAGTGAGGAGGAGTGGGGTCGGGGATCTCGCCGTCTTCGGGGAGGGAATCGGGTTTGCGACGCTTCCAGCCGCGGGTTCCGCCGGGGACGGTGGGGGGGTGCCCGGGAGAGGGGTTGGGGAGGGGTGTGCGGCGGAGAGGAGTTGCGCGGGGGATGCGGACGATCTTGCCGGCGGGGCGGGGTTGGGGAGGGGAAGTGGAAGAGGGAGGAGGGGACCTCGCCGGAGAGGGTTTCGGCGGCGGGCGTGGCGGCATGGTTGGCTGGAGAGAGAGAGAGGACCGAAGGTGAAGTTGTCTTTTTAAGCTCGGGTTGAGAACATCAGACGCTGGAATTTTTTTTGTCCATAGTAACTCGATTTCGAATCCAATAACTGATTTTGAGAATAGTTTTCTGGTTACAGAAAAAATTAAAATTATTTTTGGAAATTAAGTTCTGTATTTGTAAATCTTTATAAAATTTCACTGTCGATGACTTCCCTAATTTTCACTTTAAATATTAAGAAAGTTATGAAATTGAATCCTGAATTTTTCACAATTGTCAACAAACCAATTACAGTCTTAAGAACGGTTCGTGCACAAGAAAACTTAAGGAAAATGATATAGTGGTGTGATTGGTACTTAGGGAATGGGAGAAGTCTAGAACATGGTATAACAAAACTGGTTAAACTAGTTGTGAGCAACCGAACCGACCGGACCTGGACCCGGACCGGAACCAGATCGGCTTCGGAATTTGAACCGAAGACCTGACCGGTTGGGTTAGGTCCAGACCGAAGACCTGACCGGTTGGGTTCGGTCCAGTCTGGTCTAGTCCGGAACTGAATTTTTTACCTTAAATTTTAAAAAAAAAACTGGACCAGTCCGGACTCGAATCGAATTTGCTCTGGACCCCGGACCGAAGACCAAACCGATTGGGTATGGGTTCGGACCTGTCATTGCTCTCCCCATGTTAAACTGTTTGACGGGTAAGAAAAATCTATACCTATATTCTTATCTTACAGGTAGAAAACCAAGGGTTAGACAAATAAACGGTTACCCAATATAGATAGTGTTGAGTGAAGGAATCTTTTATTCATCGCCTAGATGCTCGGAATCCGACTAACCATTGCTAATAAGGGAAATTCCATCCTAGACAGAGGCACCATAATCTTGGTCTCCCAAATGGACCTTATGATAAACTGAAAATGCTTTAGCAAACACCTCAAATTTTGCAAGTAACTAACTCACAGATTTTTTCTAATCCCTAGAATTATTTTGTGGTTTGGAATAGTCAGGTCACGAATTCGATTCCATGTCTCTGTATATACCCTTTGGTATCCTAAGGTAGAAGACGTAGGATAAGTGTACAAAAAATTAACAACTCCCTCAAGGTCTCAACATTCGTGTTCCATCACTGTTCTCTTGTGTTAATATTTGCGTGTTTCATATTTGTTGTTTCCGTGGGCTGAAATTGGGCTGGGCTAATGAAACCCAACCACAAAATAAATTACACGGGACAGGCTTCGAAACTTTGTATGATTTGGGCTTCTATAAGCTTCAGAACTTAGAAAGTAACCATTATCGGTATTTCCTTTGCAGATTTTGTTATAATTAACAAACGCTTGATTGGTTAAACAAGTTCATACATTCCAAGAAGCCTAATGTTACAAAAGAGAACAAAATGAAGAGACTTAGCATTTTAATGATTATTTTTGAAATTGATTATAAGCCTAAGGTATAGAACTAATCTACTTTCCTACTAAAATCATCCTATGTAAGTTGTATTTATGTATGTACATACGTACGTGCATAAAGAAGTGAAGTTATAAAACTCCCAAGTTCCATCAAACCAACAATAAAAAAGTCAATTTGGAATTCCGAACTCTACTTGGATAACTTTCGAATTCAACTTGAACAAGCTCAAACAAGCTACCTGGAACCAAACTCAAGACAGACAACTTGGTTTATTACAGTAAAAAAAATCTATTGAAAATCAAGATACTTGTATAATCTCTTGTATAGTTGTGTTACATCATAGCTGCAAACCAGTAGTAGTATTACTTTCAAGGAAAATTTGAACAAACACCCCTCCAAACAAAAATTACTATACCATCCCAAACACGTCACAACTTCTTCTGACTAGAATTTGAAACACCCTTTTAAGAAGGGAAAAAAGATCCCATATTCATATGGTGTTGTGGGGAATTTCCTCCACTAATTTCCAGTCTATCCGCATTACATGGCACATGATTTCTCATCCATAAGTCAAGTCTTCCAACCATGAAAACGTCCACACCTATTGAAGTATACCTCAAAAGAAGATTCATATTGAAAACATCATCACTTCAAGAGCCTTCAAAGTAAGGTAAAGATCTATAATTTCAGCTAATGAAAGAGAATGCGACATCTTAGGTTACATATTTCATCTCATCCGAAGACATTTTGATTTCCCTCCCTTGTTGTAAGGATGAACAAGATCTTAATTAACAGGAAATTGGCTTCAAATTTTGTTTAGATTTGTCTTCTTAAAGGGATTTTGATAATCAAACATGAAATATATACAAACTTTAAGGTGACCGTCCTGGATTATGACGAATCACTTACGCACGTTGATCTTCCTATCATTTTGAATCCTCTAGATGTTCAAATCCCTTACATTTTGACTCTCTTGGAGTCTTCAACCCCCTTTGATTTTGACCCCTCTAGTTCTTTGGTCTTGTAAATTTGACCTGCTAATTATATTTTTAATACAAATTCCAACGCTTCTGACATTAATTAATTTCTGATACCGCCAATGCAAACTTTTACGAGGAACACAAAATAATATACATTTTTCAACTTTAAGCCATCAATGTTAGCATGTTTTGAAGTTTGATCCTTGTATTTTTAGCTTTGCAGCTTTTGAAAGAACCTCCTTCATCTTTTCCATATAGGTCCATAACTCAGATCAAATCATTAATATTCAAATCCCTTTTTCCTTGCAATAATTTGATGAGGTCGTACCCACATCACAATGTATAAACAAACATATGACATTTGGTTGATGTCCAAGAAATTCCCCCACCGACACTTCATAACATTACTTCTAGATCATCACAAACTTCCTTTTCCCCACCTGTTCATGTATTGTCCTTTGTCTTGGTGGGTTTGTGTGGACATAACACATAAAACAACCTTAGAGTTTTGGAATTATCAATACATATAGGTGGTCTACTTGTATGGAGTTGATAAGGAAATAGGAGCTGTCCTTATTCATAGGATGATTCAATGATATTAATTAGTTGGTTTATCATGAACATTGAGAAAATATTCTCTTTAGACTATCATGCAATGTCATGTAATGTGATCTAAATCCCAATATCATTAGGATTCAACCTACTCTATTTTTGTATGGAAATCAGAAATCCGAGCATAGATCATTTGTGTGTCAACCAGAACCCAAGTTTATCACAAAGGACATATGCAACACTTGGTTTGCCATGAGCTTAACCATCATATGGCATTTAGTTTTAAATTTTTGATTTATCACAATTACGTAACTGTAACCTCCCGTGCACCGACACTTTCCACGCTCGGTCGAGACAATGGAGAGTACACGGATGTGAGAACGCCACGTGTAAATCCCAAAATCCAACAAAAAGATGTGATAGTTGAGTAGAACCCATCAATCCCTTTCTCCAACCCCTTGGAACAACGTCACCTTAAACAACCCAACCCCACGATCCAACGGCCAATATCCATCACCCTTTAAGCCAACGGTCACGATTGGAGGATGTGTGGGACCCATGGAGACAAAGTCACATGGAGACGTGCGTGGCGGGTCCACGGCAGCAAATCTAACGGAAAAGAAACAGTACGTACACAGGACATGACACTACTGTCTGTGTCGATACAAAAGTCCACGGTTTTACCACGTAGGATTTCATTTGCCACGTCCGCAGAGTTAGTTGGACAAAAGATGTTGGAAGTTGGAAGACGATCTTGTAACTGCGTGCGTAGATTAATAACTGGTTTGGTTTCCTTTTTGAAAGATTAAATCTTGACAAAATCGTGTTGTGCTTTAATCTTAAACAGTTGGTTGTGTTTTGCATTGCATGATATTATATGTTGTAACCACGGTGGATTTAGGATTTTTTTTATAATAACATTCTTCGTTGCTTCATGTTTTGAAATTGTTTCATAATTTTTCATCTTCAATAAACTGAAAAATATTTATTTTCTATGTATGTGATAAGACAATCATTCAGTCAATCATCGTCAACTTGTGTCTGAAGTCTAGTCTTGACAATGTTCATAGTTGAGAATGTTATTTCAACAATTGCAGTTGCTACCGGCAATGTTAAAGTTAACTTGATAAGCAAATAAACTAGATGACACACCACATTGAGTTTGTTTTTTATCATCTTCTTTACAAAATTTGTAATGTTGTGTTAATCTAAAAAGTGTGAAGACTTCCTCACATGAGCAATATGGTTGTCAAGTTGAATTTTAAGCATCAGACGATCATTCTCATTAAACTTCATAGATAAAAGTTATCAAATTCACATAATCTCTGTGTATCAAATGCTGAAAAATGAATTACGGAGATTCAAACACGTCATACATGAAGAACAACTCATCTATTTGTTAAGTTCAATACACAAAGGGGGGACTTGCATATCATTTAACTTGTAAATCTTAATGACTTTAATCATTTGATAAAACTTCATTATGAAAAGATTAGCTAAACCTATAAACTAAAGTAGAGTTAAATTTCAAAATGATCATTCTTTGTATAGATGTCATAATTCAGAATACAACATTCAGATTTCAATATAACACACTTATTTTAGGAAGCTAAAAACAAATCTTTAACTTGTATTGACACTTGATATAACACATGAGATCCACTTAAAGACATGGTAAGTAGGTTGTGTCCATGGACATGTATAAAGTCCATCTAGAGCAGTAAACTAGAAAGTAAGAAATCACGAAGATGGACAGGGAGAAGGACAATATATATTAAAATGGAAGCGATCCAAGTTGTGAAAGTTTCATGGTCTAACCAAAAACATAATCAAGAACATGCATGAGCTCATTTGACAGAGCTTCGTTTGCTGCAAAGTTGAGAAAAGAAGGCTTAAGAACTATGTATAATTAAGTCTTCTCTTAAGTCCGTACGACAGAATATATAATTTTCATGAGTTAGTGGGTGGGTTCGTGCCCACTCGGGCCTATATGTAGGCCCACCCCTGGATGTACCTAACATATTCCGCTTACAACAAAAGTTTACATTTCTATCGTCACTTTCAAGTTTCAACTACTCTTTTTAAGCATTATCAATTCATACCTTTTCCTAATTACATTGCAAAAGTGGAGGTAGTCTTTCCAATTTCCAAGATTTTCACCCAACAAAAAAGTTTTTGTTTTGTTTTGTTTTGTTTTGTGTTGTGTTGTGTTGTGTTGTGTTGTGTACCTCTGCCATGCTTAAAACTTAAAGAGATGATAAACAACTCGATTGTACATGTATAACAAGTAAAATAATGATCATTACATCTGTAGGCCAAGAATCACAAGATCGTCTTGGAACTTATGGGTTGCTCTACATATAACAAGAGGAGGGATAAAATAGTCTTCAAATTGTGTACACAAATTTAGAGTTTCTTAATTAATAGATAAACTCAAACATTATATGAGCTGCCAATGTTACTCTATAGCACAAAGTGTGCGTAAACATCCAAAGTCAAAAGAAAATCTAATTCGTTTTGTGAATAAGTTAGAATATATAAAAAATCAATGTACCATATTTACTGCATAAGAATTGTCGCTTGATCTTATACAAATTCAAATCCAAAATTGTCAATTTATAAAATACAGAGCAACCCATAAGTTCTTAAAAAAAACAAATCAATTGTCAATTGATCGAAACTTGTCGTTTGGATTTCACTTCTTGAAATTATCGATATCTATTAAAACAGCGTCAACAAAATTTTAAGAACATCAGATTCCTGATGTCCTTTTATTCTCACATTGTACGAAATAAAAGTAAAAAAAAACTCAAACGCTAGAAAATCATTTAAGCCATTTTTTCAACGCCCATACAAATAAATGCACTAGTCTAGATGCCTATTTTATTGACAAGTTAAACGTCAAATGTTGTTTGGTGCACCCATCGACATCTGGAATCAGACTTCAAATGTTCATGTACAAACATTCTCATGAAAATGGACGAAATTATAAGAGTGAGAAACTTTTAAACTGGACTTTCAAAACTTCTTTAATAAGTTTTTATAACAAACTGATCAATAATATTTTATGAAAATCTAATTTCACTACTTATTTGTTATTTTATTATCTAGAATTAGGTTGCAAAAGTAACTTTTAAAAAAAAGTTTAAGGAAGATTAGCGGGGAGTCATTAAGGCGCAATTCCCGGAGGAATGAGATAAACGGCCCATGTGCTCTGACAGTTAGAGTACGGCCCACTTTCCACTCCTTTAGTGTGGGGCCCTCTCTACTGATTAATATGTCATCATACTTGTTACTATTAATTAATTACATTACATTACAGTAAAATATTTTTTCAAAAGACACGACCAAAACTCTCATTTATCATCATGTTCAACCTTTTTACGTAATGCTTTATTTATGCTTTTCTCGTTAGGATCGCTCTAGGGCACCTGTAACGGAGTCGTTAGAAACTTACGCCCCCATGAACGACCAAGTCGTCTCACTTTTGATGGGACGACCCGGTTGTCTCCCGACGTGGTCGAAGAAAAAAAGAAGAAGGGTGGAACGACACTGTGTTAAAAAAAATGTTGTATTTTTTTTTTGTAATGTAAATAGTTGGAACTTTTTTGATGACGTGGAGAAGAGAAAATGATTGTTTGGGTTGTGGTTAAGAGATGAATAGTGTTGGAAAGAAAAGAAAGTGGGTTGAGAAAAGAGAAAGTTGATGTGGACGAGAAATAAAGGTGATGTGCAAGAAAAAAAAACTCATGCTCAGGTTGAACTTAATTATAGTTACGAATGCCCTTAGTCGTTTCACAAAGAATCCTTTAGCTTTTGGTTATTTGATTGGTGTATTGTTAACTCCTTTCTCGTGAGAAAGTATGATTGAATATTTATGTAATTTTAGTAACATTTGATCCCGATTATTTTTCTTGATGGTCGTTGTTAGAAAATTCTGGATCATAAAAAGAATTCAAAAGACATACAATTTGTACATCAAGAATTACGTTCATTGTGCACATTGTTAATAATTCTTTTCTCGAAGCAATGCATTGTTACATTGTACATACAATTTGTTTATAAAATATAAATAATTCTTTTCTCGAAAGAAACCATATCGAAATACAATGTGCACATCAAGAATTTAGGTAATAAATTTTTTTAAGGAAAGGTTAATTCGATTTTCACCTAATATTTTTGAAGTAAGATAAATGATTTTCTACATGTCTAAGATATTTTTGGTGATAATCTAGGAAGTTAGCGATAGACAGTTATTAATATTTCATGCTCTCATTTTTAATGGTGTAGTGGCATAATTACACGAGCCAAATCATTTGAATAATTACGCACTCTTAAATGTGTACGTGGCGCCATGCTTCACCCATACCCCTTCCAACCTATTCAAGCACATTTCTTTAGACACCTAAATTCTTCTCATGTTAAATGTCCACATTTATTACCTTCATTTTATAAAATAATTAACAATTCCAGAAACAAGCACGGGGAGTCAGCGACACCATATTTGTTGATTATGATATTTAAATATATTGATCGATCCTTATTAATTCTTAATATTTTATATGGTAGGAAACGAAGAGAGAGAGAGATGCAGAACATATTCTTAATATTTAAATATATATATACATACATATATATATTTTATATATATGTATGTATGTATATATATGTATGTATGTACAACCATGGAAGATGTAAAATTATTTATGTACCAACATTGGTCATTATTATATAAAACAGTACTACCTTGTGGATGATTTTCATCTGAAAAGAATCATTTGACTTATTTAATCTCAACAATGTATACGTACCACTCTATATCTTGCTACCTATTGGATGTTAATGTTAAGATACATGTTTTTCTTCTTCTTCTTACTGTGATAAACAATGTGTATTTATCTCACAGATATTATTCTATCCTGAAGTAAATAATTCTTCATTTCTTTGTTCCCATTCAAACACCAATTGGCAGGATACTATATATCCCAACCCCACATCCAAGTGGGTCTCCACACCTCTTCACAAAGTAACATTGTTTAATGCTCAACACACAACCTCCCTTCCCTTTAAAATCTGCCTTCACTCCACTCCACTCCTAAACAAACCACAATGGCAAATCCCTCCACTCCTCTCTTTCTCTCTCTCCTCTCCCTACTTTGCTTTCTCTCTCTCTTCTCCACATTAGCCTACTCTTCTCGTGTCCCGGCCCATGTCGAAGACCCCGAGCTCATTGCTCAAGAGGTTGTTAGGTAAGCAACCTTCTCATTAATTTCCCAACTAAACAAATGGTGTATAACGATTACAACTAATTAAGCTTTGTTTCATGTCTTGAATCATATATAGGAGCATAAACAATAGCACAATGAGAAGAAGGTTGGGATATTTGTCGTGTGGCACCGGAAATCCGATCGATGATTGTTGGCGATGCAACAAGAATTGGGAGAACAACCGCCAACAACTAGCCGATTGCTCCATTGGCTTCGGTCGCAACGCCATTGGAGGTCGTGATGGTAAAATATACATCGTAACGGACCCCGGCGATGATGACCCTGTCAACCCTAAGCCAGGCACTCTTAGGTATTTTACCAAAAAATTAAAGTTGGTTTAGAAATGTCTACACTAAAAGTTGATTCTATTGACTAATTAGGACTAACTCAGTTGGTAAATTCATAGTTTTAAATTTTAACATAACATCATTAAACTCAATTCACATTGATAAATTAGATTTGAACTCCAAGTGCGACATTTTTGGTAGGTACGCGGTGATCCAAGATGAGCCACTTTGGATAATTTTCAATCGTGACATGACAATTAGACTCAAAGAGGAGCTCATAATGAACTCCTACAAAACCCTAGATGGGCGTGGCGCGAGCGTCCACATTGCGGGTGGTCCATGCATCACAATCCAATATGTGACCAACATAATCATCCATGGCCTCCACATCCACGACTGCAAGCCCGGCGGTAACACCTACGTTCGCGACTCGCCGGAACACTACGGGTGGCGGACGGAGTCGGATGGGGATGGTGTGTCCATATTCGGTGGGAGCCATGTGTGGGTCGACCATTGCTCGCTTTCTAATTGCAATGATGGGCTAATAGATTCCATTCATGGCTCCACAGCCATCACAATCTCCAACAACTACTTGACTCACCACAACAAGGTCATGTTGTTGGGACATAGCGACACGCTCATGTCTGATAAGAACATGCAAGTCACCATTGCTTTCAACCACTTTGGCGAGGGTCTAGTGCAGAGAATGCCACGGTGAGTGTTTTGTATTTTTCGTGATGATGATTATGTTGTAACGTGTATTGTTATTTTTTTTAAATTGAATTTGGTATATAACAGATGTAGACATGGATACTTCCATGTGGTAAACAATGACTACACACATTGGGAGATGTATGCAATTGGTGGGAGTGCTGCACCAACCATTAACAGTCAAGGGAACAGATTCCTTGCTCCAAATGATAGGTTTAACAAGGAGGTAAAATTCTTTTTTCTTTTGTCTTCTTTGGTATTTAATTTGATCAGCCCAATTCTTAATTGACCTTCAACTTTGTTGTTGCGGAGGAAAACACATATAATTAAATAGCAAAGGCAGCATATAAGTAATTAAGGAACAATTACTTTCAAGTTAAATATGCACATGTGGGGGGTCAAACTAATTCATGATATATTATCTTAATCTATCGAAATGATAGCTAACCTTAAAGTAGCAAAACAAAGATAAAGCTTATGATTTGGATCGTGCATGATTTGGGATAGTACTAATTAATTATAATTAACAGATCAAAAAGGTGGAGCGTGAGTTTTGCTTCTATATAATTTCATTATAGTCTAACCAAAAGTGACTTTTTTCTTCTTCTGTGTGAGACTATTCCCAAAATAAATTAAGTATAGTATATATATAATAGCTTAGTTACTCTTTAATTTGTAGATTACAAAACGAGAGGAAGCACCCGAAAGCGAGTGGAAGAGCTGGAATTGGAGGTCAGAAGGCGACTTATTACTAAATGGTGCCTTCTTCACCCCTTCTGGTGCCGGTGCATCGTCGAGTTACGCAAAGGCGTCAAGCCTTGGGGCACGATCTTCATCGCTCGTCGATGCACTCACGGTATCGGCCGGAGCATTATCATGCAAGAAGGGTTCACATTGTTGACCAAAATCCCAAAATCAAACCAACTTAAACTCATTGTTAATTATCTATAAGACAAGAAAGGAGATGGATATTTACTAGAGTTTGTATTGGGATGTGGCCGGTAATTGAAGAAGATGAGAAGAAGGGTTTTGGAGTTTTTATTAGTCCTATTGTAATATCTTCTTCACAATTAGTTTTGCTTGATTTATATATATATATATATATATATATATATATATGTGCAATGTAATTACCAACCTGGGCCTTCTGTTGTCATGGTAACCACATGGTTTCATATATATATATATATGTGTGTGTGTGTGTGTGGGAAACCTAGTGGACCATAAAGGCAGGCAGTTGGTCATGAAGTGTTGATGCTTTGCAATTAATATATCTACCGCTTGAAGATTACTATTCAAAGATTTGTCTATTTTTGTTTCTTCCCCAATCCCATAGTAGTACGCATATTGATATGTTGGAAAGAAGACTTCCTGTCAGGATGAAACTTCCATTCCCATGTGGGTTCACAAAAGAAGATCAATTACAATTGCCAAATCAAGAGGCCATCTGCATTAATTGCTAGAGAGATAATATATGAAAACTTATTCTGGGATTACACATTGCATATTCTTCACCATGTAACTCACGTGTTGGAATTAGATCGTTTAATTAGGCTAATTCAAGATTTAGAATTTCATGATTGGCGTAGCACCAATTAGTAAAACTTATCTTGATTATGAACCATTAATATTTGAAAATTTAAAATGAATGACATATGATACAAATTGTATTTATCCTAATTAACTTGACTCGTCGAGAATACTTGACAAGAGCTTAAAATAACAACATTACATGTAAATTATTGTATATCCTACGAGTTGGGTGTGGGTGAGATATAAGTTCAAACTTCACTTCTGTAACAATTCGTGATCGGTAAATACGTGGATCACTAATCTTTTATTCCTCTACCACTTATAATAAAAACAACCAGTGTAGTCTACAGTAGAGTAAAGAGTTACACATTGGAGTTGAATTTTTTGTAGGGGCATACATACTGCAAGATCTATAAGTGTGGTTCCAATCTGTAACGTGGGGCAGAGGGACATGGATTTTGGTGGCAGGAAAGGAAAGGATGATGATGACAGGCATGTGACCTTGCATCTCATCTTAATTATGCCACCATGCATGCAATATGGAATTCAAACAGGGTTCTCTACTTTTCTTCTTCAATTATCTTTGGAGCTCCTCAACTATTTCTTAATTTGACATATTCTTAACATCTTCTTGTAATTAATCATAAGTCTAGGGCCACAAATAGCCTAGGTGTGACAATTACACTGAAACATGAGTGTGTTTTCATGACCAATATTGACACCTTCCTTTTCTACCTATCACATACCCTAAATTAATCGTAAGGTCATCGTTAACCGTTACTGTACGTCCGGACGGTATTGTTCACTGCCCGATCATGTAACCAGAAACCACCAAAAACGTGATTTTTGCTTGCCACGTCATCCGCCCGGGCGGATGGGTTGGGTGGGGGCACGTGTCCCCCATTGGTGGTTTTTTTGTTTTTTTTTAGCTTTTGTGTTTAGAAAATATTTTAAAAATTATTTTAAATCGTTTTTATTAAAAAATATGAAAAAATGTTTTTTATTTTTTTATATTTTCTTGATTTTTTTGACATTTTTGTGTGTTTTGTCTAGAATTGATCCTGAAATGACGTGTAGGGGAGAGAATGTAGGGCGTTTGAGTTGTTTCTGGGTGTGGTTAAGAAAATTTTAAGGGGGTTGGTTTGGGTTGATGTGGCGGAGAGAAACTAACGTAGCTGAGAGAGAAAATCGGACACCCAAGAACTGCCCAGACGCAATTAATGGGACTCTGAGGACCCAAAATGGGCACATTGGGTGAACTCCACAGTCCATACACGAATTATGAAGAAATTTTATAGTTCTTAAGGACCAAACGAGTAAACTAAGAAAACAATATTTGATCCACCACCAAGCATGTGAACAAAATCAAACCCATTCTCCCACACCCGACAACTCTCAATAAATGACAACTTTTCTTGTTCCTCTCGTGCAGAGTCAGATCATGAACGTGTTCAGTAGGAGGACATGCCTTCTTCCACATGCTTCCTGCTTCTATATATGATCTACCCAAATACTATTGCTAAGGTTTGTGTTGGGCAGATGGTTTGACCCATGCCATCCTCATGTGGGAACATTTTGTCATGTACAAGCATCCTCGTGGTGTCAATGATTAAACTCACACACATTGTGATTTGTGATCTTAGCAAACTATTATCATATCAAAGATACAATACAGTGAACTGCTGGATCCTGTATTTGATGTTACCGATAGCTGCGGTTCTTATCATGTCCCTAAAAGATCTTATTTTATAACGTAATACAAGCTTGCATGTCAACTTGAAAGAACCTTATGTTTTCTAAATTATAGCCAATCGTAGGGTAAAAATATTATACAATTTCGTACTTGAGGATTATTGCTAGACATCTTTAGAAACCACTACGCATAATTGCATATCGTATAAAGCAAGTTGAGATTTTAAATCACTAGGTCAATCTGACGAAGTTAAGATAGCAGGTTTTAAATCACTGGTCACTTTGAGGTTTCTTCAACCAAAAGTGAGAGGTTCAAACCTTACCAGCCCCTCCCTATTAGGACTTATATGTGTACATTCGTTCAGTTAAAATGATAAAAAAATACAAAAGAAAAAATCACGATGTCTGATTCGTCTTAGGGACGAATGGCAGCCTCGACCCGAGTTATTATTTCTACCATGTTGGAATGAGATCGACTACGATTCTTATGCGTGATAGTGGTTCTGTTCTATTATTTTCAGTAAAGGATGCACGACGGATTAGAAGTTTTATTATTTATATTGATCATATCATTAAATTCTAATTCCTCTTAATAAACCCACTCATAATAGTTACTGCTAGTTGTCTCGAGACAACGAACACCAATCTCATTCTTATCGGTAGTCGTCATCACCTCTATAAATCAAGTCAATGATTTCGATTAGATGGGAATTCTATTCAACTAAAAATTATATAGGAAACATTACCAAGAAGACGTATATTAATAGCTTGCAATTGCTTATAAATTATAGTAATTAGGAGAGTAGTGGACGATCACTTAGAATTGGAATGAAACAAGCCTGTATAGATAGCTGTAAATCGTTCTCGTTTTTGTAATAAATTTAATAACTACATATCATTCTCATTATCATACTACAATATAATATAAGATTAGACTAATCCATAAGCATATATATTCCAAGCAAGTTGTGTTTGCTTGGGACATGTATGTTTATTTGCGAAGGTACATTGTCTTTATCCATTTTATAACAACTATAGTCTCTTTTAGTGTTGCTTTATATTGGAACGAGGCAATAGTCTTAGTATTTAACAAATCATTTTTTTGTATTTAGGTTGCTAATACAACTAGTGGACAGCTTGGTTTAACATTTTTTGTAAAATTATGGTGTGCATATATGATGCCAAGAAAATACAATATATGTCGTCTAAATGATATAATTTGATAATTTCATGAATATTATGGACTGTCTTTGTTGATGACTACGAACGATGCATTTTAATTGGTGTGCATGTTTGTCGAAATGCAAGATGGATTTTAATTAAGGGTGTAATCAAATCGAGTTTGAATTAAGGAGTCAAGACTTTGTACGTCTAAATATCCCATGCATGCTGATCATGCTTGGCTTACTTGCAAGATACGTTAAACTAACGAGTGTGATTTGAAAATTCCAGAATTCTCGTAAAATGCGTTCACTTACCAACTCAAAATCTCTACCGTTCACAATGTGCTTATTTCAGAAGGCCACTTGACACAAGTAGAAGATTATACGAAATCTGATACATGAAGATGTCCAACAAGAAGTTAAGAAGGACTCTAATGCATTTCTACAAACATGGTATTCCACAATTTAATGTACGTCCAGTACTAAAGCATTGTACTTATTAAACCACGTATCTAATGTAATTAATATGGTCCATAAATTGACAATTCGCAACTGAAATCTGAATTCTTTATCTCGAACTTATATTCTTGACTTAAATCTATACTTTTCGGATGATAAAAATGACAACATTCAGTAGAAAAGCAATGCTGGATTTTAGTCGTGAGAAAAGTCTAGTTCTCCAAAATGATATTTTGTCAAACTAATCAAGCAACGGACTAAAGTAGTTACTTGCGTGTCTCGTCATAAACATATCTACATTGTCTCATTCATTATTTGTATACATTCACGTCTCATTTTACCAACTTAATTTAACTTAATTGGCGGAAGTATTTTTCTAACCAAAAGTTAGCAAAACACCTCACACTTCAACAATTCAACATCTAGACGTCTGATTCTATTAAAAGCAACTATGGGTGTGATCATTTTATGTTTTTTTTATGTTCCAACATTGAAACGACAAATTCTCAAAGAAGCAAATGAAATGACACCACATGCCGTTGAGATTGAGTGCAATAAGTGATCTTCATTTTGACTGAAAGTGGTGGTTCGTTAGGGCGCATCACATGCACATGATGACATAATGCATGCAGGTCCATCTTTTAATGAACACGAAAGCTACGAATACTAAATAATAGCTACATTAATTCGAAGATGGAGCAAAGAGAAGTGATTGCTGGATTTGTTGGATATGTTATTTAATGTATGCCACGTCGATTGGCAAAATAACATCCTAACTTCTTTTGGTAAAGCTAGCTCGTGGTATTAAAATAAGAAAGCATTCCATGCGTAAGTAGTTGGGGACGTTTAGTTCGAGTATTCATCTAAGGATAAGAAAATGAACTGACATGATTCCATTTGGTGTTGTTTGTTAGGTATATATTGTCATTCTTTGTACTTTTTTTTTACTTCACCCTAAAGTCTTCTAGTTTGATTCTCCACCCCCTAGGTATTTCCATTCATTTTCCCCACTTCATTACCCCTCCCCTCTCTCTCCTCTAACCTCAGCCGTCCCCACCTCCCCGCCGCCCTTCCTCCAACCTTCGACCGTCGGCCTTCCTCTTGTTGTTTTTTTAACCTTAATCTATGTTTTGATGATTTAATCAAACTAATCTTAATGATAATCAATGTAGAGTAGCACACATTATGCATGACATATATATTGTATTGTGCTAACTTCTACAGGTGATCAAGACTCAAGGAAGAAAGGAATTCAAGTCAAGTCATGTAATCAAATTATTGAAGACATGTAATTTTGTATTTATTTTGAGTCTTAAGAACTTTGTGTAGTTGAGCATACAAGAGTAAATAATCATTCACATAGACACTAAGTTCCTTAGAGAAGTCACACATAAAATCTCAGATCTTTTGGACTTCAATAGGTCACTCAAACTTAGACCGGAAAACACTTAAAACCAAACATGAACTGTCTGAGCAAAATTGATCGACCGAATTATTTCTCAGTTCGACTGATTGGATCAGTTAATCTGTTAGCCAATAATAGTGTTGCACCGATCGACCGTCTTTCTACTTTTGTTTGACCGTCTACACGTGTCAAATGACTGTTAAACTTGTTTTATTCTACAACGGTCAGTTTTCCCAAAATCCCAAAATACAAGTGATCACCGGTCGACCGTGCACCTTGTTTCGATCGACCGAACATAAACATTTTGACAATCCTCAAGTGCCTGTTAGTTTCGGTCAACCAACCCAACCATTTCAGTCGACTGAACCTAAACATTTTTGACAACCCCGTAGAGCTTGTTAGTTTTCGGTCGACCGAACCAACCATTTAGTTCAACCGTTAACTTAAGAGAACTTTAGTTATAGCTAGTTTTCGTTTGATCGTTCCCTGTTCAGTCGATAATTGTGTTTCTGGACTTTCCTAGACTTCATTTCCCGACGACATCCCGTCGACCGAACTTGCCCAGAACTGTGTCTTGTGCTTTTCTGTTTTGTGATTCTTACACAAACACTTACCATATTAATTCCAACGGCTATAATCCCTTAGAAGCTTATAAATAGATGTTATCAAGACACTATTTGACAACTCTTACACTTCAAATTGTCATAACATCTAAGAGAAACTCTCAAGCTTTTAATTCCCCAAACTTATACTCTCCAAGCCTAAACTTCACACTTTAGTTTATCAATTCCTTATTCACTCAAAGTGTGGTCAAGTTAGAGAGAGTGTTCCACTCACATTGTCTGTCAAAGAAGCAAAGATTTCAGTGAAAACCCGAAGTGTTCCCTCTCGGGTTGTGAGGGATGAAATCAAGCTAGTGAGGATTGTTCATTAAGCTTGTGGTGTAAAGACTTAATCTCGGTCCCAAACAAGATTGATAGTGAAAACGTAGGCGGAGCTCAAGGGAGATCGAGCGGAGTTTGCAAGAGAAGAAGTAGGCGGGAAGCCGAATCTCTATAAAAATTGCATTGTCTACTTGTGGGGTTTGCTTGCTTTTCCCTACTTTTTTAATTCCGCTGCACAACTTGTTTAGGTAGTGATTAACATTAAAAATGATTAGAATTATGGTCATACATGATCCTGCTTTCTGGGTTTCATTCCGTTTACCTTGCACGAACCAAACACCCTCTTAGAGTTAGACTATTAAACAGTTAGTTTTCGTTGAAGATCTTAAGAACTTTACTTTACTAGGAGTACGTGTACCCGAGGAACTTTCACGAATTAGGGAATTTGACACTTAAAGTGACTCATTGTGATTGGTACTTAGGAAAATTTTAACATTCTTATGAAACTTGAGTTCATCGAAAAGAACATTCGTTACTTAAAAAGTATGTTTAGAGTGACTTCCTTAACTTTCACTCTAAAATGAAAAAAAGTTATGGAAATTAAGTTCTAAACTTCTTCCGCTTCCTAATTAAGTACCGATCACACTTTAAAGGAAAAAAAAGATCGGTCATTTGTAATAAGAAGAAGAATAAGGAAACATCATTTACATTCCAAGAGTTTTTTTTCTTTGATGAAAAAAGGTTGCAAAAGTTGCTTTCTTTCATTAAAAAAATGTATCCGAATTGTCATACATATAGTAATATGCATGTATCCCGTCAGGTTGGTTCCGTTTTATGTTTAAATTCAATGGGTAGCTTGACATCCCGTTAAAAAATTATATGTCCATTTCTCGAGTTGCGGTAGATATATAGCCAAAATCCTAATTTGGAATTCAATTCAAGCCATATATTTGATACCGACATGTACATTTAAATTAACCCTTTCGTCAATTGACTCAAATCGGACTGATTTTCAATTCGACCAATCAAACCTGCATTTTAGTAAGGCAAGAAAATGCAATCAATGGTGGAAGAAGTTGGAGCAATAAGTGCGCCGTGAATGAAGGTGAGACAATGATGGTTGTTTCCTAATCCTAACATCTGAAAAGTAGACATGATCTAACAGGAACATGAACATCAAACAAACATCTAGACATGAGTACACACTTAGATTAATGAAAGTAGGCATAGTTGGACCCTAATAAAAGCTTGAAATGCAGGAGCAATTATTGGGTCCCATAATCAAAATGTAATTAAGCATTGATGTAAACAAGCTTACCTAACATTAATCATGGTTGTTAATTGGTTGGACCCAGATCTAATTAAGATCTTCAACCATATCAGTACAAACAACCTTACTAGTAACTGGGACTGATCTAGTAACACAGTTTCAAATATTTATGATGCCCCATGTTATAGTGGGTAACTAATTTTAATTTTTAGGCTGCGTTTGGGACGTCGACACAAAGTCCAGTTGCCGACAACTGCCTTACAAATATTCATTTGGAAGATCTTCATTAAAACCGTTTTTAAGTAGCTTGAAATTAATCCACCCAATGGCCATCTCCCTTGGCTTCTGAAAGTTTAAAAATTTAAATACATAATGCTGCATTGCAATATTATCATTCATGTAAGCTCGAATCTAGCATGAGATGTTGTAGTGTTTTAAGTGAGAAAAAACGTTCCGAAAAAGAAATGGTCGAACCAAACCCGAACCAACGCTTACTCCATAAAGGTAGTGACGATATGTTACTTAACCAGGACTGTAAAGAGAAGCTTCAAACCCCCCAACCTGTAAAATCAGACCTGTGGATCCGGAAAGACAATTTAATAAAGCACTTACTTTATAAAAAAAGACAATTTACTCAAGATATTCTACGAAATCTTTAACTACGCGGTTACCATTGTTGATTATTTAATTGTGACTATTCAAAAAAGTGAATACGTCCTTAGGGCATGGGGCAGCCGGTGGTTATAGGTGGTATAAACAAAGTGGCAAATAGACCATTTGAAATCCAATACTGACTTGATAAGTAAAGATTATTTTTTAAGATTTTTGGAGGTATTTTTTTAAAAATATATATATTTTCGACAGCCCAGGTCTAACGTCTTGGTTTAAAGATGTAAATACTCACACGCTATAAGCTCCTCCACTCCAACTTCTCAACCCTCGTACAAATTCATTATTCCATACGCTTATTTCATTGAAAGCCAGAGTCAAATGTGTAATTTGGTGCGCCCAACAGCGTTTGGGGTGGGAACCTATAATTTCCACCCAAACAAATACGCAGTCGCCTTGGATTTGCTACTTCGGCCTCAAACCATATTTGACTGACTTTGCTTTTGAACATGAGCTAAAACATTTTATGTTTCCCAGTCATCCTTATCTATAAAAGTAACTACCACTATGTGTCACTTGTCGAAACAATACCAGCCAAGATTGTTACAGACTCATACCAACTGATCATATCCCGACACAATTTTAGGGGGTGTTTGGTTGGGGGTACATGGAATGGAATGAATTTCTTTCCATTCCGGTGTTTTGTTTGTTTATTTTGGATCCAGAATTAGAATCAATTCCAGTCCATACCTAGGAATTAGAACCTTACCTACCTACCATAGAATGAGAATCCATTCCAGCATGGTATGAGATTCTCATTCCATTTCATTCCATCACAGCTAACCAAACACCCCCTTAGTGTACCAAACGATGTCGAAGTTTGATTTTCCAACCATTGGACAGATGCAAACGAAACCCTAAATAAATCCCAATGAACTCAACTTGGGCCTGCAAAACGGCCCATTAGGCCCATCATCCATCATCTCACGATCCAACCCCAAACCCTCACCAAATCCCGACCCAAAAACCCCGTCAGAACGACGCCGGAGAGATGGAATCGGACGCGCCGGCGACGAACCCCGACAAGGGAATGAGCGCGGCGCAGTGCCAGACCTGGATCCAGAGAAGCCTCAACAGTAAGCAAACGATTCTATCTTTCGGTTTTGGTTTCGGTTTGAATCAATCTAACCGTAAATTCCGCTTGTGGCAGCGCCGACGGTGAAGTTCCTCCGCGAGGAGATGAAGAAGGCGGGTTGTCCCGTTACGAGGGACTTCTTCAGGGCCGTCGTTTGCGAAGATAAGAGGGCCGGATGCTATGCCAGTGGACATGGGGTATGGCTGCTTTTCGCTTATTTTGTGGAATTTGTTGTTGATTAGTAGTGGAATTGTTTGGTTTGTGAGAAATTTAGGGCTTAGTGTTGGTTGTTGTTTTCACGGTTTGGTTCGGGGGTGGTGATTGGAATGATGGTTTTAGTGGTTAACCGTTGACTTACACCAGCTAATTGTTGTGGCGTTTGAGTGGTGGCTACAAATTGAAAATTTAGTTGCACGGCTAACAATGTGAGCATTTCTCCCAACAACTTGAAGTCTTGTGGCTATTAACTCTAGTTCCCATCCCAATCACACCTAGAGTGATGGGTAACAAAAAGAGAAAATTTTAGTTGCAAAGCCTTCTAGGATTTTATTTGGCAACCTTAGTTTGAAGATATTTTTAGGTGACTAGTTGAGCTCACTCAGCTTTCCAATGAGGAATGGGAATTGAGTAGTGTTATTTTGGGTTGTTTTTTTCACTTCGATGAGAATGTGAAGTTGTGAGAAAAGCTTAATTACTGGGAAGCTGTGAGTGGAGTTTGGAGGAAGATGGAAATGTGGAATTGGAGGAAAGAGAGATTGGAAAAGGTCTAGATGATGTATATTACCCATTTTACTTGCTCATAATAGGGTGAATAACAATAGATTTTTTTGTAGATTTTCACAAGGCTCATGATTCATGAATTTGGGATTACGCGTCTGAGCATGTGGGTGCAATTTGGTCCCTGACCGCATTGCATATCCAAAATGCAGCCAACAAAAGTCCGGCTGCATCTGGAGTATATATGGTATTATGGTCATACAGTGTCACATTGTGGACCGCATATATATTCCATAATTGAGTAGAATTTTGAAAGAAAAAAAACTTAGTTATTTGGATCTAAATAATATACATTTACCAAATTAGTTATTTAACTCAAAGCCAATTACCTTTTCCCGCCGGTATCATGACCAATAAACAAAGACCAATTCCCACCACAATCAGTTGTCTTACAATCCAACCTCCTTCCCCACGTTGTCGGTCAGCCCGTTGCTACCGTCCAACCCTCTTCTTCACCAGCACCAAATTCTCCAATCTTCCTTTTTCATCTTTCCTTTTGTCCAATATATGCATGTTTGGAATGATTTTAAAAATTTATCCAAGTCCATTAATATTTTTAGATATATATATATATATATATATATCACAATTTATGACTAATATGTATATTGATTTTATTATTCTAATATTAAATTCTTAATTCGCATACTTCTCTGCACATGCCTCGCATTTCACATATGCTTGATGTGGTGGTTTTCTGGATCACATTTGCCTCCCACATACTTGAACTTTGGATTTTCATATCTATGTAATTAACTAATGATATGAACTAATTTTTTTGTTAAAGGTGATGTTATTTTTCTATTTCGTAAAGGTGAATTTTTAAATTTATTGTATCTTATTTGATGGATATAAAAGTTATCACTCATATTTTAAATTTTTAATAGATGGTTGCTTCTTGTACAATAAAATAATTTGTGTACATTTACTCATTAACTACTTGTTATCCTTTTTTTAAAGAGTTGCAAGTAAAACTGGCAGGGTAGAGCTCTAAAACTGGGTAATATGAATGTTATGTTTTCCTCTATAATTATCAATAAACTAAGGAAATAGCACTATATCCTGGCTCAGGTGACCATTTACACCCGTAAGTCCCTAAATTTAGGGGATTACCAAGCATAAAATTTTCAGTACTGGTTAACTACATGTGGACTTTTTTTGTTCTTATGTTTTTGTCCCATCCCATTTGCAATCTAGGATTCTGTGATGTCATATCCTTTCGGCATATGTGGCTATATAACCCCAACCTAAGATAGTTATAACTTCATTTTTTTGGGCTCCTTTTCAGGTAATGATTTGTTGTAATCATCTTAATATGTTTGATGAAGTTAACCAAGTCATCATCCATGAACTTATTCATGCATATGATGATTGTCGGGCTAAGAACATGAATTGGTGGAACTGTGCTCATCATGCATGCAGTGAGGTAACCATATATTTATTGTTACTTTATTAACTTTTATCGTGCCTCATTTAAATTGCTAGTCATTATTGCATCCTAAACATCTAAAAGAATATTAACAAACTCCAACAACAAACAATCACACAACTGAATTTTGTTGTATTTTTAATGATAAAACAATTCGTTATATTTTTGCGGCTATATGTATTTATTCTTGAGTTTAATTCTTTCTTCCGATATATGCATATCTAGATTCGTGCTGGTCATCTCAGTGGTGATTGCCATTACAAACGTGAGTTATTGCGTGGATACACGAAATTGCGAGGTCATGAGCAAGTGAGTTTCTACCCTTTTTTTCCAATTCAATCCTATGTGCATACACCTGACAATCTGCATATTCTAACATTATAATAGTAAGATGCATGGTTTTACAATTTAGAACCAGATATGACGTTGACCCAATTGAGCATTTGAGCATCAAGGTTCAGGAATGCACGATGGTGATGCTATGGGGCAAGCCATCACATATTGTATATGCTGTTTGCAGGAAATATGCAGGTGGGTTTGCGGTTGAAGATTAAATAATAATAATATCGATATACATATCATATTTTATTTCTAAATATACACAAAATTGATGGACTCAAGAAAAAAAAATGGAAAATAATTCTAATCATCCATATCTTATAACAATACAAGTATAGGCCTAGATGTTTGGTAGGTCAAGGTTTGGTTTAGGGAGACAAGAGAAGAGTTTGATTTTTTGGGTGACGGGCAAATTGGTAAATGGACCCTTGTTTGGATCTTTCACGCCTAATTATATTAAAAAAATGCTCTTTTGAAATGTGCCGCATATGCGTCCGCACCACGCCATTAATCGACGCATAATGCGGGCTAACATTTTCCTAACCGCATCAGAGTAACACGATTATCTGGAACTATCTAAAAGAACAATATCCAAGCTGAGGTGGTGGAGTTGGTATTATATGTCAAAAAGAATGAGGTAGAGGAGTCTATGAACAAAAGGAAGCATTGGAAGAAAATGTGGGATGTGGAGTGAAAGAGGGGTTAACAAGAGTCGTTTGGGTTTTTTTTATAATTTCTTTGGGTTAATAAGTGAATTCTTAATTGCATCCGTTAAAGGTTTTAATAGCCAGTTCAACCAAGAAACCGGCTATTGAAATTGCTGAGCTGATCAAATCAAGGGTCTACCCCTAACTGTAGATTTTTGGGGTCGACTGAAGCGGTTGACCAATCGGATATTGGTTCAACTTGTCATCATGTGTGGTTTTCAAGAGTTTGGTACCAATTGTAAAACATGTCTATTCGATGAAACTATAAACCTTCATAATACATAAAGTTTATTTTCATTGGGAAGTAATGATTTTTTCCCTTTAAAAGCGTGTTTCATTGCTTACAGAATATTAGATTTCACTTATGTTATTTTTGCACATTTCATGAGTTTAGTTGTTTTAAGTAATGGTAGTGATTATAGTTTGCTGCCAATTGCATTCCATGCATTATCAAGGGTAGGCATGCATATGCTTTCACGACTTTACCCAATAAATTCTTACAATTTGAAGTTTAAATTATAATATGGCATACATATGACTAATCTAATAGGTAAGAAGAGGGATCATTAATGCTCTTAAAAAGAAATCCATGAAATTTTCTCCTACCATCTCATGATACACCAATCTTTGTCATAACTGTAATCATGATGCATATACCTTAGTCGTCAAGTATGCTCCACATCAAAAAATATTTAGAGTTTAAGTCATTTCACTTTCATTTTGGCTTATTTTGGCTCATGTTGCAACATATGTGATTATTTAAAATTTTAGTAAAATGGTTCTTCTCGGTGTTCTGTTAAAATATCTACTGCTACCACATTCGAAATGTATCATAATAAGTACAAGTGGGGGGGAAACTATAACTTCAATCTTTGTTTTCCAAGAGCCTTCTAGAAGCAAATATTTTGACAATGTCATGTGTGACTTAGTGATGGAAAAGTATGTTTTTACATAATTTGGCAATCAAAAATAGGATTAAGAATGGTGTATTTTAAAAAATACTATGCAATTGTGTGTTTTCTCAAGGGAATGGTGTACCTCTAAATTGAACCTAATAATTCCTTGCAATTCAAACATCAAAACTCTGAGATCTCCTACATAATTTCCAATATTGCAAATCGCAACAGGGAAAATCAAATCCTATATACTATTCAAAAGTTCCCAACTAGTTTGGGATTAAGGCTTTGTTGTTGTGTTATATACTTTTCACAAGAAATTCAAGATCCATTTCTTCAAAAGTCTTAGAATACCTAATCACTATCATAAGATAATACTATGTAATATGTAGATATCACTTATAACTTTTTATTTGGTTAGGTATGGCTTGTTAACAAAAACAACAGCCATTAAATTGTCTTCCCTCCATTTACTTATTTTGACTCATGATTCAGTGTTCAATTATTATTATTATTTTGATCGATGTTTTAACTTTTAAGTTTCATGAAATGGTCCTTATAGATATTTATCGAATGTAACCATTACTTATGATAAAAGAATATCGATATGTTCACGTCCTAATATGAATTGAAGTTCATCTATAGGGGATAATATATCTATAGATCATATTTAGTTATGCATTTATCGACCACAAGAATATGTAATGTTTGATTCACATTATGAGTTGAAGTACATCTATAGGGGATAATATATCCATAGATCATATTTAGTTATGCATTTATTGACCACAAGAATATGTAATGTTTGATACACATTACAATTCATTTTTTAGCGTGAATCCTTTAGGAGTTCATTTCAAATGTTGATACTTGAAAATAGGGCTGTGCACCAAACCCGGACCGGACCGGACCCGAACCCTCTCCAGGGTCCGGACCGGAGACCGGACCGGTTGGGTCCGGGTTTGGACCGGACCGGACCGATTCCATCATGAGTGGACCGAAGACCGGACCGGACCGGTCGGTCCGGTCCGGTCCGGGTGGGTTTGGACATGTTTGTGATAAAAACCTGTTTGTAATTAAAACCTGAAAATCTTCTGTTTTCCCACGAATCCCACCAGTACAAGAGCCAATATATACTCGATCAATTTTCACATCCTTGCACCAATATATATTTATTATAAAAATTAATACCTGATTTGGCTGATTGAGTTTACAACAAACACTCTTGATTCTAATGAACCAAAACTAAGAAAACGTGAAGTTATTGTTTGCTAAATTTATGGATGAACAAAAATTGTTGCAATATGAGGCTATAAAGAAGTCCTTAGAAGATAAGCTGGAAAATCATAGGAAAACCATAATCCAAAAAACCACCACAGCTTAAGCATTAGAAAGTCACCAAGTCCACAAAAACAGTTTGGAATTACAAAGTACTAAACAAACAAGTTCATTACAAACACTCAAACATGTTCATGTTGCAATTGCTTGGTCTGCAGCGACTACTCCACACAAACAATGTCATCCGGTGCATCCAAATGTACAAGTAATAACAATGTGAAACAATGCATCTCAATTTTTCAATTTTTCAGAACTTAAAAACTCAGGTGTGAAGTATTATTGTTCAACAAGGAAGAAAGTGGTACCTTGCTCAAGTTTCTCTAGTTCAGCCAGTTTTTCCTCCACGTCAATCTTAACGGATGGTCGAAGCCAATCTTGTACGCATATTAGTGATTGGACCGTCTTACGTGAAAAATCAAGCAAAAAAAAGAATGAGTAATTTAGTAGCAAACCAAACATGAAAATGATTGCAATTACAATTTTAATTCTTTAGTACCTTAGGCGTCAAAGAACTCCTAAATTTGTCTAGGTGACGTCCTCCAGTACTAAATGCTGACTCAGAAGCAACCGTGGAAACAGGAATGGTCAAAACATCACGAGCAATGCATGCCATAATAGGATATCTATGCTCATTCAACTGCCACCAATTCAGAATTTCTAAGCCTCTTTCCTGATCCCCCAACTTATCTGACAAATATCTATCAAACTCTGAATTTCCTAGATCTGATCCTGACATCTCGACCTCATTTTCAATGTATTTCTTGAAGTCCAACATATCTGAGGTGGAAGTAGAAGATGAGGGGTAATCAATCAAGTTGCTTTGTTGCCGACCTTTTGGAACCAAGTGACTGTACATACGCTGATACTCTTCGAATATAGCATTAGCATCGTTCTTCATCTTCCTACCCAACTCATCTCCTTTGACTGCTCCATAAATGCGCCGCAACACAATACCAACACCAAGAAGTTTCACCTTCGGGTCTACAATAACTCCCAAGTACAACAGAAGGTTTATTTTATCCAATTCTCCAAAGTACTTATCATACTTCGCTTTCATTGCAACTGCAAAGTTGTGAAAATCAGCATCTGCACTTTCGATCCACTCATTCAACAACTCAGAAGCACGAAAGATGTAAAAGAATGCCAAGTTACTAGTGGTATACAGAGAACCGGATACACTTTCTGTTAAGTGTTTAAACTCCTTCAAGAAAACAATGAGTCTTCCAACAATTTTCCAATCATCATCAGTTGGATTTCCCAAAGTACCATCATCTTCAGGATCATTTGGAATATTCATTCTCCAAAAAATGTCTCTATACTTGGAAGTCGTGTCCAACATGGTATATGTTGAATTCCATCTTGTCGGCACATCCATAGACAATGACAAGGTACAGTCAATTTTGTGTTTCACGGTCAGGTCCTTAAAGGTTTGAATTCTGCTAGGAGATCCCCTCACATACTTAACGGCCGCCCTGATTCTGTCAAGACACAACTTCGTTTCCTTGGTCGACAATCCATCCCACACCATCAAGTTGATAATGTGAGCTACACATCTAACATGCAAATGTTTCCCCCCGCTAATGCCACTTTTCCCTTGAATCATTTTCTTTAGATGATCACATGCCACAGTATTTGATTGTGCATTGTCCACAGTGACTGTAAACAATTTCTCCTCTAAACCCCAAGAAATCAGACAATCTTCAATTGCTTTACCAATTGCCTTTCGTTTGTGACTACTTATTGGACAAAAATTTATGATTTTTTTGTTCAATTTCCATTCTTTATCAATGAAATGCGCGGTTAAACACATATAGTTTATTCTTTGGATGCTAGTCCATGTATCAGTGGTCACAGAAACTCTATGACAACACATCTCAAACCGCTTCTTCAATTTCTTTTTTTCATCCACATACAACTGGTAAGAGTCACGGGCAATCGTCCAACGAGAAGGCATCTTAAATTTTGGACAAGCTACTGTCATTAAATTCTTAAAACCGGGATTCTCTACAAACCGAAATGGTAACTCGTCCACCACAATCATTTTAACAACTGCTTTTCGGACTTCACTAGCATCATAGGTGTGCATTCTAAGTCTACCATCACCTTGAGAGGACTCTACGTTACTATCAAACACCAACTCAGACTGCTTAGTTTTGTTTTTGGTGTCATTTGCAGGATTTGCAGGACAACGATCCCAATGCACCTTAATATTCTTAGACCCATTCATAGAACTATCACATGCAAAGGTTTTGTTTTCACAATAAATGCATTCGGCACGAGTTTTACCTTGTTCTAAGTACGGCCTGAAATGTGCCCAATAAGCAGCTCTTCTCTTGTTCGCATCGATGTATTCTCGACCTTCCTTTCTTTTCCTTGGCGCCATTGTAGCTTTAACTTCAGTAGTGGAAGTAGCACCTGTAGACTGTTGTGAACTTCCAATGGTTGATGGGGAAGCGGTTTGTGAGTCCGTCATTTCACAACTGCATATTTAGTAGACAATCCACAAACTTAATTAGATTGGCTTTCATTAGTTTTAAACATTAAATCTGAAAAAACATTACATGCCATACATGACGTGCTAGGAGGAAAAATGATCCTGTAATTAACAGAATATGCAATAAGTTCAAATAAAATACGAGAAATTGCTTGTCTATTGTTTACTATAAGAGTATAAGTTCACAACAAGTATGTCAAGTAATCATAAATTACAGCAGAATTCAATAACCTTGTGTTTCAAATGACCAAACATAAGCAAGTGTAAGTATGTAACTATGCCACTGTGGTATGGTATGAGGTATCTAATGTCTATGTAGGATGTATGTAGCCAAACTAAGTGTAAGTTCGTTTAGAAGGCTTGCAAACTTTAACTGCTTTGTTTCTGCAAGAATCATGATGGGTCCCAACTACTGAAGTCGTAGGCCAAATCAACTAAAAAACATATCTCCAAAGGCAGGATCTTTTCAACTAAAATAAAAAACAGCAAAAACTGCATCAAACTGACAGTGATAATGTTTTAGCCAAAGGCCAGACCTGTTCGACTAAAAACAAAAGATTTGCAACCAAAATTTTTAAAAAAATTACAAAAATTATACAAAAACTGCACTAATTTAACAATTACTTCTTCAAAAAAATTTAACAATAACTAATTGTTAGTCTTCTTTTTAGTCTTGAACTAAAACCCAGATTATTAATTTTAAAGAACCCACCTTTCGGATCTGTTTCAGCTAAAACATTTTAAAAACCAACAAAATTCTGCAAAAAAAAAAGAAAGAACAAGCACCGTCTCTTAGGAAATAAAAATCCAGTCTTCTACCCTTATTTCGATCTAAAAGCAAAAAAAAAATCTTCTTTTTTAGCGACGGACATCTTAGCAAAATATAAAATAAAAAATGCTGCCTTCTAGATTGTTCTTGTACCTTTGGGAAAGGCGAGCGGGAAGGGGTGGGAGTCGTCGTCCTTCCCGAACTCCGCCTCGAAGTCGTCATCTTCGTCGACGGCGAGGCGGTTATTGGACCAGAGACGGTCGGAAGGGATAATGTCGGAGGCGAAGGAAATCCACGAGACGAGACGAAGGACGAGACGGAGAGGCGTCGAGGACGGGTTTGGGGGAGAGGCGGGTGGATGAGGACGAGACGGAGGAAATCCACGAGACGAGACGGAGGACGAGACGGAGGCGGGTGGACGAGGACGAGACGGAGAGGCGGGTCGACGGCGAGGACGGCGGCCTCGGAGCGGAGGATGTGGGAGAGTCGGAGAAGATTTCGGGGTTAGGGTTAGGGATTTTGGCTGAGAAGTGAGAATGGAGAGATAGGGGAAATCGGGTTTTGCTTTTGCGATTTGGGGTTTTTTGACGGGTAAACGGGTCGAATAATTCGGGTTACGCGGAGCCGGTCCGGGTCGGGTTTTATCGGTTTTAGTCGGGTTTCGGTCTGGACCGGACCGAAACCCGAATTTTACCAAAAACAGAACCTGAAACCTGACCCGATTCTCATCCAGGTCTGGACCGACCCGACCCGATCGGTCCGGTCCGGTCCAAAAACCCGGACCGGACCGGAAGTTGCACAGTCCTACTTGAAAAATTGCAAAAGATATGTTGCAACATGAGTCAAAATGAGTATAAATGGAGGGTAGAAAACTTGAACTTTTATTTTATTTTTTGCTAGTCATTGCTCGAATATATTGATCACACATAGTGATTAGCTAGGGAACACAGATAATTCAAACTGAGCTTTGTTTTTTTGTCGTACCCATATCAGACACAGGTACGTTTTGTCATTGTAGACCAGGGTGTCATAATATGGGGGGTTATGCTATAGGATACATCGTGTTATGCAATTTTTTTGTTTTTGTAAGGGTTTTTTTTAAGAAAAAGTTTAACATCTTATTGTTGACTCTCGACTCATTAGAGGTTTCAAATTACAATTTATCAAATAGAACGTGAACCTTTCTCTTTGCTTCAAACAACTTCCTCCTTGTATCTATATATGTGCTTCATAGGTTTCTTACTTTCACAATTGCTAATTTGGGTTCAAGTCGATGTGTTTTCACTTTAATTTTCATTAGTTGATTGTTTCCGGAGTTTTTTTCCAAATGTAATGGCCAAAAAAATGGTACACTTTACAATTAGTAAAAAAATGGATAGATGAAATGTAAAAATCTTGAAACATTAGGTCTTTGTTTGGTGTAAGAGTCATGTTTAACTAAGGCTATGGACATGTGAATATTTCTTAAGCTATGCATCTCAAGTGCAAGTTAACACATTCTTTATAAAAACTTGGATGCATGTGTTTCTGTTGTATGGGTAAAAGTCTGTTTACTAGTTTGCCCTTGAATACATTCAGTATCTTTATTTTTGTGACGGTACTGATTGTATTCTTGTGATTCTCTTAATTATGCCATTATCTTTTTCTTGAGTTGTCCAAACTCCAAAGTGTTCTTAGTTCTTTGATGTGATTTTAGATCCGTATTTCAAAAGTCTCTTAGCTTATGACCACTCCATATATTATATGATCCTTAAAGATGTTTGTTGTTGTCTTGTTCTTCGAAGGAGTGTGTAAGAAGACGGGTGTTGATGTCTCTATCGGCTAATCCCAACTGCCAAGGATCTGCTGCTAAAGATGCAATGGAAGCAGTATGGGATGTATGCTATAATGACACAAAACCTTTCGACCGGGCTCCGTAGATCATATGTTCTTACTGCTAGCAATTGCTGATAATACCCAAATTATTCTTTTAGATAGCATCTGAGAGACTGAAGTAGGAATTACCTCCATTGTTTCTATTTAAAACATTCCATATGGTGATGCTCTTCGGTTTCAACCCTTTTTCTAGAGATAATTCGTAGGTTGTAAAACTCTACCATTGCCTATACTTTTTTTTGAGGCTATGGTAATTGACACCCAATAATTCAGGAATTTGGGGCTAACCAGCTTTTGTGTAATCTGTCATCAATCGTCATGCTTAGAAATGTGATTTCAAATAATTGGGCGTTTTATTAGAAATACAGGTTTGCAAACTTATAATGCACTCGCATAGTCGCATTGATGCTTGAAGTGATACGGGTCATATGTTACAACGGTGCTTATCCTTTAAACGGGCCTCTAAAGATAGGCTACGGGTGTAAATGGATGTGGATTTATCGAGTCTGTAAATGTTTATGAATAAAAAAAAGTAGGGATTTCAAATTTCCACATCTATCCGTGATAGAAATATCCAGGTTCAGATGTGTATATGAAGTTCAAAGTTCAGTTTTATATGGATATATTTATTAGTTATAAGTTACAAATTTAGCTACACTATAATTTTTGGTTTCCAATACTTTGATTATTCATGATGTATTATCTTAGTATGTTCAAAAGTCATAATTTATCAAAACCAAAATGTAAGCTTATTTTTCCTACTAATTTGAATACGTAAGGTTTTCCATGATTAGTCCCAAATACAAAATCTGATCACATTATTCCGTATACTTACCTCCTCCAACCTAAAGTCAATTTTAACAGGTTCTCTCGAAGTTTTTTGTTGTTTAAGTTAAGATATCTCTGATACGTTAGACACGTCTATTTTTTATATGTTCCGTATCTAATTTATATGGATATGGATATAAAAAAATTTAATCCGTGATGACTCTTATTTTCATTAGCATATGTAATTCAGAAATGGATATAAATGTACCTACGTGCCAAAATTTTTATTATAATAAAATTATAATACGAAATTAAATATTTTGGTAAAAGATGGAGAAATTTCGGGATCTACTTCCATCGGCATAGCCAGGCCCGAGACGTCCCCCACCCCACGGTCCTACCACCTCCGAGGGGTACCCCACCCCCACGGATTTACAAAGTCTGATGGGTGACTACCATTTAACCTCACAGTTTGACCTCTTTTTTCCTTTCTCCTCTGGTGATAGCATATTTCTGATCTGTCGGACTCAGTTGATATTTGAGGTAATTTTTTCCCTCATATTTTGAATAATCTCTATTTAATAGTTAGTAATTTTGTCAAAAAATCAAGCAATTTTAGTATGAAATTTATGAAATGAATCATGGGTACTCTACCAAGCCAATATGCCACATCACTACGAACTCGCCTAGGAAGCAAATCCAAATATGAATCATGCGGTCAATAGTTGACATGCTCATCGAAGATACTTTCAAACTCATTTCTGTAATACGTGAGACTAGAATGTGCGGGACTAATCTCATAGGTTTGATAGTACTGTCACTTAATAGCAAATGGAGGTCTAGCCTCCGGATCATCTCCACCTAGAGACTCAACAAGGTCCACAGGTCTCGGTCAGGCTACAGGAAATCGAGTCCAAGCTCAGTGTTGAAGGAGTAACAATGCCTCGCCAATTGTCTTCTTACTGCTCTGACATGAAATTAACAAGTTCTGGTACAAACACAAAAGTATCGTCGCACCCCAATTGTACATTAATGACTTGTCGAGACTCCACAAGAACCTCAAATACATGTAAAGTGTAAGTCTCGGAATGCCAACACTTCACAAGTGCAGTTATCAGTTTTGGGTTTGTCTTCGTATGCTTTATCTGAGTAAACTTATACATTCCTAAATTCTTTAGTGCCTGACAACATCTGTCGTGAAATGGAATAACATGTCGACTACAACTATCGTGAAATGGAATAACATGTCGACTACAACTGTCGTGAAATGGAATAACAGGTTGATGTGCTCGACAATCCAATACAACCTCCGACTACAATATATTAAAATATTTTGTCAAATTACATAACCAAAAAATATATGAAATTCAAATATCATGCCAAATTAACTTAATATGATTTGTGTTTGTACTTACATTTGTGAGAACGTCGTTCACTCTAAACATGCAATTTGCTATGTCGAGGAGTGAGAAAATAGACTCCCTGTCGATTGCGTCATTAAGATCGGGTTCGTTTGGAAACGGAGGCCCACTACCCAAATTTGTCATTCCAAAAGGTTATTCATGGAATAAAAAAAATATTTCATTAAATGTAACAATTATCAAAAATTTGTAATGTTCATAATTTTAAAATATTTATTCTTACATCAACTTAAATAAAATTTGCATTAACCACAATAAAAAACATTTACTCACTTTTATAAGTATTCACAAGCCACTAACAATGATCAAAAGCAATTTGCATTATAACAATTTTAAATTTCAACCAGGAATCTAATACTACTTATCAAATTTAAATAAAGTCTACAAAATATTTAACAAACTAACAAAAAATAATTACTAAATCAACAATCACCCATTTTTAACTACAACTACATATCAATTCTACCCATTCTAAGAAAAAAACGGACTAGATAATGGAAAACTTGCCTGAGATGGGCCGAATTCCTTCTTGACGTCACAAATATAGGATCTCCGTGGTGTTGTGGCTCCCGTCTGTGGATCAAGGTGGTGGTTTGGGTATGGGGTCGCCGAAGGGGAAAGGGAAAGAGTTTCACGGACGTTAGATGATGGTCACCCCTCGGACCTATCAAATCCGTGGGGTGGGGTACCCCTCGGAAGTGGCACGACCGAGGGAAGTAGATCTCAAAAAATTTATGTTTTTTACCTAAATATTTAATTTCGTATTATAATTTTATTATAATACAAAATTTCGGCGTACATGGCTATATCTAATCGATATTCATTATACACGCGCCCGTGATCAACCCCTACTCTTCTTTCGAAAAGCATGAGATTTAATAGTATGAGAATTGATATATTGAAATTACATTTCCCTCCGTTGTTTTCTTTTTAGGGTAAGATTGATTCCGTAGAAGTTGGAAAAGATTTAAAATTCCAACTCTTGATTAATTGATACAATAATGTATTTTAAAATGGAGAAAAATAATACTAAAACTCACCTCTAATATAATTTTTAAAAATCCTATAACTCATGTAACTCCACTTTCAAAACGCTTAAATTTTCTAGCAAATTTATATCAAAAGTCCAATTGGATAAAAACCAATCTCTCTTCAAGCAGTTCATGTGTTACCATCTCCTGCGTAATCTCATGTCATCTTTACGGAGCCCCAATTTTATTTTTATTTTTTGAGGAAACTTAACTGTGTTCCAACAAATACGCTATAAAATAATCAGCTCCCCGCCCTCATGGTAACAAGAACTTAGAAAAATGAGACAGAATTCATCACGAAAACAACCTGGGGATGAAGAACAGTGAAATCAAATAACGTTTAGTTGTTCATAGCAAAGCTGAAACACTAAAATGCCATTCAGCTGAGCTCGCTTGGTAATAAACATGTGTACAGTTGCAGTTTCGGGCTATCTGCACAACAAAATGGGATTCGACTTGACTTATCTCTATCAAAGAATATATCTATGATCTACACCCAACCGATACAACCGCTAGTATTCCAAATTTCAACAAATTTACAGCTCCTTGGGAGGCATTTCTCTCTCAAAAAAGACGGTCCAGTGGTGGACGAGACATGCCATGGTGCCATTCAAGGTAGCAGACTGACAACTAAATGTGAATTTTCAAGTGAGGTTCATGTGTTGCTTGCATTAATACATTCCCTTGAAGACTGGATTTGTTCGGCAGATACTTGCACCATATTCCTCGTACTCTGCCTTTGTGTGGCAAGCCTGCAAAATACAAAAGTTCAGGTATCAAGTAAACAAATTGGATCCACTAGCGTAGTTCATGGAGGTTAAGATGCTTAACATAAGGAGACGGTGAAAAAGACCAGAGCTTGCACGACCGTTGTATTTGGTTCGTCCAACTTAAAATGTATAGAACTAAGTGCACGAAATGTGAAGGCAAATCCAATTCCTTGTAATCTAAGTGATTCATTTGCAGATATAAGAAGTTCAAAATATATGTATGTAATACAAAGTATGAAAATATACAAGGTAATGCTGTGAAGAATGCAAAGTTTTTTTTATTTGATATTATTTATTGAACAACTTTCGGGTGTTTCCCAAATGAAAGCAATCTGTCACGGGGTGCTTATATTATTCCCAAGTTTCTTGAGTTAGAATTCGGTGTGAGAAAGATTACAATAAAATTACAATTCCAGGATTCCGAGCAAGATTCTAACACAGGTGCTGCCGTTTTCAATTGTCAAGATAATTTTTTTGATGCACTGCATACCAATTTGCAGGACATGGGTTAAAAACCCTGGGATGACTGTCCAAACCCATATCAACCGGCCACCACGCAAGTTAAAAGTGGAATTTGATCTTGGGTTGGGGAACTTTATTAAGCCACTTAATGACTCAAAGTATCAAATAAAATACACACACATGTTTTGCACATTATTTTCTAAATATATTTTATTTATACAAAATATCTGATTGCTCCTCTTCACATACCTAACATAGTTACTAGCTAGAAAACTGAGTGATCCCAATGTCAAGTTCAAACAGAGTGATACCACTGTCAGGTTCTGATGGTATAAACATAAAAGGTTGCCTGAACTAATGGGTGAATAGAAGATCCAAAGTTACCAAGCAAGAGTTCAAATTGCTTCTAGAAAACTATTTAACATAGTTGAAGACATCCTGTGACAAGTTGGGAAAAGGTAAAAGAAAAAACAAACAATAGTTAACTTTTGCCATTCAAATTAAGAGAAGACTATAGATATACCGGATAGAACTCAGGCGTTGAAGCAAGAACAGATCCTCCAAACCAGACAGCAAATTTTTGAATAGGATGGCTGACAACATTAACTTCGACAGGTTGTGACTGGAACCAAATTACCAAAGTTAGAACATTCCAAAAACCTAATTAAATATCCCAAATATATCCTACCTACCTTCACGTCTCCACCATGCCGCGCTTGTGATGCAACCATCCGAGCATCTACGATTTTCTTTATATCACGCTGCAACCTTCTGTGGAAATCTTTGAATACAGTTGATCCACCAGAGAGAACCACATTCTGAAACCACCACCATTTAAATGAAACTTAAAGATTTGAGCTTCCAAAATTGGTTAAAAACATAAAAAGGCATAACATAAAATTCCACATTTTGACAACCTTGTAAAGAGCTCTCCTTGTGTCTATTGGTGCTGACTGAATGCACTTGTCTATAACAGCTGGCAATGGAGTCGAAAATTCACTACTGTAAATCTCAGGATTAAAGAAAATCTGCAGAGAAGAAAGCTTCTTGTATGACTATCCGAAACCATGGCAAAAAACAAATCAATCAATCTTATGGAAAATATAACTGTAAAAATTAAGCAAACAAATGTGTCCACTTCACCAAAAGACACTGGAAAATACGAAAAGATGACTGGAGTAATAAAGGAAATGTAATAGGAAGTTCAGAAGTAAAATTTGATGACTTCACAGGAAATATACTTTTTTATATGTTGATCATGTTTGTTGACTTTTGTCCCTACAGATTTACAAACAAAGTAAATGAGATTAGCTATGCTGGTACCTCAGGGCCAAGAAAACGTTCATAGCCAATATCGCAAGTGTATGGTGCTCCAGTTCTTGGTTTTACACCAGTCCATTGCTTGATGTATTTGGAAGGCTCTTTGTCATGCTTATTGTACTCCTAAAATCAATAAATGTAAGAGATAACCTCCACGATAACAATTGGATATGATATGTTCGCGCTATGGTGGAAGAAAATTCGTTCAGAAAAATGGTCATCCTTGACCACGACATAAAATGCAGTCCCATGAAGTAGAGAACATAAATGATATTAACTGGGGAAAAGACTACCTTAACAATGTCGGAGCAAGTATAGCAATATGTTTCCTTGACCTTTCGAGCAACTTCAAAAGAATCTTCGGGTGGAATGTTTTCCCCTCTTTCCTACAAAAATATCAAACAAATCAAAGACATTTACAGCGGGCATAAAAATGAGAGAGCAGACAATTAAGCATCTTTATGTTTTAAAAGGACTGAAACATAAATGCCATGCAAGTCCAAAGAGAAATGATGAATTAATACAAAATCTTTTAAAAAATAGTAAAAGTGAAGTCAAACACAGATTAGAAGGGTCTCCAAGTATATTATGTATATTGGGTCAGTCGAGGCATCAGCCATCATATTAATATGTGATTCTATTGGGGCAAAATGCTACAAAGGTGTCTACAATTTCATCATTTCAACCCATGTCACTAATGTTTTCTTATCAGTTCTGTACTTGTGTAACTAACATAACTTTTTGTAAATAATGAAACCATTTTGCTGGGCAACTATCATGTGCTTCCTAAGATGAGATTACACGGTGTAGTTCAGCGGAAAGATAATAATTTTTTTAAAAAAACTAAGCTTTACAGGTTTGAAGCATACCAATTAGTATTTGAATATTAACTCCCTTCTATAATGTGACTTTTGTCTTATGTGATGTTTTACATTTTTCATGTTTATTTATTTAAACTGAGTTTTGTCCATTTCCACTGTGTCAAAGATTAAGTTGTTTTTTGACATTTGGAGCATCATGGACTATATCAAAAAGCTATTTAAACGATCTGCATTTCTTTTATTGTGGAATCGCAGATGGTCAGTTGCATTTGCATCATTTGGGTCAATTGGAAACAACGTCACTGTTTTACAGTGGTAGGGTTGCGTACATCCGACCCCCCATTACCTCGCTTAGGCGGGAGACTCTTCTGAGGCATTGGGGTTATGTTGATGATATTGATGTATTTATTTAAACTGAGTCTTATCATTATTATAGATTTTTAAAGATTGACAACTGAAGTACAAGAGTACAACAGGCTAAATGAGGTGTAACTCACAAGAATTCATATCAAACTGAATATGACTGATCTTCTTAACTTACACTTAGTCCTCCATGGTCCATAGTTTAGATTTCATTTGTGAAAATTCTGTTTAACTAAGACCAATTTGTACTCTGCATAGACCATTTCATATGTAATGAAACATAATTATGAATTTAGTGGATCCTCTATCCTGTCATGACCGACAGGTATTTTTTGAACGGGTCATGGCCAATAAAGTCAAAACATATATAGATGTATTATATAACTATACAATTATCAAACAAGAACTAACAAGGTCAACAAAAAACTACCATTAAGTAACAACTTCTGCTCACAAACAGCCAGTTGGTGTTGGAAAGCTAGAAGTAATGTTCACACATTTAAAAAAGTACTCAGCGATTGGCACTTTCAAGTAGTACTCAGTAGTCACACTAATGTCAAAATATATCACTCAGATCATACGAAGTACATGACAACAATAGGGGGGGAAAGATATCCAGGCAGGTTCATTTTAAAACAAGCTACAGGACATTGATAAAATGATATCGTAAAGACTAGTTGCACGCTGCAATAAATTTTTAGTTGGTAGAACCTTACAGCATTTGACCTAAAGTGCAATTTGAAAAATAAAGTGATTTTTACCTTCAAAAGTTGCTGAACAAACAAAGAAACATCCTTTCCCGTGATTGGAATAGATTTGATACTACTTCCTATCACATAACCATCTGCAACTGGAACAATGTGAGTGGCTCCATCTCCAACATCTACAACAACACCTGTCATTTCACACTGACAGCAAAAGCCAGTTAGCATGAAAGCAAGGCAAGAGAAGGGAACCCCTACTGCATTACAATACCACAAAATACACAAAGTACAGCTGCTTCAAGACAAGCAAGAAGAAAAGAAGAAGATCAACAACTAAAATTAACCCAAAAGTTATTTAAAATTAACGTGAACTGGCACCGATAAAGAGAGTATTAGTTACAAGTTCTTAAAAGAGGTTAGGAACTGAAAAATAAGGGGGTATAATGTTTCCAAGTCAAGAAAGAAAACAGGGTTCCTGCGGGATTTTTTTTTATCGGTAATTCTCAAGGGAGAAGTTACCTGAACATTATTTGCAAGGACATTTATCTCTTCGAAAGTTTTACATTATTATCAAGTTAAATAATTGGACTCAAAGTGATCCTGTAAAAAGAGAGTATTCAATAGAAACACAAGGTATTGAGGATGACATTTGAGGTTAGCAGGTTAAAAGAAGATGTTACAAACCTTGGAGGTAGTATATCCAGCAGCAAGGGCAAGGACTGGCTGAACAGCAATATACAGTCCAGGAACATTAAAGGTCTCAAACATAATTTCTCCTGTATACTCACGACTTTCAGGAGCAGTGAGAGGGCTCTCCGTAAGAAGGAAATAATGATCCTCAGGGTCGCATCGCAAGTAATTGAATATACATTGTTGCCAGAACCTTTCCATTGCATCCCAATTTTCCACCTGAAAGGAGGCAACTAGATAAATTTCACAATGTGAGAAAATTATGAAACTTCTCAGCAGGCATAGTTTCTATGTTTACCTGACCATGACTAATAGGATAAGTGAGATTATATGTGCTGCTAGAACGTGAGCGTGACAGAGCTTCCTCTCCAATGAAAAAATCAAGGTCAGCCATTACACCTGCATTGTGCTGTGCTAACCAGTTTGCCTTACTAGAACTCCTTGACTGATTCACGAATGATTCATTGACAGCAACAACAGTTGGGGTAATAAAGCATGGCTCGACATTCCCAGCAAAACCAATCTTAGTATACCTGGAACCATTTTTTTTGACAGACATAAGCAACAAGATTAGACAAACACATATTCAAGTTGGTCACAACCAAAGCATATTGATGAGAAGTAGAGTGAGAGACACCGTTTCTAAGTTCAACAAGACTAACTAACGCGACATCCAAAACAAACCAAAATACATCATCGATGTGCTCATGTTCCTCATTCCTGTTGCTTTATACCATAAAGCATGCAAGGTTTTACCATCCGCTCAAGCGATTGTAGAATAAGAATAGACATAACTGGGAGGAAAAGAGGAGGTTCAATAAGATGAGAATGCAAGCATTATATGGTCCTGATTCCAACCAAATTATATTAAGAAATTCTCAATTTACATGACATTTATACTGCTAGCCTGCCAATGATAAAATTTGAAAAGCATGTTTACCAAGCATCTATATGATCCTCAAAAAAATTAAAAGTTACACAATTATCAAGGTTGGGAACTTTGTATGTCAAGTAAGGAAAAGAGAATGGTACTTTATTCTTCAAATCAAGATCTAGCCAAAAAATAAGATACTAAAACAATTACACCATAAAAGCCCCAGAAACATAGTTGTTTTGGAATAATTCTTCAAACATCCGCAGAGAGATGCTCCAAACAAATCAGCTCACTTCATACTGCAATCAGTTACAGAAGGGAACAAAGCAACACCACCTTATCACCATGCGTGTCTGACCACCGAAACCTAAATCTTTACTATTCTTAGCATCAGCATAAGCTGAATTCCAAAACAGCTATTCATCCAAGACTACAGTAAACAAACAAACCAGCAAGAACAACCAAAAAAGAAAATCAATTCCAATCCGTGACCAACACCAAACTCACAATCCCATAACACAAAGCATGAAACTTCACCACATTTAGCAGAAGAAGAAGAAATCCAAAATTAACACTTTCCGAACACAAAAGCACAAAACTTTACCACATTCATCATAAAAAAAACAAATTCACAATCTCAGAACGCAAAATCACGAAATTTCACCACATTCGGCACCAAAAGACGCCGAATTCCTCAACAAAACCCACAAAACCCAGTCTTTCCATCTCAAATCCAACATTCAAAAGTCAAACACCCCCAAACCCAATCCCCAACGAAGATCCCCCAACTCCTACAAAACCCAAACGCGCAAGACGATCAGAGCACCGACCCGGTGCCGTTGTCGATGACGACAGCAGGGCGAGAGGAGGCGTCCATGGGAGGAGACGAGAACGGAAGTGGGAATGGATCTGCGGCGGAGATCCGAGAGGGCGTTAGGCCATGCGCTCATGGTAAGCCCCGGACGGCGGCGGAGGGGGTCGCCGGAGTCCCGATCGCGACGGTGGGGTTAGGGTTTGGGGACGAGATCTGGAGTATTTATACTGACGGGGAGGGGGTTGGAGGGAGAAGGTGGGTGAAAGGAATAGTTGAGGGAGGGGAAGGAGGGGATAATGGTGGGTGGCCTGGTGGGTGTCTTGTTGGGTTTGGGATTTGGAGTGGTGTTTAGTCCTAATTAATCTTCATTACCATGTTAAATTATTTTTCATTTTTTATATGTAAATTAATTTTCATTTTGATGTTTTGTTTTGTGTTGGGTTTGTTTGTTGTTTCCCTTGGACTACAATAATGTTGGTATTACGACCTTGACTGTGACAAAGTTTACCTTGACAGGGTCAAATGGTCAGCCCGCTTGGGTAGGAACGAATCAATTGTAATGGAATCTCGATGGTCGATTGGTTTTGAGGGGGAGTTTGGTAAACCCAATGTGTTTGTTTTTGGGGGTGAGAATTTCGCGTTCTTAATGTATTTTTTGAATTCTCACCCCCATACGCATGGGTGTGTTCCAAACACACTTTGGCGTTAACGTCTCATGAAACTAGCGTTTAGGGAAGTTTTCCACATGAAAACAAAAACAACACCAAAGAGAAATAGATCTCGATCAGGAGTCTAGGTTTTTTAAGTCCACACCCCATACGCAAAGCAGATGGAAATATGAGAAAATGTTTGTGGAGCTACCCCAATGTTTTTTAAGTCCACACCCCATACGCAAACCCAATGTTTTTTAAGTCCACACCCCATATGCCAAACATCAGTGCTACCACTTCTAATTCGAAGAGGAGATTGTTGTGTTATGTGGTGTACAAGTGCATAATCTTCTAATGCTCGAGTTTAATACGTTTTTGTACATTAGCATCATCAACATAACCTCAATGGCTCAGAAGAGGCTCCCGCCTAAGCGAGGTAAGGGGGTCAGATGTACGCAACCCTACCACTGTATGAGGTTGTTTCCAATTGACCAAAATGATGCAAATGCAACTGACTATCTGCGATTCCACAATAAAAGAAATGCAGATCGTTTAAATAGTCATTTGATATAATTCATGATGTTCCAAATGTCAAAAAACAACTTAATCTTTGACACATTGGAAATAGACACACGTTTTTGTACATTAGCGTTTTCAATAAATAAGTTTTTTTGGGAGAAATTACAACTTCTCCCTTGAACAATTTCTGGATTTTAGTTTGACCTATTGAACTCTAAATAATCACTCCTTAAATTTTAAATTTCAACGCTTTGTCTCTCTCGCAACCTATAATTTGTTAGTTTTTAATATATTTTCTATTATTTTTTGAAAAACAAAATCCACCTTGAAACAAAGTATATCTCCAAGTGTCAAACAAGAAGACAAACATCTTCTTTTCTTAACCATCGATCTTCTTCTCACTCCACATTTTTCATCAAAAATCATATCTAACATGCCACATTCAAGTTCAATCATTAGCAATCCAACCACCATCTACACTTCGTGATCATTAGTTGTCTGACTTGAATTGAATGTGATGTGCATTATTCCAACTTTTGGACCCTCATTTGAGGGCCCACGTAATACAAATCAACAAATGTCATTGTGGGTCGAGCACTCGATTCACTGGTGGGTCCTACAACCCCAACATTCATGTAGCCCAATTTGTGTCGCTGGAAGTGATGGTCTTGTGAGAAATTTAGCTTTAATTAATTTTGTATTGATAAGTACGATATATATGACAAAATAACTTCATTATGATCGTAACGGTGTGTTTGGATAACAATGTAAGGAGAAAAAAAGTTGAGTGTCTTATGCTTAGATAGTTATACTTAATATGAGAGAAACGGTACAAAAAAAAAAACTCAATTTAGAATGATTCAAATACCGATAATAAGTTACCTATATGAGATTTTGTCCAATTAATATAGTACACAAGTATTTATTTAGCCACTTATAGGCAAAAACGTAAAATACTTAATAAACCCCCCAATCACACCAAAACAGTGAATTTTCAGATAATTTTGGAAGATTCTTGTAAAATTTGGCCATTTGACCTAAATATCAGACACCTTCCCTGACCATGCGTAAATGTTTAGGTTTTGGTGATTAGTTTCAAAGTTTGTTACGTCATCCATGACCATGACCCGGATGACCTGGTCAAGAGTTTTCTCTCTCTTATATTTTTTTCCAAATCAGTTTTCTCTCTCCTCAACCCACTTTCTTCTTTTTCCTACCCTATTCGTTTCTTAACCATAACTCATAACAACTCATCCACATCGTTTCGGGGTCGATTTTGGAAAAAAAAATCTAAAAATTTCTGAAAAAATTCTACAAAATCAAAAAAAAAGAAAACATATTTTCAAAAAAAATTAAAATTAATTTTTTAAAAAACAAAAAAACAAAAAAACACTTTAAAAATATATGCTGGACAAACGACCCTGAATGACGGGGTTGTCGCCTCCCCCGTGAGGGGTCCGGGTCGTCCTCCTGTTTCGAGAAACAGAACGATTTATGAAATCTGAAATCACCGGTGGTTGATTCAGCTGTCCAACTTTGGCATCTATCTCACAAAAAGATAAACCATCTTCCATTTAAACCCTACTTTCATTTAATTTCTTTAAGTACACCTACTCTCTTTTTTAATGCCTAAAATAGTACCAAGTCAACATCAACCAGCAAAATCATATGCTTCGGGCAGCCCAAAATGCAAAAATCCACCCAAACCTTACCATCAATCCTTTTCTACTGAAATGAAACAATTAAATTATGGAAAATATTCAAAATAATATTATTTTGTAATTTTTTTTTGCCAAAATAGATCTCATTTGAAAGTATTTTTCATACTAGATCCGCTGTCACCACGTGATAACACTTGGCGGTGACAGGTTTTTATTTTTTAGTGTCTAGAGAACTCGACACTGGTGATGTCGAGTTCCCTCAAGCATAAATCGGCATCGCAAGTGCCGAGTTCTGTTTGGTTTTTATTGCCCAACACTTGACATATTTCGCTCGACGTGAGTTGTCAGGAGAACATTATTTCAAGTAAAAAACTCGGCATCCCAAGTACTGAGTTCTATGTGAACTGCTCTCTTGGGAACTCAGATCATGCATGAGACGGAGAGCTAGGATAACAGTTAATGTGAACTCGGCATCACACATGTCGAGTTCTGTTAACGTGAACTCGGCACTTGTGATACCGAGTTTTGTTGAAGAGTGTAAACCCATAATGTGTCCAGAATGTGTTCATAATGTTTCTAGAATGTGTCCACAATGTTTCCAGAATCATTTCAGAATGTTTCCAGAATGTGTCCATAATGTTTGTGAATGTGTCCACAATTTTTTCCAGGAATGTCTCCACAATCAGTCTAGATTGTTTTCAGAATGTGTCCAGAATGATTCCATAATGTGTCCATAATGTGCCAGAATCAATCCACAAAAAAATGTGCCCAAATGATTCCAGAATGTTTCCTGAATATGTCTATAATGTTTCCAGAATGTGTCTAGAATCATTTCAGAATGTGTCCAGAATGTGTCCATAATGTGTCCAGAATGTTTTCATAATCAATCCAGATTGTTTCTAGAATGTGTCTACAATGTTTTTTACAGACTGTTTCAGAATGTGTCCAGAATCATTGCAAAATGTTTCCAGAATGTGTCTATAATGTTTTCAGAATGTCTCCAGAATCAATTCAGATTGTTTCCATAATGTTTCCAGAATGTGTTCATAATGTGTCCATAATCAATCCAGAATGGAATCATAAATCCTGAAATGTGTCCTCCAGCAACTTGGATATGTCTTTTCACGTATTAATGATATGTCCAAATTTTCATGCACAACAATCATTCTCTTGGGATAATGGGTTTTTTTATTTTTCAAATTCCAAACGCTTTGCCAGTTCAACCCTGATTCTGCCCACATGTTTGTTGAGTGGGTGCCGACATGTTGCGCGTCACAGACACACAACGTCCGTGTATCTAGGGATGCAAATTGATCTTTTCGAATTTGGTATAACCTGTATCTGAATTCGAAATAAGCATACCAAATCCAAATTCAAATTCAAATTTTTATAGCTTACTAAATTCGTATCCGATTTTGAGAACTTTTCGAATTCGGATAATGTTCAAATTCCTATAACATATATATATTGTTGTATAATCTAAAATATTTTGAAAAGTTGTTTTAAGAGAATTATATTATTCAAATTTGCTTTGTATTTCTATTATGTTTATATTTACATAGGAAATAACTTAGTTTTATATTAACTCACAATACAAATAATAATAACCACATATATTGGAAGTCGAAATTGATATTTTCAGATATTCGGATATGGTTTGACCTATATCCGAATTCGTATCCGAATTTGAAAATGGTAAAAAAAATTAAACCAATTTCAATTCCAAATTGTATTTGGTAAAAAATTCTTTACAAAATATCAACCAAATTGTAATTTTCGAATCGGATACTTGGATAATTGGTTATCATTTGCATCCCTACGTGTATCAGCTTCCTTTGGGATTTAGTTAAATTTGTTGTTATTAGTTTAAATTTAAATCATATATTTTTTTTAAATTTCACAGTTAAAAAGTTAAATGAGCGAGTGAAATGAGGATTATTATCTTCCTGTTTATTTAATAGTTAAAATTTTCATACACATACCGACCTATTTATTAAATTATTAGAATTTTTTATCCATAACCACACTTACTAATCGTACTAGGACAATTAAATGGTTTTACTCTGCCCACTTATTATCTTAATTATTGTGAAGTAAAATTGTCAAAAACTCGGGCTCATGACCGGATTTGTGTATGACTTGAAATTTTCGACTTTATAATAAATGAGTCGAGTCTCGATCTGCTCCAAACTCGACCCGTTTATGCCGCTATTTGTTATGTTTAAACCATAAATATCAATTAAATGTGTGAAATTGTTTCAATTTATTTGAGTTTAATTGGCTTATAGTTGATTATGTACGTGTACAAATAACATTATCACATAACACACATGATACTTATAAACAACATACTATAAGTCGAACCTCTCGAACATCCTGAATTATTAGTTTGAAATCACTCTCAGATTGTCTTCTTAAATTTATATAGAGGTGTTTCATGCATGTTATACGTTCATGACCAGTGTATTCTAAAGTCATCGCCTATGCTAACCCCTAATCTCGATTGCTCATGAATATTGTTCCATTTATCTCCCCAATTGCCTGCTTTAGGCACCGTAAAAATCACTTCCCAATTGTCCTTGTTATTTGTTTGAACACTGCAATTGCCAATGACTTGTTACAATTCATTGCAACTGCTGTCAAATACGTTTACAACCGAACAAGAAACCATTACTACAAACCTCAAACACACAAAAGCCTAAAAAATATGTTACTTTCATCAATTTCTAGTCCATTTTATGAAACTTCCTCAACCACATTTGGAAGTAACTCGTATTGGTTTTCATCATTGCCATAATTTCTCTTCAGTACGATCTCTCTTCATCTCCAAACTTCGTCACATGCTCAAATCCTAAACTTTAGAACGTGTGTTATCTATCCAAATCATATCTAAATGCTCAAAAGTTGACTAGTAAATAATAGATGAAGATGAAAAATCGGCAACCAATTTGGAGAGGGTGTTATTAATTCACAATTGGATTTTTTGCTTCTATACATATTTAGAAGATCAAAATTGAAGTAACATCTATGTTTCTGATTCAAAATTGGTATCTTGCACATCCATTTTCCTTCAATGACTGTTACCATCACGTGAGCATAACAAATATAGGTCTCACATTTTCCTTCAAAGAGTGTATGAGACCAATCAGCTAAGGAGAAAGGTAGAATGCTAATATACTTAGGTATACATTAATTTTAATCCTTTGGATCTCAATGTTACATTTTTCATTCACATCTCTCTGAGTCTCTGGTGAAAACGGCTACCAATGTATCATCCAAAAAAAGGTACCCAAGCAAATAAAAAGGGAACTACTATTCGTCGCCGGAAAACTACTTAAATCGCCCCAAAAATGACCTTTTTGCCCCTAACAAATCAATTAATACCGATTTCGTCCCGGGTCTTTAAACAAGGTGTTTGACTCAGTTTTACTCACATTCCCAGTACAAACACCACGAAAATGTCCGGCGAAGCACCAGAATCCGGCGAGGTAACGGGGGCGGAATTTTTTTTCCGACTCGGGCGTCTGGCTAGGCCGCCTCCACATAGGTGGAGGCGGCTTAGATGCACGCCTCCACCATGGTGGAGGCGGCCTAGCCAGCCGCCCGTTTTTTTTTGTTTTTTTTAATTTTTTGTTAAATTCAAAATTTTCAGGTTCCGTTGCAAGATTTCGGTGGTGATGGAGTAGATTATAGTGAGCTTTTTGACAGTAAAGAAATATTTACAACAATCGAGGAAGGTTGTAAATGGGCGAAACAAATTGCGATAGGAGCCAGATTTTTTTTGGTTATATCATCGTACAAACCAAAAGCAGATAACCGGATGGATTGTTACCTCAGATGCGATCGCAGACGTGAGATGAGTTCTCGTGATACGAGTATTGCACTGCGAAAGAATACGAAAAGAAAAGGTTGCGGTTGTCGGTTTTTGGTAAAAGTGGTGGAGCGACGAGATCGTGATGGATGGGTTATTGTTTCTAGTAGCATGTTTAGGCAGCACAACCACCCATTGGCAGTTTATTCAGAAGGTCACCGACAGGTCAGCGGACTTAGTGCTGGGGCAAAGCAAATTGTTCGGGATATGACAGAGGCACAAGCAAGGCCCCGTAACATTTTGTTGGCGGTAAAGAAGAAATTTCCGGACGATAATCCTAATCAAAAGCACATTTACAACTTCAGAGAGTACATGAGGAGGACGAAATCTGAAGACAGGAATCCCGCGCAGCAGTTTCTCAGAGAGGCAGTGCAGCATAAGTATTTGCATTGGATTGTGGCAGATGAAGAAACTAATGTCTTGACTCACGCATTTTTGGCACATCCGACTTCAGTTCAGTTGTTGCGTACATACCCATTCGTGATCTGTATGGATTCGACGTATAAGACGAACAAGTACAAGATGCCTTTGTTTGAGATGGTTGGGGTTACTCCAACAAATATGAATTTCCTCGTCGGATATGCGATTTTGCAGGATGAGACCGAGTCTAGTTACCGGTGGGTGTTGGAGAGGTTGCGAGATCTGTTATTGGATATTGTTAGCCCGACAACAATAATTACGGACCGGGAGATGGGTCTGATGCGACCAGTGGCAGAGGTTTTTCCTGAGTCAGCTCATTTACTATGCACCTGACATATCAACAAAGACGTGTACAACTACGCATACCACGTATTCGGCAAGGAGAAGCAGCTTGCAGAGAGTTTTAGACGTGGAAGATGGAGGAGAGTCATGCTTTCTGATTCACAGACGGATTATGATAGAGCAGTCCGTAATCTGAAGGATTCTTACAGTTCCTGGCCAGTGCTGACGAAGTATGTGGAAGACACGTGGTTGGTGCATAAGGAAAAATTCGTGTTGAATTGGACGAATCAAGTTCTTCATTTCGGCAACACTACGAACTGCAGGGTGGAAAGTGCACATTCGGCTCTGAAAGAGTGGATCACTACATCGACTGCCGCTCTCGACACTCTTTTCGACCGCGTGAACTCGTCTATTGAAATGCAGCTGACGAATATTCGGAACTTTCTTGAAGATTCGAGACGTCGAAATTTGGCACAGTACATAGGTCCTCTGTTTCAGCATATAAATGGCTGAGTTTCGCATCACTGCTTGTCGTTAATATATCGTGTATTTCTACTTATATCGTGTTGTTTTTTTTACCGTATTTTAAATTTAAATATTATTTCATATCTAAAGAAATAAGTTGAAAATCTTTTCGTGAAAAATAAATATTAAAAAATACGATAGTCAAAGAAATATGTAGAAGATATGTTCGTCAGAAATAAATAATAAGAGTACACAAATAAACATAAGCATATACCAACAAATGTACTAACAGTGCAACAAAACGAAAGTAAAAGCAAGACAACTACAGCTCAGCATCTGAATCATGGTCTGCAATGCCCAACTGGCTGTTCCAATCCTCGATCAGGCGATCTCAATCTGTACATGCAAGTCTCGTCGCCTCACTCGGCATGACGTCTCTCTCTCGCAAGAACGGCTGCGTACACCGTATCGCCCTACTCATTCACTGTATGTAAAATAAAAATTAGCGTACAATAACAAAATATACTTTACAATTAAATATAAAATTAGATAAACTTACCGCATCGGCACATGTCCTATCCAGTGCTCTCTCCGGTCTCGGAATGATACCGCGTACGAGTAGTGGATGTGAGCACCTACCGAACCACTGCAAATAATCTGGAGCACAAGTGGAGGGGTCGCGGCTACGACTCAGATCGGCCAGGTGTAGTCGTCCTAGTCTCGGAAATGTCCTCCAAACCGATTCCGCAGACGAAACGCTGTGCCTGACGTCGTACATCGTGGCAGTCGCAGACCGTACTGCATGCTCGGGCGTCGGAATGTCAACCGGGATCACTTGAACGTAGCCTAACTGACGTAACACGCGATCAGGTATATAAGGCTCTGTGATATCCCTATAACGAATAATGCCGGCAAATGTAGTCCTCGGCACAGCTACAGCAGGATCGGGACCATACGGTAACCACTCCACCTAAACGTTTATACGTTAATAATAATAAAATTAAATTTAAATAAACGTGAATGATATATACATCATATACCTGCGATGCAGTCATCTGATCTAGCCGTCTACGAATAGAAAGAAGTCGACTCTCGCTCTTATCCTCCGCCCGGACAGCCCACATACGCGAACGAGGATGGCCACGCTCAACAATCTTCCGCTCACGATGGGGGCGGAAAGCAACAAAATACTCATATATCCAAGCCTGCAGCAGTGTAAGACAACCCGTAATCTGACCACAATCAGCGCGACTGGATATGCCCAGCTGGCGATATAGATATGCCAACGTCGCCGACCCCCATGAGTAATCAGCAATGGTATCTGGGTCCCTCGCCTCCAATAAGTCGCGTGGTCTCAGTCTGGAACCGCTCTTGTCGAGAAACAATACGCAGCCTAGCAGTAAGAAGAAATAAGCAGTCATCTGCGTATCCTTAGTCCGTGGTGGTCGCCCCCGTCTGCAACACTCGTCCACAGCGTCGATACTAACACCACCGCCACTCCAGAATGAGCTATCCCGCCCAAGACCCTCCAGGCTGACACCCAGCAACTCAGATACATATAACTTCAGCTCAGATGTCGGCGCCTGCGCACTGACCATGGGACCCTCAACAGGAATGTGAAGAATCTGAAAGACGTCATGCAACATGATCGTCATCTCTCCGAACGGCAAGTGGAAAGTGTTGGTGTCAGGCTGCCACCGCTCCACGAATGCCGAAATCAACGGCATGTCGATGCAGGAAAACATGTTGTACGACAAGTGACCCAATCCACTGTCAACCACGGTCGCCGTCATATCCTCAATCATCACTGAGCGCCATGCCTGCAATGTTGTACAAGCTCTGTGCCGATTATGGCACTTCAAAACCTTCCGCTGGCGACGTGGCCTCCGAAACTCGGAATGACGCTGCCATCTACAGGACCACCGGGAATAATATCCGTGACGATCCAAGACTCGTCATCACCCCTCTTCTTCTTCTGAGCTCGGGCGTCTGCAGTGCACGAACTCGAATCACCGGTCACAAACCGGCCACCTCGATCCTTCCTAATGACCCACTCAGCTGAAGGACCACCGTGTCGCCCCCGTCCTCGACCGGACTGATGTACCGCCTCCTCCTGTGGCCCCAAGTCGTATCGGCCCCCATCGTCACTGTCGTCGTGACTCCTCGCCTCATCTGAATCATCCTCGTCGTCGAAAGACTCTCCAGGTGTCTGACGACGACGTAACAGATCTCTCTCTCCTAACTGAAGCAGAAATACCACGTGTACGTGGATGACGAGGACCTGACTCGTCTGCTATACTACGTACCGGGCGTAAGGGAATTGATTTCCCTTTTCCTCCACGGTAACCCGATGACTATTAATTCAATTTAAAAATACAAATTTATTAATGATTTACTATAATAATTAAACTAATTATTAACTTAATAATCGATTTATTTAACAATTATCACAATTAATCAATAATCCGTTACTAAAATCGTACACAACTAATTACTAACATAATAATCAATTTATTTATTAATTAACACATTTTATAATTAATAAACGATTTACTAAACTAATTTAACTCATTATTAACATAATATTCAATTTATTTAAATTTTATCACAATTTATAATCAATTTAAAAACAAATTAAAAAAAAAATCCAGGCGTCTGCGGGAGACGCCTACCCTACGTGGTAGGCGTCTGCCGGAGACGCCTGCCCTACGTGGGAGACGTCTCCCGCAGACGTCTGTGCCATGGGTCGGGCGACCGCGGGATCCGCCCGACCCAACGTTCGGGCGGCTCCCGCGGTCACCCGACTCAAATTTTTTTTTTAAAAAAAATTAATTGAAATAAACAAGGTGATTTACCAGATGTGAGTAGTCCGGGGTGTCCGCTCGCTCTTTCCCTTGCCTCCGAGACATCCTATTTGGTGAATAAAAGTGTGATATGAAGAGAAAGTTGTGTTAAAAGAGTGAAATGAGGAGTTATATTAGTAGAAAGTGTAGAGGGGCAAAATGGTAATCTTATGGGCGATTTAAGTAGTTTTACGGCGACGAATAGCAGTTCAGAAAAAAAAACCCATTTTTCTCCTCAAAACAAACTCGAGTTCTAAAGTGCAAATAACCCAAAATTAAATGCCCCACCACCACCAGTAGCATCCCAGTCGACATTGCCCCACTTTCACTCCCCCTGTAAATCCCCTTCCGCGAATCCCCACCGTCCAATCCCAGATCCACCGTCCCCCGTCCCTCCGGCGACCTCCGTTCCCTCCTCCGGCGATGAACCCCCTCTGCTGCATCGCGCCAGTCTCCCTCGACAAGCCCCGCCCTCCGCCACCCCTCAAGTCTCCCTCCCCCACCCACGACCGATCCGCCGGCCCCTACTCCTCCCAGATCGCTGACCCGGAGCCGGACGACCCCCCCGGAGGCGTCGCCGGGGTTCTGTACAAGTGGGTGAACTACGGGAAGGGGTGGAGGGCGAGGTGGTTCGTCGTGCAGGATGGAGTTTTGTCATACTACAAGGTCCGGGGCCCGGACGGAATCGGCGGCGTCGGGGAGAGGGGAGGCGTGGGGATCATTGGGGAGGCGTCGGTGAGGGAGATGAGACGGGGGAGTCGGAGTGGGGGGAATCGGCGGTGGAAGTCGTTCGGGGAAGTGCACTTGAAGGTATGGTGTGTGTTTGGGGTTGAAGTTTCGTTGACTTGTTTGACTGCTTGGAGATGAGAAAGTTGGGAGTTTTTTATAATTTGGGTGATTGTTTATGTTTTGTGTTTATGTAGTGTAGGGCTTGTTTGTGGGGTTTGTGAAATATGATAATGTGGGTGGGGAAAAGGTTGAGGAAAGTTGGTATTCATCTGATATGATCGTAGACGTAGAGATTTATTTATTTATTTATTTTGTAAATAGGATTAAGTAAATGTTTTTTGCTTAAAGTTGGGAGCCTTTTAAAATTTGGGTTATTTGTTTAAGTTTTGTGTTTAATAGTGAAGGGTTGCTTGTGTTGTTTGTGGTGTTTGTGAAATATGATAATGTGGGTGGGGATAAGGTCGAGGAAAGTTCAAAATTCAAATGCATCTAATATGATTGTCGAGATGTTTTTTCTTTTGCAAATGGGATTTAGGTAAATGATTGTTACTTAACGTTGGTTGTTTTTTAAATTTTGGATGATTGTTTAATTGAAAAGGTAGAGGGGAATAAATGGGTGATTGTTTGAGTTTTGTGTTTAAATAGTGAAGGGTTTGTTTGTGAAATATGATAATGTGGGTCAGGAAAAGGTTGAGGAAAGTTGGAATGAATCTATTATTATTGTAGATATGTTTATTTATTTTGTAAATAGGATTTAAGTGAATAATTTTTGCTTAAAGTTGGGAGCTTTTTGAGTTTCCAACTTTCCTTTTAAATTTGGGGTGTTGTTGTTGTGGAGTGGACTGATTGTGTGGTTTATTTAAATAATGAAGGCTTTGTTTGTTGGGTTTCGTAGGTATGTTTGTGTAATATGATAACGTGGGTGAGAAAAAGGATAATGGAAGTTGGAATGCCTCAAATCTTTTCTATTGATCTAGTCTAATCTCAGAGCTATATTTTATTTTATAATAAGATGTAAATACTCAGAAAGTCTTTTTCTGTTAATATTTCACCGAAGAGGGCCAACCATTTGTATGGTTGTATTTGAAGGCCTGAATGTTTGTTGACTTGTTTGACTGCTTGAAGATTAGAAAGTTAGTTTCTTTTTGGTGATGATGTTGTGAAAAGAAGGTGGAGGGACACTAATATAAATAAGGGGTTTGTGGGGTTTCATAAGTATGTTTCTGTAATATGATACTGTGGCTAGGGAAAGATTGAGGAACCTTGGAATTCCTCAAAGTTAATAGCACAACTATTTTTTCATTCTATAAATAGGATATAATTAAATAAAATCTTTTTTTGGAAACTGAAAATGTTTTTGCTAATTTTACCGAAGGTGAGTTAGCATTGTCAATTTGTTGTGTTGTAGTAGACCCATGTAATTTACTCATAGATGGTGGAAGTCGTTCAGGTGCATTTGAAGGTAAGCCTTTTGGACTTTTGGTCTGAAACTCAGTTGACTTGTTAGATTGATTAGAGATTTTATTTTGGTGCATGGTGTTGACTTAGAAAGTTGGTCTGCTTTTAGTGATGATGCTGTGAAAAAGTGCTGGAGTGGTACTAATTAGATGGTTGTATTTAATTATAAAGGGTTTGTTTGTGGGTTTCCATAAGTGTGTTTTGGAATTATGATAATGCGATAGGTTTCTTGAAGCTTTTTTCCTTAGCTACATTATCTTAGTGATCAAAAGAAGATATTGTGGCTAAGGGAAAAGTTCGAGGGAAGTTGGGATATATCATTACCTCTAATCTAATTGCGGAACTATTTTTGATTCTTTGAATGAGATGTAATTACATTCATATTTTTGAACTTGAAAATGTTTTCTGCTAATTTTGACCAAAGAGGGATTAACATTGTCAATGTGTTGTGTTGTAGCAGAACCATGTAAATTGTTTATTTTACCTATAAATAGATGGTGGAAGCTTACTCATTTCCCCCCAAGAGTTGAACTGTCTGAGGTGAGATACACTAACCAAACATAAAAACCTTCTCAGAATAGTAAATAAGTAGAAAGAATCAAAATTGTCTCGAAAGTCGAAACATGATGTGCTACACTGTGAAATGGCACCAAGTGAGCGAAATATCTCATTGAATGCATTAGGTTTATCCAAATGAGAGTGGAATTTTTTAGTTGTTCTTTTCCTTCTGGGTTGGGTTATATTGTTCCAAAATTTAATAGCCAGTAGCTTTATGCGGCTTGTATTAGCGTTCTTGAGTGTGGTCTATGGAGAAGGCATATTGACATAATTGCATTTTTTGGTCATATTCATTTTCGTCATCAGGTTTCTTCAGTTCGGGCAAGTAAGTCTGATGACAGAAGGTTTTCCATTTTCACTGGGACAAAAACTCTTCATTTACGGTGTGAAACAAGAGAAGACCGCTCTTTGTGGATTGAGGCATTAAAAAATGCTAGAGATATTTTCCCACGTTCTCTCACAAGCAGTGACTTAGCATGCGTTGAAGAAATCACCATTTCAACCGAGAAGCTTAGAAGCCGATTGCTTCGAGAAGCATTAGGCGAAGAAGTTGTTAAAGAATGTGAGTCTATCATGTTAAATGAGTTCACAGAGTTACAAAATGAATTGAATTTTCTTCGAGGAAAGCATATGGTCCTACTTGACAGGCTACGACAATTAGAGGTATGATCTTTTGTCTCTTATGTGATGAGAATCCGTGTCAATGATCTGATCTAGCTAAATCTGTCATCTCCTTTTCAGTTAAATAACTCTATAGTGCATTTGCATGTTGAAGTATAAATCCTGGATTGTTTTCATAACAGAATAAGCTTTGCTTTATAATTCTCCTCAGAAGCAAACCTACTACCTTAGATCTCTAGTGTGTCAGCAATTTCTGAAGGGTTTTAACTTTTACTTGAATGAGAGACATATCAATATGCTTAAATTTCCTATTCATGTTCCTTTAGAGTCCAATCACTTATTAAAATTAGGCCAACTTCACTGTTTTGTAGAATTGCTTCTATATTCATTTGTATACACTGTACCCTAAATTAATCTCATTTACGGTCGAGCTGCTCCAGTACAAAGAAGGAGAACGTTTCAGTCCTTGAACTTATGTCGTTTGAGAGAAACTTCCAGAGTTCCGGATATTGCATTGCCTTAACTCCTGATAGTTTCATATGTCGTCAGAGAGAAATTTCTAGATATTGCACTGCCTTAATTCCTGATAGTTTCATAGCAAATTATCAAGTTTCCCTTATAGCATTTCGGTGGCCCGTAATAGGCTTTGGTTTGACAACAAGAGAATTGTACTTGGAGAGATTTGGAAAAAGACAATATAGTACTTTTTTTGGCTACAAATTTTGGGGATATCAGCGGACTTTCTGATTTAGAAACTTTATTCTTGTTTTTATAGCGGTGGTAGAGAGTTTTTTTCCTGGTATACCTTACACCTTTTGGCTATATTTTGGACAAATCGCTTTTGTATGGTGTGACATACTTGTATTTTTTGTTTTTGATTTCTGCTTTCTTTGTTTGGTTTTCTCACCTCTTGTACCCATTCTTTTACTCTATCAACGATAAAAAAAGTTTCCCTTATAGCCCATCCGTTCCAACATTTTTTTTGTAACTCCTATATCTTTATCAACTGATCACTGTTATCTAGTGTTACGTTTTTACTTTTACAATATTGTGTTGGTGCACAAATCTTCTTTAACTACTAGTTGAGATGGACATCTCAAAATCCACAAACTAACGTCCACAAAACGAAATTAGTTAGTAACATATGAGCTATGAAAGTGAAACTAATAACAGCAACTGCAACAAAGCCTTTAATCCTAAATTAGTTGGGTAGGCTAGAAATGAACTTAAAAGAATCACAGTTTGAGCACGTGAATAATCTTCTTCCATGCACTCAACATGTTAGTTTTTTTAACTGCTTCTTCCAAAGTTAACTTCCATCCAACGCCAAATCCCTAGGAATATTCCATTTTTTACGTCTCTTTTAAGCACTTCTTCCGAAGTTAATTTTGATCTGCCTTTTTTGTCTTAATCATGACTCAATACTCCCATTCTAATCGGCGCCTCCAGAGATTTTCTTTGTACATGTCTAAACCAACTCAACCTATGTTGTATAAGTTGCTTCTCTATTAGGGCAACTCCAACCATCTCTTGAATTTCCTCATTTCTAATCTGATCCATCCGCGTATGTCCACACTTCCACGCAACATCCTCATTTCAGCCACGTTTATCTTTTGCACATGTTGTATTTCGTAGCCAAACATTCCGTTCCATACAATGTCACTGGTCTTATAGAGGTCCTATACAATTTTCTTTTTAACTTGAGAGAGATTTTCTTATCACATAAGATGCCTGATGCTTGCCACCATTGACTGTCTGTTGATCTCCCCATCTTTTTGAAGTATTGACCATAAATATCTAAAAATATCCCTCCTGTCTACCACTTGACCATCCAATCTAATCTCTTCTTCATCAGTGTTGTCGATCCACCACTTTAGTTTTCTCTGAACACTTTTCCTATTCTTGTCAATTAGGTACACATAATCTGCAAAAAACATACACTATAAGACCTCAAATTGTATATCTTTAGTTACATTGTCCACCGCTAAAACAAAAAGATATGGATTTAAAGCTGATCCCTGATGAAGGTCAATCCTAATCGGGAAGACACTAGTCACACTATTGCATACTCTTAACGTTAGTCTCAACTTCCTCTTACATATCTTTAATCCAATTAGCATATTTTGTTGATACGTTCTTCTTCTCTAGGGCCCATCACATAACACTTCTCAGAACTTTATCATAAGTCTTCTCTGAATCAATGAAAACCATGTTTAAGTCTTTCTTTTGTTCTCTATACCTTTCTATAAGTTGCTTAATCAAGAATATAGCCTCGACCGTTGACCTTTCAGGCATAAACCCAATTTGATTATCTTTAACGTTTGTTTCTCTCCTTAAATGATGTTCAATTATTCTTTCCTATAACTTTGTAATGTGACATATGAGCTTGATACCTCTATAATTATTGCAACTCTGAATGTCTCATTGATTATACTTGCTTCGTCTAACACCAATCCGAAAATGAAAATATGGTACCACTAATTTAGGTTGAATTACCACACACTCTCTAGGTATCACCTTACAATCAACACAAGGTCCCCGATCATCCTTTCGAGTAAGCTCAAAATCTACTCTGATGTTGACCACTACAAAATGTGACCAAATGTGATTCTCTTTCTAAAAAAAGTATTGACTACCATGAGATTATATGTTACAGAGAAATTTAGAAAATTTGCTCCTTCTTGGTTCCTAACACCACTACAAAATGTGACCAAATGTCATTAGTGTTATCTTTACTAATATGACCGTTGAAATCTCCTCCAATGCAAAGCTTCTCACAACTAGTGATCCCTCTCACCATCATATCAAGGTCTTCCCAAAATTGTTTTTTCAATGTTTCGCTCAAACATACTTGTGGGACATAACACTAATGACATTCAAAACTAATTTTCCTATCACTAACTTTATCAAAATTATTCGATTTCCTTGTCTTTAACCTCCACAACCTCATTTCTTAAGCTCTTATGTACCAAAATCCTCACACCATTCTTGTTTCTATCTTTTCCACTGTACCATAGTTTAAATCTTGTATTTTCTACCTCTTTGGCCTTTCACTTACCTATTTGGTTTCTTGGACACAAAAAATATTTACTCCTCTTGGTAGCCACATCCACTAACTCTCTCAATTTCTCATTAAGGAGCCAACTTTTCAACTACCTACGTGAATCATATTGTCCTCAATTAGCTTCGTTGCACCCCACACCCGTCGAGTGTGATGCGTAGACCCTTGCTTACTTTGAATTACTACATCCGGGGCCGGCCGCAGTGCGTCGCTAAGAGGGCAACACCCAAACACAATTCTTTGTTAAGCTTCGTTTCCATGAGAGTAGCTGAGGTTTTGCGATGGTTCACAACAGCTATTGCAACCCTCCTTTATCCTCTATCTTTTAAACCTATGCCAACATGTCAAGCCTGCATATGGGGAGGAAGTTGCCAAACCTGTTCATATCATGTAGTTATGAAAACTTTATGTTTTTATGGTTTGTTCTTTTGATTGAGGAATTTAACCCCATGGACCATCTTAACATGCACCTGTCAACTGCTTTGGATATGTCATCTTGTTATAAGGAATTTAAGAGGTTGTTTAATAGCTAAAAATTGTTATGTTGTATTTGTACCCTTCGCAGGCTGAGAAAGTTGAACTGGAAACTAGAGTAGTAGATGAAACAAAAGAACGTGAAGCCTATAGTGGGCAAGGAAATGGAAGATTCAGTGGTCAGTATTCATTATTTTAAATTTCGAATTCAAGTTTAAAGATAACACCACTAATATATATATATATATTCTTATGTAAATTGTGAATGCATTAATGTGCTTCATAAACTCTTTTATGTAGTACTTGTTCTTTTGCTATTATTAGTTCAAACTGTCATTTGATGTTTTTTCTTCACTGGTCTGAGTTCTGTAGAGCTAAGATGTACTCAAACTCTTAAACCCCATTAACTTGTTTTTTTCATTGAGTAATTAGTGGTTGACTTGATGGTCATGTCTTCTTTGCCTTAGCATTCTGAATGTTAATTTCAACATGTTAGCTTAACATTTTTATATTTGGTAGATTTTTACTCTGTTCTGTCGGAGGGGAGTGTATCGGATTCTGATGCTGATAATGAAAGCCAAGCAGCAGATGGAGAAACAGACGAGGATGATGTTATTTATTTTGACACATCAGATTATTTGTCAGCAGAATTCTTGCGAAGTGCTTCTTACCGTAGTAGAGAGGCTACGGGAAATGGTTGCGGTGATCTACTGATACGTAATAGAAGCTCTCACTATAACGACCTTCATGAAACTGATAATGATGTAAAAACTATCGAGTATCCTAAAGTTAAAAGGAGGGAGAGGCTGCCTGAACCAAAGGAAAAAGAAAAGCCTGTTGGTTTGTGGTCAATAATCAAAGAGAACATTGGAAAAGATCTATCAGGGGTTTGTCTTCCTGTTTACTTCAATGAGCCACTTTCATCCTTGCAGAAGTGTTTTGAAGACCTAGAATACTCTTATCTGGTTGATCGAGCATTGGAGTGGGGAAAGCAGGTCCTCTGTTAAACATTAGTAAATTTCTTTGCAATTAAATAGAAAGCCTGATTTTATATATTCTATTGGAGTTGTTGAACTTACATATTATTTCTCAGCTCATCGATTTGCCATGCTTATTATAATTTGTTTTGTTTGTCTGTAAATTTATCGATCCATCTAAAATTCAAATTATCGACAACCAATATTGAAATACTTCATTCCATGATTCCATCATTGTTTGGCGTGCAGCTAACCAATCAACCGGTTTTATAATCAATTTGTAGGCTGACATTGTTCTTGCATAGTAGTACAAAAGGCTGTTGTGCAAGTAATAATCATGGTCAATACAATTGTGTGGCTTTATAACACCAAAACGTTTTCACTGGGAGGAAATTCATGTAACCATGAAATGAGGTTAAGCCACGTAATGGAACATACAGTTCATGCTGAATTAAACAAAATCCTGAACTTTGCATCCCTTAAATCTAAAATGGCTCTATTAGAGTTGGAGATATAGTTAGATGGTATGATTGAAATCTTTGATGTAGCCACTTTTGGTTCACTTATGAATGCTTACTTTGCTATATACAATATGATTTATCATTTGAGATACTGATTGTTTTTTCTAGTACTGAAAAAAGGGTATCTGAAAGAACCTATATGTGTTTATTTTCTTGTCTTCTAGGTGTCATTTTTATGATTTTCTTGTTACGTGCCATGTCAATGCCTGCCACTTTGTCTCATTCAATCAAGTATGTTTCAGGGAAACAGTTTGATAAGGATTCTGCATATTGCAGCTTTTGCCGTATCTGGTTATGCTTCAACAGAAGGTCGACAGTGCAAACCTTTCAATCCTTTACTTGGTGAGACCTATGAGGCAGATTATCCAGACAAAGGTCTTCGCTTTTTTTCTGAGAAGGTTCCTATATTTTCTCTTTAGCAGTTCTGTAGTCATACTTTAATCCTATATTATTATATGATGATCTTTGGTCATGTACTTCTAAGTTTGTGGAAAATTTCTCTTAATGATAAAAACAGTTAGTTTAAAATGCCATAAAAGGAAATACGCATCTATTATAGGTGTATTAGCCATTGAAGGATCTCTTTATGATTTGAGTTCCGCCTGTAGACTATAGTTTATTGTGGAGAATGACCCCACAAGGAAATTATTGGGCTTGTAAGATTCTTAGCATCTTCATTAATGTCAATTTAATTGATTTTGAGATAAAAGTCGAAACTTTGATGTTGTATTATACCTCAATGGTTGGCCCAACACATTAATCATCCGTAGACGTGACATTAATCATCCGTAGACATGCACATGCTGGACTTAAGAGACAACATGCAGAGTGTTGAGCATAGTCTCACATTGGACAATCAAAGAGCTTCTTGACTCTTAAGATTCTAGTACCTTCATCAATGTCCATTGGTTTTGTAATGGAAGGGTCCCCACTTCAATATGTTAGAATACTTCAATTGCAAGCCTTACATGCAATCCATCAACTGATTCAACACCTAAATCAATCTTTAAATGTACACATGTTTGGGCTGAGGAAACACTATACATGTAAGGAAGTGTTGAGACTTTCACATTGATGATTGATCTAATGAGAGATATTTACATTACTTGTAAGATCAGGGGTACTTCCATGCACATGCAGTTATTTTTGAAATGGAAACCTACAGCTAGATATTCACATTGCATCTATAGTCTATACCACGTCTACTAGACTACTACTACCTTGATTCAAATATCTTGTTTTTCTTGTCTATATTATGGTCTTTCATAGGTTTGGTTAAATCTCTGTGGTTCTGTTATTGTAACAAATTTGGTGCTCTTTCAGGTTAGTCACCACCCAATGATAGTGGCTTGCCATTGTGATGGTAGAGGCTGGAAATTTTGGGGAGATTCAAATTTGAAGGGTAAATTCTGGGGTCGTTCCATTCAACTAGATCCTATTGGGGTTCTTACTCTCCAGTTTGAAGATGGTGAAACATTTCAATGGAGTAAAGTTACCACTTCTATTTACAATATTATAATCGGCAAGATATATTGTGATCATTATGGTACAATGCGTATCAGAGGCAGTGGCAATTATTCTTGCAAATTAAAATTCAAAGAGCAGTCCATCATTGATCGGAATGCACACGAGGTATTATGGATCTGTTGGAAAAGTACATCTGCATTATTGAATTATCTTCAGGAATTGATCCTCAGATTATATTTTTATTTTTCATAACTTCATTAGGTAGTGCTGGTTTGGACCAACCAGATTGCACTGTAATTTATATCCATGTCGGGGCAACCTTCTCACTCTAACTGATCATACCTTGCAGGTTCAGGGGTTCGTACAGGATAATAGGACTGGAAACAAAGTTGCTATGTTGATGGGAAAGTGGGATGAAGCGCTTTACTATGTGTTGGGAGATCCTACTACGAAACCTTTAGGCTACGATCCAATGTCTGAGGCAATACTGCTCTGGGAGAGGGATAAATCAGAAGTTCAAACAAGATATAATTTGACACCATTTGCTATCTCTTTGAATGAGCTGACACCTGATCTTTTGAAGAAGCTACCCCCGACTGACTCCAGATTAAGGCCTGATCAAAGACATTTAGAAAATGGCGAATTTGAACTAGCAAATATGGAAAAGCTTAGGCTTGAACAATTGCAGAGACAGGTGATTTCTTCTCCATCAAAATGCCATGCTCTATCCTGTCATACAAGAAAATATTAGATTAGGCTTTTGGTGATGTTCTTTAAGCCGACAAAGAAATTTCTGTTCGGAATGCTTTGGTAGATGTTCATGTGAATCATGAGCTATTGCTTTGTAGGACTCTAGGTTAGTGCTTATACATGTTCCCCTCTTGCCACTGATTTCAAAAGTTTGCAGTTAGCACAATTGGCATGAACTTATGTGTAACATATTAACAAGCAAGGTTTATTCTGTTTAGAATTTTGGTTTTAAAACATGCTCGTAATTAAGTAGCAGGCAACTGATCTACGAGTTCAGTTGTAAACAGTAGCAAGGGTGATTCTCTTTTGGAACTATTTTGTTTATTTTATTAATTTTTCATTTGTAAAGAATAATCTGGTATCAGAAGTTTCAGCATGGTAAAACTGAAAACTAGGAGACATGCATAAGGAAAAATGTTGACAAATTTGAAAATAGAGGCCAAAATTTGTCTGATGTTTCTTCCTGAACTGCCGATCAAGAAAAAAAAGTCTCTTCCAGAACTATTTCTCAAATGCATGGAGTGTTTTGTGTTTCCTTCAAGATGATTAATCTTTCTATCGAAACATTATTGTCATACCAAAACCTTCGAAAGCTCGCTAGACTATGTTATCCAAAGTTATTTTGGATTCTTAAGTATTACGGATCTACATGTCAATATCAAGGTTTTTCTCGTACGTTATCGAAGTCATATAACAAGAAATGAGGGAGGTTGGATCTGCTGTTATGGGTACAATCCATACTTGATTGTTATTTAATTGGTTGAGTGACACATACCCCATGCGTATTGGATAGTTACTTTAAAAAGAGAGATGACGCAAAACATGGGGTATTGTTTCACACACACACACACAAGGTAGAAGCAGTCAAGTATGGTTTTTAACCATAACGATAGATCCAGAGGGGAAATGAGGTGGTTGTTATTGTTGTTATTTGCTGTTATACTTGACCTTTGGTGAGAGTTGTAGTTTGTTTTTGTTTTCGGATTTTGATTATGGGTGCTGTTTGGGATTAAATGTTTTATTTTTGTTATGTAACTAGGGTTGCTGCAACTCAACTTCCACTCTCATTTGCCTAACCATGTAGTGAATTCTTGAGAAATAAACATAATATTGTGTCCACTTAGCAGTTCACAAATGATAACAAGTACTAGCATTTTCTTGAATTTTGAAAATGTCATGTTATTTGTACCTGCACAGGCAAGGAAACTGCAGGAGAAGGGATGGCAACCACGATGGTTTAGGAAAGATAAAGATGATGGCTGTTATCGGTATGTGGGAGGTTATTGGGAAGCAAAAGAGGAGAGGAAGTTGGATGGGATACCTGATATATTTGGCCAGAGTAGTACTACTATTGAAGAGTAAATTCTATTCAGGTGGACCGGGAAGTTGCACACATTGTTTTCCAGGTTATGTATATTATGTTTTGCGTAATATTTTTTTTATCAAGCAAAACGTCAGAAATTAATCCTTATTGGTATCTTCTCAATGGTGAAGGTTGTGTTGGGTTGTTTATATGAGATGAGGTTGTATCTGTACTTTGCCTCTTAAGGAACATCTTCCTTTCTTCCATTCTTCTTTAACTGAAACTTTAATTAGGCATTTAATTTTCTTCTTGTACATGGTGGATGGCTAAATCTTTTCTTGCTGTTTTATTTTGAAGTACATTATAGTTTGAAAATATGTCCATTCACAGAGAGTAGGTTAGCACTACTTGCTAGTTCGAGGAATGCCATTAACATTCTGTAAAGAACCAGTATTTTTGGGTGGTTTTCAATTGTAACCTCTAGGCGCATCAGCCACTTTGTACTGGCACTTAGTGCTGGAATCTATTTTGTTTTGTTTTTAATTTGAACCCCAATTTGTCGAAACAAATATCCACCATACCAAGGGATTAATATTGATCAGAGAGTATTGTTATCTTGATTTAATTCTTTGACCATATGTTTGTGAACCAGAAATTTGTTTATGTCCTGTCATTTTCCATATGTTTTTCTTGTATTTGTTGGCTCTGTTCAGCGCTTAACTCCTGAAGTACAACCAACAACGCATTAACTACCAAATCAATGGGAAGCATGAAGAGCTACTACACCTACCAAATGCCTGCCATCACGAGTCACGACCAAGATGTAAAAAGGTCGTCTCATGTCTTCTAAGATGATATCAGCAGCTTTATTTGTAAGCAGTTATATGTCCTGTACCATAAGTTAATGACTCAAAATTCTTTTCTACTTACCACCAACTAATGTTCAGAAATCAGAAGAAATACTTTGTATGCTGTGTTTTTGGTATATACATGAATAAATAGAACTTTATGCAGTATGTTCTCATTTTCAACCTTGCTGTTTCGAATATGTAGGCAACTCCATTATTCCTAAATCAGCTTGGTAATTGTTATTAAGCATGTTAGAACAGGACCCAATAGTTCACTTTGAACCATCATATGATTTTACTATTTTCGATTCATTCCGAAGTAAAACTAAACAATGTTGGCCGCCCTTTATTTGGTTTGCTTTCCTTTTTACATAGACGTTTCTCTCATTTCATTTCCACTATTGAGAAAACCTGCCTGAAGGTTCCAAATCACGAGAACGTAACTCATGATTACTGGTACATTTTTTTCTTTCGCCACTGCATAACTCAGTTCATCAGGCTGGTCCCCTCTTCATTCTATAATTATATTCTCAGATGTGATTAGGTTTACATGATAATATGCTTGTTTAGTTGATTTTGTTTTATCTCCCAGTGGATCTCACATGGCACCACAAGGTATATATCTCTAAAGTGGTGCATTTCACCATGTCTATAAAAGGTGATCAAGAGTATGCTCCCTAATACCTATGAACTTCACTTAACGAATCGAATCCCAGCTAGTTTTTTTTTGGTTGAGTTTATTTTATTGTGTAGAATCTTATAGGGTACATATGATATGACTACGCAGGTTATTCCTGATATCAGTAGAAATCTCCCTTTTCACGGTTTATTATGTGCCTAACAGTGCTTGGGTTCACTTAATCTTCAGTGTTTCATCATTCATGACGTGAGTACGACAATTTCAGTTCGTGGCTGAGTTCGTTGAGTTTGTTAAATGATAGCCACAAATTATTGAGAGTCTTCGGCTCAATCTTGTAGAGATAACGATCAGAGCATTGTGATGTTAATTAAAAAAATGACTTCGAGGAAAGATAGTATAAAAATTAAATAAAGGTACACATTCGTCACTAACGCAAAAAATAATTACTTTAAATTTTTCATGTCACTACCACTGTATGACATGTTTATTTTTTCCTACATGTATCCTCTATAAACTTCTCCACATTCTTTTACTTATGTAGATGTGTTTACACGTGGACAATGTATATTCAAATGAATTGTTTACCATGTCATTTTAAAAGCTATTTAGTTCATTTTTTTAAACCAAAATTAATTTTTTTTATTTGGTTAAGGTGGTAAGTGGGTATGATAAAAACGTTTAATCGTCATTACCGCGTGAGCATGTACGACTATGTCCTAACCATTTAATAAAAGATGTGTGTAAGGATTTGAAAATCGTAACCGTTTAATAAATAAGACCAATAAGGGTACGAGATATCATCTGCCCATTTAACCGTTTAACACAATATAAATAATATTTATATCTAATCTAAATCTCTAACATGCCCCCCCAAAAAACACCAAACCCTACTTTTAACATGTGTTTACCCATTTAATTATTTACATAGTACATTTATCTATTTTAGTATTCACTAATTTCCATATAACAATTTAACTGCCCGAAACCGTTTATTTAAATGAGAACACGTTGAATCCTGGGTAAATGTGAATATAAACGAGTTTCTAACCGATCGTGAACCATTTAATTAGACGAGTAGGATCATGAGCGATCAATTTACAATTACAACCCTAGATATGATATACAAATGTATCGATTCATTAGTATGTTTAAAAACAATCCACACGGGTAAGTCAAGTGAATACAATATTCCTAGCTAGCTAACACATAACAACACAAGAATTTTAGGCGTTGTTCCATCACAAAATAATTCTTCCACTTTTAATCAGCTAGTATGACTTCAAAAAATACTTCACCATTTCTATCATATATATGAGACATATCATCCTATGTATTATACTCATTTATCGTTTAAGAATAACTAATTGTTATATATGAAGCTGTATTAGTGTAATAAAATATGAATATGATGTGAACGATATTATCTTTTCCCCTAAAGTTTTGCTCATCAACCCTGATCAATACATCCAAACGGCCACAAAAGAAGACAAGTGAGTGGATCCTGGATTTTCCTCAGACACTGCAACACAAAGCAGTGGAGGTTCTTTTTAATCCCATATTTTCACTCTCCATTATATATAATCCCTGAGCAACTGAGCATTGACCACATGCAATCACCCATAGCCTTAGACTCGGTCAATTGTGTTTAGCAACATAAGATTCCACCATCGAGTACAAAGTTTAAAACCAAAGCAGTTGGGAGTTAAACCATCTTCAAAGCTCAAAAGAGAAGTCATTACCAAACTTTTATCTTCAAGGTCTAGGGGTTTGCTTGGGGTTTTAGTGATGAAGGTGGTCTTGGTCCTCATGCTTCTACTCACCTTCTCCTTTCTTGCTCAACATCAAACCACAGGTTTCTATTTTCTTTCCCATATATTTTACTTTATCAAGCATTAACACATATATAGTAGTTTTGTATGTTACATTTACTGTCTTCCGATTGTAACTTATTTGTTCATGTTAGCTTTGCGAATGAGGTTGAGTGGTGAAGGAGAGCAAGAGTTGAGGCCATTGGGAAGAAAACAACTTAGAGGGGGTGGAAGGGTTGCTGCCCATTTGTGGACGGAGGATTACGCTTCTCCAAGAAGGCGGCGACCGATACATAATAGCCTTCTTCCTTAACTAAGATGGTGCATGCCAATCTCCTTCTCATGTCCATCTCTACTTCATGTATAGTAAAAGCACTAAAACAGTATGTTTTTGGTCCTTTAGATGGTTTATTTCAAGATTAATTAGAGTGAAAAAATGGCCATTTATAAAAGGAAGGGTTATAAATCAATATATATGGGAAAGACTTACCTTTTTTGTCCTTCACCTATGGCTGTGTAATTTCTTCAATTTTTTTTTGAAAAATTTTAAAATCCAATATCGAGTTTTTTTCATTTAAATCTAAATAATTTTGAGGTTCTCTATAATAATCTCCATTCACCATGAGAATGTGTTTTTACTACAAGAGCACTTTATATTTGTTGAACAAGTAGAATTTCAGAGCAACTGTGGTTGATGGGTTGGAAGTTGAGGGAAGTTTAGAGTTCAATTTTATGATTTTCCTTCTTTTTAAAAAGGAAGTTGGATTGAAATTCAAAATTCAATTTTTTTTAATTTTTTCATATATAGTAGTCATTCACAACTCACAAGTCATTTCAAAAGTCCCTCTCTCCACCTACTTAAAATTTCCCTTCCAATGGATCACAGTATCACACCCTAAATGTAATTATCTCCGTACGTTAGATGATTTATAATATTTTTTACTAGTGAAATGTTCCAGCTAAAATATTATGATAAGGCAGAATCCAAAGTTGTAGTTGAAGTCTCAACCGTTAGATTTACATCAAGGACACATGCATGTACTTCTGACAGTAAATGAACTAAAGTGTCATATGTTTTTTAGTTCACATGGATCATAATCACCATCTCTTTCCACTTATCATAAAGCATCACTTAACAGCTTAATTAAGAGTATAGTACGTATAGCTCATCTCAATGGAGATGCTTTACTTTGAAATCATATGTTAATAATTACAATGAAAACAAAGTTGCATGTAGTTACTTGGTTTTTCGGGACCCCATCTTTTTTCATAATTCAAATAAAAAAAATGACACCAGTTCTGATCGTTTGTCCTACTGTTTTTGAATGCTTGCATCTCAAACCTCGATTTCTTTTATACCCATGTAATTTTGTATATGTACCCTTAGAATATTGATTTCATTTTCATTTACTTGTTCACGTTGTAGTATAAATTTCTCAAATTTCAAATACTTTTTTCAGGATATAAGGTGACTGTTTTCCGAGTGGCAATCAGATTAGAACATGAGATTGTTGGTCATGACCTCGATCTACATGTAATCAGTCGATCATGCATCGATGACATAAGTTGGAGTATATACTGTTTCTCAATATTTTGTGAGAATTGATTTGCATGTAGATTATTTGTCGTGTATGTAACATATTGTCTAGCGTAACCCTAACACTTCATTGTATTGTTGCAAGAGTCATATTAAATTGTCGACGACAATCATATCAAAGAGGATGATATGATCTTCTATGTGCATTAACTCTTTGAACAAATTCAATTTGGTATATGTTAATGACAAGCTCGTTCTTAGACTTTCCACCCGTAAACATGACAATCTGAGGTCTAGATGAAGATCACTTATCTATGTTTTGTCTTATGTTGCAAAATGTTTTCTTTTGTAGTTTCTCATGTGAGCAACTTAATTGTACTCCTAGTTTACGTACTCTAAAACCTTCATTGATTAACTAAATTTGAGTTTTGTTTTAGTAATATTTTGTTTTGTTGAGATTTTGATGCAAAGTAAATGTCACGAACATAACAAAGAGATTGAGTTTTAATAGTAAACTAACTACTACCTTTGCAGGCTCAGACAAGCTACACAAACTTTGAGGCTGCCACCTCTCAATTTTCAAATGCATGTTGCTCAGACCACATGGAGGCCATGCAGAGGGGAGGAGAGGTCAATCAACCACCCACAAAGAGAACCGCACTTGTCAATAGGGATTAGTATGGCACATTATACTAATCCCCACCGCTAATTCTTTACTCCCCTAAACACCAATCTTAGCTTCTTGGGAAACACGTTCCACCTCTCCATGGCGTGCACTCCAACGTTGAGCTTGGAGAGCTTTGGAAGAGTCAGGATGAGTAAAGAAACGAAGATATTGATACGTGCTTAAATTAATGTTGTCTTACATGTTGAAGTTATACTTTTAATTACTTAGCAATCAAAATGTATTTGGTTATGTTTAGAGTGGTGTGGGAGTTGGAAAGTGCAAGTTACTAGGAAGGAATCACACTGTCTTTTGTCTTTGGGATTTGCTTTGGTGGAACATGCATCTGGGCCTGGCTTGTAAATAGAAAGTTTGTGTTGTCAATTGGGATGAGCTGATATATAATTTTTGTATATTTTTGTTTCTCATTTCCATGCCGGTTGTTGAGCTTCTTCTTTATCACTGGATATTGTAATCCTCTGGAATAAATAAATAAATTTAAGTTAATTGACATAATTGCGAGTGTTCATTCTGGGAAAACATTTTCTTTGTTTTCTCCTGAAATCCTGAATATACAGTTTTTTTTTAAATTTTAATTAAATATTATTATTTTTAATACCGGAAAAATGAATTCATCGACTGAAAAGGTGATGGAGTGTGTAATGACACTTTGGAATGTATAACGACATTTTGGAATGTAAAATGATTTTTCTAATGGCATGCAAGAAAATATTTATACAATGGTAACAAAAGCATGGTTTAGCTGTTTTCCAGAGGCTAGAAAGCAAAAAAAAAATCCAAAAATGAATGATATGAATCAATAGGAAACTAGTTCAAAAATAAAACTAATAGAAGTTGTTTCTCTTTAATGAAGTTTTTGTTGTTTGTACATGTTAATGAAATCTATTGGGAATTAAATTGTTAAGCATTTGACTATGATTTACGAACAAGATCATGTTAATTTTAAGATAACTTATTTATGAATAAGTTCTACTACATAATATTTTATTGTATATTATTATATGTTATTATAACAAAACCTTCAATCTGAAACTAGTTTTCCCCGAAGGAGCGGTGGACTAAGTTTGCAACACATCACGGGACTCAAGTCCGATTACAAGTAGATGAAGGACATAAGGACAAAAAAATCCAACATATTGATACCGGTATATGCCAAGGTTGGGCTCACAGGAATTGAGATATGGATGAAGCGCTAGAAGGTAAAACATCATTTCTTCGAGAGTAGTCTTTACCCAAGACATGCAACTGAGAAGATGCCATTTTAGGAAATAGTCAACGAGAGGGCGTGACCCTCCTCGCCCAGGCGTGAAATCCGGCGGTGGGTGAGCGTTGGGTATGAGTTGGGTGGGGGCACGTGTTCCCTACAAATTCGTTAATTTTTTTAATTTCTTAAAAATGTTAAATAAATTATTTTAAAATTATATAAATTCATTTTTTTAATTTTTCTTCTTCTTGAAAATATGTTTTTTATTTGATTTGTTTTTTAGATTTTTTATTATTCCAGGATCGATCTCCAAATGACGTGGATGTGAGAGATTGTAGGGTCTTTAGGATGTTTCAGGGCATGGTTACGGGAAATTAAGGGGTGGGTGGGGTGAGGACCGTGAGGTGAACTCACATGAAAGACAGAGAGAGAAACTGATGTGACAGAGAGAGAAAATAGGGTGCCAAGGGGTAGCACGGATGCTGTTATTTATGGCCTTAGAGCACGATCAGATCATGAATCCCAATTAGTTGGGCTGAACATTGTTGTGAATATTTAAAAACAATCATGTAATTTGTATTTTATATTTCGAAAATAGTGTTAGTATTTTTTCTAGTAAAAGTTTTATTTAATGTATTGTTACTAAGATTTTGACAACTTTATGCGTGATTTTTAAGGGGATTACTATTCATCGTCCACAAATTACTTAAATCGTCCGCACCAATTACCATTTTGCCATTCATTTTTCATTAATACTTATTTCGTCCCGTCTCTTAAAAAAGATTCTCTCTCAGTTTTCCCCACTCTACCAGATCAACACCAAAGAAATGTCTGGCGAATCGTCTGAATCTGGCGAACTGATTATTTCTTTTTTCGGGCGGGCGTCTACAAAAAATGCCCCCAATGGGGAAGGCGTCTAAGCCAGACACCCCCATTTTTCTTTTTCTTTTTTTGATTTTATATAGTGTGTTAATTCAAATTATTTCAGATTCCATTGCAAGATTTCGGTGGTGACGGGGTGTAAAAAAACACAAATGTAAATAAATGGGTAAACAAATCAATATCTGTAGTACAATAATAGGGTGTCAAAATAAAAAATGTCCGCAAAACGCGCTCCCTCTGCCACCCCACATTCTTACTCCGATTTTATTTTTTTATGATTATTTTTGTTGTTGTATGAAACAGAGAAGAGCATATTAGAAGTAGAAATAAGTAAAAAGGAGATAAATGCAACATGATAATTGACAATGATGATTTAAGTAATTCGCGAACGACGTTTAACAGTTTAATTTTTTAATTAACAAAAAATAAAGGAAATAATTCTCATATATTCAGGATCTCAGAGAGAAAACAGTAGAAAAATATTATTTTTTCTGTTACTCACAAAGAGACATGGGAAATATTTGGTTAAGGAGATTTCTTCTTCTTTTTTTCTCTATTTTTCGTGCACAAAATTCCCTTAGAATTTTAAAGTAAGGCATACAAAGTTTTTTTAAAATTGATATAAACCCTTGGGGATGTGTAAAAGCAGATTTATTTTTTAATTTTTAGTGTACAAACTTTCCTTATGGTATAATACTATAATTGGTTCGCTGGAAGTAAAAAATAATGTAGAAGTCAAATTCTTAGAATTTGATTTTCTAGAACTATATTTCCTAGAACTTAAATTTTAGTTATTGGTACAAAAATATATATTTTATAAAATTAAGATTTTTTTAAAGATATTATTAGAAAAAATATTTTTATGTAAACTGTTTGGATTTAGAATTCTTCTAATTTTGAGTGGAAACGAGAAAACTCATATCTAATATAAATTCTGAAAATCTTGAAACTTGTGTGGAAAATTCAAATTTCTAAATTAAAGTTTCATTGCAAAAAAAAAAAACTAGAACTCATCTTAGAAATCCAATTTCTCTAAGGACTTGATTGATTTATACGAAACTTAAGGAAGTGGGAGAAACTAAGATGAGTTATAGGGGATTGATTTGTAAAAAACTTAAAAATTATGAACTGTAGTTTTATGAGTTCCAAAATTTTCAATATTATATTAGAGATGAGTTCTCCTGCTTCCTTTCAAAAAACAAGCCAAGTTGAGTACGTAACATTTTACCTTTAATTGTTCTTTTATAATAATGTCTAAAAATAAATTATTTTTATTTATTACATCAAAAGACACATTTCCATGTATGGGTGTAAACAAGTCCAATCGAACGAAATTTCGAGCTAAAAATATAATATTATGTTATTACCAAATATAATTTTTTTATAAATAGAGTAATAAAAAATTCTAGTTGAACTATCGAGTTGAACTTCAATTTTTTCGAGTTTTAGCTGCTCGTTTACCGAAGAAAATCGTAAGACTTTTTGTTTTTCATCAACAAATTTCATTTTCAAGTTAAACTAGAATTACACTTTTTCAAGTTGAGTTCGAGCCAAATTAACGAGTCGAACCAAAATTTACTGTCTTATTTCCATACCAATCAAAAGAATTGAGGTTCTGAAAATTAGAGTTCCGAGAACTTGTCTCGTAAGAACTGTATTTCTGTTATAAAATAAATATACATGGAACAAAGAGATAAAGATTTGGGGAAGAATATTTGTAGTATTCATCATCACCAAAAATATTACAATGGTCTTACAATGATCTCCTATTTATAGGCTATAGGAGGCAAATGGTATGGTGTATGTTACAAGAGTAATGAGAATGTGAGAGGTTGATGGAGTTATGGGAGGAGAATGTGAAGGTAAAGCATCCATTATGTTTCACAACACTCCCCTTGGATCTTCACCTTTATACGTTAGAGATGCTGCCTCGTTAAAAACCTTATCAAGAAAACCCGATGGGATAAAAACTTGATGAAAGAAAAAAGAGTGCAACACGTATGATGCTCCCCCTCACTTCAATATATATTCTTCAAACGACGAAAACCAAATTTAAAGACAAGCTTCTTAAAGACATTGGTGACCAAGGACTTTGTAAATAAATCCGCCAAATTCTCGCTTGATTGGATATGATCAGTTGTCACTTGATTGGTCTGCCTCAATAAAAACCTTGCCAAGTAAAACCCTGTGGGACAAAACTTGGTGAAGGAAAAAAAGAGTGCATCCTATAATTCTCCCTCTCAATTCAACATACATTTATAACACTCCCTTATATAATATGCGTTATGTTTATGTCTCGTTAAAAACCTTGCTACAAAACCTTGTGGGAAAAAGTAGCTAAGCATAACACACGCTAACTAAATTGCACAAGTTGCCTCATTAAAAACCTTTAACCAATAAAACCTTTTAGGACAAAAAATGAAAAAAGGGAAAAAGAGTGCAACTACAAGCCTTCCGGGCTTTATCCTTCAGGGATATCCGTCCTTCAGGGACGATAAATACAAATATGATTCCTCTTATTCGTAGTTTAACAAACTTACGAATATATTTTACGAAGTCCTTAAACACAAAATTGTAGGATCGTGTGGGTTATGAGTCCACTAAACACTATTAAGCTAATCCCTAACTAATCAAACAATAAACGCGGCGGAAACAAATTTAAAGAATAGTAGGGAAATTAACAGAAAATGCAAACCACACAAGAAGACACGGCGTTTTTATAGAGGTTCGGCACCCCACCCGGGTCCTAGTCCTCTCTTGTAAGCTCCGCTCGAATCCGCGAGCTCCGCCTACGTCTTCACTATCCACTCCCCGTTCCGGGCCGGGAGAGAACGCCTTTACACCACAAGCAACGCGAACAACCCTCGCTTGTTTGAATTCTTCCTCTCACAATCCGAGAGGGACACTTCGGGCTTTCACCGAAGTCCTTGCTTCTTTTGACAACACAAGTAACCGAGTGGGATTCACTCTCTAATTGAGCACACTTTGAGTAGGATGAGTAATTGATCAAGTGTGTGAAGTTTAGGCTTATAGAGTGTAGAAATGGGAGCTTTGAGGATTGAGGTTTCTCTCTAATGAGTTGAGACAATTGGAGTTGGAGAGTTGTGTTAACAACAAGTCTTGATCCTCTATTTATAAGCTCCTAAGGTATTCTAGCCGTTGGGGATAGATTTGATTGGGTTTTGTGCAAGATACACAAAGCAGAAAATCGGGCTGCAAATCTGTTCAGAACCGGTCGACCGAAACGTGGAACGGTCGACCGAACGCTTGGGTTCGATAAGAATACGGTCGACTGAAATATGAATAGATCGACCGAACACTTAAGTCTATTAAGAAACGGTCGACCGAACAGGGTTACCGGTCGACCGAATAAGCGTTTCGGTAGAGGGAAAACTGGATCGGTCGAACGAAATCGTATCGACCGATAGTAGGGAATTCTTGACAAGGTTAAACGGTCGACCGAACTTGGCACATGGTTCGACCGTTTGGTTAAGTATATGGAGGTGTATATAGTTTTAATACGAATACGACCGTTGGGCATATACGACAAGAAAAACGGTCATATGAAAATCCGGAATCGGTCGACCGAAAATGTATAACCGGTCGACCGGTAGAGTTCGGTAAAATCACTGTGGAGAGTCTGTTATAAACCGGTCGAACTGAGAACTGGTTCGGTCGACCGGTTCACACAGGAAATCTGGGTTTAAGTTTATAAGTGATTTCCGACTAAGGTTTGGGTGATCTAATGAAGTCCAAATAAGGTGAAATTTTGTGTGTGACTTCTCTAAGGAACCTAGTGTGTATGTGATTGGTTTTTAACTCTTGTATGCTCAATTTACACATGTTCCTAAGACTCAAAATAAATCAAGATTACATGTCTTCGATTTAGCTTTAATTACATGTCTTGACTTCATTTCCTTCTTTCTTGAGTCTTGATCACCTGTAGAGGTTAGCACAATACAATATATATGCAATGCAATATGTGTGCTACTCTACATCATCATAATTAAGATTAGGTTAATTAAATCATCAAAACATAGATTAAGGCCAAAAAGGCAACAAACATATGATAGTTTAACAGATTTAATGAATATTTACTATATTTCACTTAGATAATAAGATTGTGAAATATGTTTGCGTAATTTTTCTCAAATAATATGCTGGTACTAATTGTGGTAACTTTTGATATGAATATGTTACCTCAAAAGTATTACTTATGGACAATTTAAAGATGTCTCATAATTATATTGATGTCATGGCGATACGAGAATGTAAGAATCAATAACTGATTCACCAACTTGCATAAAATTGTAATGACTCCACGCAATGACACCAAAATTTTGTGATAGTAATTGATGTAGATCAGACATATAAGAAACATTGCTAACGTAAATCTTTATCGCATGACTAGAAATTGGTAGATTCTTGAACGTCATCTAAATGTTTTCAGATGAACATTATGCTTAGATAAAACATTTACTGTGAACATTATTAGGTTTCAAGTTATAACAAATTGTTCATGACATTTTGATAAGGAACTTCATGTCCTATTACAATTGGATCTTTGTTGATATACAATAGATGTCATTTCTTATTGTCATTTAAACGTGAGTATTAAGTAGAATATATTTTTTCTACAATATTCACTTTCTACAATTGAATCATTGTACATGTTCGAACTTCAGGTCGAAAAATAATTGAGTTTTCTCTGGTCATTTATTCCAAAAATTGTCCATTAAATATTTCACGAGTTTTCAAAAACTCTGATGGAGGTCCTATGACATCAAGCATGTTATAAATATAATAAATAACAGTAACTTTTGTTATTGGATGAAACATATGGACGACTAAGATAAACTTCACATCATTCTTCATGATGACTTTGATTGAAGAAGTTATATGCACACTCTTACTTGTTTCTTCATATAGTGATCGTTTCAAAAAAATTGTATAGTGCATCTTCTGATTCTTGTTATCATATATTATATTTTGTCATATTAGTCCTTCAGGGACTCTCATATAAGTACCAATATTAAGTGACTTATAAAATTTTAAAGTCACAACATATCTTATATGCATATTATATTGATCATGTAACAGAACTTATTATCAATATTATGAGAGAATGAGTAACATCACGATGGATGTTGGGTCCTGCGAATACCCTTATATTACTCTTCGCTTTATAATGTATCACATGTTTTTCTGATTTCTATTTTTATCCTTTAGGGATATAATTTCAGAAATCAGGACTACAAGTCCAAATAGTATATTTATTCAGCGAGTTTATTATATATTGTTCGTCTTCTTTTGTTTATATCAAATACGAATGCTTCTGGTATTCTTATAATATCATAGGTTTTGGATCCATTTTTCTTTTCTTGAGATAGCATTCTATTAAGAAGGAGAATGAATTGTCGACAATAATTTTAATAATTATTAAATATCTCTCGTATCAACATATATATTTGATTGCAAAATTTACGTCAATAATAATCAAATCCTCATTGTTTCCCAAAATTTTAGGATTTGACCGTTCTGTATCCCCGTAATTTCATTAATCTTTTGTTTAGCAGCTGCATGTATTTCTACGGGTTTATATTCTTCAGGAATAACCTCTTCATGAGGTACAATGAAAGTGACTAAGTTTTATTTTATTTTCACAAATAATGTATATTATGGTCCACACTTCTGGCGTTGGTTGAGCACAAATATATTTTATCATGTGGAGATCTTCATTTTATATTATGTGGTCTATGTCTAGTAATATAAGGTGTAGTCACTCTTTTGTGATGAATACAATTGTATGACAATTACTTGCTAGATATTGCAAGATAATGATTTTATGAACTTCAGGTTCAATCATACTTGTACGTATATTCTCTTATGAACTTCAGGTTCAATATAGTACATTTTCTTAATATTCTTTAAGCTTCTAGCTTCTCCCCCTAATGCCAGAAAATGTATATCATATATATATATGATTATTGGATTGGACAATAAAACTTAGCCCTTCAGGAGCTTTAGATCGCAGGAGGGAAACAATTTATTCATTATTGTACAAGTAAAGCAGGGGAAGATTAATAACATGATGTATATCAACCATAAATATTAATGAATAATATTAGCAGGTATATATGCACATAAATGTATCATGTATAAATTTTAAGATCCCATAATGATCAATATTGAGAGGTATTTTAAAAACAGAGGAACTCTCATTTTGTTGTGCAAATCGGTCGACAAATTTGACCTCATTTTGGTCGTGATAAAAGTCAACAATTTTATCTAAAGCTTTACAAAAACAATATAAATGATGACATCCATAATTAATATAAGAGATGATTTTATTTGGGCACTTCTGGGCATGTTTCGTCTCGTTGATGTCATCTTTATTCCATATTTATTTGCACAAAATTTAGTCCACTGCCTATGCTATTGTTTTCACGATACTTTGTAGTGAGCGCTTCTGACACTCACAAAAAAAGGTATAAAAAAGTATCGTGATTTTCCAACAACTCTCATGACCTTCAATCATCGGTGATGCACCCAAAAGAGTATTGAGTCATTAATTTGTAAATTGATCAATAATTTTTTTTTCTTTTACTGCTAATCTCTATATATCTATGAACTTCTAGTCATAGGGTTTGATTTAGAGATCGACGCGCATTTTTACTCAATTAGTTATTTGCACGTCGTTTAGATGACCATATGAATCATTCAGGGATTATCATAAATTTTATAACCCTCTTTAAATGAATGATTTCTAAATCTTTGTATAGTAGCATTTTATGAATATTAAGATATCCACCTTCTGGGCAAATGTATATCATTTTTAATAACAATAATCACATTTTAACATGGTGATTCAAATTCCACTATATTGTAGCACATTGTACTATATATATACATCTATCAAGATGGATATTATGTGCTCACGAGATGAAAGCTCATATTGGTTGTGAATGATCATGTGATACATCAAAATTAACAAGTAATAATCACATGCTTGGACCACTTTACAAATACTCTTTTAATCAACATGATACTAAAAATTCATATAACTTATACTAAGCAAGTGAATCAATACAAAGTTGCATGAGATATATATCATTCAATTTTAGAAGCACTACTAAATATGTAACTATTTATTTTCATGCTTCATTTGATCGAGAATTCATGAAATTTGGGTCAATAACTCGATGTTTTGTCCAACCACAAAAACAGACATGAGATTAAATCATAATACTTTTAAATTCATTTTAACAAATAGGATAGCAAAGGAAAATCACAATCTCCATTTTATCTTGATTTGATGCTTCTTTCTCTAGTCATTGATATTTAAAAGGCAATGAGTTAGGTTCAACGTCCATAATCCATGATAATATGTCATTCTTATCCATGATGTCAAAGCATAATTGGTACATGCATGCAACTTATTACCTTTTTTTTTTCTATCGGTGCATGCTAAATTAAACATCTCTAATCGGAATATATTATAATGTACTTGAATAATATGATAAACAAAAGTGCATACTAGCAATTCCAAAAGCAATATATATATTGATTGTATATATGTAGTCTCATTTATTTTATATATACAAAATTGTCATGATATATTCTATGAACCATGTGGGTAAATTAATTACCTCATGATGAACAAATACACATTCAAGATGTAAGTAAAATATCCATATATGTCTTTTAGATAGAAATTATGCATATCAACATATTAGCATGTAAATTATTATTATCTACAAGAATCTCATCGTAACTGAATAAACATCACAAGTATGGAAAATATATTGGACTAATGAAAGTACTAACCAATATAAAACATTTTCTCACGAAAAATTTAATATTTAACCAATGCTAAACCATGACATTAGATTTTATTTTATTTTGTCTTTTGAACATAATTTGTTGGGTAAAAAACAACAATTATTGACTGATGCATCAATGTATTATAGCACATGACAGAATAACCAATAAAAAAATCACGAGTTTAAAAATGTATTTGTTGTGCAAAATTTAAATTAAGAACTAAATAATGTTTCCCCTCCAACATAAACACATTAATATATTGACCAAAATAACAAAATAAATATCCAAAAAATCTTATAATCATGTCACAAAAGATCTATAAATTCTGATTTTTGTTGTTGTTGTAAAACACTAAGATATACCATTGTCCGAGATTCACACGTCCAAAATTATTTTTTATTTCATTTTTAGAGTATATATTTACAACCTTCAATTGATTGAAAATGATTTCTTTATTAATCATGCAAGATTGAATCACATTTCTAATTTTTTTATGATCAAAACAAACAATTTTTGATAGATAAACGGAAGAAATTATGTATGTCACATTGGGAATCAAAACATGGATTTGTTAGCTTGAGACCTGAGTGACACCAAAGGTTTTAGTCCGTAGTAGAACTTTCGTGTTGATAACGTGTTATAAAATAAATATACACGGAACAAAGAGATACAAATTTGGGAAAGAATATTTGTAGTATTTCATCATCACCAAAAGTATTACATTGGTCTTACAATGATCTCCTATTTATAAGCTATAGGAGGCAAATGAAAAGGTGTATGTTACAAGAGTAATGAAAATGTGAGAGGTTGATGGAATTATGAGAAGAGAAGGTGAATGTGAAACATCCATAATTCACCGTTTCAAATCAAAAGACAAGACAAACAAAAAATCTAGATAATTCCATGGTAAATGGCCGATCACCCACATTTATTAGTGGGCTTCAGCCCAAGCTCGACAACGGCCCATACAGCCGGTGCTGACTTAGAGTTCCATCTATTTATAAATCACAATTCACAAGATCGTACGGCAGAGGTGTAGGGAGGTGTGGTGGCGGTAAATCGGCGGTGAATAAGTGAAGATTGGGAGAGGGATTGCTGGTTGTGTAAGTTTTGGATTGTTGTTTTTTTTCTAATTTTTTTGGGGGGTTTTGGGTTGGACCTTTTTCAAGTTTATTGTGAGATTTCTTGATTCTTGTAGAAAAATCCAAACTTATCTCTTTTTCTTGATATATCATATTGGATCTAAGTACTCTTCTTGAAATATAATGATTTGAGGGTGATTTTATATGTTTTGGCATTTCTAAATGATGAGGTCTCATTCTTATATTTTGGAAGAAGAAATGTGTTCAAATGTTTCCAAAATCTTGATTTCTAATAAAAATTATTTTCATCTATTTTTTTTTGTTTGGATTTGAAGTATCTCAAGTGTAATAGTTTTTGGGTTGGAGATTACATGACTGCTATAGAAGTCAAGAAAGAAAAAATTGTTGGTAGTAGTATTTAATATTCTTGGTTGTAAAATGTGTGTAATGAGCGTAGCGAGTCACTTGATATGATATCATGAGATTGGATTTTTTTGACAAATATGTTATGTTTATTTTTCCATCTCTATGTCTTATACCAAATGATTTCAAAAGATTTTGATTTTCGGCACTATTATATAATGAGTCATATATCAAGATCTACTATTTAAATTTCTCATTTAAAGTTCAAAGTTTAAGTTAATTTTGTTCCAATATTTATAGTAGTTTATCTATGTATTTTTTATTTGTATGGTTGTAGATTTCATTTTTAGTTGGTGTATTTTTAAAACATGTTTATTTAGGGGAGTAGTAATTGGTCCGGTCCAGTCTTTTGGACCCGACTAATCGGCCTGGGTTCCAGTCCGGACCACGGGGTGGGTTTGGGTTTTTGTCCGGTTTGGTCTGAATCATGTTCAAAAGCCAAATTTTAATATAAAAAACCCAATCCAGTTCGAGTTTTTGGACCGGACCGGACCCCGAAGAACATCCATGTCTGGTGCTCAATCGGTCAATTCTATGTTTATTGGATCTTTACATGCGTGTAATTTTATATTGCCTAGGAACACTCATTTCACTTAATATTATTTTAATGCTATCTTTTCACTTTCGTTAATTTTGATGGTGGTTGACAAAAATATGGTTTTAGGCAATGTCTTTGATGATTGTTAAGATTAAGGTTGTGTATAGGGTAAATTTTCCCAGCTATTTTGTTCCGATTGAGTGATTTGAGTCTAGTTGCTGTCAAAAAATTTCAATCTGCTAACCTGCCAACTCGTTAACCCACTTGTTCAAATAAGGTGATTTTCTAACTTGTCTTGTTAGTCGCCAACTCATTAAATATTAAATGTACATAGTATTTATAATTTCAAGAATAAGAAAAAAATAGTTATACTAGTTAACAAATGCTTGTAACCGGTGTAAAAAAACTTGTCAATCTAAGTAAAAAGCCCACAAACTCAATTTCATAAAATTTAGGATTAATTACAGTTTGCCTTTTGAATTATACATTGATATCAATTTGCATCTTTAAACTTTCAAAGTTCACAGTTATTTCTCTTGAAATCTCGTTTTGTAAGACTTTGTTCCTGTAAATTTTACAAATCCATTATTTAGACAATCATTTGTTGTTTTTCTGTAATTTTTTTATGTCTGTTGTACAACCTTAAATCATATTTACGTGAAAGTTTAGATCGAACCGAAATGTCAGATTTGGTTGAAATTTTGGTCGGATTCAGTACTTATCGGACCCAAATTTCAACTATATCTGACATTCATTTCGATCTAAACTTTCACGTAAAATTAAATTTAGAAGTGTTATATGGATACAAAAAATATTATTACAAAAAAAACGAATGTAGGTTTAAGTAATGAATTTTTGAACATTAAGAGAACAATGTGTTACAAAATGAAATTTTAAGGAGGGTTAATGTGAAGTTTGAAAGTTTTAAGTGTTCAAAATGATATCAAGGTATAGTTCAAATTGACAAATTGTAATTAACTTTAAAATTTATATTTCAATATATTTAACTTGCAAACCCATTTTGCTTTGCCCAACCGGCTCTTAAGTGGGGTGGGAAGTGGTAAATCTTTTCTTCAGCCCACCCTTTTTCACTAACCTGCTAGACTTTAATAGAGCAGGTAATAGTGGAAGGGAAATTTGCTTCGTCATTTTCTGTTTGCAACCTTAGTTAATAGTAATATTCCCTTCATTCATTCTTGTCATTTCTCCTACTCCTAACCCCTTCGACCTCGGTTGCTAATTCCTCTCCACTTTGAACGATCGCCATATACCCAACGACCTACCCAGTATGACCACCATCACTTGGCTTCCCTCCTGTCAACCACGTTCGTAATGTTTTCGTCCTTCGGAAACTTAGTGGCACTTTGAATCAAACAAATTCCGGTTTGCAAGTGTAACTTGCCAACGGGAATCAACTTGTTGGACAAACCAAAATTTTCAATCACACAAAGTCCCCGACTAGAATTTTCAACCTTAATTTTTTTGGGTTTTTTGCTTTGGTGCACCTCCAAAAGTTGTTTATTAGGCATTTGCATTTGTGTATTTATTATTGTTTCAGGATTCGCCATGGAGAAGATCACAAATTCAGGTTTTCAGGTTTAAAACGAGAGGGAAAGTAGGCTTTCGACTTCGATCGAATGTGGGGACATCTAATTAAGCATACGATTAGTTTAACTAATTTGGAACTTAACATAGTAAAACAAGGATAAACAACATAATATCTTATTGTAATGGACGTATTCTGACAATGTGGAATGTGAACACCAACAACGTTAATAACGGGGAGTAAGTGTATCAAAACAAATATTGGGTGAGGTGAGTGTTTACCGGCAATATGAAAAAACTACATACATGTAAATGTCCGATAAACAAGTTCTGTAAGTACACCTAAGTAAAACCCTTATTTCGTTGTTTTTGAATTTTTATGTGATTTATATATGTAGTTATATCAAGATTTTGGTATTATATATGAATACATCTATATAGGGTATGTATTCGTATGCACTTTTACTGGGTAATATTTTGTTCGGTAACTTTTTATTTACAAATGAAGATTTTTTCTTTAGTCACTCCAAAGTATCTTTATTGTTTGTCTACCATTGTTTCCTCTTTTTTCTTGAATTAGTTTTTTCTAGTTATGTTGATTTTGTTTTAGAAGTCGGTCATTTGCTTCAATGTTATTACTCTTTTGGGTATATTGCTTGCATTTAACTGAAAATAACGAAATTACTTTTCTACCATTACTGTATTATTATTATTACAAAATCAACACTTAACAATTCAGCAATTAGACAAAGTTTTTTATAATTAATATTGAATTACAAATTTGCAAAATATCCCTAGACAATCTAAAAAACATCATTCGACTCCTATTCTTTTCTCATTTTCTCATTTCTCTCTCTTCATTATAACTTCTCTTGCTATTCTTGTTCATGTTTATTTTCTTTTTTCTCTATCTTTCTCTCTCCACATTTCTTCTCTCTCTTGTCTTGTCTCTTCCCACTTCTAACGTCTTTTCTTGCAAAATTTAAATATTGAAATTCCACATAAAAATAATTAAACATTTACATGTGAGAGAATTTTAGGAGATAATAGGGAGAAACGGGGAAGAGATGTGTTGAGAGAGAGTTGAGAGTTGAAAGAAAGAAGAGTTGCGAAGAGAGAGAAAAAAAGAAAAGAAAAAGATATTGAGAGAGAAAACAAACGAGAACCTGAGTGGAGAAGGAGAATTAGAAAAGAATAGAGGTTGATTAGATATGTGTTTTCTATTTGCTGAATTGTTAAAGGTTAATTATAAAATTAATTTATATTAAAATAGAGTTAGTTGTAAAATTGATGAAATGACACGATTTGAAAATAATAATGACATAAACACAAATAAGTATGTTTTTAGGGGCATAAATGCAAGTTTATGATTTTGTAGTGATTACACGGGAAAGATAGAAGGATGACGAAAAAGCAATTTTGTTGTTTTCCAGCGACAACCATTTTATCGTACTTTTTTACTTCATGCAACCACTTTCATGTTTTATTAAATTTCATTTAGTTCACATAAATTAAGAATTTATCTCCTTTGTGATGTCTGACCTACCCCATTTCTTGTCTTCCTTCTTCACCTTTATAACTATAAATGTCAACATTACAACACACTTTTATCATTGTCTCATCCCTTTCTCTCTCTTTTCTCTCATTCAACAATTTTATTTTTATCTTGTCTCATCTCTTAATCAACACCCTTGTTGGTGTACTTCACAAGGGAAAGGAGACTTAGGCACACAATGAGCTGCCTTGTCAATATTGGTTGGGCATCTTAGAGAACATAGATAATTATGTGATGAATGTTGGGACATAATAGTAGAACAATGGAGCATTCCATGACATTCATTCCTTGAGATCCACATTATATAAATATTTTTACAAGTTAGATTATTTACAAATAATATATAAAATACAAAATAAAGTGCAATTGGTTGGATCCAATTTTCATGTTGTTATATCATCAGAGTTATGATCCACCAACCCGTTAGTTCTTTTTATGAAGCACAAGTGGGGGAATTTATCCTGGAAACAGAAGCATTATTGAAACTTCGCGAAACCTTCACAAAAGTTTACGTATGGACGGGAAACTCTTTATCGGTTATATCCGAAGACACGGAAATGAATGTTTTTATGTCAGCAATAGAAGTCCAAGCTCATGGCATTGTGGCTATTGTAGTCAGGGGTGAGCATCCGGTCCGGACCGGATTTCCGGATGCCCCTGGACCGAAGACTGGACCGAATCGGTCCGGTCCGGTCAAAAACCTATTTTTTTAAAATAAAAAACAAAAAAAAGACCGGACCGGACCGAAATTTTAAGAATTTCCCGGACCGAAACCCGGACCGGGTCGGACCAAATCTTCCCGGACCAAACCCAGACCGATTGGTCCGGTCCGGTCCAAAACCCGGACCGGTCTGGGTTTTGCTCAGCTCTAATTGTAGTGGTCGAAAATACTGGAGATTTTCTGTAAATCCATAAGTTTTAAACCGTATTTTTAATTTTTCATGATTATATATATATATGTACATGTTTTTTATTGATTTAGAAATGACATATGATAGAATTTCAAGAAATGTTATGTGGTGGGCCATAGAGTAGAAGAATGTATCAACAAAATATGTGAATTTAATTAAAAATATGTACGAAACAGTTGAAACTAACATTTGAATTTGTGATGATGTGACTAAAACTTTTCTGATTATGATTGGACTTCATCAGAGTTCAGTTTTAAGTTCATATCTCTTTGCTTTAGTAATGGACGAGGTGACAAAAGACATACAATGTAAGGTTTCATGATGTATGTTTTTTGCGGATAATGTAGTATTCATTGACGAGAGTAGGGTAGGTGTTTAGAGAAAACTAGAGTTGTAGAGAAATACTTTAGAAACAAAATGTTTTAAACTAAGTAGATCTAAAATTGAATATATGAAGTGTTGTTTCAGTACCGTTTATACCGAGGAAGAGAAGATTATATTAGTTGAGTAAGTGGTGTGTAGAAAAAATATTTTTAGATCTTGGATCAATACTTCAAAAAGATGGGGAAATCGATGAAGATGTTAATCATAGGATTAGAGCAAGATGAATGAAATGAAGACAAACCTCATGTGTCTTATGTGACAAGAAAATTTCACTTAAGTTAAAAAGAAATTTTTATAGAACCGCAATAAGACTTGCAATGCTATATGGAGCAGAATGTTAGGCCACTAAAAGACAACATATACAAAATATGAGTGTATTTTTGTATATGTCGTCTTTCAATAGCTATTGTCTTCATCTTCTGTTGTATTTTTGTTTGTTACTTATTTCGTTGAGGAGACTTGGTCTGATTGATACGATGGGTAAATAGGCTCTTTTAATATCAATGAATATCATTCTTTTGTGGCATTTATGTGTTCTTAAACATTAAAAGTGTCTACAAATTACAAATGTCTTTTGCAACATTTGCAGTGTTACTGAACATGTCAAAAGCAACAAACGGTGTGGTTGCTGAAGTGAAGAAGATTGATTTAACTCCACAATATCTGGGATACCATAAGCATATTATTTTAAAGTTACTCTCTGATTCCAATGATCTTCTACCGTTCTCGGACACCGATTCATTCGAAAATGATCATAATTCTTCATTGCCCCTTACTAATGAAATGATTTCTGGTCTCTCTGATGTCCAAAGAGAAAGACTTAAGGGGGTTATTGATCAAAGTTTACTTATGTTAAACAAGGAGACTGATAAGGTATCATTTGTATTATTTATGCGATTTCAGGTTATAAGAAGTATTAAAACTTCTGCATCATCGGTCTTGCTTTGGTCGTTGATATTTCTTTGGCCATTTTCTCTATGTAGATATTTGCATTACTTTGTACCCAATGATCATGATTGATAGCACATAGATTGGAATCTTTAAGATCTACAATGTCTTCCTCCGATGAATCATTGTGGACAGTATCATGAGTTTCCGTAGTGATAAACGTTTTAAAACTCGAGAGGGGGATATCTAAATCTTCTAATTCTAGCAACATACATGCAAAGGTTGTCTAAAGGATATGGTGAACCATTCAACCAATAGAGTTCATCCTTGTAATCGGCTTGCTTTTTATCCACTTTTGTGCTTGAACAGTTAGCCTTCAATATTGGTTGAATGCCTTTCCAGCTACTAGCAAAGAGCAAAATGCCCTTGTCATAACCATATCTCGAATGCTATGTGGAAGGAGGTGATTGTGTACCCAAGCTAATTCTAAATCAAAGGCTTTGTTGTTGTTTGCAGCTTGTTAAAGATGTCTGTTAATTTTGTTTCTGTGAAATTTGTTGTTTTTCTAATGTTATCAGCAATTTCAAATACTTTATTTTCTAATGTTAACTGGTTTCTTATTAATGATAACTAGTTTTGCAGACCTATGATGGATTCTGAAAAAGAATTGCTGGGACAGAGAATCACAAAACTACCACCGAGGGCACTCGACCGTGTTGTTGAAATTATGCAGAGAAGAACTCCTGATGCTGGACTCCCATGCAACAAAGTAGACGTTAATTTGGACGATAAGGTAAACATCTAGCCTGTGCAATAATGATTCGCCCAATTGGATGTCGCTTTGCCTAATTTATTGCTCTCCTGTAGGATGATATCGTACTTTGGAGATTATACACCTACGTTGAAGCCGTGATGAATGTAAATAAACGATCAAAGAAGAGATGACTGGAACCAATAGCTTGTTGGACATTGAGAATACATCATATCTTCCTCTCACGAATGCGGTCGACCTCATCACGCATGAGACTGGACAATTGATTCTTAATAGTGTGCTGGTTTCAACGTTAAATTGAGGTCGCTGGAATCGTTGTGGGCAGATCAGGCTCTCTCTGCAAATCGGATCGGTAACTTGTACATGAAATTGGCTGAGCAAGTTCGTTACGTCTGTAGGAGAAATCATGCTTTGCTTCTGTCAGAAAGTTGTAAATGTTTGTTTCCAATGTGCATGCAAATGATTCATTCACGTTTAATCTTCATTTGGAGATACTTCAGCAGCTTAGTTTGAATATGCTTATTCTCAAAGAAACATTGTGAGATGATTTTGTAGAATGAAAAGGCCATGTAATGCCAGCTTATATTTCATAAATAATTCTTGTCTTGGGATTTTTTATACATCAATTGTACCTTTACATATATTTCATATTGGTTTGAAGTTTCTATAAGCAATTACTGCATAGAATGGATCGGTATTGGACAAACCTAGCAAATTCATGACACCACTGAACAATGATTCGTCGTCCCTTCTAGTGTTACTCTTTTTGACGACCTCGGGCTCAGTAAAACCCTCTACACTTTGAAAGTACTCAACCACCAATCTGGTCCTACTATAATGTGTGCCATCTCGCCACGCTCCAATTGCTTTCTCGTAGAACATACGGTTGCTAAAGCTCACAATACAGGCACCGCCCGGTCGAAGCACTCGAAGAACTTCGGCGAACACGTGTTCAGGGAATTGCAAGTATTGAACGCTAACAGTGCAAATCACAGCATCGAAGCTACAATCCTCCATTTGGAGCTTGTGGTCTTTGTTGAGGTCTTTCACAAAGAAGTGGTCGAGGCGTGTGTTACGGGATAGCTCCATCGCGTTCATTCCGTGCCCGATGACCTTTTTGAATTTGAATTCTGGAGGAAGGTGGCTCACCCATGAGCTCATTAAGTCAAGCACCTCCCATCCTGGTTTGAGCCTCTCCCTGTGGAGTGTGGTCCATGAGAAGTTAGTGCTTATGTTCGTGTTTATGAGCTTATAGGTCACAACCTAACTTATTTGAATTCTAGAAATAGCCTAATGGTATATAAGAAAAGAAGATCACTTGCAAGATCAACAAGGGTAATTCTGAATCCGCTGTCTAAAAACGTAGTACCTTCAAGTGTGGGATAATAATTTGCCTCAAGTTTGATGATTTGAATCTACATTTTCTAGTCTTCTAGTAGTAAAGTAGTGAACTAACCTATACAAGTCAGTTAAGGCCGAGATGAAATTGTCGTCAACATGAGTAACAAAACGAGGAAACGAGTAGAATTCTCGATCAGGTTTTGAGTTGAGCTTCGTCCGGCCTTCTGGATTTAACACTAAACGTTTTATTCGGCCAGGTCCAGAAGAAGAAGACGACGACGACGACGGAGGGTTTTCGGCCGAGCAAGCAAAGGTTGTGGGATATTGAGAGTTGTGAGATTGGAGGTTTGTGAATGATTTGGGGTTCAAGCTTGAAATGGACAACATTGTTGGAACATAGAATGGTTTGGTTGGAGTTGGAGTGGAGGGTGTAAAGTTTAAACGGATAGGAACTAGATTTGGTGGGACCTACTTTTTGGTTGGTGTGTGTGTATTGAGAATTTGGACTCTTAATAGGCCCAAAAGTATGTGAACTTGGATGGGGCTTAAAACATTATCCACTAATCGTATCTAGTTCGGCTATGAACAATTGAGCATGAAAATTAAGCTGTCATGATTTTTTTTGAAAGCTTTAATAGATTTTATTTAATATATAAGGCAAATGTAAACACATAAACTATACGTTACGATACTTGGCAGACAATAAATAAAATATTTTATAAACGATTTCAAACAAGCAATCGAGTCTTGTAACTTGTAAGTGGTAAGCGATCTTTCAGTCAAAATCCACTGAGATTTAACCGTTCTTCAGATGGATTAGTTTAGAAGATATCATGACCTGGCAACCCACAAATATGACCGTAGTAAAGACTAATAACAATTGAAAGTTCAGTTTAAAATTCTTATAGAGACTAATAACAATTGAAAGTTCAGTTTAAATTTCTTATAGAGACTAATAACAATCGAAAGTTCAGTTTAAATTTCTTATAGAGACTAATAACAATCGAAAGTTCAGTTTAAATTTCTTATAGAGACTAATAACAATTGAAAGTTCAGTTTAAATTTCTTATAGTGTGGTATTGCAATTGCAGCACCTTTTTTCCTAACTGAAAATCTTCTTGGCATAATTTTCTTTACCAATCTTGGTTTGGGAAGATATTGACAAATTTTTTAAGATCATAGTTTTGTTTTCCAAACAAGGCTTGTTCATGTTAAGGAGATTAGGTAAATGCCTTTGACATGTTAGATTAGTCTTTGAATTGTTTTCTTGTTATAATTTATTATAAAAATTATTTAGTGGTTCCATCGTCTACCTACAAGAGCACTATTAATCCCAACCCTATCATCAACCTACAAGAGCACTATTAATCCCAACCCTAAATCCCCCCCCCCCCCTCAAGTTTATCTCTCCGTCACGTCAGCGAAAAATTCTATGCAACCAACAACCAGACCCAACTCATTTTTCACCTCTTAACCCCAACTCCACTTTCAACACTCTCTCATTCAAATCATTTCTTTTTACATCATTTTTTATTCTACCACAAAAATACACAAACTATTAAATAAATTATTTTTACAACGATTTTATCTTATTAATTTTCATTTATTTTAATTCTCAGAAATTAATTCTAATTATATAAAATAATATACACATCAATTAAATAATTTACCTAATTTTTTTAATATTGATAATAGTTAATAATGTTAATATATTTATTTTAAAGTCATTTTAAATCTTTTTTCAAATCTTTTTTTCTGGAAATATGTTTTTATTTTTTAAAATTATTTTTTTTACCAAAAATTGATTTCCAAATGACGTAGCGGGAGAGAATGTAGGGTATTTAGTTATTTGTTTTAATTTTCAAAAAATAATTATAATTATATAAAAAAATATATCAATAAAAATTTATTAAACATATAAAAAATTAATTTTTAATCGTTTATTTAAATAATAATAAAAAACAATCAACCCAGGTTGCCACGTGGCCAACCGAGGTCGAAAATCAAGTTGGGACCCGACCTCCCATTTTCCCATGTTAAGGGAGTTGGGGGTGGATTGAATCCCACCCCGTCCCTGTTTCCTTCAGCGTTAAAGCATCATTAACCCCAACCTAAAAATCCTCCCAACCCAGTTTCTCTCTCCACCACGTCAGTAAAAAACACTATACAACCTACAACTCAACCCAACTCATTTTGCATCTCTTAACCCCAACCCCACTTTCAACACACTCTCTCCTCCAATTTATTTCTTTTTATCTCATTTTTTATTTCATCACAAAAATACACAAACTATTAAATAAATTAATTTTACAACGATTTTATCTTATTAATTTTTATTAATTTTAATTATCAGAAATTAATTTTAATTATATAAAATAATATACATATCAATAAAATAATTTACCTAGTTTTTTTTAATATTGATAATAGTTAATAATGTTAATATATTTAATCTAATTAAATTACGTTAATTGCCAAACAATTTCAAAAAATTAGATTTAATAACGAGCACTCCAACAGGTCGGTAGTGGCAAGGAGTAGCGCCTCTTGAAGATTTTTTATTTTTGAGATTTATTAGTAATTCTCTACCGATTTTTTGGGTTACTAATGCGTTTTTGGGTGAACCTGAGTAAATTCATGTGTTCTATTTTGCTAGGTAATTTTCTTTAATTATATACATTTGCAATTATCTTACTAATTTTCTTTAATTACTTACATTTATTTTTCTAATTTTGATTAATTATTTACATTTATTTTACTAATTTTCATTAATTATTTTCGTTTATTTTAATTTTCAGAAATTATTTCTAATTATATAAAAACATATACATATCAATTAAATATTATTTAACAAATAAAAAAACTGACTTTTAATCTTTATTTAAAAAAACAAAAAAAATTAGACCTACCCGGGTTGGCCACGTGGCCAACCCAGGTGGGGTCCCCGACCCAGGTTGGGTCCCCGACTCAGGTCGCAACCCGACCTGGGCTGCCCCCGTTAAGAGGCCCGGGTCGGGTCGACCTCTTACCCGACCCCAAAAGACCATCCGTTAAGGATGGTCTAAAACGGAGAAATATGTCGTCTCCTGATTGGAAGGTTTACTAGTCACCGAAGTAATTATTACATTACTAAAAGGGTCTTCTTTGGATAAGTGGATTTGTTATATTTGTCGCAACGTGGAATTGTCCTCAGAAGTCAGTAGGGATGGACCCAGATGGAGATGGTCATCTAGCTTTGAACTTTGATGCCATATCAGACAAACGATATCAGATATTCCAATTCCTAACAATTAACTAGTAGATGTTGAAAATTGTATTCCGTTGTTTATACCGTAAGTAGGATGGAAAAATCCAAACTACATGCGTCTTCAACCTATTATATTTTTTTTCTTCCCATATAAGTCAAAAGAGTTTATTAAAAAAAGAAAAATATAATTCAAAAGAATTCATTTTCAAATGGCATATTTCTCATTTATTGATATTAATTAACGTCTCAACTTCAAACGATTTTCTTTAATTTCTTGCTATGAAATAATATTTATTTCAATTATGATGCGTTCCCGCGATCCTTCTGGTGTGCTATTTGCATCCATACAATTCTACATCTTAGACTAGTGTGATTGGAAACTCCAACCAACCTCGCCTAATCCTTTTCAATGTGAATGCTCCAATGTTACCGTCACATTTAAACTTGTTTGCTACTGATGCATAATGCAGTAATGCTTGCTATTCGAGTTTAGTCTTTAATTGTACTTAGATGTCGGTTTGATACACTGAAGAAAAGTTATACTACATTTTTTTGTGTGGAAAAGTTATACATCTGTGCCTTAGCGTAAACATCTGTGCATTCGCAACTAAACACTAAACTCGAATAAAAACTCAAGTTAAATTTAACTCTTAAGGTTTGTAATTACATTTTTATCATTTTTCCTTTTAAGCCACAAGTTTAAGTAACATTTTACGTTAAAAAATGACAAAAAAACTCAACAAAGTACTACAGTGAGATATACTCAACAAACTACTAGAATGAGATATAAGACCCCACGCAAGAAGATCTAAGGGCTATCATAGTCGTCAAAAGGTCAGATATAGTTGCATATATATTAAAAAAAAATAAACTCCGGTCCCACATTTCAATAATTGTTTCTACTATTCTTCCCTTTTATTTTGACTAAGACTAGGACAGGAAGATGGACGTGATAGAAATTTTTCCCTCAAACGACAAGGCTTATCGTTACAAAGTTCTAACTTAGCGGAATTTTCTTTTCTTGTTAGGAGGAATATTTATTTTATTTGATGATAACTAGAAACTTTATATTTGTATTCGTGATCTTTTCCCCCATACACGTACTGTAACATCCCGAAATAGTGGAAATTTAAAAATTTATAATCAAGACAATAGAACTCAATAATCAAAGACGAGACTGTTACTTCTCATAAAACAAATAACGGTGCACCAAATTACATCAGAGTTTGTCACAAACGATACATGATTACTACAGAACAACAAGGAAGATAAATGTAATCATGTCGACCTCAATGGTCCGAGTAGAGGATCCGACTCCAAATGCGCGTGCCCGCCGATCACCACCCAACTGGACCTACTGTGGTCCTGAAAAATATATAACAACAATGCCTGAGTTTCCAAAAGGAAACCCCGTATGCCAACTCACCTATATGCATGCATTACGCAATGAACCTAGTATGTCATGGCATCGACAGAAAGGAAAACAGTTCCCCCGAAGGGTAAAACAGGACATCAGTCCGACAGTCAACATCGGGTCTCCCGAGGAGACCTACTGCAGGCACATGCAGTCTTACAGCACGCGATATCGCACCCCCCACACGTGGCTACACTACTCAAGGGTTCGGCAGGGAGCCTCTGTCACGCCTGCGGGCCGATAGAATATAGATCTGCAAATCTCTATGGTCGGAGCCACTGGGGACCAACGGGGCTGTCGCCCGGAAGGTATAACAACATCATCTTAATAGGTGCTCAGTCGAGGAATCAACATAGCCGGAACAGCCTCGACCCAACAATCATCATCGCCGGCACAACCTCGGCGGCATCACCGGCACAACATCGGTGGTCCATCACAAACGTCCGGCACAACATCGGACAGGTCCAGACCGAAGTCTGTCAGGTCATCAGGCTCCACGAGCCGCAAACACCAACCGCGCCGCTATAAAAGCAGGACAGCGACCTCCGTAGTTCGTAGGCCGGTAGTCACCTCACCCAACGCCAGTTGCGTGTCCGCACAAACATCAAACATTGGGATCCGCGATACCTCAGGCCTGTTATACTACAAAGTGTGCAATCAATCCATCATCTTAGTCACGGTCCATACTTGGAGGTGACGCGTCCCGAACACCCACACATTTTCACACGGCGGTCCCTGGGCAGGCACGCGGAACGCGACCACCGTCACCTCCCAGCTCACGCACAAGGCGAGGACACGGGTTTCCGTGGACAAAGTTGACATTCAAAAAGGGAACCAGGAATTCTGTCCTGGGCCCAAAGGGTCGACCAGAAGAGGTGATTCGGTCGACCGGTTCCAGAAAGGAATCGGTCGACCGTACGCCTAACACGGTCTACCGCTGCGCTCAAAACACAATCCCCAACGGTCGAACAAAGGTCTAAAACCGGTCGACCGAACGAGGTCAAAATCCGGAGTCTGGTCAACGTCAAAATCCACACTAACGGTCGACCGACTCAGGGGTCCCGGTCGACCGAAAACTAACAGGGTCAACCTAGTATTCTACGTCATAAAACGGTCGAACGCAAGCATACAATGGTCGAACAAGCATACATAATAAATCAGTACACTTAAGTTCCGGTCGAACGTCCCCAAGGAACCGGTCGACCGAAACACAACAGACACTCCCAACTCACCAGCAAAATGCACTACCGGTCGACCGCCACGAGGCATCGTTCGACCGGTGAAGGTTCGAGTCGGGCAAAAACACAACATCGGTCGACCGCCCGAAGGGATCCGGTCGACCGTTGGTCGTCTTCAACCTCGCGTCAGCCGAGGATTTACGAAGAAACTCGCCGCCGGAGAGGTCTCCGACCTTTCCCGGCTGACCAACACCTCCCCCACACTTGGGGAGCAAGCAAACCACACTAATGAGTCGACATACCTTTTACCCGCGAGAAGTCGACGGTGCCGGAGCTCCTACGCCTCGCCTCCGGTAGACCTCGAGCACGCATCGCGCCTCCTCTGGACGTCCGACCTCTTCCTGCGCGTCGTCCTCGCCTCCTCTGATCGCCGCCTTAGCTGGATGAAGGAGAAGAAGAAGGAAATGGAGATAATGAGAGAGAGAGAAGAAAACACGTTATAAACCCAACACAACTCTCCCCGCTACAGTGCCCTACGAACTCAACCCATCACCCTCCACCACGACAACAGTGCAAGCCCCTCCTCTTCCCCGAGCAATCTCCTGTCCACGACCCTTCCCCGTGCAAAACACCCCCTTAATCCATGATTAGTCCTAAACCGGGTTAGGGTTCTAACACGTACAACTTTAGTTTTGCAAATATTTGGCTTTCGTCATCACCCTTTATTCCATTAAAGAGATTCGCATTGTTTGGAAAATTCAATTTCTGCTTATTAATACAACATTTTTTTTCATAGATGAGGAAATTACAAAATATCATAGCCAATTTTTCAGATAAAATGATCCAAGTAAGTTACTGGCAACAGTGGCAAGTGACAACATATATATTATTAAATTAAGCAAAACAGTCACATCCTAAGATACCCATGTTATTTGTAAATCCTATGGAGTGGATATTTTTTTGTAATCAAGCTTAGATATTTATGAACGATCGCACTCCGCTGATCTCTATCCAAAATTCCGTGTGGTCCAAAATTCTTCATTGATCAGTACGTAGTCGGAACTTCAACGTTTGGAGGTATTATATTTTTTAACGTGTCGTTCGTGGCCTCATGTAATATTTTTAAACAAATTACTGAGAACTACTGTCATCAGAAAAGAAAAAAAAAACAGTAGTCCTTCTCCAGATATATGTCTCCATATGAGATATTAATTGACAACAGCATTGGGTAGTTTTGCAGTAAATATGCATGAATTATTTGAAATAAGACATGAAATACTGATAGATGTTGCTGGAGTTTGATCACCTTGTTTTATTCAAAAGTTTTGACTTTGAATTCCATCTGGTGCATGATTGCAACAATAATTATGACATGTATTCTACTTGGCCACGACAGTCCACCAAAGTTCCAATCAATAGATACCACCGTCTCTGGTTTTGAAGTACTCCGTCCTTGGTTGTAACCTCAGAAAGTTGTCCCGAAGAATATCAAGATTTGGTTGATTGGAACGCATCTATTAGAGTCAGATTGGAAATTTACCGGACTTCCAAAAATAGATTACCGAACCACATTCGGTCCACCAATACTCAACTAACAGAGTCTTCCTGGGAGTTGCTGGAATCTAGAGAACAGACATCCAAATCCTATTCGATCGTCTGGACTCAGTCTACCGTTTGGCCAACGGTTGACCGAAAGCAAGTGGACAGTAGCTGCCTGACGATTCACTAGGCCTGAAGAATGGTTGACCGTTCCTAAACGGTTGACCAAAATCTGAACGCGAATAGTTTTCATTAAGGGTCATTTGGGCATTCTTAAGTCATTTAAGTTTGTCCTAGACTTCTCCTATACATACCTAATTTGTTTATAACCATAATGTCGTTGAAATATTAAGAGAAAAGAGAGCAACCAAAGTTTAGATGTAGGTTTAACCACCATACTCGTGGTTTTGGATTTGAGAAAAATCTTGTTGTTGGAGGATCATCAAACCCTCAATCCGGTGTAGCAAGTCATCTCCGGTTTTATTCTTCTTGTACTCCAACCATTCTCATAGTGAAACTCAATTCGTCTCCGCCGTCATGATTTTTCCCAATTGGATTGCCACGTAAATCCGGTGTTGCGCTTGTTTTTGTTTGATCGATTGCTTGTGAGATTGTTAGATGCAAGATAGTTGTTTGATGACTACTTACCTTGGAGTCTATTGGTTTTATGAATCATTCCGCGTACAAACCACCGCACAAATGATCCTAGCAGTAACTCCATCCCACTACCACAAACTCAGATCGATACATGCATGACACCCATGTCTAGAGTTTATTATTGGTCAATCATATTTACCACATTCACCATGGTGTCATGTTGCATGATATAATGTTATCTATATTTTACTTAGCTTATTTATTTACATGTATTAGTTGATAGGATAGTAGAGTTGGTGAGTATTATGGGTAAGATAAATTGATTACAAAGTTAGTTTAAATATATGCATCTATGTTATTGAAAGGGAAGACAAATATTACCCAATTATAAGTTATCTTTGTTCATTTTCTTTTATTTTTCGTAAATTCTGGAGTTTATCTCTTCCTCGAACAAAAGACCGATCCTATTTCTCATCTTTCAATTTTCTGGAGTTTTGACTCTTTTTCGAACAATAGTCGTGTAACAAATTGAGAGAGTTCTCATTTAAAGGAGTATTTATTGTGTTCCTTAAAATTTGCCATTCTTGATAATTAGTGAATTCTACAACGGAACAAAAAATAACATGTGCCTCAATACCTAATTAATGTTGTAAATATGGTTATAAATTTTTAAATTGTCGTAGAGATGTAACCATATTACCACATTTTGATTTGCTTACGTGCTTATTAATTGTTAACTTATTTCATAAATGGGGTAAAATGTTGCCGTATTATACTTAATTCTTATTAACTAGGACCAATTATTACCATCACTATTATTATTGTTATATGTAGACTCTACATATAATTAAACGGTTATGATTTTCTACGTATAATTAACTATGACCTTTATTAAACGGTTATGATTTTCACAACCTTTATCTGTCCATTTATTAGACGGTTTTGATTGTTATAACCCGTGACTCTACCCGTCCGTTCGGTTATGACGGTTAAACGATTTTGATCCTACCCATTTACGGTCATAATTTTTATTATAGCAACCAATACATTAATCTACGATCACAAAAATTGATAAAAAAAGATATATACTTCAACTGCAGGAGATAATTTCCGTATAATTCGTACAAACGTATCATTCCAACAGAATTTGTAATCTTTGCAGTGCTCACGATGACATTTTTTTTGGGCAACTGTGTAAAATAAGTTAAGCATATGAATTGACTGAACTTGATTGAATCCCATCTTCTATGTCTTTTCTAATAATACCATGCTTTGTCTCCGGAAAATGTAACAAAACTAAAGACTAGGAGGCGAAAGAAATGAGATCAACGATTGCGGAAAATCTTGCAGCTGAAAATTCAAAATTGTTGCAGGTCACTAACAACTACAAAGTTGTGTTGAGCTAAGATGATTTTGAATTCTATAATCTTTGCAATAATTCTTTAGTCTAAATTTAGGATCAGTGGTAACTAACATGAGGAAAATTCTTGCCTCCTCATCTCTGTTTGAATATATGGTTCAGACGTCTCTGGTTACATTCAGAATCATGACCAATGTAAGAACTAATAAATGCAATGAAAAGCTTACCTATTATTTTTCTATTAAATGGTTATAAAACATTCCTTTTTCCCTACTGAAAGTTTTTCCTCAAGCATAATTTTCTAACAATATTTTGCCTTTTGAATATTCTCCAATCAACAAGGCATCAATATCTTAGTGGTGTGATACTAAAAGAGTAAAAGACAAATTGTAGAAGACACAAACATCAAATGTTGTTAAGAATTTGTTACTGATGTGATCGTATAACTCGTAACTTAGGTCATCAGCTTGTAACTTATTGTTGATTTTTGGTCACTGGAATGCTAAAATCAAAGTTGGGAGGATTAATTATTTCATCTAAGGACCCAAAAAGGTAAAAGAACTGAGATTTTCTACTTTGCTGCATATAGTTATTTTCTGTTATGACTTACCTTCATTAAGTGGTTTTGTCATCTATCATGAAAATCAACAAAGCAAGACCCTTTAGAAAAGGAATGCAATCAGTGGAACAATTTGTCCTGTTTTAAGTGGAAAGGTCATTAGTAGTTAAGGTAATTATTGCATAGCTAAAGTAAAAGGTATAGTATTGATTATTTAAGTGTCCTCATCCACTTTGATACAGTATGTTGAGTTGGACTCTTCCAAGAGCACTTCAACGGTGCCACGGATAAAATGCCGTACAAGTGATAAATGCTGATTCGATAATCTTCCGGACAAGTTTTTTTTGCGCACGCCTGCAAGAAAATGTCGTGGTGCCACGTGGTTATCTGTTTTTTTGTTGGTGGGACCCACTAACAAGCAAAATCAAGTTTTGTAATCTATTTATCTTGCTAAATAAAAATTATTAAATTTAAAAAAAACACCAATTATTTTATCTTTTCAAGATTTACAAATAGACACAATATAAATTTAGTAATTTCAAATAACATATAGTTTAAATAGAACATATATGATTTCAAACGAATATATTATTAATTTTCACTCTTCCAACATTTAGATTATCAAGATTAGATTTTTCAAAGATTTAAAATTAATATATAAAAGTTAAATTATATATATAAACGTGAGAAATGAGTTGGAGGGAATATAAAAGTTGATTTGACACTAAGATATTTTTATTAAATATTATGATCGAGAAAAAGAGAGAATAAAGTTGTAGTTAAATAATGTGAAGTTTTTGATAAATGTTGTTATTGTAGATGGTCTCAGAGCATATGAAATGGTGGGTTGAAAAAAGATTGTGTGGAGATCGTGATATAAACAAATATTGTGGGACGCAAGGATTGTTTTTTTTAATTTTTTTTAATGGTGGTGGGGTGCAATTGTATTTTGTATTGATTTTAATTAAGATATGATTGTATTGTTTAAAAATAGAGATATCTTACAAAATAGAAGTAATAAAATTTAAAAAAAACATCCTAATTCTTATCTCCTCATGTTCTATAGATAGATGCCTATATTGATATATAAATATTATATTTTTGAAATACTAGATTTTATTGGTTAACTCAAATAAAACAATTACAAAAGTTGAAATGGTTACATTCTTGTATTACACTTTTCAAACCGTAACAATTTTAACTTTTGAAGTCATTATATTCTCAACTTTCTTTTTCTAGAGGTTTAATTCTTGATTTTCTTTTTTTCCATAGATTTTATTCTCAACTTTAACTTTGTAAATTTGAAAATAAAAAAATTGGTATAAATCTTAGTAATAATTCATACATGAAAAAAATGATATATAAATTAATTAATTTATAAAATGGTTCTCTTTATAAAATGTAAAAGTATGAGTTGGAGGAAAAAGTATAGTTAACTTGATAGCAAGATATTTTTATAAAAATCATGATCGAGAAGATGAAAGAGATTATATATAAATATTGTGAAGTAGAAAAATTAACATGACAAAGAGAGAAAATTATGATGATTTTTTTAAAGGGTCGTTATACACGGACGCGCGCGTCACGGACGCGTCTTACGTGGATCTGTACAGCTCAGGTATTTTCTTTGAGTCAGCGTCCAGTCAGCGAAATTTCTCTTCGTGCGTTTTTGTCTTTTTAAAAAACACCGGTTCTTTAAGTTGAACGATTCCTTTCCCAATACACAGATAAGATAGTGTGCAAACCCTAGGACAACGTGCATACCCTTTATTCGTGCAGATCCCACACTTATCATAATATTTTTTTATTATTAAGTTTTGTCCAGAAATGGAACTGAAAGTTTGTCCTGTTTATGTAGAAAGTTTGCCCTATTTTTGTAGAATGATTGTCCAGTTTATTCCGAACAGACCCACAACATATTCCGAACAGACAAACAACATATTCCGAACAAACACAACTTAAACCGAACAGACACAGAACTTAATCCGAACAGACACACACCTTATTCCGAACAGACACACAACTTATTCCGAACAGACGCACAACATATTCAGAACAGACAGACAACTTAATCCGAACAGACACACAACTTATTCCGAACAGACTCACAACATATTCCGAACAGACACACAACTTATTCCGAACAGACAGACAACTTAATCCGAACAGACACACAACTTATTCCGAACAGACAAACAACTTAATCCGAACAGACACACAACTTATTCCGAACATACCCACAACATATTCCGAACAGACAGACAACTTAATCCGAACAGACACACAACTTATTCCGAACAGACACACAACATATTCCGAACAGACACACAACTTATTCCGAACAGACCCACAACTTATTCCGAACATACACACAACATATTCCGAACATACACACAACTTAAACCGAACAGAGACACAACTTACAACTTAAACCGAACAGACATACAACTTAAACCAAACAGACACACAACATATTCCGAACAGACACACAACTTATTCCGAACAGACTCACAACATATTCCGAACAGACACACAACATATTCCGAACAGACAGACAACTTAATCCGAACAGATACACAACTTATTCCGAGCAGACCCACAACATATTCCGAACATACACTCAACATATTCCGAACATACACACAACTTAAACCGAACAGAGACACAACTTACAACTTAAACCGAACAGACATACAACTTAAACCGAACAGACACAACATATTCCGAACAGACACACAACTTAAATCGAACAGACAGACAACTTAAACCGAACAGACACACAACTTATTCCGAACAAACCCACAACTTATTCCGAACAGACTCACAACATATTCCGAACATACACACAACTTATTCCGAACAAACCCACAACTTATTCCGAACAGACTCACAACATATTCCGAACAGACACACAACATATTCCGAACAGACACATAACTTATTCCGAACAAACCCACAACTTATTCCAAACAGACTCACAACATATTTCGAACAAACACACAACTTAAACCGAACAGACACACAACTTAAACCGAACAGACACACAACATATTCATGTCCCAATCAGAGAAATCAAGATCCCCGGGTTTTGGTGCGACTTCGTGAAGCAACGATGTAACCTTCATCTTGAGCTTTCTCTTCTCTTGTTGGTGCGACTTCGTGAAGCAACGATGTAACCGACCCATTCACGATGCTTACGTTGTGAAGAACCCTGGGAGTCGGCATCAGACGCTTCTTCGACGTAATATCTTGCTCGAAATGGTGATTTATTACGGAGAGAGGTACAACATAACCGAACAGACGTAAGTCTTCACCACGGAGCGTTGTACCTCTCTCCGGAATAAATCATCATTTCGAGCAAGATATTATTTCTAAGAAGCGTCTAATGCCGACTCCCAGGGTTCTTCACAACGTAAGCAGCGTTAATGGGACGGTCGATGACACTCTTTCTTTCTTCTTCATTCTTTTTCTGTTACGGACACTCCAACAGGGCACCACAACATCTTTGTTGCACTGTTACACGAAATAGAATGAAGAAGAAAGAAATAGTGTCATCGACCGTCCCATTCATGTTGCTTACGTTGTGAAGAACCATGAGAGTCGGCATCAGACGCTTCTTCGAAATAACATCTTGCTGGAAATGGTGATTTATTCTGGAGAGAAAGAATGAAGAAGAAAGAAATAGTGTCATCATATTTGTATTTGCGTGGAGAGAGAGAACGTGCTGAGTTGAAACACATTTAATGTGATTTGAGTGGATATCAGGAAGAAAAAATAAAAAAAATAAAAATATCTTTGCTTTGACCACGTAAGGGTTGACATGGATGTCAACGTATAGCGCGTCCGTGACGCAGCGTTCATAAATCATTTTCCTTTTTTAAATCATAATTGTGGATACTCTGAGAATCTATTCCCATGACAAAATCTAGATGCCCAATCGGTCATCAATCTTTCTGGATGCCCCTGGTAAGGTGAAATTGCAATAAGTTTTGGGATATTTGTATAATACCATGAAAACGTTTGATATTGAACAAAATGGTGTTCATTTTAACTTTTTAAGTCTTCACTGGTAATTCTTTATGTGAAAGTTGATTGGTCTACTATATTAATAGAACTTAAGCACTAATTAGTAATGTTTAGTTGATCTAACTTTATTTTAAAGTGTTATTTAATTTTTGTATTTAACATTGTAAACATCTTTTCCAACAACTCATGCACGACACAATTTCACAACGCTTTTCTTGAGAAAAAAGCCCTTCTAACCTACACTTTCTTTAAAATCTCATAAGTGAATTTTAACCCAACATTACTTTCCTCCAATTGTTTCAGTGGAACAAATGAGCTTACTTACATCCAAAATTCCCGTTTGTAGCTAAAACACCAGAGGAGCAAGATAGTGTGTGGAATTACTAGTTGCACCTCAATGAAACAACATACCAAGATAAGGATTGATTAATATCATTTTTTGCAGTTAATTATTGTCATATCATGATTATTTGTCAAATAAAAGTGATACTCAATTGTAATTTTAAGTGATTTTCAGGGATAAAGGGAAGAAAAGACAAAATAAAATGTATTAAGTATCAAATATGAAGGGATCCGATGGTAAGAAATGGACCTGATCATTAGTTAGCAAGTTTCAAAGCATAGATGAAACTTCTTGAGGCAGTTGTGCTCCATTTGATCATCCAAAATTCATATGAACATCACCAGTAGATCTCCGACCAACTAGGGGACACTTAATGAAAATTTTGATCCAACAGAATACAATGTAACTACTAGTAGCAATCAACTCGCGAGAGTTATGACACGACAAAGCCAAATTGAGTTGAAATTCTTGCCCTCATTGTAACTTTGGATTTACTATTTACATTACAAAAATGGGTAATTATCATTTACTTACAAACTAAATATGAAATCAGTGATACAAGGTTGCCAGTATTTGATGATAAGGGTATCAAATTGATGGAATGGGTTGTAGGATTTCGTGTGCCTATGTATGTATATATTTTAAAATTTTAATATAATATACAAGATCGATTTTCATATTTTCAGTAATTTTATGTACATCTATTTGTGTTTTATTTTAATAACATGCAACCTACATTTATTAAAATAATCCACAAAGATAGAATCATACCTAAAGATTCTCTAAAACCTTTTTGATGATCCGGAGTCGCGTTGCCCGCTGAATCGTCCACGGAATTGTCACCGAGTGTTCACCAAACTCTAAACAAAGTTAGAGAGAAAGGAGCTAGTCAATCAATCTCTAACAAGGTTTAGAATCAAGTTAATTACCCCTCTTTAAGCTCCTGAGAATCTTATCTCTAAAACTTAATTTTACTAAGAGATTTTCGTGGTGATTATGAAGAGATTAATGAGAGAAAGAATTTTGCATTAGTATTAAAACAAATAGGAATAGGTGCCCTTTTATAGGCTCCCAAAATATCCTTATCGAGAGCTATTATTTAGCTATGATCCCTTGTTTTTCTTTCCTAAAATTATCTCTAAATTCCACGTAATCACCCACAAAAAACGTTTTAATTAAATCTGGAATTATTCCACCCATGATTTAATTAATTTCTTAATAATTCAGGCTGAATCGTTTTTGTTCGGTAGACCGAGAATTATTCGGTGAACCGAACCATTTGGTTATAACACGTGTTCGGTGCACCGTGAGCTCGGCGGTCGACCGAATCCGTATGAGAAAAATTCCCTGGAAGAATTCGGACGAACCACGTCTTGTAATCGGTCTACCGTTGACCCACCAAAATCGCTCCTGTGACATAGTCATCGGATGACCGGGTCACATTTGGTCTACCAAAAATACTACTTCTCGGTTGACCGTGCACACTCGGTTAACCGAACCCGATTGTCCAGGCACTCCAGACAATTTCGGTCAACCAATTACGCTTACCCGTTTCCTATTCGGTTAATCGATCCGAAGATACCCCGATCGACCGAACCATGAACGGTTCACCGTGTTTAACCCCGATTTTACCTTTGTTAAATTTTGGATTTATTTCCAACAAAATTTGATCTTTTTGGGTTTTTAGCAATTCACATCCTATATATATTATCATATGTAATATTAAATTATTACACCCATAATATATACCTCATATGAATTTATTATGATTCTAATTATGTCAATTCTCATGACATATTGATTTTAATTAATTCACCACATGTGTCCTATTTTCACATGAAACCCGACACATCATATGAACTTAAAATCAACCTCTTGTTTCCTAGTTTTGTGGTGTGACCTATAGGAGGATCTAAGCCAAATTGGTAGTGATATTAAACACTTAATATCTCAAACTATAAGCGGTATCTAGCTACACATTATAGTTACCCAATTAGCATAAATGTCTTTGTTCCACCCGAACCAAAACACGATCCATTTAGTGATGTAAGTGCACCACTTGTGTCCGTCCATTGCCTCATGATATTAAGAATATATACAAAGTAGAAATGTGTCATCTTTGTATTATATTCATTTCTTGATCTCTTTAAGCTAATTATAACTATGTGACTTAAATCAAGTTACATTGTGCACATTATAATTTTACTTTATCAAGTGACCCACTAATATCATCACTTAATTAAGAGGGGCAATGATAATCGTTTGACTAACTATCTTTTCCAGCACAAGTCATGCTCAACCAACTATTGTCTTTATCACTATACTTATTGATAGCTTTGAGAATAATCAAATTAAACACTTCTTGAGTGAAAAGATATAAGTCTCATATCTTAGGATCCAAGACACAGTAAAACATTAATGACACGAAACACAATTCCATAATGTTTTACTTGTTAGTTCTATTCAATATATAAAAGTAATCTTTTCCTCTTTTATATACTCGTGTCGTCAATTATTTGTAGAGCTACAACAATCGATGACCAACACGACAATCTTATCTCGGTAATTAATGTTTCATGTTAATTACCATGATTGTGAATAACTTTTTATTTATGTAAACCATTATCTTTTATAGCTCTATGGTTAAGGACCAAGTGCCTCTTCCTTAACACTTCCAAAAGACGAATACTATAATTAAGGAACAAAATGTTTGTACATTCAATTCATAATAATTGACATATAAAAGTAAAACTTTTATAACACATTCCTTTCATGGGTTTCATCATAGCATAGGGATGAATTCACAAAATGTAATGAGATAATACTAATTTAAATGATTTGCAGGAGCAAGCATGTAAAAACATCATTTATGTATACATACATTAAAAACCCTGAAACATGTGAGAGACCATTTCAAGGTTGAATTTGAAAATGGAATTTTTTTTCAAAATAATAAGTTAAAAAAAGAAAATTGGAAAACTATGTACTTTGAAAACGTAATTGACAACGAATGCACCTTAAAAACGGCACCACATGTACTGTTTTCATTAACTAAAAACGACACTGTAGATGTCGTTTTTACACTTAATAAAAATGGTATCACTGATGTCGTTTTTACATGGGCAAATTTTTTCTTGGTTTCGAGATGTAGTTTTAGCTAAGACATGTTGAACTAATAACGGGTCGGTCGGGGGTCTCGCTCCCCGGTGAGCGAGCGGCGTTCCACCTCGTCGGTGAGGTGGCGGGGGTGGCAAGGGGCTACCGTCCCTGGAAATTTTTTGGATCTTGAAATTGTTTGATCTGGAAATTTTTGAATCTTCATCACTTGCAAAAAACTTGGAGTTTGGACAATGTGTTGGAGTTGGGACACATTATCCATTTGGAGTTAAAACCCGCCACAATAATTACAATGAGTTTTTTGCAAGTGATAAAGAATAAAAAATTTCCAGATCAAACAATTTCAAGACCCAAAAAAATTCCAGGGGGCGCTGGCCCATTGCCACCCCCGCCACCTCACCGGCGAGGTGGAACGCCGCTCGTTCACGGGGGAGCGAGAACCTCGATCGATCCGTTGCTAGTTCAACATGTCTTAGCTAAAAACGACATCTTGAAACCAAGAAAAAAATTGCGCAGGTAAAAACGACATTCGTGATACCGTTTTTATTAAGTGTAAAAACGGCATCTACATTGCCGTGTTTAGTTAATGAAAACGACACATGTGATGCCGTTTCTAAGGTGCATACTTTGCTAATTAAGTTTTCAAAGTGTATATTTTTCCAATTTTCTTTTTTTAACTTATTCTTTTGAAATTTTTTCCTCTGAAAAACTCCAAAACCTGATTATAGTCGTGTTAAGTCTTTTTTGGCAATATCAGAATACTGTGGCAACATGAGTAGTCGTTCTTAAAGAAACTTTAGTAGCAACTGAGTTATCATGTTTGAACGAACTTTGCGTAGGAATTTATTATGAAAATGTTAGTGCTCCCATTCACTTCTTCACCTCAGATACTATAAAGTGGATATCTCAGAAGAGGCCATCCAAGCTCTATCCCACAAGCATGGAGAACTCCACCGAAAAAACCCAACAAGGAGGAGAAAGGTTGAGCAAAATAGAAATCTTAGAAATTGAAACATACCAAGTTAGGAATCTGAAACATGAGTACTCCACTTCATCAGCCCACACTGTTGGAAAAGGTAAGTTGCTCTACGAAAACATGTTGTGCTCTTGTCTGGTTTCTAGATATTAATTATGCGGTAATTAAAAGTGACGTGTGATTTTGTTTTATAGATTCTTGGAAGCAAGTTGGTTTGATGCTGGTGACATCCTTCAACTGTGCATACATCTTGAGCTTCTCAAATCTTCTGTTGGTGCCTCTTGGGTGGGCGCTGGGGTCAGTTTGTCTTGTGCTTGTGGGTGGCTTCTCATTTTATTCAAACTGGCTTCTAGCAGGGCTTCATGAAATTGATGAGCAGAGATTCATTAGATACAGAGACATAATGGGCTTTGTGTTTGGTAAGTCATGTCATGATTTCTCTTTATCTTGTAATTTAAGAATGTTTTGTCTAGTCAAACCGTTTATGCTTGGTATTTTGGTACTTCATATAATATATAGTACTCTTCAAAGAATGGTCATCCTCTAAATTAAACCTTATATTAATTTAGTACCTCAGCCTTCTAAAAATGGCATTTGAACCTAATAATGTTAAAAAAATCCTGTGCATCACTTAGTGTATATTATTTGTATATGATGCAAAATCTAGTCGCTAGAGAAGGAAGGAAAGGTAGCCCGAGAGAATTTTTTATATATTCATATAGAGAAAGGATGGTTTAGTGTTGAGTTGGAAATCGGTTTAGGGTATAACAGATTAATACGAGTAAAAATATTATCATTAGGTGTATAACTGAGTGAATGAGTAACACAGTTTAATTTATCAAATTGAATCCCATTAATAATCAAGAATACAGATAACATTTTTAGCTTTCTCCATGTCTTTTCATCAAAATATAGGTTAACAATAACAAAGGATGGCTCTTGTCTTGGATATAGTTTTAAGTGAATACATCAAATGACCACAATTGGAGCTAGGGCCTAGAGGTCATTCAATTTATTTCTTAATTTGATAATTTGTCTTCAAGTTTGACACTTCTATGGATGTTTTTAGGAAGAAGGATGTACTATTTCACTTGGGTTTTGCAGTTCATGACCCTTATCTTGGGGAACATGGGTTTTATCCTTCTTGGTGGAAGAGCACTCAAGGTAAACCAAACACTAATAAGTAGAATGTAAATGGCAGATTTCTTTCCTATGTATTTAAGTTTAGTTAATTTCATCTATATAGATATTCATTTTCATGATGTGCATTTATACATGATAAATGTAATATCGTGTATCAACTTCGAATTATCTAGAATATAGATGTGGGTATCGATTTTCAAATTTTTGCAGATGCGTTTGAGGATAACGCCTAATTTTGTGGATAAAGATCTGCAATAGATTAATCTCTTCTCATTAAAAAATTATGTTAGCGGTCACATTTGAAGCTATCTCAACCGCAAGATTATGCCAACAGGTTGAATAGGAGATCTATAAATGCTTCAAAATTAAATTCGACATATATATGTCTTATTTTTTATTCATCTCTCGACCCATTAAAATGTAATATCAATTTCATATAATTTTCTTTTAGGTTCGGTATGTAATTGAAGGGGATCTATATCTTTAAATGTATATCGATATTTTTGCTGAAATTGCACACTAGTTCATTCATTTAATATCCTTTACTCTTTCGTGTATCTCGTTTCAACGTTTTCGAAAAACTAGATTTAGTTTGTATTAGCAGCAGAAAAAATTAACAGCCCTCTAAGTTATTGAATTTCAGGAAATAAATTCAGAATTCACGGATTCCCCCATGAGGCTTCAAGTTCATGTTGCAATAAATGGATTTGTATACTTCGTTTTCGCGTATGTCGTTCCCACAATGTCAGCCATGAGGAGATGTCTACTGATCTCTGCGGTCCTCATGACAACGTACATCACTGTACTTTTGGCAATTGTTGCGAAAGATGGTAAGACGATATATATAATTTCCTCTTAACATCACTAACGACCTCATGTTTTCTGACAAAACCATGATTTGTATTAGGAAAATCTAACAAAACCAAAGATTACAATGTGAGAGGCAACGAGATCGATAAGATATTCAACGCATTTGGTGCGATTGCTGCGACTCTTGTAGCCAACAATCCAGGATTGTTACCAGAAATTCAGGTCTCTGTCAGCTTCATATATAATTGTGATCAATAGTCGAAAATTCGTGATTTGGTTGACTAATTTTCTTTTGTTATTTGCAGTCCACAATTAGGAAACCAGCAGTTAATAACATGAGGAAAGCTCTTGCTTGCCAATTTTCATTTGGGCTCATCATTTATTACGGCGTGACGGTAGCTGGATACTGGGCATATGGTTCAGAAGTCTCTGATTACCTTCCGAAACAACTAACCGGTCCGAAATGGGGAAGAATCGTAATCAACTTCGCGGCTTTCTTGCTGAATATAATCTCTCAGCATGTAAAATATAACACCTCAAATGTTTTAATTTGCTTACTCAAACATGCGTTTTTCGGCTGAAGTGCTACATGTTTTATGAAATGCAGATGTTCTTCTCGCCTGTCCATGAAGCGCTCGACACAAATTTTCTTCGACTAGATGAGAAGCTCTCTTCCAAAAGAAATTTAGCGCGTCGTTTATTCTTCCGAGCAGCTACATTGGGGATTAACACACTGGTTTCTGCAGCATTTCCCTTCATGGGTGATTGTGTTAATCTCTTAGGATCATTTGCACTCTTTGCACTAACCTTCACATTCCCAAGCATGATTTACCTCAAGGTAGAGTGAAAACTAAACAAATATTAGAATTTCAATCATTACAGTTTGTTCAGTTTTAGACCAACACTGAAGTTGGTTTGTGTCTGGTTATTGTTTCAGGTTAAAGGAAATGTTGCTGACAGAAGAACGAAGATTTGGCATTGGAACATCGTTATCGTTTCCTCAATGTTATCGGTGGTAACTACGATTTCTGCGCTTCGGTTGATCGTAAATAACGCGAGGAAATACCGATTCTTCGCAGATACATGAGCTTTGATCGTATACAAATAGATTGTACGTATACGAGTACGCTTACTATGAAGAATATAATCTTTTTATCATAACATGGGCATGTTCCAAATATAGCCAAAAGTATCATACTTAGGAACAAATCCATTTACATCACAAGAAATTTCTACAATGAAGATTATGGGTAAGCAAAGGCAGTGTCCTGTTGTAAAAGTCGCTTCTATACCTCTAAGCATGGCTTGCATCTTGACTTCGAAGTGAATGTTGACCAACTTAATTTTATTCCTATTCGTTTTATAACATTTTGTCATTATTTTTTGAAATCTTTATGAAATCATCTCACAATTTTAACTGTGTTAAAATTCAAATCAAATAAAAATGAGATTTAATCAGAATTTAGATTCATTTAGTCTGACTCAAATTCGAACTAGATCTAATTTTGAATTTGATCCAAATTTTAATTAAAATTAGAATTATAAGTGTATAAAATTCAAAAAATAACGATGAATATGTTAAAAAATAGTAGATTCTTAAAGTCAAAGGAAACTTAAATCGGACCACAGTAGGAGTGACCAAACTGTAATTACATGTCTCTGTTTGGTGATACTCGTGGAGTTCTTTTTCTTAAAAACACAAAAAATTCTAGAAGTGATACAGTATTTGAAGTTTTGTTTCATGTTGTCTTTGAAAGAAATAAACGATAAATAATAACAAGATAAATTGATTAGTAACAAGATATGCATGGCATTAACCAGAGGCCTCTAATTCCTGTAAAATCCAACTCTGGTTGGCATTAGTTTCTCTCAGTTCCAATAAAATGTTTGATTTCATCCTCTCCAGAAAAAAACAACCTACTTCAGTAATAGTTAATAAAACTCAAATTTCAATGAGAATAGAGCTGACGCCGACTTCAGAGAAAAGAATATTGTGAGATTATTTTCTTATTGCATTATGAGCAGGGAAATGAAACACTAATAAGTGCCTTCAGTAGCAAAATAAGATGTGGGGTGCATTTACAAAGGTACTAATCCGCATTAGTAAACTGGGAACTACAACTTCATTCTTTTCTAAGCAGCGAGAGTTGCTGCGACAGGCTTGCGACTTGAACACCTCGACAGGCTCGACTATTTCAGGTGGTGTTGTTAAAGCTTGACTTGGGTAGATTCAGTAGAGTTTGATTCGAGTAGATATGGAACTCCGGCAGATTGGGCAGTTATCTAAGGTCTGTCCACACTCACAACATGTCTGCGAAAATCCATTACAGTTTAAAGTATTTTCCAAACATATGAAACCAAAAACAGGTTAAGTATATTGTAATCATATCGGTTCGGTGATGTTAGTGTAATTTTGTGACATTAATAAATGCACCAATGCAGAATACTGAAATCTCACCTGGTGTCCACAGCCGAAGGCCATATCTTTGGAATTAGTAAGACAAATCGGGCAGACCTGTTTCACGAGGAAGATAATATGAAGTTGACATATTTTAAACAAGAATACAAAGATGGTGAGACATACATATAAAAGTATAATAATAACTAGCTAGAATTAAAGAAAAAGCATATTAGGAACAGATAAACAGGTATAAAACATCATCACTTTGATAAAATTTTCATTTTTATTGAGAATCACAGACAAAAGCAAGATTCTGGAGGATATCAATGCCCCTAACTTTAGAAGTCAAATTGAAAAAGTAGAAATCGTCTCAAATGAAGAAATTTTATGATACCTGATTATCGTACAAGCTTGGAGCAGGTGGATTAGAATGCGGAGTAGCAATGGGAGGTGACGCGTACCCAGAATACGGAGGTGAACTCTTCTGGAAGCTTGTCTGCTGTGGTATTTTAGGGGTGTATGTAGCTGCCCCGTAACTCGCACCAGGTGTTGGGAGTGGGACCCTTTCTGGTGACTTCCCAGTTGAGTGACTACATAAAAACAAGCAACAATTAGCATATGTTAAGACTAGAAGCAAGACTTTGATTATTACCCCAATAAACCAAGTTCTAATGTGGCTTTATATTGAGAAGGTATTTCCATCAACGCGGCAAGGGCGAACTCCATCTCCCTCCTAGTCTGTGCTATGTTCTTCAACATTATCTCCGTAAAATTAACGAACTACAAGAACAAACTATTAACCCGTTAAGATATCATCTTAAAGTAGAAAAGACATTTTGCAAAAAAATATTTGATGTGCCAAGGCCAAAAAATGGAAAAACAATAATTTTATCATCATACCTGAAAATTATCAAATGCACGAGCTGGGATGTTATCGTCAAATTCCCTCATCATATCCCAAGGGCCATCACCAACACCAACCAATATAATTGATAGAGGATATTGACTGCAAATATTGAAAAGGTCAACCATTTTACTAGAAACATGCCATAGGGCAATGGTGGCTATTCGGAAGCAAATTTAAAAAGCACTATAGAATAGCTGCACAATAAATAAATGGACAACTGAAGAAGCTGCTCAATTGGTCATTAGTCTGATTACCTAGCTCGAACAATAGCATCCACAGTTTTTTGTTCCTGCATGCTTAACTGCCCTGGGCCTGTATCTACACTTCTTGTAACCTGTGAAGGTGTTCATAGAAAAAAGACTTGAGTAAAGACTGATTGAGTATCACAACGACATTTTCAAGCACGCATAATTTACCAAGTAAAATACCAAATACGTTAGTATTACATATTCAACCTTTTCAACATGATACAAGTTGCATAATTCACTGTGAAGAATATAGAGTGACAATATACAAAGGACCATTCTTTGACAAGTAATACAATATCACACTTTAGAGAATTAAAGCATCATCTGTAACTTATAAAACAAAAGAAAATAACTCACTCCACAGGGAAATACCTGTCCATCCGCAATGATCAACAAAACATGGTATTGTCCCCCACTCTGCTCCACTATGGTCATAGCCATTTCAATTATAGGAGCAAAGGATGTCGGACCTGAAACAAAAAAACGAAACTGTGACAAGGTAAATAGCCATTTAAGAAGAAAACAATAAACGGTAGAAGGCCTTGATTCAGTTACCAGCCAATCGTAAAATTGGAACTATTTCTCTGTACCGAGAAAGAGACTCTTCGAATCCATTACAGGGACGTTCATCAGGATAGAAACTAAATACATCTTGATCATGTGTTGAAGCTGTGCACATATATGAGATATTTGTATCACCTATGTGTACTTAGATGGGAGGGCTTTCACCACAAATATCAGGAAAAGATGACTATGAAGTTACCATCACCAAACCCAAAGCATGGGATCAAGTTATCCTCATCAAAAGAGGATAAAGTTCTTCCAATGATAGAAAGAGCTTGTTCATAGGGATTTTGAGTATCTCCAATGTGATGCAAACTCCGACGTTGGAAAGACATCTTTCCTGTTGAAGAAATATGTCATGAACTCATCAGAGTAAAAAACGTCTGTAAAATGTAATTATAATAATTACCAGTCCACTCATTGCTCTTTGTAAAATCAATGCCAACAATGAGATTAGAAGACTCAAGTCCAGCTTCAGCAAGAGCTTCAGTAACCTAAAGCAAAAAAGGTGTTACGCACGCCATTGCTGCAAATTCTTGTCGACCATTTCAAGCAACATATTGAATGATTCCAAGGAAACATATAAAACTTATTGGCAACTACCTTATCATTTTGATGATCTCAATGAATTTCTACCAAGTATATTTTTCTTCTTTATTAGATGATATCGTAGCGAAACAACTTGTAAGCTTCACATTAACTGTTTTTTCTATCACAATCTCGTCACAACTACTTTAAGTACTAGAGCAATGCTGACTACCTCAGAGCTCATTCAAAGGTTTCATGGTTTCTCTTGCTGATCAGGCCATACGAATTGATGATGTCAATATGAATGCAAGTCAACATATCCATGAAAAGATCAAGAAGTCAAAAAAAAAAATCATAGCCATTAAGCCACGTACTATATTATATTGATCGAATTTTTTATTTATTATTTAGATCATTTCGTGTACATAGTCTGTCCCAAGCCAGGATAAAGGAGGGTTGCGATAGGTGTTGCGAGCCAGCGTAAAACCATAGCTACTTCTATGGAAATGAAACTTAAAAGAGAATCGTGTTTGGGACGTCACTCTCTTAGCGACGCGCTACATCGGGCCCCGAATGTAGTGATTCAAAGTGAACAAGGGTTTACGCATCATTCTCGACGGGTGTGAGCGATAAGGAAGTTAGTCGAGGGACGCCACCACCTTAGTGGCACACTGCATCGGCGCCCAGATGTAGTGCACAAGGAGTTAGGGTTCTCGTACTTTACTCGAGTGCGAGGGGTAAGGAAGCTAGTTGAGGATAGTAGGATACACATATGTAGTTGGAATGTTGAATATTTAATAGGGAAGTTAAGAGAGTTAGCGGATGTGATCAACAGGAGAAAAATCAATATTCTTTGTGTTCAGTAGACCAAATGGGTAGGTAAAAAAACTAGAGAAGTTGAAAATACAGGGAAGTTATGGTATAGTGGAAAAAATAGAAACAAAAATGGAGTAGGAATCTCAGTAGACAAAAGCCTAAGAAATGAGGTGGTAGAAGTTATCGAATAATTTTGACTAAGATAGTTAGCGGAAAACTGATTTTGAATGTCATTAGCGCCTATGCCCCACAACTAGGTTTGAGCAAAACAGTGAAGAAACAATTTTGGGAGGACCTTGACATTATGGTGAGAGAGATTCCTAAAGTGAGAAACTTTGTATTGGAGGAGATTTTAACGGCCATGTTGGTAAAAATAGCGAAGAGTTTGAACGTATTCATGACGAGTTTGGATTTGATGTTAGGAACCAAGAAGGAGAATTTTCTGAATTTCGCTATAACATATGACCTCATGATAGCAAATACTTTCTTTAGGAAAAAAGAATCTCATTTAGTCACATTTTGTAGTGATCAACATCGGAGTCAAATTAATTTTGTGCTTGCTCGAAAAGATGATCGATAATCTTTTATAGAGTGTATGAACTTTCGCTTTCGTATTGGTGTGGTACGAAATAAGTGTAATAAAGATGTAAAGATTAAGTGGTGAAATCTTAAAGGAGAAAAATATATTAGATTTAGGGATAAACTTATGACAGAGGGACATTGAGATGTTGTAGGAGACGTTAATAGTATGTGGGAAAATATGTCATCTTACATTCAACGAGTGACTAAACAAGTTTGTGAGGAGAGTAGATGAGGTAGACTAGATTCGAGACACGTGGTGGTGGAAATGATGATGTACAACAGACAATTAAAACTAAGAAATAATGCTATAAGATGTGGTTTAAAGATAAAAAGAAAACTAACTTAGAAGAGTATAAGTTGACTAATAAAAAAACTAAGAAAGCAGTAAGAGAGGCTAGAGGGGTTGTTTATAAGAATTTATATTAAAAATTGGGATCAAACGAGGGAGATGTTGAAATATATAAGTTGGCTAAAATAAGAGAGAAGAAAACTAGAAACATTAATCAAGTTAAATGCATTAAACATGATAATAATAACCTTTTAGTTAAGGTTGAAGATATCAAGGAAATGTGAAGAGTATTTTGATAAGTTGTTAATAGAGAAAATGATAACGACAATTTTGAAGTGTATGATACAATTGAGGAGTCTAATAGACGATTTGTACGGAGGATAAGAGAAGTTGAGGTTAAAGAAACATTAAAAATGATGAAAGTTATTAAGACTTTAGGACCAGACGAGATCCCGATTGAGGTGTGGAAATATCTTGGGGATAAAACAGTAACGTGGTTAACTAAATTATTTACTAGTGTCTTTGAGAAAAATAAAATACCAAATGAGTGAATGAGTACTTTGGTACCAATTTACAAGAATAAAAAGGATATTCAAAGTTGCATTAACTATAGAGATATCAAGCTAATGTGTCATACTATGAAATTGTGAGAAAGAGTAATTGAACACCGTCTAAGGAAAGAAACATGTGTTAGAGATAATCAATTTGGTTTCATGCCTGGAAAGTCAATGATAGAGACCATATTTCTCATTAGACAACTTATGGAGAGATATAAAGAACAAAATAAATATCTATACATGATTTTTATTGATTTAGAAAAGACATATAATAGAGTCCAAGAAATGTTATGTGGTGGGTCCTAGATAAGAAGAAGGTATCAACAAAATATGTGAATTTAATTAAACTAGCATTAGAATTTGTGATGGTGTGACTAAAACTTTTCCGATTAAGATTGGACTTTATCAGAGTTCAACTTTAAGTTCATATCTTTTTGTTTTAGTAATGGACGAGGTGACAAAAGACATACAATGTGATGTTCCATGGTGTAACTTTTTTGCGGATAATATAGTATTAATTGACGAGAGTATGGTAAGTGTAGAGAGAAAACTAGAGTTGTGGATAAATACTTTAGAAACAATGTTTTAAACTAAATATATCTAAAACTGAATATATAAAGTGTTGTTTCAGTACCGTTAATACCGAGGAAGATGAAATTATATTAGATGAGCAAGTGGTGCGTAAAAAAGTTATTTTTAGATATCTTGGATCAATATTTCAAAAAATGGGGAGATCGATGAAGATGTTAACCATAGGATTAGAGCATGATGGATGAAATGACAACAAACCCGAGGTGTCTTATGTGACAAGAAATTCCACTTAAGTTAAAAGGAAAATTTTATAGAACCACAATAAAACATGCAATGCTATATGATGCGGAATATTGGGTCACTAAAAGACAACATATACAAAAGATGAGTGTATGATGTTGAGGTGGATGTGTGACCATATGCGAATGAATCGGATTAGAAATGAAGACATTCGTGAGAGAGTTGGAGTTGCTCCAATGGAAGAGAAAATTATACTACACAGACTGAGATGGTTTAGAAATGTACAAAGAAGACCTTTGGAGACACCTATAAGAAGAGCATCATTGAATCAGATCGAAGACACAAAAAAGGAAGATGTAGACCACGATTGACTTGCGAGGAAGCGGTCAAAAGAGATCTAAAAGATTTGAATGCCTCGAGAATTTGTATTGGATAGAAACGCGTGGAAGAAGACGATTCACGTGCCTGAACCGTGACTCCTTAGAGTTTCATTTCTAGTCTACCCCCAACTAGTTTAGAATTAAAAGTTTTGGTGTTGTTGTAGTATTTAGATCATTTCGATTATCAAACCCTTTAAACCATGAATTCAGTAATTGAGTTCACTTCAACCCCCACCAAGAAGAATAACTTTGTAATGTTTAGGACATGAATATTAACACACTGGCAGATGGCCAAATGGGCATTAAAGAATGTAAACTACTGAAATTGATAACACGCTTCTGCAAACAAATATTGAAGAGAGAGAAAGATGTTTGTGTCATAAGAATCATATGTACCTGCTCTAATGAATTATAATTGTCAGCTATTCTAGAATATGTTCTTTGAAACTTTTTCTTCCGTGCATCTGTAGCATGACTCGGGGCAGGGTAACTTTGAGGCTGGTAACCTTGAGGTTGATGCTGGTAACCTTGAGAAGAAGGGGTATAGCTCGGTGTTGGATTTGTATATGATGGATAACCAGGGTATTGTTGGGGAACTGACTGCTGCGGGTCATAACCAGAATATGGGGATGAATAACTACCACCACTATAGGAAGACGACGAATTAGACCGGATTGAGCGTCTGCCCGTATCCTCCCTAGAAGCCTTCCCTCCCATCAAACACAAAATCCTACAAGTTTGACCTTTCAGCAACAACCAGACCAAATCCCCAAGAGATCTAAAAATGTGATCCTTCAGCAACAATCAGAAGATCAAACAAGAGCACCAGAACCTGTTTGTAATACCAGAGTGAGCAAAAAGGAGAAGAAAACAACAAAACAATTATGGGCAAAATTAAACCTGGACAAAGAGCAAGACAGTACTGTGTTTGAAGAAATTTGATTTCGATTAAGACTGTTTCTAAAAGTTTGCATTTAAACAGACAAAAGCCAGAAAGTTGATTAAGACTGCAAAACGGTTTCGACAAAACCACCACAACCTTCCTGCCGTCCCTTACAGAACTCAATCAACACTGAAAAGAACGAACCCTTTACACCATATCCACTTGAAAACCAAAAATTCAAAGCAAAACAAAATATGTTCCCACCCATAAGGTCAACTGGTCAAGCAAAAAAAAAAAAACAAAGAAAAAGACTTCAGATTCTTCAGAATATGTTATTATTTACGAAGCCCAAAACCAATCCAAGAAGTGAAATGGTACCAAAAAGGCCACTAGAACCGGCACATACCAAGCAAAACCATGTGAACAGTTACAAAAAACCACCTTTTCCAACACACTAATCACACCCACTAATAACAAATCCTTTGGCTTGAACCTTAAGTTGCTCACACGGCTATCCAGAGGATAAAATACCCAACACGAAACGCAAACTTCCAAATCCGTTTCTCCCAATTTCCTCCCTCTTTCCTCCCACACCTACCCAAAACCACCGCAACGCTTTGGTGACCTAAAACGACAGATTTCGCCAACTGTCACGGATCACCCATACCCAGCGGTCGCAGAAAAAACCAAAACAACACACTAAAACAGCCGTGAAATGGTTAGAAACCGCATAAAACCAAGTAAAAATCAAATCTTTAAGTTTCACCTTAGAAAAAAAATGGTCGGAAATCGCATAAAAATAAAAAAATAACATTTCACCGCAGAACGAAAAACACATTGGCCGTAAAATGATAGGAAAAAACCCATAAAATTTATATTTTTAAGGTTCCACCGAAGGGGGGAAACACTAAACGATTGGAAATCGAAAAAAATAACATATTTTTACGGCACAAAAAATTAAAACAGCCGTAAAACGTCAGAAATCACATAAAAATCAAATCTCAAACATTTCACCGCAGAAAAAAAACCCACAAAGCAGCAGTAAATGCACATAAAACGGTCAGAAATTGCATAAAAACCCGTAAAAATGGCAACTTGAACACTTCCCACAAAAACCAGAACACTTCCGGATCGACTTCTTCTAAGATCCAAAAAAAACCTACCGAAATTCCAGATCGAAACAGTGGGAATCTGACCTTGGGTGGGGATTTGGGATTGGAATCGGGAAACCCTAATTTGGGATGGGCGGGGGTTTCCGGGAAGGTGAGAGTCGGTCTAGGAGTGGGAGACGACAAAGTTGCCAACTTTGGTGGGTTTTGTTTGTTGTGTGAACTCTTTGCTGACTCAATCATCGACGACACACAGTCTTGAATTTGCGTTGATTTCGGTCTTGGGTTTTTTGCTTAAGCCAGGGTTAATGCGGCTTAATTAGCTTTTTGTCGTTAGTTTTTAACTATTTGTTGTACTGTTGTTTGTTCTTTTACGTGTTATTTATAGTTCTAAACAATTGGAATTAAAATATTGTTTTGCTTCGACTTTTTTCTAAAAGTTATTAGTTTGCATTGAAAGCGGTTTTTCAAATCATCCCACATGTTTACATAGTGTAATGAAAAAAAATTATATTAATTGGACAACCGTTGTCCTCAGCTTTGATTATTAAAATTGAAGTCTTGTTTTTCTATTGAGTTAGGTTTAGGTAAATGATATTGTTTAGATGTTTCACTCTTACACACAATGTGTAACCAAAATTGTGCAATGATGAGCTGGACATAAGTGGAATGTAATTACGTAAGACAATGTACTCTTTTAGACATCAACGGGTCTATTATGTCATTGATTCTCGTTATTCTATAATGTCATTATCAGTTAATGTTCGGAGTGACGCTGCCAACGAGAACAACAGATAAAATGCACACGGAACAAAAATATCAAATGTGGACTTAACTTTCGACTATCTCTCAATCTTAATACAACAAGAAACACACACAATATGAAATAGACAAGTAAAGACACAACACACCTGAAGTAAATCACGACACACGTGATTTACAAGGTTCGACAACGTGCCTACGTCCTTTGGGGGTCTCCTGCGGGTTTCATTTCCTTCAATCCACTTCTCCAACAAGAGATGCAACCGAGATTACAAGTAGATGGAAACAATTTGTCTTCCAAAGCACTCTAGATCTTTCTATAGTCTTAATATCTCTCAAGGAAATAATCATGTTGTATACAAAATTGGGGCGAAATTCCCCTAAATAGTAGGTTAAATTCGTACATGAAAACATGCAGATCGTGGGCAAAACTGTCTGCATCGGTCGACCAGAATTTCCCATCGGTCGACCGGTATACGATTTTCATCTTAACTGCCACAATTCGGTCGACTGCGTGCCCCGCGCCGGTCGACAGTTCTGCGTTTCTGAATAGCGCATTGGAGACTCTCGAGATTTTCGGTCGACCGTGTGCGCAACACTGGTTAACCGATCCGCACTTTGTTCCGAGCCTAAGAGACTCTGGAAGTTTTCAGTTGACCGTGTGCCCAACATCGGTCGACCAATCCATGTTTCGATCCGAGCCATGAAGACTCTGGAGATTTTCGGTCGACCGCGTGCCCAGCACCGGTCGACCTATTTTCACTGTTCAACGAATCCTGGCACGCTCTGGCAATTTCCAGTCAACCGAGCTCCTCTTCCGGTCGACCGAATCTCCGTGTTTCCTGTACTTAAAAAAACTAAATCAAATTTCAACAATTTCCACCTTGGTTTGAATTTGTTACCTGAGACTTCTTCTAGCCCGTTTCATTCGTGCTTACATGAAGCACCGTTGGCGCTACCTCCCGGAGCGCTTCTCCTTCACAGTTTCTGAGGACATTGAGAAGCTTTGAGCACAACTCGAACTTCTCCCGATTGACCACCTTGGTCATCATATCCGTCGGATTCTCGCTCGTATCAATCTTCTGGAGAATAACCTGGCCTTCCTCGATCCATTCGCGGATCTTATGGTACCTTACTTCAATATGGTTGGTCCTTGAATGGATTGTCTGATCATTGGCTAGATAAATTGCACTTTGACTATCACAATGCAATTTAGTCACTTCTTGTTCCATCCCCAAAGAGCTAACCAAACCCTTCAACCATATAGCTTCATTTCCGGTATCAACCACTGTCATATACTCCGCTTCCGTCGTAGACAATGCGGTAGTATGTTGGAGAACCGATCTCCAACTCACTGGTCCTCCACCTAATGTGAACACATATCCTATTGTGGACCTCCGTTTATCCAGATCACCAGCATAATCTGAATCGACGTACCCCTCCACCTACCTTTGTGCTCCATTTTTGGTGAACGTCAAGCTAACATTCATGGTTCCCTTCAGGTACCTCAACAATCACTTCAACGCCTCCCAATGCTCTTTTCCTGGGTTAACCATATAACAACTCATGAGGCTAACTACGTGTGAAATGTCTGGCCTAGTGCAGATCATAACATACATAACGGATCCGACTGCACTAGCATATGGAACTCTCTCCATATCTCTCCTTTCCTTTTCAGTAGAGGGGCTGCACTTCAACGAGAGCTTGAAGTGAGCACTAATAGGTGTGACCATCTGCTTGGCGTTCTTGAGATTGTACCTCTCGAGTATCTTCCAGATATAACTTCTTTGAGTGAGCAGAATTTCACATCTCTCAGTATCCTTGGAGATTTCTATACTGAGAACCTTCTTTGCACTCCCGAGGTCTTTCATCTCAAACTCCTTATGAAGCTTCACTTTGAGATCATCTATATGCTTCATCTCCTTAGCCGCGATCAACATATCATCAACATACAAAAACAAGAACATGTGTGTCCCGTCTATCATAGTCGCAATGCACAAAACCATTCTCTAACATAAATGTATTGAACATTTTGTACCACTGCCTCGGCGGCTGCTTAAGTCCGTAGAGGGACTTCTTCAACTTGCAAACTTGCCCTTTTTTGCCTTGTGTAATGAACTCATCCGGATGCTTTATATAGATCTCTTCCTCTATGTGCCCGTGAAGAAACATTTTCTTCACATCCATTTGCTCTAACTCCTTGTTGTCCATTACCACCATGCCTAACAATACTCTAATCGAGGTATGTTTTACAACGAGTGAGATCTCATTGTAATTGACCCCTTCCTTCTGAGCATATCCTTTTGTCATTAACCTCACTTATATTTTAACTCCTCCATCGGAGTTAACCCTTCTTTCTTCCTAAAGATCCATTTGCTCCCAATCGTACGCTTTCCCTTTGGAAGTTCCGTTAACTCCCAAGTTCGATTCTTATAAAGAGACTTCATCTCTTCGGTCATGACCACCATCCACTTGTTCATGTCCTCTTGCTCAATGACTTCATCGAATGTGCAAAGGTTCCCACATTCGGAAATAAGCGCAAACGTAATACTAGCATCATCGTGACCATACCTCACCGATGCCTTAGTGATCCTCTTTTGTCTCCCCTGAGAAATACTCTCTTGCTCGGGCTCTCTCTCTACTCGTGAGTCGATTGATTCCTGTTGAACTTCTTCATTTGATTCACCCTTTGAAGTTGTGACCCCAACTTCAATTTTGTCTCCCCTCACGGAACTCTCTTGCTGATCTTTCTCCTCGAGGCTCACATCAAAGACCACATTACTCCGCAAGAGCACCTTCTTGCTTGCCGAATCCCAAAGCTTATATCCTTTCACTACCCTATCGTAACCAAGAAATATTCATTCATTTGATTTTGAATCCAGCTTCGACCGCTATGTCTCACGACTAACGTATATGCTTTGCATCCAAAAATTCTCAGCCTTGAATAATCAAATGGCTCACTCGTCTACACTTGTTGAGGCATCTTTAATTCAAGTGTCGATGACGGTGAGACATTTCGAAGTAGTACGCAAGATCTACTACCTCAGCCCATAAATCATTCGACAGATCCACATGAAGCCTCATGCTCCTTGCCCGTTTACACAAAGTTCTGTTCATCCTTTCAGCTACATCGTTTTATTCCGAACTTCACGGTGTAGTGAAATGCCTCGTGACGCCTTCTTTTTCACAAAAACGTGTGAACTCCTTTGAGTTGTACTTACCTCCATTATTTGTCCGTATGTACTTGACAAACTTTCTTGTATTTTTCTCTACCTCGGCCTTCCATAATTTAAACTTCTCAAAAACATCAAATTTAGTTTTCAGAAAATAAACTCATACCTTCCTTGAGATTCGTCGATAAATGTGACGAAATATCCGGCTCCACCCTTTGACTGAACCTGCGTTGGTCCCCAGACGTCTGAGTGCACATACTTCAATATTCCTTTCGTCTTGTGGATAACCGTCTTGAATCGAATCCTGTGCGGTTTACTGAAGACACAATACTTGCAAAAATCAATTTGCAACTCTTAACACCTTTCAGCAGTCCCTTTTTGGGTAGCTCACACAAATCCTTTTCCGACATATGAGCAAATCTCATATGCCAAAGTGTGGTGTTGTCATCCTCGTGTAACAATTGTTGCGCCTCTTCCTGCTACTGCATTCCCTAGCATCCAATACAAGTTGCCCAAAATGGTTCCATTTATCATTATCATAGCTCCATGAGTGGCATTGTCATTTTCATCCGCCCCAGACCATTTCCACCTGAGTGTATCAAGCTCTCCAAGAGATATAAGGTTCTTCTTCAACTCCGAAACGTGACACACACTCGTCAGCGTTCGAATGCATCAATCGAACATTTTAAACTGTGTGGAACCAAATCCGACGGTAGTGCATGGTGCATCGTTGCCCATAACAACGATCTGTCCTTTCAGTGGTTCATAGGATGTAAACCACTCTCTAACCAGACACATGTGATAAGATGCTCTTGTATCCAATATTCACCATGTGGATGATTTGTCGATACTTGCTGCCCAAACCGTTAGGATGTCTGCCACGTCCCTTTCCTCCACCACACTGGTGGAATCATACCCGTCTTTCCCTTTCTGTCGCGCCTCCTTGAAATCCCTACAATCACGCTTCATATGATCTGTCCTCTTGCAGAAAAAACATTCAAATGATCTCCCTTTTGATTTCGACTAACCCCTACCGTTGCTTCCTCCTCCTTTGTAGCCCGTCGTGCCTCTACTACTCGGAGCAGTGATCAATCCTTCACCCTTGTCTGAAGAGCTATTGCCAAAATTCTTCCTTGCATCAAAAGAGATCAACGTGCCTTTGACTTCTTCGAATGCCAACGAATCCTTCCCATATATGATCATATTCACCAAATTCTCGAACGAGTATGGCAGAGACGTCAACAAAAACATTGCTTTATCTTCATCTTCCAACTTGACGCCTGATGAGAATTTTATTTATACCACAAGTGCACGGCGTCAATGAAGACGCGGCAAGTACGGGTCGAACACAAGGAGGGAGAAAACTTTGTTATTTTTGTGATTTTCGATTAAGGAAATAAAGAGAAAGAAATAAGGTTGATTAGAGATTTTTTGGATTTTTAATTTTCTAAAGAAAGAACAACAAAAACTAAAAAGAAAATAAATATGGATGAGAGTCCAGCGGGTGGGAGTTATGAATCTTCGAGCTAGATTAGGGATCACGAAAATTATTATAAATCAAGTGAGATATTAAGCATCATATGATAATTGATTTAACAAAAACTCATATGATCAAAACACTAACAAGAAATTAAAATAAAAACGATCCATCTTGTCTAACCCTAAATCTGTCACCCCCACCCTTTGGAGGGTTTTAGAAACCCATGGGGTGAAGATGAGGAGAAGGGGTCATGGAAATCATCGAGAGACTACGAAAAAGGAAATATTACACTAAACTACGATCTACGAAAACAAATGCAATTATTCTAAGCATGCAACAAATTATTCTAAGAGAAAAATAAAGAACAACTAAATTACTCTACTCTACTGGAATTAAGAACAAGAAATATTAATCTAAAACTAAGCTTACGAAAGACAAAAACAATGGAGAAATAAGTGGGCAGAATTTTATTGCTATAACATGGAATAAAAATAAATATATCCTACAACATAATTTCGGGGCTACTTATAGCCGATACAAGGGACCCAAATATGAATAAGGAAATGACACGTGCTATGACACGACGGGAATAAATCTGGGGGCATGTATCGCACACCATGCGGCGTTTCCGCCGCACATTGACCGTCAGATGCGGCGGAATCGCCGCATGGATGGCTCAGATGATGTTGTGCTTTTGCGGGTGTGTTTTGGTATGTTCTAGATGGCCTCCACGCGTCTGAATTAATTATTGCATATCTTTGGAGATCCGAATTTAATTTCTTCTTGAATACTTCTCCAAAATAACTTTTTAGTCCTTCTAATTTGCGATCAGGTCCCTGGCTTTTTATGCAATTAAGTCCCTGGCCCTTTATGTGATCAATTTGATTTCAACTTGAGCTTGAATCTCTAGCTAATTGGTCTTTGTGATCTATTTGAGTCCATTGCACGCGTTTTAGCTCGAATATTGGTAAATTGCATTGTAACTCCTGAATTCTGCACAATTGCTCAAAACAATACCTTAGTAGCATTTATTTATATAAAAATAATCTAAATGAAAGACATATGATGCAATGTATGCAATGTATCAACGCCCAGCTGCGTCAAATCTGGTACAAGCTTGTTGAACATGGATAGATGATCAACAAACGGTGTGTTCTCCCTCATCCGAAGCATGTACAGCTGACACTTCAAATTCAACTTGTTGCCGAGGCTCTTCTTCATGAACCTCTCCTCTAGAAGTTTCCAATATTCAGTCGTTGTAGCTGCAAATTCCTCGAAAAGAATATCATCCGAGACGTAAAGCTCGATGATTTCTATCGCCTGAAGATTCAGACTCTCCCACTTCTCTTTAGTCATCTTTGACGGTTTCTTCTCGACCCCATCCAACGTGTTCAAAAGCACGTCCGTCTGAGACATCAACGCACGGACCCTCTGTTGCCATGTCGAAAATTTTCCATTTCCGGTGAATTTCTCCAATCAGGAAATTTCTTACGTCTTTCCACATAGTAGTAGCCAACAAATCTCTGATACCAGCTGTTGGGAGGGGGATCTAACACGCTACTAACAAGAACGACGGATCAAACGCACACGAAAGAATATTGAATGTAGAACTTAACTTCTGACCATCTTCCAATCTTAATGCAACAAGAAACACGCACACAATATGAAATAGACAAGCAAAGACACAACACACCTGAAGTAAACCACGACACACGCGTTTTAAAAGGTTCGGCAACGTGCCTACGTCCTTGGGGGGTCTCCTGCGGGTTTCCTTTCCTTCAATCCGCTTCTCCAACAAGAGATGTAACTGAGATTACAAGTAGATGAAAACAATTTGTCTTCCAAAGCACTCTAGATCTTTCTGTAGTCTTAATATTGTAGGATCGTGAGGGTCTCTAATTTTAATCACTTTTAAGCTAATTACCTACTTGTTTAAACAATCAAAGATATGCAGCGGAATTTAAAATTAAACAAGCAAGTAAAGGAATGGAAAATGCAAACCACAATGGAGACGGGGGATTTTACAGAGGTTCGGAACCCCACCCGGGTCCTAGTCCTCTCTTGCAAGCTCCGCTCGAATCACCGAGCTCCGTTCACGACTTCACTAACCACTCCCCGTTCCGGGCCGGGAGAGAACGCCTTTACAATCTTCAAACTCGCAAACAACCCTCGCCGAGCTTGGCTCCTCCTCTCACAATCCGAGAGGGACACTTCGGGCTCACACCGATGTCTATACTCTTGTCTTAGGCTTTCACCAAGACCCCTGCTTCTTTGACAATCAATGAGTGGAACAACACTCTCTAATCTTGAACACACTTGAGTGAGAATATGATGTAAGACTAAAGTGTGGATGATTTGAGACTTGGAGTGTTTGGAGTTTTCTCTCTAATGTAGGAGACAAATAGTAGTGGGAGAGTTCTAGTTAAAATGTGTTTTACAACTTTATTTATAAGCTTCAAAAGAGTTATAGCCGTTGGGGAAGAATTGGGTAAAGATTGTGTAAGATACACAAAACAGAACCTGACAGGACACAATTCTGAGTAAGTTCGGTCAACCGGATCGGGATGAACGGTCGACCGTTTGGCAATTTAGAACTCGGTTCGGTCGACCGGTTAAGGAACGGTTGACCGCCAAAGGCTAAGACTCCGGTACACTTAAGTGATCGGTCGAACACCGAGATAGGTTCCGTCGACCGATTCACACCAGACACTTTGGGGTTGACAAACAAGATCATATTCGGTCAACCGAAACAAGGTTCACGATCGACCGAAAACTGACAAGCACTTTGGGTTTGTCAAAGGACATAAGTTCGGTCGACCAAACAAGGTCCTCGGTCGACCGATATACTAAATGTATTTGGGGTATTTGGAGATAATACGAATACGACCGTTGGGTATATATGACAAAACAAACGGTCGGAAATTTGTTGATACTCGGTCGACCGAAAAGGTCGGGGTGGTCGACCGAACTTGGGCAGTTAAACACTTACAGGATATATGATCACTCGGTCGACCGAACGGTCTGTTTCGGAGGGTGGGTCTGAGAAGTATGTCGGCTAGGGTTGTGGACGTTGAAAAAAGAAAGAAAACATGTTAGTTGTTAGAAACCGACGTGAAAATACGGTGAGAAGTTCTTTATCACGTCGGTTTAGGAGGAACCGATGTGATATATTAGTATTTCACGTTGGATTTTTTTGAATCAGACGTGAAATGTCGACGTTATAGTTTTTTTTACAACTGTATAGTCTCCCAGAAAAGTCGTCTGAAGGAACAAGATAATACTTAATACTGACTTAGACAAAATGGCTGCCAATAGACTTGTCATGAGAACAACGGGTCTCCAAGATAAACACTATTTCAGTAACGAGGTAAATAGTCAATTCGAAACTCACCAGAGATGTCAGAATCTCGATAATTGTTGACTATTGGGCCTTTCACGAACTCAGTTCCGTAAGCTTCGGAGAGTTCTATATAGATTTTGTATAACGAGGAGCTGCTTGAGATGTCGAATAACTCAGGGACTACTCCCCGCACCGCTACCATTCTAGGATATTATCCTCATTTCAAGGGACGAGGGGATCTCACTCGCCATCGCCTTGGACGAAGTTGGAGATAAGGTCGTGTCTAACAATCTTGAGGCCTAAAGCAAAATATAAGACGATGCCTTATCCTTATATCTTATTCTTCTAGCTTTTTGAGATGCAAAATCATTAATCAAAGTTTTATAATCAAGTAATTCTAGTATACTATTTTGAATAGATAATATGGCTAATCCATTCAATCTATCTTGTAACATAGTCGATCTCAAATAAGATTTCAACCATTTTAATTTTGAAAACCTTCTTTCGGCAGTAGCAACAGTCACAGGTATAGTCAATAGTATTATATAAGCAATACATGCATTTGGAAAATAATCTAATTTCTTTATATAATTTAATATTTCAACTGAAGTATTAATATCTTTTGGTAAGACTGCTTTTAATATTTTTACTTCAGAGAACAAATCAAGACCGTTACTATCAGTAAGCTCAGCAAAACGTAAATACATTTCAAGATTAAAAGAATATTTCTATAATTCATCATCATTCAATTTTTTTATTTTTTTAGACTTAAATAAAAAACCAAAAATATTTTCATATTAAATTGCTCACATTCAACAGAAGAAATTGATTGATTTACCATATATAGGTATCGTTTGGTCACATCTTCTGAGACCCCATCTTCACCCAAAAGACAGCTCCGGTGAGAAGGTGAAAGAAGATGCTCATCTCCCCCACCTGGGAAGATGTTTGGCCAAGTGATCCATCGACTTCTCCTCCAGAAGATGCGAAATCCCCAACATGCCCTCCAAAAGCAACCTTTGGTCCTCTTCGACCCCTTCTCAAGCAACCCCTCTCTCCCTTCCTCCACCGTCGTCCCCATCTATCTCGTCTCCCTCCTCCAAACTCATTTCGACAACAAACCAATGACGCCCCATCCACCCGTCTAGCAGTCCCATTTTGCTTTTGCGGTGTGCCGGCCAAACTGTGGCTTTGTGTGGAAGAGGGTGCCCCTACTCGTGTTTTTTACGAGTGCAACCGTGCTCCGGTGAGTTTTGGGGGTATTTATTGTTCTGATTTTTCCGAAATTTTCAGTTATTCATGTGCACCCGTCTGATGTTTTCATAAATATGCTCCTCCATTTTCGAAGTCCTATCCTTTCTGTCATGTTTTAGAAGTTGTTTGTTTTGATAGATGGTAGTTGTTGTTGATCTGGGATCCTAATTCTTTTATTTTCCTACACTATCATCTTCTCACCCAAACTATTAACCATGACTCCTATTTCTGTCTTGTTTTTTAGTTATTTTTAGATATTCGATCCAAGGATTAGTCCATTAGGATGCATGTTTTGGTTGGTTCAAAGGTTGCTTTCACTTAAAGGTTCAGATTGGTTCAAAGGTTGCTTTCACTTAAAGGTCTATTAGGGTGCATGATATTTATTGGGGTTTAACTTAAATTGTGAAACCAAAGATAGTATCAGTATATATTCCATGTCTACAACTCTATAAGTTTGTCATTTATATTTATAACTCGATCAGTTCGTTTCTCTACTTACTCCTAATGTATAGACATTACTTGATCTTTCACATACTTTGTTGGAGTTTTTGTATCAGCAAGATGAGTTGCGTTGTGACTAAATCTAACGGAGGAGTCTGTCGCCGCCACGATGGCGGGGATCATCGGTCACCTGCATGACCACTTTCAGAAGATGGAGAGCACGATAATGGCAAAAGTGGACACCGTGGTTGACCGTGTGGCTGGAAAAAAGGTGAAACCCGAGCAAGAGGAGGCAACCGTCCCCCCAAAAGTGGCTCCCTCTGGTAAGCATCAACTATAAATTCAACAGATATAATTTGAAAGTTGTTTTTTTAAATAGGGAATATCTGATAAGCTTGGTGTCTTACCAAGTGATTGTGATAGTTTCAAACTTTCTTATGATGGAAGATCTAAAAGAGTCAATATAAACTTAAGTCTACCTAGAATATTACGGTTTGTGGGAAGAAAAATGAAGGTTAGAGGGTTCTATTACTGTAAGTTATGATTAGTAGGCATAAATAATGGCCATAAATATAATTTCAAAGGTGTTGGAATATGTTTTTTTATTGAAGGAGCTATATTTATGCATAAATAATCATCCCTTTTAGCTTTACCTTCTACCCTAATGAATTCAGTTACAAAAATATCCCCATGAGAACCTTTCCTGTCAGACATGTCATCAAAGTTAGAAATATTTAAATGTTTGTTGGTTTTGAAGTTGGTCGAACAGTGCAACTGTTGGATGACAAGTGTTGGAACTTGCGCATTACTACTTCGGAATCCAAGTCACCCCCATCCTTCGAGGAGATGCTCGTAGACTACGAACAATGCAACTGTTGGAACAATGCTCATAGACTACGAACAATGCAACTGTTGGAACTTGCACATTACTGCTTCGGAATGCAACTGTTGGAACTTGCGCATTACTATGAACAATGCAACTGTTGGAACTTGCGCATTACTACTTCGGAATCCAAGTCACCCCCATCCTTCGAGGAGATGCTCGTAGACTACGAACAAACTATGGCGGAGGAAGAGGAAATTGAAAGGCGATGCCAGGACGAGATTATAACTGAGGAGGGAGAGTGGCGACGAGTAGTTACGCAAGAAGGACACTTCCAAGGGCCTTCCTATTGGTCTGATGTGGGTAGTGATAACTGATTTGGTTGGGTGGTTGTAAGACAGTGTTGTATCTATATATGAATCTACACATGTTTTATTCAAATAATTTGCAACAGTTGGGCCTTGAAAGAAGAAAAGGAAAAAAGAAGATGGCATACAAGCCGCACCGATGCATAAAAAGTGGGAGCACTTGTATCGCTCAACAACTTATTCCGAACAGACACACAACTTAATCCGAACAGACACAACTTATTCCGAACAGACACAAACTTATTCCGAACAAACACACAACATATTCCGAACAGACACACAATTTAATCCGAACAGACAAACAATTTAATCCGAACAGACACAAACTTATTTCGAACAGACACAAACTTATTCCGAACAGACACACAACATATTCCGAACAGATACACAATTTAATCCGAGCAGACAAACAATTTAATCCGAACGGTATTGACAATGAAGACACACAAAGGTGATAGTCAAACATGAAAGTGTACAAATAAATTGTAGAGATCCGATAAGAGTAAACACAAAGGATTTCTGAATCCACCCCGTCTACTTGAGAATCAACATGTGGCATTTTTCTCTTTAAGGCGGTTGCTAACTCCGAAAGTGCTTGACTCATTTCGTCTGGCATTGGTGGTTGTGTCTTTAAATTTGTACTAGCAGAATTTGTCCTCCGTCTTCTTCTCTTCAGTGGTGGTGAAAGGAAGTCCTCCCCATCGAAGCGTTGTTGCCTTTGGAAGCAATCGGCTTCGCCTGTGATGTTCTTACTCGTTGACGGGCTTGATGACATAAATGAGGAAGATGCGACACTACTATGTGTTTGAAATGAAAGCATCCCGGTAGCACATTTGCCCCGGAATATTTCATCCAGCATTTCCAAATGCTTCGGTGGTCCATGCTTGAATTCCTTAGCCTCGGGGAATTTCTACAACATTTAAAGGCTAAATATATAAAAAAATTATACAACACATCAAACTTTTAAAATAGAAAATCATATGTTAAATTCATAAACTTTACCTTAATGGTATCCTCCCATCTCTCCAAGTCCATTGTAAAAGTCCTTGTGTCATCATCCCAACCTAAGTCGGTGACCGTACTTAGTCGACGAAACAACCCCCACTTTTCTCTAGTTTTGTCCCAATGATTCTGAAATTGCTTGTAATCCCATTGTAATGAGGTTTCTATTTCTAAGTTGGCAATCAAATTTGCAATCTCATCTCGGTTCAGTGAGTTGTTATGGACATTCCCCTTCCTCACCTCTTCAAGGCATAACCTAAGAAATATTTCATGTCTATGGGGTGTCCATTCCGCTTTAAGGCCGACATCTTTAATAGTCTTCTTCCTCTTTGTCCTTGTTCTTTTGGTTTCACCCAACTCCTCAGGTGATGTGGTTGGAAAGGGTGGGACATAAGTAGAAGGTGGCTGAGAAATATTAGGATTTGGCAAGACTAAACCTTGTTGGACCATGCCTCCCTGTGGCAAGGGTTGTAGTGGACTATTGTGGATTGTTGGTGTTGGAAGTTGTGGGGTTTCATTCGACAAAAGTGATGGGGACATTGTATGATTTCCAATAGACATTTGGTTGACTCCTATCCTACATACACCAAACGATTGTGATCCTACGGAAGTAGTTGTAGTGGTGTTCGTGAGTGGGACGTGAAGGGGGAGGTTGAAATTGTTAATGTTTCTCCAACCTAAGTTACGACGAACTGGTGGTGTACATAAACCTAAAGAATCATCATGTTCATGTTCCAATGCTTCTACTTGGGAGTTAGGAGTAGAACATAATCTTTCAATTTCGTCATCGATATATCTACACAAAGAGAATGTATAAATGTGGTCAAAGCAATCATACAACAATGGTTAAAATATGCCAAAAATGGAAAATAGATTAATAATACTTTGTCTCAAGAAACCGTGTCACGAAAGTTACAATGTATAAGTAGAAGTTATTATGAAATCAAATATTGCCAGAAACCACTGTCTACATTTAAATTACACTAGAGTCCATACGCTTCGCCTATTAAATCACATATTGCTTCCCTGAGTGCATTCATTTGGTTGTCCTCAGCCATCATGGGTTCATCAGGTTGGATTGTAGACTGAGGCAATGGGGTCGTACTGTCTCGGTAAGTGTCAATAATGTCATCCCCCATTCTCTGTTCAATTATGAAATTATGTAACGTCATTGCAACAATTACAATCCGAACCTGATTCCTTAACGAGTGGGGGGGCATCACTCTCAAAATTTTCCACCTTTTTTTCAGGACTCCGAATGCTCTTTCAATAACATTCCTTAGCGACGAGTGGAGCTGGTTAAACAACTCCTTTCGTCCTCTAGGGCCTAGTGATTGAAACTCAGGAACATGATATTTTGTATTACGGTATGGCGCTAGAAATCCATGTCGGTTGGGATAACCAGCGTCAACAACGTAATACTTATTTGAGTATAAGAAGAATGAGTGTTAGTTGAGTGTTTACTTATATTATAAGCGATAAACATCTTCGATAAGCTCGTACTGACCAGGATGAGTGGACTGTTGGACGGGTGGTTTAATGTGTCATTCAGAACTCTACAGTCGTGTGCTGATCCCTCCCACCCAACGGTAGCAAAAATGAACCACATGTTGAAATCACACACTCCTAGGACGTTTTGAGTGCACTGTGTGGGGTGTCGTCCATAACGGTATGCCGGTAGGGATTCTACTGGTACCCACGTGTCAACGTGTGTCCCATCTAATGCCCTAATACAATCTTTGAAGTATGGAAAGTACTTACCCCCACGACCCTCTATTATGTGACGTGGTGTGTCTGCTAAGCTACCTTTTGGTCGAACCATGTCGCATCCCTAAATGAAACAGGAGTGCAATGCTTTGTTAAAATGCCTACTTATTGTCTCTCCACTATGTTGTAGTTGAGCCTGTAGTGACCGGTTAGAGTCCCCATGGGCTAACGTTTTCAACATAATCCAAACTTGCTCTTCCACCGACACGACCAATGTATCACTCATTAGTCCCCTACCCCTCATAATACTGCACAACAATCTAAAAACACATGGTAACATTCTAATGGAGTCATACGCTATCCTTTAGTGGCCACCCAATAAGTCATTAATAATGGTATTTCCTGTGAAAGGAGTTGTGTGAACTAGCGGCCTACAGACACGGTACGTGGGTACGACGAAATAATGGTAAGCCGCTACGATGAGACATGCAACAGTAACCAACTCAAACTCTTCATCATCCAAATCAAGTTCAGGGTCATTCAAAACTTTTATTAACTCATCCATACGTAGACACCTAAACCAAATCAAATAATACAACAACGATTACATATAAACTTGGTAATAATGCAAACATAAAGATTACATTTCAATGTAAGGCAAATGATTTTATTCAGGTACAAATATAGTAGTAATGATTCCTAACATTGTTTCAATTTACCTACTACATGCAGGGAGGATTGTAGAAATTAAATAAATGCAAATATAAATAACTTCTACTAGAAATAAATTTGTCAAATTTTATTTACATTTTCAGTTATTTTTCCCCTAAATACGTTTAGGCTAAAAGAAATTTGGGGTTGTAGATCTTCATGTTAACTTCCATATTTCAGAAATATGAGATCGTCACCACCCCCTTTCCCTTAAAAAATAAATCGTGTACCGAAAGTACTGCCGAGAACACCGGAGAGAGCAGCAGAGACACCTGGGGAGGAGAACACGACGATTGTGCGGCAGAGGCGATCTTCAGTCTCACTTGGGGTTACGTTGTTTCGACCCTTAGGGTGGAGAAAGGATTTCTGACGATCCTAATTTCGCAGAGAGAGAGAGAGATGAGTTGGATAAGGATTGGTAAAGTTCGTGGTACAATCATAATTTTGTGGTGGTAAACAACGTGATTTCGCAAGTATGGGGGGTATTTATGAACCGTAGATTGTGTGGAGATCCAGAAGCAGGGTTGTTGGGTCTTCTGGTGCACTATTCACATGTGAGTGTGCCGAATATCAGCTTCTGGTCTGACTCCGAAGCTAGAAGATGTTTAGAGTTTAAAAAAAACCAGAAGTTAGATTTTGAAATAGAAGTTGCACCCAGAATCCCAACGGCAAACACACCCATAGAAAAGAATCAACATGAAAGAAATCTTCTTGTGAACGTATGACCTCATCACTTACATTTTCATCAAAAAAAAATCCTACGTATGACACGTTTCTCACGAAATTTAGGCTACATATCCATTTCTGTTGCCATTTTCTTGGTGGAGTCTAAAGCAGATTCAAACCATGTTCCCTATAATTTTTGAAATAAGTAAGGAGACCTCTTAAGTGATCAATAGCAACATCTATATGCATATCCGTGGACTGTAAAAAATTACTAAGAGTATTAAAAGCAAATAATATATCATACCAAATGTCCATTCCTAATAAAACTCAAAATTCTCAATCTCATAAATTGCTAAACACATGGCTTCGCTTTTATCTTAGGATCTTCACTACTTTGTGACAATTGAATTAAAGCATTTCTTATTCTCTTACATGGAACTGTATCGCTTTGACACATTCAAATTTTAATTATACTTTCCTATCGAGTTTGAGATAGTGATTTAACAAAAAAATTACAAACATTATCTTGTAGAATTTTCCACCGTTTGGTGGATGAAGCAAACAAGAAATAAATACGTTGTAAAACCCGATCGAATCAATTTGTCAATCTTTTGTTTTATTTTTTTAAATTTCACAACCCGATTCATACTTTCTATTTTGACATCCTAACTATAAAAATATTGTACAAAACTAAATTACGAACAACAAGCGCAAAATATCTATTAAAATAAACTACAGTCCAAACCCATAGATATATAAATAATAAAAATGACAAATAGTGATGAAACAATAGAACCTGAGAAATAAGAGAAAACTTCACTCGTCGGTAATTTAATATTCAATTGAAATGAAAAAGAAGATCACAATGAGAGAAGTTCCTTTCCATTTTTAAAATTATGAAACGGAGATAAGAGAAGAAGAGTCAGAGAATTGTAGGGTGTCAACGGAACGAATATCGACCGGATCTACCAATATCCGTATTCGTATCTGCGGACCAAATGCTACATCCGTATCCGGACGGATATTAAATTGAATATCCATTTTAGAATCCGTCGGATACGGATCAAATACGGATATTATCCGTATCCAGATATAAAAATCCGTATCGATTCGGATATCCGTTCCAAATTTTTTGACACAATAATACACAAATATTCTAATTCATGTAGAAATGATCCCACTAAAAAAATGTTTTTACACCTAAGATATAATCATATAATATAATGATGCACAATAACACAAATCCAAATAACAAACTAATAATTTTTTAAGTTTTAACATCACCACAAAATATGAAGAATGATTCCTGCTTTAACATCACAAATCCTTGTTTTAAGTTTTAACATTATACAAAAATACGAAGACAAATACAAGTTTTGTTGCAAACAAAAGCTTAATTTAAAGAATAACTATATATAATACGGATTCGAATACGGATATGAATACAGATGTTGTACTACGGATATCTGATCCCAGATCAGATATTATACGGACCGGATGTACCAATAACCATATCCGCTCCACGACTTTACGGATCGGATACGAATACGGTCTTACGGATATTTTTTCGCGAATCGAATGTCCAAATTCGAATACGGATACAGACGGATGCTCGGACATTCGAATATCCACTGACACCCTTAGATAATTGCATTAAATAGAAGAGGGCTTCGGCCATCCTTAACGAATACCGTACGCCCGTGCGACACTGTTTACCCCCGGCCACGTATGCACTATTCACCGGGGGGTTTTCTTGCCACGTTATGCGTCCGACCTGAAATTCGGGCGGGTTTGGGTGGGTGGGGGGCACGTGCCCCCCCCCCCCCATTGGTGGCTTTTTTGAGTTTTTGTGTTTAGAAAATGTTTTAAAATTATTTAAAATCGTTTTTATAAAAAAAATATGAAAAATGTTTTTTATTTGTTTATATTTTCTTGAATATTTTGACATTTTTTTTGTGTTTTGCCTAAAATTGATCCCGAAATGACGTGTATGGGAGAGAATGTAGGGTGCTTGAGTTATTTCTGGGTGTGGTTAAGAAAAATTTAGGAGGGTTGATTTGAACTGACGTGGCGGAGAGAGAAACTGACATAGCTGAGAGAGAAAACCGGGCGCCTGAGAACTGTCCGGGCGCCGTTAACGGTGACCTTACATAATTTAGTAAAGAAATGAGAAGTTGAAGTGTTAACAAATATCCTACCGTTGGAGTCTTGAAAGTTGAGTTTTTGAATTGTTTAGTGTATAGCTTAAACTTTATTTTTGTAGACCACTTTAAATCAACTTTCCAAATTAATCCAATATTAATGAGGAGCATTGATCGTCAAAATGCTTCTACCTTAATTGCATTATTAAAGTTGATTTTTTTGGATACCCACAATATTAGAAGATGAGGCATAAACCAGAGGAAACCCCACTAAATAAATAAGGATTTTTTTTTCAAAATAATAATTTTCATACTATACCTGCTGTTCGACACTGGTGATGTCGACTTCTCTTTGAGAGAACTCGACATACCCAGTGTCGAGTTCAGTTTGACTTTTATTGCCCAACACTTCATATTTCGCTCGACTTGAGTTCTCAAGGAGAACTCGACACTTGTGATGCCGAGTTCTATTTGAACTGTTCTCCTGACACTCGGATCGTGCATGAGACGGTTGACACGACATGACAATAGTGCCTTAAATAGAACTCGACATCCTAGATGTCGAGTTCTAAAGGCAGAACTCGACATTTGTAACGTCGAGTTCACTTAATAAAAGTGAACTCGGCCTTACAAACGCCGAGTTCCGTCGGACTATAAAAACGGTCTGACGCCCCCTCTCCCCCTCCGTCGAGTTCTCACGATTTTAAGTTTAGGATTTCGATTTTTTCGTTTTCCACTGTTTTCTTGTCTTTTTTATGTATTAGGATGATATACATTGTTGTTTTAGGTATGATTGTAGTGTTTTTGTTGGTTTAGGAACCCATTTTGGTTAGATTTTGATTTTGAGTTTTTTGGCCAAACTATTTATTTCTTGTTTCTTAGTTGATTATTCATTTCATTTTTGTTGATTGTAGGTCTACGGTAGTAATCTTAAAAATAGTTGAATTTTAGTTTGATTATTGTGATTGAAATTAGATTTTTTTTGTTATTTTGGTTTGAATGTATGTTAGTTTTAATGAATGTAAACTTAAAAATGATTTATTTGGGTTTGAATGTATGTCTTTGATTGTATGTTGTATTGAAGTTTGATTTTTGTAATCTTAAAAATAGAGTAATGAATGTATGTGAGTTTTAATGGAAAAATATGTTGAAGTTGAGAAATATGTATTTTAAATATGTCGTGATTTGTATGTTGTTTGAATGTATGTGTTTTGAATTTGTGAAATATGTCGTTATTTAGATGTTTGGAAGTTTAGAATGTTATTTGTAGTATCGTTAGTTCCTTTTACAATGCAGGTTTAAATTTTACGAATTTGAAAATATAGGGGTGGTTCTGTCAATTTTTTTAAAATCTAACATTAATCTAAACATTGTTTATTGTAGTTGATTTTGCTACTACACTCATTGCTCGACGTTTACAGTCGTTTGCTACTACACTCGATCGAGGTAATTTTTAAAACTTTTTCGTACTTTCAATTTTTAATTAATTAGTAATAGAAGAACAACCATCTCACTTGAACACATTTTCAAATTTAATTAATATATGTTAGGAATGGATAAAGATGATGAAGGATCTTTGTTGGTCATGTATAATGGGAAATTAGAATGTAACGGAGATGTGACCGAGTATACAGGATCTGACCGCAAATTGGTAGTTGTTCCGTTGAACATAAAATATGGAGATTTAATGAATGTCATAAGATCCGAATGTTGTTATCCACAGGTAAAACTCATTCCTTTATGAAATTTGAAGAGCTAATGAAGACTATTGCAAAGGAACAAAAACCGGTATACGAGTGAATTCAACATCAAGGTCCTTTGAAAAGATGGACTTGTTGTCACGACGGGGGTCGACGTTTCGGATGTACGACAACAAACATGTCAGAAAGTTTCAACAATACGAGGGGCACACGGTATGCCAATTACGACCATGATTTTGATGACATTTCTCTGTTTGAACAAATTATTTGTTAAAAGAAGGGACATCGCTGAGTCATGGAATGAAACATATGTACCGACAGTCCACACCGTGGTAACGACAAACAACAATCTGGCCATAACTCATACAATAACTCGATACCACCAGTTGATGTACCAGGTTGAAGCCAATGACCAGAAAAATACCTTGTGAAATTTGAGGAATGAGTTATTACTTGCAGTTGTTGATACATAATTGCAATGCACGTCCCATGTTTACATGTACTAGCAATTTGCAGTGGCAGACATGCAAATGTTAGCACTTCATATTTGGTCTCCTCATATTATGATGTTCAAATGTACAAACCGATATTTATCCAAATTCCTGATGTGAGGTATTTGTCAGATCGTGGCAACATCACAATGAAGCCTCTGCAAACCAAAAGACCTCATGGTCTGCCAAAATCAACGTGAATCCGAAACGAGATGGACGAGCACTCTGTAAGAAGGGTACAGTGTGGGAGATGTGGCGGTTTGGGGCATAATAGAAAACGATGCAAGAAACCTATGTAGTAAAATTGTTTAAAAATGTCTATGTTACTATTATGTATGATTTCAGATAAATGTAAGACTTGAATGATGATTAAATGTAAGAGTTGAATTGATGTGGTGTAAGAGTTGAATGTTTTTTAAGATTTGATTGTGATGTAAGACTTCAATGAATGTCATTCCTTATTGGTAAAAAACTAGATGTTTGATTTTTATGACTCCAATTTTTCGTATCTGTAATTAATATTACGTTGATTCTTAAAATATGATTTGCAGCATATCAATGTTTTCTAATATTTAATGTGTTATGTATAGATGGAGTTTGGTGGTTCCAGTACCGGTTCGGTTAGAGGCAACTACACTTCACAGGGTCCGGTAGACAAATCAGTGTTGGTTTTGCAGGTCAACCACAAGTCTGACTTGTTCAAAGATTTTGTAAGTATTTTACTACTTTATGTGAAATATTTGCACGTATATATTAATATTCTGACATTTATCTTAAATTATGCAGAAAGATGTGGATGACATAAATTGCGTTGAGCATGGATTGAAGCTCAACGAATGGCAGATCACCGATGAGAGGATGTTGTTTCTGCTAGATAAGGCGGGGTTTGACACAGTCACTCAGTTGGGCCGAGTCTAGTTGGGCCATACCTTGCTGGGGGCGATGGTTGAGCGTTGGAAACCGGAGACTCATTCATTTCACCTGCGACATGGTGAGATCACTTGCACCTTGCGTGACATCTCTTTGATTACCGGCTTGCGCGTAGATGGTTTGCCGGTGTGTGAATTTCAGGAGTACGTTTGGTCAGAGATCTGCATGGATTTATTGGGTCATGTCTCTGATGACTTGGGTCGTAAGGGTTCCGTAACTTTGGGTTGATTGCAAGCTCAGTTTCAACAATTGTCTTTTGATGCTGACGATGAGACGGTTACACGACACACCAGAACCTTTATTCTGTTCCAGCTGGGATGCAGTATTTTGGCAGATAAGAGCGGCACGATGGTTCACTTAAAGTACATGTCTTTGCTCGAAGATTTGACCGTCGTATCAAAGTACAATTGTGGTAGTGCGGCTCTGGCCCACTTATATCACATGTTAGACGAAGCCTCACTGATTCCGACCAAACATCTGGGTGGTTTTCTTACGTTCTTGCAGTTGTGGTGTTGGGAATATTTACACATTGAGAGACCTTTGAAGAGCAGACCATTAGTATACCCATAGGACCACATGGCACCATTAGGTGCCCGTTGTAGACGACCAAGATCATTCAATGGTAGTGCGAAGTTAACGACATTTGATTTTTATCGGAATGAGCTGGACGTGCAGGAATTCGATCAAGTGATCTGGGACCCTTATGCACATTTGGATCTTAGTCAGTTACCACCACTATGCACGGAAGGTTCAGACATCTGGACGAGCCGTACTTGACTTATAAATTTTGGTGAGGTGGCTATGCATTGTCCAGACCGAGTGATGAGACCGACCGATATGTAGTGAAATCGTCTCAGGGGAGGTTGGATGTTAATTGGTTGGCGGAAAATCACTGATTCATTCAGCATTGGTCGCACAGAAGAGATCATCTACAGTTTGAGAGACCACTCCTAGGTGTCACTCCTGAAGAGAGCACACATCTGTATATGGAATGGTACTGGAGCATCACCGTACGTTGGATTGTTCATCATACCTTGGCTCCGACTCATAGCTTATACAGACCTCGAGCGGGTAGACAACGGGAGATGGTAACATCTAAACATTTATTTTAACAATTACCACGTTTTAAAATTGTATTTAGTGTTTGATGAACTGTTTAATTATCTGTAGGTGCACGAAGTTTATGAGTTCCACGAAGAACTCCATCAAGTTCACGAGGCAATCAGAGATCACAAGACAGACTTTTCGATAGTTGCAAAATTGAAGGAAAAAATGAAGGCTTGACTGATGTGTTTTGGTGCTGAAGAACCGACATTACATTTGAGTCAGGATCGTGTCGTTGAAGAAGAAAATTCACACACTCAAGAAGACGCTGACGGTCCGACTCAGGATACAGAGAATGCAGCACGAGGAGGGGGTCACGACAGGGGGAGAGGACGTGCTCAAGCACGTCCTAAAAGGAAAAGGATGTTGGATCGTGTGGGTCTATGGGTCCACAAACTAATCACGATTAAGCCCTAATTAACTACTCCGTCGATAGATCAAAGATGTGCAGCGGAAATAAAAAACAAATCAAACACGAGTAGGAAAGTAATGCAAACCACAAGTAGACACGTCGGTTTTATAGAGGTTCGTCCGCGCCTACGTCCTCTCTTGCAAGCACCTCTCGAATCTCCGTTCGAGCCCCTCTTGCGTCTTCACTATGCCTCCCCGTTCCGGGCCGGGAGCAACGCCTTTTACAAGTCTTCAAGCTTGCGAACAACCCTCGCCGAGCTTGGCACCACCTCTCACAAACCGAGAGAATCACTTCGGGCTTTCACCAAAGTCCTTGCTTCTTTGTCTTGGGCTTTCACCAAGACCTTTGCTCACTTTACAACAGTGGTAACTTGAGTGGAACTCACTCTCTAATTGAGCACAACAATTGCTAGATTGATTGTATGATGAATGATGTGGAAATTAGGCTTTGGATGGCTAATTTGGAGCTTGGAGGTTGTGGAAAATCTCACTATAGGTTTGACACTTTAGAGTTGTGAAATCTTATGGAAAACTAAGTGTGAACCTCTATTTATAAGCTCTTAAAGATTTCTAGCCGTTTGGACAAGATTTGATTGGGGTTTGTGCAAAGCACACAAAACAGAAAATCGGATTCAGAAATCTGTCCAGAAACGGTCGACCGAAAGGTGTATCGGTCGACCGAACCCTTGAGTAAGTTAATGGATCGGTTGACCGAACAAAGGTACTGGTCGACCTAACACTTAAGTTCTATAAGTCAACGGTCGACCGAACAGGTACCGGTCGACCGAACTACAGGGTTCGGTAGAGGGAAAACTCTATCGGTTGAACTAAACTTGATTCGACCGATAGCAGGTAGATTTTCCCTAATGGAACGGTCGACCGAACAAGGTATTTTGTTCGACCGGTTCAAAAGTATTTGGGGGTGTATTAAGAGAAAAATGTGTATACGACCGTTGTATAATACGACAAGGATAACAGTCGTATTTTTACCAGAAATAGCAAACGAAACGGTCGACCGAACATGTCTGGGTAAACGGTTAACAGAAGTGTGATCGGTTGAATTGATTGGTCTGATATAACAAATATTGTATATAACCGGTCGACCGAAAGGTGAACGGTCGACCGAACTCAGGCAGACTGGCGACCAATATTTTAGGTGTTTAGATGATCTAATGAAGTCCAAATGATATGATATTTTGTGTGTGACTCCTACAATGAACCTAGTGTGTGAATGCATGCATATTAGCTTAAGTTATGCTCAATTCACATAAGTTCTTAATACTCAAAGAAAGGTAAAATTACATGTCTTCAATCCTAGTTTGATTACATATCTTGACTTGATTTTTCTTCTTTCTTGAGTCTTGATCACCTGTAGAGGTTAGCACAAAGCAATATATATACAATGCAATATGTGTGCTACTCTACATGATCATAATTAAGATTAGGTTAATTAAATTATCAAAACATAGATTAAGGCCAAAAAGCCAACAAAAGAGATTGAGAGGTTACTTATGATAAATATTTAGTTGTGTTAAACTTATTTGGTTGTTATTACACTACTTTTGGTTTTATGTTAAAATGTTAAACCTAATTGTGTTAAACTTGGATTTTTTGGTGTGTTGAAATTTAGGAAGTGGGAAACTGTGATATTGGTTGTATTTTGCTACTTGGAAATAGTTGTGTTTGTTGTTGATTTTTTTGTAATTGGAATGATTGTCTTTGTTGTCAAAAGATATTTAAACAGGAAATGAAGTTGTCGAGTTCCTAGATTAAATGAACTTGCACTCTTCAAGAGAACTCGACACTGGTGCTGCTGAGTTCTCTTGATGTGAACTCGACATCACAAGTGCCGAGTTCACATCAACAGAACTCGACATCTTCAGTGTCGAGTTCAATTTAAACCACTGTTCTCCTGGCCTTCCATCTCATGCACGATCTGAGTTGCCAGGAGAACAATAGTTCAAGTAGAACTCAGCATCTCAAGTGTCGAGTTTTATTTGAACTGTTCTCCAGACAACTCACGTCGAACGAAATATGACAAGTGTTGGGCAATAAAAGTCAAACCGAACTCGACATTGGGTATGCCGAGTTCTCTAGACACTAAAAAACAAAAAAATACTTTTAAATGAGGTCTAGTATGAAAAATACTTTTAAATGAGGTCTATTTTGACAAAAGAAATTAAAAATATTATTTTGAATTTTTTTCCAATAAATAATTGTTGGAACTTTGTCTAACCTAACTTTATATCCTCCACACTACATTCTACAATAACCAGAGAACTCCCCAAATATGAAATAATAATTATTGATGATTCATGGACTATATCCAAAAAGACGGTCAATCTTACTGTCCATGTATGCAGGACGAGGAAATAACTCAAAGTTGTGTTCCAATAAATTCAATCTTGGGTTTATCCTTCGGAACACTTCAGATCTCGTCTCGCCCACGTGCAACCGCGGAAACGAAGGTACACGACATTTGTGGCCCATGCCCTTGGTGTTCAAGGGCTAAGCAACGGTCCGGAACCAGATCAGACCCAGATGCTCTCCGAGTCCGGATCGAAGACCGGTCCGGTCAGATCCGGTCCAAATACTCAGACCGGTCCAAAAACCTAGACTGGTCCGGTTTTTCATATTAAAATTTGGGTTTTGGACCGGACCGAAATTGGGACCCACCCTAGGGTTCGGACTGGAACCCAGACCAGTCGGATCCGGTCCGGATCGAACCAGGACCGATTTCTGCTCTCCCCTAATGACTTCGTTTCTTCTTGAAGGGCTTTAGGTTTCGTCTGTTTACCCTTGTAAAAAATAAAATAAATTCAGATCTTCCTAAAGTCAAACTTAACATTGTTAAAGTGTAATGGTAGCTTAAATGAATGTTGACAACGACCGTATATTCTTTCTCTAAGAGAGGAGTATCACTCTCCTCATGAGTTAAGTTCGGAAGAGCTCTCTCTCTCTCCCGTTAAGACACAATTTGATATGTCACGGAATCTGGTCTCTCCCCTATGTTTTTTTTGAATTTTACGAGAAAAGTCAATTTTATATTTTACAAAACTTATTTTAAATAAACTAATATCGTAAATAAAGACATATCTAAGAGTAAAAATATCTTTTTAGAATCTGACTCAGATTCTTTGAAAAGCTCATTTTTGAGCTTCTCAAGAACATGTAACGTATGGATTTAAGATATTTGGATAATGGGGAGAGAAATAAGATTATTGTACAATTTTGACAAACAAAATTGCAATTCCAAACAATCCCAAAAAGTATTGAAAAAATTGACAAGCATAACATGCCACCCACTAGGGTTGTACAAAACCCGGTCCAGGTTCGGTTCAGACCCGAACCAACCGGCACGGATTCCGGTCCAGACATTTCTCAAAATCCTATTCCGGTCCAATTTTTGTTTTGTTTTCTAATTTTTAAGGCAAAAATTCAATCTCATCCGGACCAGATGCACTACCCTACCACCCACGGTCCCACTGACTATCCACTAAACGTGAACCGAAAGAAATAATAATACGATTACTAATACTTCTTTTTTCCTAACAAGACTTCAATATCTCAAACGAGTGTCATTCGTATAAATGATATCTTAGAGGATAAGCGCAATATATATATATATATATATATATATATATATATATATATATATATATATATGAATTCTCTAGTGATCTCATATCTCAATTTTTCTAAATTAAGTCCCCACAATATTCACAACTTATTTCAAATGGTAAGGTAGATTAAGAAAAAAATAGTTATGCTAATGAATGGTGAAATTAACTGTAAATAAGATCCAACGGTGAGATTGTATGAACTTACACTAAATTTGATGAGCCATGAGCTCATTAGAGCTTATATATATATATATATATAGGAATTCTCAAGTGAGCTCAGATCTTAATTTTTCTAAATTAAACCCCCACAATATCCACCACTTATTTTCAAATTGTAAGGTAGATTAAGAAAAAAACGGTTATGCTAATGAATGGTGAGATTAACTGTAAATAAGATCCAACAGGAATTCTCAAGTGAGCCCAGAGCTTAAACTATATATATATATATATATATATATATATATATATAGTGTCAAGCTCTAGTGAGCCCCGAGCTCATCAAATTTAATTTAAGTCCCATATCATCTCACCATTGGATCTTATTTACAGTTAATCTTACTATTCATTAGCATAACCGTTTTTTGTTAATCTACCTTACAATTTGAAATGAGTGGTGGATATTGTGGGAGCTTAATTTAGAAAAATTAAGCCCTGAGTTCACTGGAGAATTCCTGTATATGTGTATATATATATGTGTATATATATATATATATATATATATGTGTATATATATATATATATATATGTGTATATATATATATATATATATATATATATATATATATATATATATATAGGAATTCTCTAATGAGCCTAGGGGCTCAACTTTTCTAAATTAAGCCCCCACAATATCCATCACTTATTTCAAATTGTAAGGTAGATTAAGAAAAAAACGGTTATGCTAATGAATGGTGATATTAACTGTAAATAAGATCCAATAGTGAGATTGTAGGGGACTTAAACTAAATTTGATGAGCCCTAGGCTCACTAGAGTTTGACCATATATATATACATACATATATATATATATATACATACACACATTGTCGAACACTTTGGTCTACTCCACTTCCACCGTTAATCTCACCGTTCCTCAGCATAGCACTCGTCGTCTGCTCCACTTCCACCGTCGAACCCAAACCGAACCTAATGCACTCCATCGCACACTCAACGCTGTCCAACCCTCTCTCCGCCGCCCTCCTCAAACCACACTACGGAGCAAACGCCTTCCTCACCCCACCTTTCCATCTAAAGCAAGCGTCGTCAGTGGCCAATTCCAGGGTAAATCACCTCCAATCTCGTTTTGGGTCGGGTTGTTTTCGCGTTTCGTGAAATGGGTTGTGGTTGGATTCGGGTCAGGTGCGGCGAGGTGTGAAGATGGAGGCGGCCGTGGGGGAGGAGGCCGAGGTTAGGCAGGCCAAGGAGATGGCGGCTGCCAGAAGGAGATGGGAGGGTCTGGTTGGTTTCTGACTTCAACTTCTGTTATTATTATTATTATATTTTTGTCTTTGGTTAGGGTTAGACCATGTTTGGTTCCTCGTAAATTGTAATAAATGATACAACTTATTTAATTACACCTCTAATAACATTTCATTGCTTGGTTGTGAAAATTAAAGTCTCTAATCAATCCGTAATCCAATTATAGAGGTAATCCATTACAAAATTGGTAATTGGATTACCTCATTGGGATTTAGAGGTCGTAATTCAATTATATTACCATGTAATCAACTTATTCCAAATTACCCAAAACATGTTACATCATCGAAACTTGACCACGCTCATGCTGGCCTGTCGGACTCCAGGCAAGATTACAACAAATACAAATCATGAGTATGTAATCTGATACAGGGAATTCAGTTTCATAGAATTCAATTACTGTGAGCCAAATATGATCTTACTGTTAATTTAAGGTTTATGATGTTTTGGCCTAGCAATGCTATTTTACTTTTGCTTTGAGTTGTTTCTGTTTTCTGCAAAAGTTAGTGGTGTGAACCCTGAATGGATAGAATACGGACCAATTGTATCAATGTTTGTGTCAATATCTCAAAACTCATCCAGCCATCCATCACCAGTCCGTACCGGCAATGCTAAAGGATCTAGCCAGGGAGGATCAGAAAACATGGAAGCCAAACTACAGAAGGCTTGAAAATCTGGGAGGGTCAAGATACATGGGAGTTAAACTTATACGAGGATCAAAATACAAGGATGTCGTACATGTGTTAATGAGAACACTGTATTCATTTCTAACCTATTTGGATCAAATACAGATACTATTTATATTTGAATGTCTGTTTTAACATTAAGATTCCCTTTGAACATTGGTCAGAATATCCATCTAATTTCTCTTTTGAAATAGAATTAAGAAGGCAAAACTAACAAAATCCATGTTTCAAGTCTTCAGTGTCCCCAAAAAAATTCCATTAGTTAGACAGAATTCACGCATTTCAAGTTTCAACCATGCAACCAAATCCCTACTCTAAAATAAGTCAAGTAAGTGGAAATTTCTACTTATAAAACAATGAAAGAGGAAAGAAAAACTTATTTAAAATGGTGCAACTAGAAGAAAACTAATGGTTTAATGACAAAAGAAAGTGTTTTAAGCTGGAGTTAATCAGTGATGGTGGTTTGTGTACCTTAAGCAATATAGTTATCTCTACTGTTGTCAGTTAAACTTATCTTCAGCTTTTTTTGTCGTGTAAAAATGAGAAAATTTTAAGTTGTCATCTCTAACCGTATATCGAGTCCATTATTGATTATCTATTGTCTGTATAAATAGTTTTAAGTTGTAACTCTACCTGTACCTTGAGTACACCAGTGCTGTTTCTACTCTTGGAGTATTATTGTCACAAGCTTATAGTTTGACCATATCTTTAGTTTATTGTCGTTTATAAATGATTCTAAGTATATATTACTGTACTTACAATCTTTTCCAACCCTTCTGAGTCACTAGGTTCTTTCTATGTGATCTATGTTATTTGAATCCTAGATGATCTCAAACCTTATCAATCAATGATCTTTGTTTGTCTTAAATTGATTGGTTATTGTTGGTAGATCAGAGACCAGAAGGTGAAGGTCCTTACACCAAAAGAAGCTGGTTATGCCATCCAACTTTCCAACAAGACTCTCATTGATGTTCGACCCTCAACAGAACATGAGAAGGTACACGACGTTGATCATAGTGTTTCATCCTGTATCCTACCATGTCCATGATGTTGAATTGGTTGTTATTATTTGCTCCTTTTCGTACGTAAGGCATGGGTGAAGGGTTCTACTTGGATTCCAATCTTTGACGTGGATGATGCAGTTGATGCTGATGCTGTTTCCAGAAAATTCATGAATTTTCTGATGGGTAAGGAGTAAACTTTTCCTAATTAGTTTTGAAGTCGCATAAAATGTTTTCTGAAAAATTGTAGTGAATTGAAATTTCACATTCTCGTTTGCGTATTTACAGAGTTGTGTTTGAATTATGGTTATGGCTTGTTCCTAATAAATAGGTTTGTTGTATTTTCTTACTTATACTTCTAGATACTTTATCTTGATAATGCAATTTTTTCCTTTTGAATATGGATTGAAATCAAACCTTCTAATATAACTCATGTTTTAAAATTTCAACCCTTGATGTTTGCAGGAGGCTGGTGGAGTGGGGTTCCTACACTTATGCCAAGTATGCCTGAAATTTGCTATTCTGCCCTTGCACAATGGCATCTTCTTGAAATTTTTAGTTGGCTATTTGATTGCTAATCTTGACATATTACTTTACATAGGGATTTCATGGCAAAGGTTGATAATTTTTTTCCAAAAGACGCAGATCTCATTGTAGCTTGTCAGAAAGGCCTCAGGTATTGTAATGTTTTTTGGGGTTTTGTGGTACTTAATAATGTTGATATTAGTTTAAGTGACTCATTTCATCAAAAGAACGATGTTACCTAACTTATTAGCTAGTTTAATTACTGCAGAATCTAATAAACATCAAAGAACTGGTTTCACTTGAAGCCTGAATTCTGAAATTGTGAAGCTCTACCTTACATGTTCTTGAGCAAAATATAGCAGACTATGATGCTTTGTTGTAGTAAATGCGAATAGTGTAGTTAGATTGATCTCATATCATGGTTTCCATGTTATTAATTTGCCAGTAATACTTGAAAACTAAATTGTATTTCACAGATCACTTGCAGCCTGCGAACAACTCTACAATGCCGGCTACACAAATCTGTTCTGGGTGCAAGGTGGCTTAGAAGCAGCAGAAGAGGAGGTAAAACTTTCTTCCAACTAGAAGAAAAATCACGTTTCTATTTGATCGCCTAGTGAGCCTGTCATAAGCAGGATTTGCCAAGGGAAGGCCCTCAACCTTTTAAACTTGCTGGAATAGGTGGATTCTCTGAGTTTCTTGGGTAACGTTTTTCACCTTTCTGATACACTTAACTAAGATTCTGGACCCTCATATCCTTCGATCTTTATGGAATTCATTGTCTTCGACTCTTTTCTCGCTGCAGCTGGACCGATCAGCAAAGAGCTCTAGCTGCCAGGGAAGGATGGAGTTATCGACTCATCTTCACTGCTCGTTTGGTATTAAATCTCTCTTTAACACGCAATTTTAATGCCGTCATTAATAACTAAATTAATCAAAACATAATAAATGTTTCTACTGCAGCTTGGGCTTGTTGTCTTAGCTGACGCTTTGTTCATTGGCATTCAAAAAGTTGGACCCTTCCTCCAAGAAATGAGATCTCATTTATTCACACCAGAACCAGAATTTTGAGCAAGATTTTGTAAATTTTATAACTAGGAAAGAATCGTGGATAATACATTAATACTTGATAAATATTTGTTATATATTTTTGTATCCTGTCATGGATTACAAAATCTTTATTTTCAGCTTATGAAGAGTTTCAAAGTAGACTACACATACAAGTAAGCATCATTGATAGTACAAACACATACATTTAGGTATGGTATTTAGTATACCTGTAGAAGTACAAGTTACTAGTTGGTCCCAATAGGATCAGCATCCTGTGAATGTGGTGTTGCAACAAGAACAAGACCAGCCTTCCTGTTGGCAGTAAGGCCAGTAGTCTCTGTCATGTCCATCTCCTCAATCACAACTCCCTCAGGAAGCTTCCAATCAAAACCATACAATAGATTAGCCACACAAAGCTCCACGATTTGAATACCCAACAGAATTCCCGGGCAACCTCTCCGGCCGGCACCAAATGGTATTAGTTGGAAGTCTTGTCCTTTGTAGTCCACTTCTGCACCGTTGGCAAATCGTTCTGGCCAAAACTCGTCTGCTCTTTCCCAAACCGTAGGGTCTCTCCCGATTGCCCAGGCGTTGATTATGACTCTCGTTTTCTTCGGAATTCGATAGCCTTGTAGTTCGACGTCTTCGATGGTTTCTCGAGGTAACAACAATGGTCCGGGAGGGTGTAGTCGGAGAGCTTCCTTGATCACCAACTTAAGATAGGTCATCTTCTCTAGGTCAACCTCCTCCACCATTGCTTTATTGGATGTGAGCCTCCTCACTTCTTCTTGTGCCTTTCGCATTACTTGTGGGTGTCTTATTAGCTCTACCATGACCCAATCTATAGTTGTGTATGTGGTATGAGTTCCTGCTGTGAACATGTCCTACAAAACCAGCTTCTTGAGTTTCAACGTAGAGATATTTCTAATTGATAATGGACATAACTGTTAGGAATTAAAATGAATCCCAAATACACAGCGGAATAGAAATAGCAAATCCAATTGCCTAATTATTGAGATCAAATGCAAATCCGAAATTCAAACCACACAAAACACGCAAGATATAACGTGGAAACTTGATTGATTCATGCTTATATTTGTATCTTATATCCATTATCTTATTTCACCTAAACAATGCTACGTGACGAGTTTTATGTTTGAATTTCAGAAATAAATAGGTTTGAAAAGAAGAAGCATAAAAGGACCTAAAAACATGAAAAATGACTGAGTTGAGAGACTCAATGACTAAGATGCAAAATCGAAGGACCTGAACGTAAGATCAAATAACCAATAAGCAAACAAGAATACTTCACACCATCATGGAGAGTATTTTGGCAATTCTATTCGGGTCGGAGCTCCAACAGGTAAAGTAGATGCATCAAAGACAAACAAAGCCTTCCAGAAAAGCCCATAAGAAAATCCAGACCGATCAAAACACTGTAGACCGCTAATTAGCGGTCCAAGACCGCTAATTGGCGGTCACTTTTGGCCCGAATCCACTAAGATTTCTTTGGGTGACATATTAGTGTGTATTTTGTCCATTTCTTGTATTTGTTTAGTCTCATACCGGGGGATTGTCCCGGATTAACTTTTTCTATGGCTATAAATAGAACTCTTCACCTTCTATTCTAATCACCCATTGCTTGGTGGCATTCTCTCTACTAAGGAGTAAGCTTTGAAGCAAAACTCAAGGTGGAGAAGAATGCTACCTTCAATGTGAGTCATTGTTAATAAAATAATTGTTCTAATTTCTTTTAATCTTGTCTTTTAATTTGTGCATGCTTGTTTAGTCTTTCCTTTCCTTTTAAGTTTCTTTAGTATTTCTTGCTTGCTTAGTGTAGTTCATTTCAGTATAATGTTTCATTTTGTTAATGTAGTTAGTTTAATTATGAGTGAGTAGTTCCATCCCCATTTGGGGGAGAGAAATATGTGATATGATCATGTAGTGTATTAAGTGTGTGTTATCTTAATCCCTTGAGCTTTATATGATTTCCATAACCATCTAATGAGTTTTCACTCTTATCTTTGATATGCTAATGCTCTTGAATGAAGCTTAGCTTATGCTTTGATTAGTGAACCTATTTTATGGGGAATGATAACGTTAGGATATGGATGGAATTAATATTGGAAACACAATTTGTAGTGTATGTACTCTTGTTGCCTTTACCTTGGTTAATGTCTTGTATGTTTTAATGATATTAAGTTATCTTATTTCATGCGGAGGCATAGTAGGGTCTAGTCTTTATACTTGAGTTCATTTAGCTTCATTCCAATTATTGTCTTGTATGTTTTAATGATGTGATCTTATCTTAATTCATGTGGAGACAAAGTTGGATATAGTTTTATGATTTCATACACTACATGTTGTGATGAGCTTGATTGAACACACACACATACACGCATCTTGTATTCACATTCTTTCTCCACCCCCTTTGGGGTTTAGTTTTATTGCTTCCTTTTCATTTCGTTTAGCATCTTAGTGTAGTTTAGTGTAATCAATCTTTTCTCCTTTCTTTACTACTCGCCTTCGCACAAACCAAAAGTCGACACACCTCCCTGTGGATCGACCCGTATTTGCCACTGCTTCAACGCAGCCGCGCACTTGCGGTTTAATTAAAACATATCAATCAAGTTTTTGGCGCCGTTGCCGGGAAGGTGCTCTGTCCAGACTTTGGTTTGGACGATTCGAGTGGTTTTAATTTTTCTTTTTTAGTTTTGATTTGTTTCAGGGATCCTGGAGAACAAGGGGAAGCTACTGGACGAGTTGGAGCACAAAAGACTCAACAGTGACCGCCAATCAGCGGTCTGGGACCGCCAATTGGCGGCCTGGTGAGCGTTTTTTGTCTTCATTTTTCTTCTGGTAGTTGTTTGCTTGAAAGTAGTTGTTGTTGGCTTTTTGGCCTTAATCTTTGTTTTGATGATTTAATTAATCTAATCTTAATTATGATCATGTAGAGTAGCACACATATTGCATTGCATATATATATTGCTTTGTGCTAACCTCTACAGGTGATCAAGACTCAAGGAAGAAAGGAAAATCAAGTCAAGACATGTAATCAAGCTCTTTTGAAGACATGTATTTTGTATTTTCTTTGAATCCTAGGAACTTGTGTAAATTGAGCATACTTGAGCTAAAATCAACTTAAACACACACTAGGTTCCTTATAGAAGTCACACACGAAATTTCACATAATTTGGACTTCAATAAATCACCCAAACTTCGACCGGAAAACATTAAACCTGAACCCTAACAGTCTGCCCACATTCGGTCGACCGCAACAGACCGTTCGGTCGACCGAGTGATCAATCGTCCTGTTTGTGTTTTCACTGTCTGGTTTCGGTTGACCGTGTATCCACTTTCGGTCGACCGTGTGAACTTATTTTCCCGATCGTTAGTTTTTCGTATATACCCAACGGTCGTATTCGTATTAAACCAAATATACCCCAAATACATTTCATGTATCGGTCGACCGAGAACCTTGATCGGTTGACCAAATGTCCATCTCTTGACAAACCCAAATCTCCTGTTGAAAAACGGTCGACCGCTAGACCTTGTTTTGGTCGACCGAATAGATCTTCGTTTGTCATCCCCAGAGTGCCTGGTATAAATCGATCGACCGATTCCTTTTTGGAGTTCGACCGACCACTTAAGTGTACCTAAGTCGTAGCGTTGGGCGGTCGACCGTTACCTAACCGGTCGACCGAACTGAGTCCAAAACTGCCAAACGGTCGACCGTTCAGCCCGATTCGGTCGACCAAATTAACTCAGAATTTGGTCTTGCAAATTTCTGTTTTGTGTATCAGACTTCAACTCATACCCAATCAATCCCAACGGCTCTATTCTCTCTAATGCCTATATAAAGAGTTGTGAAACACATTTTAACACAACTCTCCCACTACATACTTGCCCAAAACATTAGAGAGAATCCCAAACACTCCAAGCCTCCAATTCCCACACTTTAATCACAAATCCAATCTCATTCAAGTATGCTCAAGAATTAGAGAGTGTTGTCCCACTCATTTGCTGTGCAGAGGAAACAAGGGTCTTGGTGTAAGCCCAAGACACAAGTATAGACTTTGGTGAGAGCCCGAAGTGATCCTCTCGGATTGTGAGAGGTGGAGCCAAGCTCAGCGAGGGTTGTTCGTGAGCTTGAAGATTTGTAAATGCGTTCTCTCCCGGCCCGGAACGGGGAGTGGTTAGTGAAGTCGTGAGCGGAGCTCAGTGATCCGAGCGGAGCTTGTAAGAGAGGACTAGGACCCGGGTGGGGGCCGAACCTCTATAAAAATCCCCCGTGTCCACTGTGGTTTGCATTATCCTCCATTTACTTGCTTGTTTGTTTTAAATTCCGCTGCATATCTTTGATAGTTAAACAAGTAGGTAATTAGGGTTAAAAGTGATTAGCATAGCCGACCCTCACGATCCAACAGTTGTTTGGGAGCACAATTTGGCATGTTTTGACTTCTAGTTTGCTCCCAGATCATTAATCACTTCCCCATTAATCAACTTGGCCTTAAAATCCAAATCAAAAGATTAGACATTCTTACTTGTTTAGGTCACGCATCATGTACTTGACTTAGGCACGTAGTTGTCTTTTCTTTTAGCTTTATTTTTAGTTGTTGAGCGCTGGCGTGAGGTACGCATTTCCTACACTCATTCATGCATCTTGTATGCCCATGCATTAGTTAGTAGGAATTGCATCAAGACAAGAGTGAGTTGAGCGTTTGATTGGAGCGTTGATTGTTAGATTTAGTATCAAAACACTACTAAGGAGGGGCTGTCCCATAAAAGATAAGGTGGGGCATTTCATCACCCTTTCCTTGGCCCCAAAAATCACTCTTAATCAAGCCTTAACTAAAATCAAGTAGACATTGGCCCTAGGATTTCAGACGCACTAGGATAGTGATTTAGTTGAGACTGTCATGGCATGATCGGCGTCACTTACCTTGTCGATAGTAGTAGGTACTGGTTCTCCGGATCTGGTATCACTTGCTAGGCATTGTGGTCTTCGTTGTAGGGAGGTGAGGCGTGTCGAGACTAGAAATCTCGAAGTTAGGCGTCGTCTAGCCTAAGGACCCATAACCTTAAGTTGATTGAGCCGTGCTTGCTAGTTAGGCTTCTACCTGATCCCAATACCCACGCTAGCTTTATGGATTCTTCCCTTCTCCTATGAGTCATCTTCTTCTCACCTATTTCTACGTTCTAGTCTCCTCTTCTTTACACTCTCTGGTAGCGTTTTAGGGCCGAGTCGAGCACTTTTTGCGAGCATAGCCTCGTAGTGGTGAGAGTGGTCGACTCGAGAGTTTTTTCTTGAGATGGATGGTTACATGGGCGACCATCCATATCATTGTTTGGACCAGGACAATTCTCCCTGGTATTCCGGACCCATGCATCCTGGGGTGGCTCAGACGAACACCCCGTATGGTTGGGATAATCTTCATTGTGTGACTGAGCAATCTTCATATAGGGGTGATATGAGAGAGGCACCGACTACTAGATCTCCATCTAGTTACGTCGGATCATATGTTGGTCATCAAACTGAGACATTGCAAGAAACTTTGGGCTCTTTCATGCGTGCAGTAGACGACATGAGTGCACCAGTGGCTATAGTAGCCGTACCGTGCGACTGTTGGGGGTTGAGTGGTCTTGTTATCGGGGAATGTCCTTATGTTCCCCCAGAGCCTGAGTATGAGCATACATTTTCCCAAAATGCTCAATATGACCATTACGCATCCGCGTACAACCCGAGAGGGATGGATTCGTGGGGAGACAATTCGTATCTAAATTCTTATACTTCATTTTCACCCCAGTATCCTCCTCACGAATACCTGGAATTCTACCAACACCACACTTCAAATCATTGGACTCATTCTCAGCCCATCAACACCCAACCCCAAAATTTCCCAAGCTCTAATTTGGACCTCATAGTTGATCGCATACATGATTCCTTGAAACAAACTTTCCTTACGTTCATGGAAACCACTCAACAGTCCATACAAAATATGGCACTGCAAGTGAGTCAAATGTCGTAGCAATTACGTGAACGTGAGGAGAGTAACTTTTCTTGTCAACATGAGGATTCATCTTTTGTTATCGAACCCCACCACTTCCACAAACTCAAAGCACAATCTTTCAAAGTCAAACTCCTAGTCAGTTTGAGGGACTTGGGGTTTCAATTCACAATCACTTGGTGGAGGATTCGATTCCAATTGAGAAAAATATGGACCAATTTCGTTATGAGTCGGCACAGGATTGTGCCTTATCTTTTTGTCCCGTGGCCCTTGAGCCACATGATATTCATGTTGTCCCTCTTAAGGACTCACCTATGGTGGAGCAAGGGCTCCCTAGTACCCTCAATTTCAAACAACCTGATGAGAGTTTGCCTCTCACTATTGTTCCTGATCATCTTGGAAATGATGGAACATCAAACAACTACATTGCCAATGAGGGTATTAGGAGTTCCTTGGAGGATACCTTGGGTTTGAAACCCACTTTCTGTTCGTCTGGTGAGTCGGACATGCATAACGAGGGTCTTGACCTCGTTCCGACCTACAAACCTGTTGGTTGAAGAGTTTGGATTGACGATCATAACTTCAGCACCGCAACAGGAGAAACTCTTCTTTCGTTGCCCCATATTTCCCAAACTCTTGAGAGGTTCAAGCTCTTTCAGTTTGATCCTTTGAATGAGACGCCTTTGCGTCCAATTCATGAACCTCTCATTTCATCTTGTGCTCTTTGTGAGGGGGCCCAAACATGAGTATTCTGGCCCCGCGTGGTGTCATGTTCCATTTCCAAGTGCATTGACTCACTTTGTGGTTCCCATTTGATATCTTTTGACAAATGAAGATGGGAACTTATGTTTGTACATAGTTATATTCAAAAAAAGAAAAAAAAGTACAATAAAAGACTCCGTGAGCGAGCATCGATTGTTGTGGGCTCCAACCCTTGAGTATTTGGGCCCCGATTCTTTCACGTATTTGTATCCCTTCCTTAGCATCTCACAGGTTTTGAGGGAATTTGGGTTGTGTCCATCAACATGACCTTGAACTTCCCTTTGTACTTCATATTGGTGAGATCTCTCCGCTTTCACGCATACATCCATGTAGTATCTTACTCGCATTCATTGAGGACAATGCATGAAGTAGGTGTGGGGGTGTTTTACATGTGTACATATTCGAGTCTTTTACTTTGATTTTGTTTTCTTTTGTGTGCATTGGTAGGGTCATGTTAGTGTGCTGCATTTAATATTGATATATCCGCTTGCCATGATCCTTGGGTGACTTGTCTTCTTTTGCTTGCCTAGTGCTTCAAAATTTTCACATTTCTTTCACAATCTTCATGTGTTTGCGAAAGAAAATATTTTGTGGGTTTTGTGTGTGTTTAGCATGTGCAAAACCGTTGAGAGGCAAAGTAAAAAGAAATCTCTCAAAATTGTCTTGAACTTGATGCATTAGGATATCTAGTACAGCGGCTTTAGGATTTATCGAGTCGTTAGGATGCACCCCAGTCTTCCCTTGGGGGTGAGTAATCATAGGGTTTCAGTGCTCAAACATTTAAAGAAGTCCACCCTGAACCTAGTGAGTCAATAATTCGTGTCTGTTAAATTAAGGGAGTTTGTTATAGTCAATGACCTTTTAAATCTTGTTGCGAGACATTAAGTGTAGGGGTTTTGGTTCATGTGTAGATAACAAATAAGTGAGTAGGTGTTCTCTCTTCTCGCACAGCTCCTATCACTCGGGAAAGTAGGTCTGAGGGGACTTTGTGCCTGGTGCTTTCAAGTCATCTAACTTGGGATGCGCCGACCGAACTCTCGTTACACGGGTGGTAGGGATTGCCCTATGTGGAGATTTGGGGAAAGGTGTATGTGATAGTGTAAGTCCTCATGGGCAATGATGCACGAAACCTGACCTTGGGAGAATGAAGCTCAAACTAATAAAAAGAAAAGAAAAAAAATTGAGAAAAGAAACAAAAAGAAAAAAAGAGGGTAATGCAAATAAGAACCTTAATGGACTTTACACTTTGTATCACTTAAGGATGTTGATGTTGTCCACGTCTTTCACTTAATTTCTTATTTAACTTGCACGAATGATTCATTAGGCTAGGTGTGTGGACTGATTACCTTTATAGAGTCGGCCCGTAGGATTACCGCGTCCAATGATCGACAAAATTTGTCCAACGAGTCAAGTGTCTAGATTGAATAATGCATCTTGTTCGGATTTTGTGGATATATCCACTGAAAACCCTCAGGAGACAACACTCCTCCTCCTTGGCAACAAGGAGATTTAACGGCTTGTTGCACGTGCTAAGTGCAACCGTGATTCCTACGAAAGTTAGTTAGGATTTCTTGTTTTTCGTATGCTTTTCTCTTTCTTTGTTTTGCTCGGGACTAGCAAAAGTTAGGTGTGGGGGTATTTGATTGATATCGTTTCATGCTTATATTTGTATCTTATATCCATGATCTTTCACCTAAACAATGCTACGTGACGAGTTTTATGTTTGAATTTCAGAAATAAATAGGTTTGAAGAGAAGAGGCATAAAAGGACCTAAAAGCATGAAAAAAGACTGAGTTGAGACACTCAAAGACTAAGATGCAAGATCGAAGTACCTGAACGTAAGATCAAAGGACCAATGAGCAAACAAGAATACTTCACACCATCATGGGGAGTATTTTGACAATTCTATTCAGGTCGGAGCTCCAACAGGCAAAGTAGATGCATCAAAGACAAACAAAGCATTCCAGAAAAGCCCACAAGAAAATCCAGACCGATCAAAAAATTGTAGACCGCTAATTGGCGGTCACTTTTGGCCCGAATCCGCTAAGATTTCTTTGGGTGACGTATTAGTGTGTATTTTGTCCATTTCTGGTATTTGTTTAGTCCCATACCGGGGATTGTCCCGGATTACCTTTTTTATGGCTATAAATAAAACTCTTCACCTTCTATTCTAATCACCCATTGCTTGGTGACATTCTCTCTACTAAGGAGTAAACTTTGAAGCAAAACTCAAGGTGGAGAAGAATGTTACCTTCAATGTGAGTCATTGTTAATAAAATAATTGTTCTAGTTTCTTTTAATCTTGTCTTTTAATTTGTGCATGCTTGTTTAGTCTTTTCTTTCCTTTTAAGTTTCTTTAGTATTTCTTGCTTGCTTAGTGTAGTTCATTTCAGTATAATGTTTCATTTTGTTAATGTAGTTAGTTTAATTATGAGTGAGTAGTTCCATCCCCATTTGGGGGGAGAGAAATATGTGATATGATCATGTAGTGTATTAAGTGTGTGTTATCTTAATCCCTTGAGCTTTATATGATTTCCATAACCATCTAATGAGTTTTCACTCTTATCTTTGATATGCTAATGCTCTTGAATGAAGCTTAGCTTATGCTTTGATTAGTGAACCTATTTTATGGGGAATGATAACGTTAGGATATGGATGGAATTAATATTGGAAACACAATTTGTAGTGTATGTACTCTTGTTGCCTTTACCTTGGTTAATGTTTTGTATGTTTTAATGATATTGAGTTATCTTATTTCATGCGGAGGCATAGTAGGGTCTAGTCTTTATACTTGAGTTCATTTAGCTTCATTCCAATTATTGTCTTGTATGTTTTAATGATGTGATCTTATCTTAATTCATGTGGAGACAAAGTTGGATATAGTTTTATGATTTCATACACTACATGTTGTGATGAGCTTGATTGAACACACACATACACGCATCTTGTATTCACATTCTTTCTCCACCCCCTTTGGGGTTTAGTTTTATTGCTTTCTTTTCATTTCGTTTAGCATCTTAGTGTAGTTTAGTGTAATCAATCTTTTCTCATTTCTTTACCACTCCCCTTCGCACAAACCAAAAGTCGACACACCTCCCTGTGGATCGACCCGTATTTGCCACCGCTTCAACGCGGCCGTGCACTTGTGGTTTAATTAAAACATATCAATCAAAACTCAATGCGGGAAAAACCACGGACGACACAACTTCAAATCCACTATAGAGAAACGTATTACAAAGAGATGCTCACAGAAGACGCGAACAAACCGGCGAAGACACCCGGCTCAAATTCTCCCACCGAATCACAAGGATGCTCTCTCTCTCTTTTCTCTCAACAATGCAAAGTGGACAATAACAATCAATCTAATTGCTCTCCTATTACAAAGGGGACGAAATTGCCTTTATATATTAGGCCAAAACAAGTATACGTTGCACCAAAATCGTGTGGAGAAATGTGCAAAACGTGGGCAGAAACTGGGTCAAACGATCGACCGAACGGGTGCTTCGGTCGATCGATCCTCTAACCGTATCGCAAACCAGCTTTTACTGGTCGACCGAAACTGAAGTACCGGTCGACCGAAAAATGACAGTAACTTTTCTAACTTGCTCGAGTGCATACTCGGTCGACCAAACACTTATGTTCCGGTCGACCAAAAATCAACAGACACTTTTCTCCCAGCTCCTCGTATGTGCCCGGTCGACCGAAAATGGATAGGCACTTTTGCCCAGCTCCTCTTGTGCGCTCGGTCGACCGAAACCTAAGTTCCGGTCGACCGAAAAACGACAGGCACTTTTGCTGGACAATTCAACACACATCCGGTCGACCGAAACACTCCTTCCGGTCGACTGATTGTCTGTTTTTCTGCACAAATATTTTAAACACATATTCAAGGTAAACAACAACAATCTTCACCTTTACCTTGAATAGCCCCTGGAAATCTTTGAAGGAACACTTCCTTCCTCATTGTGTCGTCGTCTTAGCTCCACCTACTCGGAACTCAAACCAACCAAGTTCACGCATACCATGAACTTAGTCGAAATAACTGGCTTCGTCAACATATCAGCCGAATTATCTTCAGTGCCCACCTTCTTCACCACCACACCTCCTTCAGCAACAACATCCCGAATGAAGTGATAACGGACGTCGATATGCTTCGTCCTCTCGTGATACATCTGATCCTTCGTCAGATGACACTCCGACTATCACAATAAACAACCACTGTATTCTGACCTGGAATAAGCTCTCCAAATAAACCTTTCAGCCAAAGAGCTTCTTTTATACCCTCGGTCGCTGCCATATACTCTGCCTCCGTTGTAGACAAAGCAACAATGTGTTACAACGTTGCTTTCCAGCTAATAGTCGTGCTCCCAACAGTAAACACATAACCAGTTATAGATCTTCGTCTATCGCGGTCTCCCGCGTAATCAGCATCTACAAACCCCATTAACGAATACGAAGATCGACCAAATTTCAGAGATAGCTTAGTTGTACCTTTTAGATACCGAAGAATCCACTTCACAGCTGACCAATGCTCCTTTCCTGGATTCGACATATAGCGGCTCACCACACTGACCGCCTGAGCTATATTTGGACGAGTGCATATCAAGCATACATCAAACTGCCAACTGCACTAGTATAAGGCACACATGCCATGTATGCCTTATCCTCCTCCTTCTTGGGACACAAGTCTACCGAGAGCTTAAAATGCGCGACGAGAGGAATTCTTTCAGACTTGGCATCCTCCATGCCAAAAACGATGCAAGGCTTTCTCAATATATTGCTGTTGGGAGAGAAACAAACTTTTGCATGTACGATCGTGACGTATCTCCATACCTAGAATCCTCTTCGCTGAACCGAGATCCTTCATCTCGAACTCAGCCTTTAACAACCCCTTAAGCTCAGAAATTTTAGACTTGTCCTTAGCTGCTATCAACATATCATCTACATAGAGTAATAACAAAACAAGAGAGCCATCTGAAAATACCTTTCGGTAAACGCAACAGTCATACTGGGACCTGCTGTACTCATGTCCAACCATAAAAGAATTAAATCTTTTATACCATTGTCAAAGCGACTGCTTTAACCCATAAAACGACTTCTTCAGCAAACAGACATGATTTTCTTTACCTTCGACGACAAAGCCCTCCGACTGGGACATGTAAATTTGCTCCTCTAATTCTCTATGTAGGAAAGCGGTCTTCACATCTAGTTGCTCTAACTCTAAATCATGAATTGCAACCAAACTCAACAAAACACGAATAGAAGTATGCTTCACAACGGGTGAGAAATTATCGCTATAATCCACACCCTCCACCTGACTAAAACCACGAGCAACCAATCGAGTTTTGTATCTCACATCTGAGAGACCCTCGATTTTCTTCTTGAAGACCCATTTGCAGCTAACTACCTTTTTTCCTTTTGGAAGTTCTATCAACTTCCAAGTTTGGTTCTTATGAAGAGACTTCATCTCTTCATTCATTGCACCCACCCAAGCAGCTGAATCGGGTGCCAGAATTGCCTCTGAATACTTGCTCGGCTCACTAGAGGTTCCAATATCTTCAGCTACACTAAAAGCATATGCAATGACTGATTCAGCATATCTACGGGGTTTCTTGGTCAGCCGCTTCTCTCTGTCCCTTGCCAACAAATACTCTTCATCTTCCTCAGATTTCGAACTCTCTCCTTATGTTACACCGGTATCTTCATCAACATTCACTACCGGTGGCTCCACCTGAACTGGAGTCCCACTTGACACAAGAGTAGAAATAACAATGTTTTTCCTGGAAGGTAACACAGCAAGCTCATTAAAGACATTTCTTTCAACCATGAGCTTCTGAGATTCCTTGCACCACAGTCTGGACTTCTGAGCTTCTGAGATTCCTTCACACCCAAATCGTAGCCAAGGAATATACACTTCAACGACCGAGCATTCAACTTTCCTTGATCTACATGTGCGTACGCTGGACAACCGAAGACTCTCAACTTGGACAAATCTGAAGCTCCACCTGTCCAAACTTCTTTCGGTGTTCTCATATCCAAAACGGTGTGAGGTGAACGGTTCACCAAATAACAAGCGGTACACACTGCTTCTGCCCAAAAATCCTTAGTCAGGTCAGCATTCAGAAGCATACATCTAGCTCTCTCCAAGAGAGTTCGATTCAGACGTTCCGCTACTCCGTTCTGTTGTGGTGTGTGACGTACGGTTCGATGTCTCACGATTCCTTCATCCTTGCAGATATCGTTAAACTCTGAGGAACAAAACTCCAAACCATTATCCGTCCTAAGAACTTTGATCTTCTTTCCTGTTTGATTCTCAATCATAACCTTCCAGTGCTGAAAATTCTGAAACACATCACTATTTTGTTTCAGAATATAAACCCAAGTCTTCCTGGAGAAATCATCAATAAATGTGAGCATGTAGCGAGCTCCACCTTTTGTTGGAACCTGAGAAGGTCCCCATAAATCAGAGTGAATATAATCTAAAGTGACCTCGGTGGTGTGCTTTGCTGCTGAGAAGCTAACCCTATTCTGCTTCCCCAAAATACAAAATTCACAGAAGTCCAGACTGCCGATTTTATGACTTCCAAACAAACCACGTTTGCTCAACACCGCCATGCCTTTCTCGCTCATGTGCCCCAACCTCATATGCCAAAGTTGGACATTCTCCTCACCAGACAACGATGAAGCTACAACTGCGTCACCCACAACAGTTTCTCCTTTAAGCATATAAAGCTTACCGAGCCCAAGCTTCTTTTCCTTCATCAGAATAAGTGATCCTTTGGTGATGGATATGCAGTCATCCCCACCTCTGAATTTGTAGCCCTTTGCAGTCAGACTACCTACTGAAATTAGATTCTTGCTCGCCTTTGGAACATGTCGCACATCCGATAAAATCTTGACTAGGCCATCGTGGGTCCTCAATCTGACAGAGCCAATTCCTGCAACCTCGCACCTGTCACCATTGCCCATCACAACCATTCCACCTGACATTGATTCATAAGATGAAAACCACTGTTTATTCGGAGTTAAGTGGAATGTACTGCCCGTGTCAATCACCCAACCGTCGAAAGCTTCAGAAGAACATGTGGCTGCCAACACAAAATCAGAATCGGACTCGGCAACATTCGAACCTGACTGATCACCACTACTAGAACCCCTCTGCTTCTCTCTGTTCTGTAGCTTAAAACATTTTGATATCTTGTGACATTTCTTCTTGCACTAATGACAAATAATATCTTTGTCCTTCGACTTGGTCTTAGGGGTGTTCTTTGAGAAACTCCTATCTTTCCCCTTACCACGAGCAACAAGTGCTTCACTTTTGCTCGACTCAGAACCATCAGACCTCTTCTCCATATCAAATTTGGAGGAGAGTGCGTTTTTGACATCTGCAAGAGAGATGTCGGTCCTGCTATTCATCATCGTCTCCACGAAGTGATCATATGAAGAACTCAACGAGCAAAGTAAAAGGATCGCCTGATCCTTATCAGAAAACCTTGCTTCAACCTTCTCCAAGTCCATGATGATTGCATTGAAATCATCCAAGTGTTGCTGAAGGGAGATACCCGACTTCATCTTGAATAGGAACAACTTCTTCTTCAAGATAATCCGGCTCGCAATTGACTTCTTCATGTAGACTTCCTCTAATTTCTTCCACATACTTGCAATTGTCTTCTCCTTCAACACTTCTCTTAGAACTTCGTCGGACAACGACAACTTGATGGTTGACATCGCCTTTCGATCAAGCTTCAACCTATCTTGATCGGACATTTCTTTTGGCAACTTGTCCATGACCTCAAGAACGTCCTCCACCTCTTGCTGCACCAGAATTGCGTGCATCTTGACTTGCCACAAGCCGAAATTCACATCTCGGCTCAACTTCTCAATTTTCCAATGATTCGCCATGAGTACTTGACAAAAAAAAAGATGAAAAACCCCAAAATTCGAAAAAAAACTCTGATACCAGTTGTTAGGAATTAAAACCAATCCCAAATACGTAGCAGAATGGAAATAACAAATCCAATTAGCTAATTATTGAGATCAAATGCAAATCCGAAATTCAAACCACACAAAACACGCAAGATTTAACGTGGAAACCCAATGCGGGAAAAACCACGGACGACACAACTCCAAATCCACTATAGAGAAACGTATTACAGAAGATGCTTACAGGAGACGCGAACGAACCGGCGAAGACACCCGGCTCAAATTCTCCCACCGAATCACAAGGATGCTCTCTCTCTCTCTCTCTTTTCTCTCAAGAATGCAAAGTGGACAATAACAATCAATCTAATTGTTCTCCTATTACAAAGGGGACGAAATTGCCTTTATATATTAGGCCAAAACAAGTATAAGTTGCACCAAAATCGTGTGGAGAAATGTGCAAAACGTGGGCAGAAACTGGGTCAAACGGTTGACCGAACGGGTGCTTCGGTCGATCGATCCTCTAACCGTATCGCAAACCAGCTTTTACTGGTCGACCGAAACTGAAGTACCGGTCGACCGAAAAATGACAGTAACTTTTCTAACTTGCTCGGGTGCATACTCGGTCGACCGAACACTTATGTTCCGGTCGACCAAAAATCAACAGACACTTTTCTCCCAGCTCCTCGTATGTGCCCGGTCGACCGAATCCTAGATTCTGGTCGACCGAAAATGGACAGACACTTTTGCCCAGCTCCTCTTGTGCGCCCGGTCGACCGAATCTTAAGTTCCGGTCGACCGAAAAACGACAGACATTTTTGCTGGACAATTCAACACACATCCGGTCGACCGAAACACTCCTTCCGGTCGACCGATTGTCTGTTTTTCTGCACGAATACTTTAAACACATATTCAAGGTAAACAACAACATAACAATGACGTGCATGGTCATGTGGAGTTGTATTTTGTGAGTCTTAACATGCCTGATCATGTCAAATTGTCAACTTAATATCTTTGTAGTAGCCGGAAATGCATTAAACCAAACGGTCCATTTGCTTAATAAGAGCAATAAGTTTGATGTTATAAGTGACAATAGTTCAATTTAGAAGGTACAAGAGTATGATCAAAATGAACAATATAGAAAAATTTCAAAAAAAAATTAAATATTAAACGATTGTTGGGTCATACCAGGATAATGGCCTTACTACTTTCTCTGTCAAGAGAGAATTCCCCATCAGGATTTTTCTCAAGGGAGAGCAGCAACTCCACAAAGCTATTGTTGTGTTCCTTGTTGTTGTTGTGGTCTCTGACAACTCTCTCAAGCAAAAGATCTAATTCTCTGGCATTCTTCTTCACCTTTGATTCCAAACCACTTAACTTATCAATCCATGCAAGACATGGATGGTACTCTCCCACACTGATAGTCCCTAACAATGAAAAGAAATCTCTCAATAGTTCTTGAACTCCAACTTCTCCAGTGTACTTTCTTCCAAGTGCAAGTCTACATGTTATGTTGTTTGTGAGCTCAACCAGCATGTTGCTCAAGTTTATTGATTTTTTGTTGGAATTGGTGATATTTTGGAGCATGAGGGCCACCTCCTCCTCCCGTACGATGTGGCCGGAGAGTACACGGCGGTTGCTGAGAAGATGGACAACACAAATTCTTCTGATCTGTCGAGAAAATTTTCTGATTAATTAGTTTAGTGAAAAGTACTCCACATGATTGTATATGCTTCATTCCCAAAAATGACATATATGTTAAGCATGTTTTAACGCCATCCAATTTGGTTGCTTCGATTATTGGTTTTCACTATCTCAAAACAAAGATCTCCGACCAAACTAGCCTCAATTTGTAGATGTCTCTTATTATGGAAAACGTCTTTGAGTGGATCATGGTATAAGACAAACAATAACTATCATCAAATTATGCTTGACACAATGAACACCGATTTCTGTGATGAGAGCGACCTGAAACGACTGAAAAAGACGGTCGCGGGTCCGACCTTATCCTACCATAGCCTGGTATATGTTGTTAGGGCATCCCTTATCGGCAGGTCATCCCAGGTCGAAGACCTCACGACCTGGGATGACCAGGTCATCTCTCCCTTAACGGGGGAGAAGACCTGGTCATCTTCGACCAGGTCACCAACCCGGGCGTTGAAACGCCCGGGTCGACGACCCGGAATTCCGGATCGTCGAATAAAAAATTATTAAATTTTGTTTTTTGTTTTTTATTTTTTTTGTTTTGATTTTTAGAATTTTTTGTTTTAGTTTTTTAAGTTTTTTTTTTGAAAATACGTTTTATAATTGTTTAGATTTTTTAGAAATTTTTTTAATTTTTTTTAAAATTTTACCAAGATGGACCCCGAAATGATGTGGATGAGAGAGATAGGTTGTTGTGGGTTGTGGTTAAGAGGTGAATAGTGTAGGAAAGAGAATAATGTGGGTTGAGGAAAAAAAAAGCTGATGTGGAAGAGAGAGAAAACTAATTTTGAAAAGAGAGAGAGCTGATGACCGGGTCGTCCAGGTCATGGTTAGTGATGGTCTTAGTGATCAAAATCTCTTGTTTTTTTCTGGACCAGAATTAGTAGCAAATTAAATTGTCTTCAAGAAAGATGGCCTCACATTATGTGGTCACTTGCATGTGGCAGATAGCCAGATATTGTTCTACCGTCCCGTCTTCGAACCCACGTCGAGTCCGAGTCAAGTCCGTCACCTACGATTCTACTGTACCATGACTCCCACATATTGTCGCAAAACTTAAGTTGGTTGATGTTATGGTAGTAGACTCATATCTATATAAGTTAAATAACTCACATCAATATTATTATGTTAGGTGATATGAGACTATTATTAGAGTGTTACAACCTACCTCACTTGAACACGACATGACACTATTATTGGAATGTTAAAACTTATCCCACTTGAACATATCAAATTATATTCCTTCAATTCAAGTTTAATCCAAGTTTATATTTGGAATATTTTAGCAACATATCTTATTACGCATGTTATAACTTGTTAAGAAATATATCTCTTATCCTTTTGTGCTTTTGTTGCATTTTTCTGATATAGCTTGAGTTTAAACGTCTTTTTTTGTAGTACCTTTTCATTTTCAACAAACTGTGTCTTATTTAAATACACACACACGTGGTTGTACAAAAGAGAGTTTTTTTACTTTCTTCAAGTCTAAATGACAAGAACAGAAAAGAAATGTTTTATCTTCCGCAGCCAACACTACTTAGTAAGACTGTAACATACTATCTTCATACTTCAATAATCTTATGTTATTGCTTCATGTGTATTTATTTCTTCTTGTTCTCATCATCATTCTTACCTGCTTCTTTTCCTTTGAATTTGCTTTAGTGTTGTAACGATCACACCCTTCTTTTGGATTTTCTAGTATATATGTTTCCCGACGATGATTAGATATTATTTCATTCATTATATGTGACATGCAGCATGTATAATAGTAAGTAATGTACCTCAAAATTAGAATAACATTCACAAACCTGTCTCCAATATTCACCATAAGGAGCGAAAGCCACGTCCTTGCAATTGTACAATAAAAGTTCAGCCGTCATCGAAGCCGGTCGACCAGAGAAGGCGAGGTCGTGAGTCTTCATTATTTCTCTAGCAACGTCCATGGTGGAGGCGACCAGGACGGGCAATTGACCGAATTTGCACAACATGAGAGGCCCATGCTTGGCTGCAAAATCGCGGAGTGTCAGGTGGGGATAGAGGCCTAGTTGGTGGAGGTTGCCTATGATTGGGAGGCCAGGTGGGGATGGTGGTTGTCTAGGGTTTTCATATTTGGAGGAGAAAAGTCTCCACGAGACGAAAGCTAAAGAGAGGAAGACTATGGAGAGAGAGAGGAATAGCATGTTTGCAGTTTGCTTGTGTAGTTTGAATGTCCGCAGACAATCTATTTATGGTTGTTTACATATTTTTTTGGGATTAATCTATCCACCTACCCACTCTCTGTAATTTTAAAGGATCATTTGCTTGGGTAGACTCCAAAAGGTACACAATTGACGAAATACACTAGGATTTTTACTATTCACTTGGGTGCACCTCATTTCAAACATAATTGCTTCCATACCTTCGGACCGTTTATGGACCCCACTCCATTAAATTTTCTGTTGGTTTATTTACAAAACACACACTCTGAAATTCAAATATCTTTAATATTAAATATAAAAACACAAAACAAATATTTTCTTTACAAATACACCCTTCTTCTCATTCTCTCTCTTTTGTTCTCTCTCTCCACTCTCTCTCTTGTTTTCTCTCTCCCCTCTCTTGCTACTCTCTCTCTTGTTCTCTCTCTCCTCTCTCTCTCTTCGGTTCTCTCTTCTATTCTCTCTCTTCCTCTCTCTTTTTCTCTCCTCTATCTCTCTCTCATGTTCTCTCTTCTCCCTCTTTCTCTCTCTCTACTCTCTCTCCTCTCTCTGTACCCTCTCTCCTCGATTTCTCTCTTTTATTCTCTCTCTACTCTCCACTCTCTCTCTCTCTCTCTCTCTTGTTTTCTCTCTCCTCTCTCTCGCTACTCTCTCTCTTGTTCTCTCTCTCTCCTCGCTCTCTACTCTCTCTCCTCTCTCTCTCTCTCTTCGGTTCTCTCTTCTCCTTCTCTCTCTCTCTCTCCTATTCTCTCTCTTTCTCTCTCCTCTATCTCTCTCTCATGTTCTCTCTTCTCCCTTTTTCTCTCTCTCTCTCAAATTCTCTCTCAAATTCTCTATCTCTCTCTCTCTCTCTCTTCTCTCTCGAATTCTCTCTCCTCTCTCTCTCTCTCATCTCCCTCTCGAATTCTCTATCCTCTCTCTCTCTTTTCTCCCTCTCAAATTCTCTCTCCTCTCTCTCTTTTCTTCCAACTGTTCGGCCTGCATGTTTGACTTAGCCTTTGAATGATCATCCAATTCCAGGCATTCCCACCAACTCCAACTGCATCTTATTTTGGTGTTGGACGAGAAAGGGGGTAGTTTCTTGAGCATGGGGCATTCCACCACAACAAGAAATTTTACATTTTGAAGTAGTCTTGAAGAGATAGATGTGAGCATTGGCAGATCATCTAAACACAACCTGCTCAAATGAGGAAAAGGAAAAGATGCACTGCTGCTGCTTTCCTCACTCTCTTCTGTTGTTCGGATCTTTTTAAGTTTGACAAGGAGAATTCGAGAGGGAGAAAAGAGAGAGAGGATAGAGAATTCGAGAGGGAGATGAGAGAAAGAGAGAGAGAGAGAGAGAAGAGAGAGAGAGGAGAGAGAGAACAAGAGAGAGAGTAGCGAGAGAGAAGAGAGAGAGGAGAGAGAGAGAATTCGAGAGAGAGAGAGAGGGAGAAGAGAGAACATGAGAGAGAGAGAGGAGAGAGAAAGAGAGAGAATAGGAGAGAGAGAAAGAGAGGAGGTGAAGAGAGAACCAAAGAGATAGAGAGAGGAGAGAGAGTAGAGAGAGAGGAGAGAGAGAGAACAAGAGAGAGTAGCGAGAGAGAGGAGAGAGAAAACAAGAGAGAGTGGAGAGTAGAGAGATAACAAAAGAGAGAAAGAAAGGAGAGAGGGTAGAGAGAGAGAGGAGAGAGAGTAGAGAGAGAGGAGAGAGAGAGAGAATAAGAGAGAGAGAGAGTAGCGAGAGAGAGGAGAGAGAAAACAAGAGAGAGAGTGGAGAGTAGAGAGATAACAAAAGAGAGAAAGAGAGGAGAGAGGGTAGAGAGAGAGAGGAGAGAGAGTAGAGAGATAACAAAAGAGAGAAAGAGAGGAGAGAGGGTAGAGAGAGAGAGAGGAGAGAGAGTAGAGAGAGAGGAGAGAGAGAGAACAAGAGAGAGAGTAGCGAGAGAGAGGAGAGAGAAAACAAGAGAGAGAGTGGAGAGTAGAGAGATAACAAAAGAGAGAGAGAGGGGAGAGGGTAGAGAGAGAGGAGAGAGAGTAGAGAGAGAGGAGAGAGAGAGAACAAGAGAGAGAGTAGCGAGAGAGGAGAGAGAAAACAAGAGAGAGTGTGGAGAGAGAGAGTAGAGAGAGAACAAAAGAGAGAGAATGAGAAGAAGGGTGTGTTTGTAAAGAAAATATTTGTTTTGTGTTTTTATATTTAATGTTAAGGATATTTGAATTTTAGAGGGTGTGTTTTGTAAATAAACCAACAGAAAATTTAACGGAGTGAGACCCATAAACGGTCCGAGGGTATGCAAGCAATTATGTTTGAAATGAGGTGCACCCAAGTGAATAGTAAAAATTCAAGTGTATTTCGCCAATTGTGCACCTTTTGAGGTCTACCCAAGCAAATGACCCAATTTTAAATCTCAAACATCTCAAACACGCAAATGGTTATATTCGGTTTAATTTTTAGTCTTGACTATCTTAAGATCACGAATCTCGCTAGTTCAAATTGATATTTACATATTATCTCATTCACAGGTAAAAACACTTAAGATTTATATCACAGTTAGGTACATAAGTGCGTGGTTGGTTAGTGGTAAGTAGATTTAGCGTGCTGCTAAGTAATAGATAGGAGAGGTCGGGAGATCCTCCTGGATTTTGAGTTTCCACGTTAAGCAATGAACTTTTTGGATTTTAACCCTTTAAATTTATAATTAGGATACTAAGTGGTGTACTCAAATTTTAGACCCACTACTTGACACATCCTAGGTTTCACACATGTATGCAAATGACTCATCACACCATTTGGATTTCAAAATTTGAAAGTTCAATTTTAAAATATGAAGTCAAATGTCACATGGAAGATGTCAAAAGTTATTTGAATAGTAAGAAATTATTTTTCTAATACAACTTTTACAAAACCAAACCTTCCCCGACTACTTTGTTAGAACCCTAAACCCGATTAGGGGTTAATTGGTGTTTAAGGGGTGGTTTTGCATGGGGAAGATGAGGTGAATAGTGAGCTGGTGATGGGTGATGGAGTAGGGTTGCGAGTTACTGTTGGTGCGGATTTGGTTGGGTTTTAGAGAAGAAAATATATCTCTCTCTCTCCCTCACTTGCTCTCTCCCTCTCACTTTCCTTTCTTTCCCATTTCCGGCGCAGTGGAGGAGGAGGCTTCGGCGGTCGGAGTGGAGCTCGGTTTCACGGAAGCGAGGACGTGAGGCTTGGGCAGGAGGTTGCTGTCGAAGAGGTGACGACGTGCGCGAGCGAGGCTCCGGCGAGTTTTCGTCGTCTTGAGAGGTATGTCGGCTTCATAGTGTGTTTTGGTTGTTCACCCTCGCGTGAGGGTCGTGTTGGTCGGTCGGAGACCTCTCCGGCGATGATTTTTGCGTAAATCCTTGGTTGGCGCAAGGTTGAAGACGACCAACGGTCGACTGGTCGACCGAATGTAGTGTATTTTGCCGATTTTAACCATCACCGGTCGAACGATGCCTTTTGGCGGTCGACCGGTCGTGCATTTTGCTGGTGGATCGGATTGCCTGTTTGTTTTCGGTCGACCGGTTCCTTGTGGTCGTTCGACCAGAACTTAAGTGTGCTGAGTAGAATGCATGTTAGTTCGACCGATTGTTTATATGTGTTCGACCGTTTATGACTTAGAACTGCTAGGATACCCTAGTAGTTTTCGGTCGACCGAGACCCCTGGGTCGGTCGACAGGTAGTATTGAATTGATGTTGACCAGACTCTGGATTTTGACCTCGTTTCGGTCGACCGGTTTTAGATATCTGTTCGACCGTTGGGACTTAAGTTTTGCGCAAAGAGTTCGACCGTTGCAGACTTTCGGTCAATCGATTTCCTTGAGGAAACGGTCGACCGGGTTACCTCTTTCGGTCGAGCATTTTTGCACAGGACTGAATTCCTGGTCCCTTTTAGAATGTCAACTCTGTCCACGGAAACCCGTGTCCTCGCCTTGTGCGTGAGCCAGGAGGTGACGGTGGGCGCGTACGCGTACCTGCCCAGGGACCGCCGTGTGGAAGAGCGTGGGTGTTCGGGACGTGTCACCTCCATGTATGGATCATGACTAAGGTGATGGATTGATGGACTCGTTGTAGAGTAGCAGGCCTGAGGGATCGTGGATCCCAATGTATGATGTGCGGACACGCAACCGTCGTTGGGTGAGGTGACTACTGGCCTATGTGGCTACGGAGGTCGCTGCCCTGCTTTTATAGAGGCGCAGTTGGTGTTTGCAGCTCGTGGAGCCTGATGACCTGACAGACTTCGGTCTGGACCCGTCCGATGCTGTGCCGGACGTACTGATGGACCACCGATGCTGTTCCGGTGATGCCGGCGATGTTGTTCCGGCGATGATGATTGATGGGCCGATGCTGTTCCGGCTATGTTCCTCAGATGGACACCTACTGAGATTATGATTGATGGACCGACCGAGCGACGGCTCCGTTGGTGTGGTTTCGACCACGAAGTTACAGATCTGTTTCTTATGACGCGGACCTGGCGGATGCCCCTTGCCGAACCCCATGATTAGTGTAGCCGCGTGTGGGGGGTGTCTCGTCTTGCTCCGTTAGACCGTATGTGTCTACGGTAGGCCTCCTTGCCAAACTCGATGATGATTGTCGGACTGATGTCCCATGTTACCCTTCGGGGGAATTGTTTTCCTTACTGTTGATGACATGACATGCTACTAGTATGATATGTTCATTTGTACTACTGCATGCATATAGGTGAGCTTGGCATACAGAGTTTCCTTATGGAAACTCAGGCATTGTTGTTACATCTTTTTCAGGACCGCAGTAGGTCCAGTTGGGTGGTGATCAGCGGACGCGCGCATCTTGGGATCAGATCCTCTATTCGGACCACTGAGGTCGACATGATTACATTTATCTCCTTTTGTTGTTCTATTGTAATCATGTATCATTTTGACAAACTCTGATGTAATATGGTGCACCGTTTATATGTTTATGAGAAGTAACAGTCCCGTCTTTGATTATTGGTCTCTAATGTCTTGATTATAAATTTTTAAATTTCTCCTGTTTCGGGATGTTACAACCTTCTATGACCTGACGATCTCCTTTGCTAGATGGCTCCTTCTCCAATTAAACAAGTTGCTCTGGGCGCACGACGTTAATCTTGTCTCCCTACTACAAGAGACACTTTCTTTGGATGAGAGCCAACAACTTCAGACACACTACGTCGATCTTCCCTTCCTTATTCATGCCGAGTTCAGGTTTTTGTGGTTCTTCTGCATGGTGGTTAGGAAACAACAATGAAGATGATATGTTCTTTTCCAAAAGCATCTTATTGTTAAAAATATATGGTTGATTTTGAGGTTAGATTCACATCTGAATCAAGGATGCAATGAGTTAGTCACCTTCTTGATATGTTTGTATTTTTTGTATGTAAGGATTTTCAGATCTTTTAACTAAATCATTTTTATTCCCGTGACAAAATATTGACGGGTTTTGTTTAGTCTGTGAAATCTTGGAATGATAGTTTACTCAATAGTGTGTGAAACATATTTTTGACATTGTCACTGTGCAATAAGTTGATGTTGTTGTTGGTTAGTATAATTACGAGAAAATCGTAGATAGTGTGAAATTGTTGTTGACTTTCATCAAAGATGAAACCTTTGTCATCATTTTTTCCATATTCGGCGATTTTTTTATTACAAATCTCTTATTGAATCTGTACTCGTTGTTATACTTAATTGAGATATGAAATTTTAATTCGAGTACTGGGTTTCGAAGAACAAATGATCATTCTATCTATTTTCCTACCTATAGAAGGTACACAAACATTTTAAATCATCACTTTTTTATGAGAGGTAAAATATTTTTGTCCAATGGCATAACATTTTTGAGGTTGTGTGAGCAGACAACGTACGTTTTTTTACTTGACATCATTTTTAAGAAAAAAATATATTTTTAAAAAGTATTTACATACATTTGCTCAAATTTCTTAAGTAATATTATTTTTTAATCAATTTTATTTTAAATAAATCATGTATTAACTCTACCTAGCAAAAATGATTCCATGTTACATTATTTAAAATTATTGATTAATAATTAAATATTCTATGCAAAAGTATTGTTAAAAGAGTTTTCTAATAAAAAGTTTTATTAATAGTGTATCTAAGAAAAGATAATGTAAATAGTGTTGTTGAAGAGGAAGATGTCAGACAAGATTGGTGTTGTCACCTCAAATATTGTCATCAAGTATTGACCAATGTTGGAATGAATGGAAATTCTGAACTGGAAAGCAAATCTCAAGTCCCACTGTCATGAGATTGAATCCTCGTGTTAAAAATGGTGAAGACTAAGATTGAAAATGTATTGGTGGAAATTTCAATGCAGCCACACGGGAAAAAACTAGGATGCGTGCATAAATTGAGTAATATGTTGTGTCTGTCTCTCAGCATCCTTATGATTGTCAAATTTGACCTTATGCTCTTTTTTACAAATACCAATTGACAAGGAATTGATAAATGGTAAAAAAAAGGTAAGTGGAAAGAAATTGATAAGAAGCAAGACAAAATGTAGGCAAGATAGTTAGGGAGAGTTTTTCATTATATTATATATTGTGTTGTTATTTACATCAAACTCAAAGTTCAAGTCACGTCGAAGAAGAAAGAAGAGAGAACAAAACTTTTCACTATCTTATTTCAATCATGTCGATCGGACTGTGCATCTTTACTGCGAAGGTGTCAACCTAATGTCCGTGACAATCAGATGGGACAAAATTGGGGGGCTTGACAATTTCGATCCATAGTTTGATTCCTTAGGATTTAGGTTTAGATTTTGGGGAAAAAGAAATTTAGGGATACAGGAGAAGGTTTGTACGTTATTTTCTTAAAAATTCAAGATCATACACCTCTTATAAATCCTTTAATAGTTTAAGGTCAAATATTATTAACTTTTTAACCAACTTAACAACATTACACAATTGTAATGTGAGACTATGCTATACCTCATCACAGCTACCTCACAGACACTAACGTCGAGAGGGATTTACATTCTGACAAGTGAGGCAAGATAATTATTTAATCTTGCAAGTGTACGAAAATAAAACGAAGCTCCTGTTCGTCGTCGAAAAATTACTTAAATCATCCCAAAAATGACCTTTTTGCTCTTAACAAATCAATTAATACTCATTTCGTCCCGTGTCTTTAAACAAGGTGTTTGACTCAGTTTTACTCACATTTCTAGTACCAACACAACGAAAATGTCCGACGAAGCACCTGAATCCGCGCGAGATAACGGGGGCGGAATTTTTTTCCCGACTCGGGCGTCTGGCTAAGCCGCCTCCACCTATGTGGAGGCGGCTTAGCCAGACGCCTCCACCTATGTGCAGGCGTCTTAGATGAACGCCTCTACTAAGGTGAAGGCGTCTGGCTAACACGCCTCCACGTATGTTCCGACGGTTCCGGTGGCCGCCCTCTCGTTGGGTCGGGCGTCTCCCGCGGACGCCCGACCCAAAAATGTTTTTTTTAAATTAATTAAAATAAACAGGACAATTTACCAGATGTGAGTAGTCTGGGGTGTCCGCTGATTCTTTTCCTGGCATCCGAGACATTCTATTTGGTGAATAGAAGAGTGATATGAAGAGAAAGTTGTGTTAAAAGAGTGAAATGAAGAGTTATATAAGTAGAAAGGGTAGAGAGGCAGAATTGTAATCTGTTGGGACGATTTAAGCAGTTTTACGGCGACGAATAGCAATTCAGAAATAAAATCCTATAACTCAAATGCATTACTTCAATTTGGCTATTTTGTAAGTAGATCAAGCAAATAACCCAACAATCAAATATGAACTCAAATCATGCAAGCAGATTCGGACGACTGAGATCTTGTATTAAGGATGTTATATATTTAACCTACATAGAAATAGTTAAACGATAGAAGAACAAATGAGAGTAAATACATGAGGTTATATATATGACTCACCTTGATACAGGGCAATACCATCAATCAAGGGTTACTTGGTTGTCCTTGCGAAATATCAATACCGGATTAGTACACTTGGGTTTTTCAATTTTATTTTGCTACACTTGTAAATTCACAAAATTTCTTGGTGCACATGGATCTAACGTCGCCGTACACTGTTAGCCATCAAATGCGTCTCACAACCAAAACACAGTAAAAATAAATGGAAAATGGAACAAACTTAACAACAATACCCAATTGTAATGTGAGGTTATATATGCTATACCTCGTCACGGCTACTTCACATACTAACGTTGAGAGAGATCTACGTTCTGACAATCGAGGCAATATAATTATTAAATTTTGCATGTGTATGAAAATAAAATCTTAAAACTCCAATGCAATACTTCAATTCCACTATTTTGCAAGTACATCAGGCAAATAACCCAACAATTAAATAAGAACTCAAACCATATATACAAGCAGGTCCGTACGACTGAGATCTATGCCAAATTGCCAATAATGTTGGCTGTTGGAGAAGACAAAATGACCACGTGCATGATAAAGTTCGTGGAATTATTTGGGAGATGACCATCTTGTTGGACACAAAATGACATAATTCATTGAGCAACCTTATCGTCCCACCATTGGAGGGAGTTACATGAATGGACGGTGAGGTGTCCTTTCGGTGGACGAACCGACAAACTCTGACACAAACTTGGTGTGACTTTTGTGGGTGTTGTTTTGTGATCGAGAAAATAATGTTTCATAACATGATGATATTTTTACCTGCCGTAATTTTTTTATATAAAAAAAAAATCAAAAATTCGAACTTTAGGATTTTTTTTTTTCAAATCTACTCGGATCGCGGTTCCCACCCGCGATCCGTCCCCTCCAAAAACAAAATTTTTTTTTTAAAAAAATAAGTTTTTTTAAATAATTTTTTTTAAAGTTTTCTGTTTTAGTTTTATTTTCTTTATTTCTGTTTTTCTTTTTTATTATCATTATTTGTAATTTTTTTAAAATCTTTTTTTTTCAAAATATGTTTTCTAATTTATATTATTTTTTAAAAAATTTAAATTTTATTTTTAATTTTTTCAAAAATCGACCTCCAAATCACGTCGATAACTGAACGTATTGAAATATTAGGGTATTTTATACAATAAATTTTTTTTTTTGCTGAAAAATTTCACGGATTCTGAAAAATTGCTGAAAAATAATAACAATTACAAAACATATTTTGAAGAATCCGTGAAATTTTTCAGCAAAAAAAAAATTTTTTTTGGGGGGGGGGGGGGGACGGATCGCGGGTCACACCCGCGATCCGAGTAGATTTGAAAAAAAAATCCTAAATTTCAAATTTTTGATTTTTGTTATTATATAAAAAAATTACGGTCTACGTGTGCATATTCCAAAACTTTCTTAGGCCACAGTGGCAACAGATTATATGATGTAGAAATTGTAGATTTTAGGAAAAAACGATTTTTTTAATATAGATTTTGTTTTTTCAAAGATTACTAAAATACTTTTTTAACCTAAAGTTGGTCTTTTATTAAATTAATGATTATGATATATTGTTTTTTTTGCAAGCAATAATAGTAAAATAATTTTTCACGACATCAAAAAAACACAAACTTTATCACTGTAATAACACCAAAGCAAAGAAAACCTTCTTGGAACTTATCAACTCAAGTCGGAGAGGTGATTGTATTTATAAATGCATTATGTACAAAATACAATGAATGTAGTCATGTGAATTACTTGATGTGGGAGCTCGTGTAAGAAGCTCACCGGAGGAACGTTCGTTGACGAGGAAGTGCTCGTGGAAACTTTCACCGTTGATCTTCAAAGGTTTCTTCATGCCTTAAAGGTATGTCAAGCTTTGCTTTTATGCTCACCTAAGATTGTATGGGTGTTTGAGTAATTGACGGTAGGCCGAAAGGCTCGTCAGATGTTTTATTCAGCAGAATTCTGTTGTTTTCGGTCGACCGGTTGGTGTTATGGTCGACCGCTGATAGGGTAATTCTGGGAGGTTTGCCTTGCAGCGGTCGAACGATGCCTTGTGTGGTCGACCGGTCAAGCCTGTTAGGCAAACCCTGGTGTATTTCGATCGACCGTGTCCCCTTTGTCGTTCGACCGAATGCACTGTGGTAAGTCGGTTGGGGACATAGACCATCGAAACGGTCGACTGTCTTTTGATTTGTTCGACCGGTTGTACCTGTAGCTAAGTTGGTTGGGGTCTAGACCTATAAAATGGTTGACCGCTTATATGATTCGTTCGACCAATAACTTAAGTTAACTTAAAGTCTGTTTGACTGGTGTGTACTTTGTTTGACCGGTCTTGGACTTTGAGGGAACGTGAAGTCCTTGTTATTTTTGGTTGACCGGGTCCCCTTTGTCATTCGACCGTTGGGACGTTATTTATTAATAATAATGTTGAGGCATAGACCACCCAAACGGTCGATTCCCTCTGACTTTTGTTTGACCGATCGGTCGTTTGTTTGTTGGTAGTGGTTCGACCTGTCGTGGAGATGGTTGAGCTCTTGTGCGTTCCTGGAGGGTACCAGTCGACCGACATGCCTGTTCGGTCGACCGTTTCTGCTCAGTGTGGTGTTTTGTTGTTGTGGGATCGACTTTGAGGGCAACGGGTCCCCGATCTTTTTGGGCGACGGTACGGACAATGTCGTCCTGATGGCGATCTGTATTGTGCTTGTGTTGTTGGCCGATGATGTTCCGGCTGTGGTGCCTGTGCGCACGTGTTGTTTGCCGAGGATGTTTCTGGCTGTGGTGTCAGTGTACACGTGATGTGATGACCGACGATTATTCCGACTGTGGCTCCTAGGTGCATGTGTGGGTGATGGGTTAGAGGACCCTTGAGACCTGTTGTGGTTCGTGTCTGCTGTGGATGGGAGAGAAATCCTTGGGGCCAAGTTTGACGGTGACATTTTTTTACCGCATTTTTGTATCATACCATACTAGTAGTTGTCTAGTTCATTAATGTATTAGGGGTTTGGCATACGAGGTTTCTTTCTGGAAACTCAGGCATTGTTGCATGTTTATTTCAGTTAGGGAGTGGGGATCGAGGAGAGGCACGTCGCGACCAGATCTTGTTTTCTCTCAGTTTGACGTCGGAGGGATTACATGTATATTTCTTTATAGCTTTTTGATGTTATCACACTTTTGAAATACTAAGATATATATGATAAATATATATGTTGGTGCACCTGATGTTCTTTGTGTTCCTCGTAATATCCTTGTGTTGATTGTATGATTAATTTTTTTTAATTTTCCACTGTTTGAGGATGTTACAACTATAGCATAAATAGTTTTTCAATATATATGAGACTATCTCATATTAGATATCACTTGGAATATTGCGAATGATAGAAGAGGAATGATTGAGTTAGATTTTGTAGTGAAAGATATTATTCTTAATTTCTCAAAATTAGTACTCTTTAATCATTATCCACCGTTAACCTCATTTGATACATATGCAGAAGAAAATTACTATTCTGTGTTAAATTAACAATGATGAATTGGAGTACCAAGATTATAGCCTTGATTCCGTCTCCATCGGGGGTAAATTCATCGTCGGGGTTTGATTTCATAGAGAGCAAGCTAGACATCCATAAGACTACTTTGGTCGTTATCATCGTCGTGATGGTTGTCGTTGTTGTGGTTTTCATTAATGACTGTCTCGATCATATGATCAAGCTTTTTAGCCATTACATGTACCCTCGCATCCAACCCGTTTAATCGATTGATCAACGCAAGAGAAGGGATGTAGTCTGCAATGTTTAGGGTTCCCAACAAAACCATAAACTCAGAGAGGAATTCCCTAATCTCCGCATTCCTGGAGTACTTCTTTCCAAGCGCCATTCTACATATGATATCGTTTGTATGCTCTGTGACCATCTGGCTTATATTGATTGGTTTTGATATGGAGTTGGCGATCCTATCGAGCATCAACGCCACTTGGTCTGATCCCTTATCGCACGACCCGAGAGTACTCGCTTAGTGTTGAGAAGATGAATTATGCAGATATTCTTCGCCTGAAGATCTGTAGAAAATGTGATTATCTGTTGTATTATTCTTAATTTGTGATTACAAATACATGTGATTATATAGTAGATTAGTAATCTAGCCGTTTGAAATGGTAACGGGAAACATTTATGATCTTTGGATGATGAGATGCAATAAGTTGTATGGTAGAGTTCCGAGAGGTGGCATTGATGATGTATTAAGTCTGAGCCTCGAGTTCTTCAACACTCCCCCTTAAGTTGAGTCCGGAAGAGATTGAAGGAACCCAACTTGTGAAGAATGGTATCAAACTGTTTTTGATCCAAGGGTTTGGTGAAGATATCTGCGAGTTGGTTTTTGCTTGTGACGAAGGGGACATCGATTTCTTTAGTCTGAATTTTTTCTCTGATGAAGTGACAATCAACTTCTATGTGCTTTGTTCGTTTGTGAAACACAGGATTGGTGGCAATGTGACGAGCAACCTGATTGTCGCAGAACATGTGCATAGGTTCATGATATGGAACCATCATTTCTTTGAGGAGTTGTTTGAGCCAAATCAGCTCACTGGTGGTGGATGCCATGGCACGATATTCCGCTTCAGCGCTTGATCTAGCTACAACGTTTTGTTTCTTGCTTCTCCAAGTGATGAGGTTCCCTCCAACGAAGGTGCAGAACCCAGTGGTAGATTTACGATCGTAACTACCCGCCCAATCTGCATCAGAGTAACCAATGATTGAGTTAGATTGGTTTTGTTTCATCCATATGCCTTGTCCTGGAGTTTTCTTTAAATACCTGAGTATTCTATCAATGATGTCTAGATGGTGGGTGTGTGGTGCATGCATGAATTGACTTACTGTGCTAACTGCATAAGTTATGTCAGGTCTAGTGACGGTTAGATAGATGAGTTTCCCTACTAATCGTTGAAATTGACTTATATCGCTTAATGGTTCCCCATCAGTGAGACCAACTTTTCGGTTGGTCTCGATAGGTGTGTTGGCCGGTTTGGATCCTAATTTTCCTGTTTCTTTAAGTAGATCAAGGGCATACTTTCGTTGAGATAAAAATAGGCCTTTTTTTGAGTAAGCAATTTCAATGCCCAAAAAATATTTCATGAATCCTAAATCCTTGATGTCAAATTTGTTTTTTAGATATGACTTAACCCTATTAATTTCTTTGTCATTATTTCCGGTGATTATAATGTCGTCTACATAAACTAAGACAATGATGGTAGTAATGTGATCATGTTTGATGAACATAGAAGCATCGGCAGAACATTTTGAGAAACCAAATTGACTAAGAGATAGACTGAGTTTTGCATACCATGCTCCGGGTGATTGCTTTAATCCGTAGATTGATTTGTGAAGTTTGCAAACCTGAGTGGTGTTATAACCTGGAGGAGGAGTCATGTAGACATCTTCTTCTAAGACTCCTTGTAAGAAGGCATTTCGGACGTCCATCTGGAAGAGATTCCATCCATAGTTGACTGCTATAGATAGGAGAACACGGATAGTATTCATTTTTGCAACAGGGGCAAAAGTTTCTTGGTAGTCGATGCCATATGTTTGAGTGTATCCTTTGGCTACTAATCTAGCTTTATATCGCTCTATTGATCCGTTGCTATTATATTTGATTTTATAAATCCATTTACAGCCTACGGGTTTGGTTCCAGGTTTTGGGCTGACCATGGTCCAAGTTTGATTTTTTTCTAAGGCTTCTAGTTCTTCTTTCATTGCTCTCGTCCAATTAGGGTTGCTAAGGGCTTCTTGGTAGGAGGTTGGCTCTTTAGCCTTTTCAAGGGATTCTAGGAATGTTCGGTGGGAATTTTCTATGGCTTTGTAGGATACGTAGTTTTGAATTGGGTATGTAACTTTATAAGTGACAAAGTCTTGAAGGTGAGATGGGGGACGCGTTGGTGTTGTAGATCTTCTTGTGGGGGCTACTTCGTGAGCTGGTTTTGTGTGGTGCTCTCCTTGTGCCTCCGGAGTGTTGTTTTCTCCCCCTCCTTGAGGACCGTTTTCTCCCCCTCCTTGAGGAATAGGATTGCCTTCAAGGAGAGAGAACTCGTTTGGATGTAAGTCGACGGATGGAAGTGAGCCAGTTGACCCTGCAGGAGTGTTAGTCATAGATTCGAAGTATGATTCTTTTTCAGAGAATGAAACGTCCCTGGAAATATAGAGTTTGCAATTTGTAGGGTCATAGCATTTGTATCCTTTTTTGTGACTAGAGTATCCAAAAAAGACAGTTTTGACTGAGTGAGAGTCAAATTTATCGATCCGTCTTTTATGAACGTAACACACACAGCCAAAAACTTTGAGGTGACCAACGCCCATCTCCCTATTATTTAGAATCCCCAAGGGTTATTTGTGGTCTAGAATGGGGCTAGGTAGACGATTGATAAGATAAACAGCGGTTAAGATGGCTTCAGACCAAAAAAATTGTGGGAACTTTGGTCTGAAAGAGCAGGGATCTGGTGACATTTAGAAGATGTCGGTTTTTCCTTTCAGAGACACCGTTTTGTTCTGGGGTATTAATACAGGTGGTTTGGTGATGAATACCTTTTTCTTTTAAGAAGGTTTGAAACAGGGAGCTAGTGTATTCAGTGCCGTTATCTGACCTAAAAGTCTTAATTTTTGTGTCATACATGTTTTCAACCAAAACAACATATTCGCAAAAAATAGAGAAAACTTCAGATATGGATTTAAGCAGATATAACCAAGTAGTGTGAGAAAAATCATCGATAAAAGTGATAAAGTATTTAAAACCGTTATATGACTCTATGGGAGCTGGTCCCAAATGTCAGAATGGACCAGTTCCAATGGTTTCCTAGTCTTAGTGGTGGAAGAATAAAAAGGTAACCTAGTTTGTTTTGCAAGGCGACAAGTCTCACAACATAATTCCATGTTTGGTATGATGCTAGGAAATAATTTTTTCAAAACAGGAAAAGATGGATGTCCCAAACGTTTATGTAGAAGGTCGGGTGTATAACGGGAAGTGTTATTTGCATGGAAGGTATTGTCCGTTTTTTCTAGTATGTAAAGACCATTGACGAGAGTGCCTCTACCAATCATCTTCCCTGATATACGATCCTGAAACAACACATCAGAAGGTGAGAAAATAGCATTACAATTAAAAATTTTCGTTATCCTTGCAATAGATAGAAGGTTAGATGTAAACTCGGGAACATATAATATATTTTCGGATGTGTTATTTAGGAATGTAGATTGTCCTATACCTCCAATTTTTACTCGGTTTCCATTTGCTACAGTAACGAAATTGTTTATGTTTGGGTTATTTTGAATATTGCATATAAGCTCCTTGTTTCCGGTCATATGATCAGTTGCACCAGTGTCTAAAATCCATGAATTAGAGGTAAAAGTATGGTTGCAAGAGATGTGAGTTGAAATAATACCTGACCCATTACCTCATGACGTCTGATTTTGACCGGATTTATTTAGTAGACAGTTGAGCTGGGCCAGCACATGACCCAATTCTGGGTGCATAGATTCAGTCCCAAGATTGTTTGAGGAGTGAAGCCCATGATGTGCTGGACTGGGCTCGTGACCAGCAGACCAGAGCCCACCTCTGTCTCTCGGATCAAGATCCGACCCGAACATGGAGCCCGATTTGTCGGTAAGAGGAGGATCCGCGAAATCAGAGGATAAATATCCTCGACTCCCGGATCCAGACCCGGATGCCCATTTTGTTTTTTCGCCTCCGTTGTTAGGGTTTTGCGGGGTGACGTTTGGTCTGCCGCCGGGGTTAGGGTTTCCTCTGCTGTCGCCCCCTCTTTCTCCGGTTCCATCCTTTGGTGGTCGGAGGTGCGGGTAGAGGAACCAGCACCAGTCGCGACTGTGTCCCTTTTTCTTGCAGTTGTCACAGTGCTCGTCTTTGTGTTTTCCGAAGTATCCTTTTCCTTTCTGGTTTTGATGTTGTACTGTGACGAAAGCTTGGTTTTCTCTGTTGTTTTCTCTGGTGTTTTGTGGCATAGCATGTCTTCGAGATTCCTCTCGTTGAATCATTGCGATGATCTGAGTGAGGGGCGGAAGCTCCGATGATAGTAAGATCTGAGATTTTAGGGGCTCGTAGCTAGGATCGAGACCTACCAGGAACTGGTAGACTCGGTTCTGCTCGTCCCTTTCTTTGATGATTTTAGGGTCGTTGCTCGGTGGTTCATACACACCGAGCTCGTCCCATCGGCTTTTAAGGGTACCGAGATACTCGGTAACCGATCTGGACCCTTGCTTGGTTTGCGCAAGTTCTTGTTTAATTTTGAAAATGTGGGCGAAGTTCTGTTGCTTACCATACAGAGCGTGGATGGAGTCCCACAACTCTTTGGCCGAGTCGGAGTAGAGGAACAGCTCCGCAATCTGAGGTTGAATGGAGTTCAACACCCAGGTCATCACCAGATGATCGGAGGTTTGCCATTCCTCAAATTTTTCGTCGTCGGTGTCTGGTTTTGATGTGCGTCCCGAGATATGGCCAAGTTTCCCCTTGCGGCTGAGTGATAACGTGACCGACCGAGCCCAGAGCAGATAATTTGCCCCCGTGAGGAGTTGGGTGGTGAGTCGTTGTGGCGTGGATCCTTCTGAAGTCATGGTGAGCTTTTTCTGAGGTCAGAAGACCGATGATGGGTTTTTTTTTGGATTTGGGTGATTCTGATGAGAACAAAAACAGGGTCTGAGGTCTGATGACCGGTGATGGTGTTTTTTGGATTTTTGTACGAGGGAAGCTTGGTTTTGGGTTTTTTTGTGTGGAAGGAGTCTATGAGGAAAGGAGGAAGACGGAGGAGGTGAACAGAGGTTCGCCTCCGATGATGATCCTCCTAGATCTGAGATCGACGCTCTGATACCATGTAGAAAATGTGATTATCTGTTGTATTATTCTTAATTTGTGATTACAAATACATGTGATTATATAGTAGATTAGTAATCTAGCCGTTTGAAATGGTAACGGGAAACATTTATGATCTTTGGATGATGAGATGCAATAAGTTGTATGGTAGAGTTCCGAGAGGTGACATTGATGATGTATTAAGTCTGAGCCTCGAGTTCTTCAACAAGATCAAAGATTAATTACATGTAACGAGGAATTGTGTTGTATATAATTATATGTAATTATGAGGAATTGTGTTATGGATTGAAACACAAGACAACTCCAAAATGTAACATCATGTTCTCAAAATTAAATGGTGTTTCCTAGCTAGTTTGAAAATATAAGTACATTTATCTTCCATGGGCCTGTTTCCTAGCTAGTTTTAATATATCCATCTTATTTTTTCATTTTTATGTTTCGGTCAAGAATAGTCATAATTGTAAAATTACAATAAAGTTCGGATCAAATTTGAGATGAATTTGATTCCAATGTGGTTCAAATCTGATATGAATATTTAGTATGATACAAAAATTGAAATTGCCTTGTTCCCATCAACTTATGAATTACGATGGATCATAATGTTTAGGGTTAATTACAATTTGTATCTTTCAACTTTAAAATTTGACAATTACCCATCTCCTCTTTTCCCAAAATTTTCGTTTTGTTACACTTTAGCTTTTAAAAAATTATTATTTATCCACTCATTTGTCGTTATTTTTTGAATTTTTTACATTTTATGTCTTGTAAACTCTTAATCCTAACTTTACTTTAAAGTTCAGATCAAACAAATGTCATATTTGGTTTTAACAATCTGATCCAAATTCAAACCAGATTTTACGTCCGATTTAATCTGAACTTTAACATAAAGTTAGTATTAAGAGTTTAATTAAGTATACAACGTTAAAAATTTCGAAAAAATCCGAATATGTGTTTGCATAATAGATTTTTAAAATTTATTGTGACAAAGTGTTACAAAACGGAAGTTTAAACGTGGTGATTGTCACATTTTAAAATTTATGAGGTGAAATCTTAAAGTTCACAACACATATAATGAAATTTATGTTTCTAAGTATATATAAAGGTGACTGTGTAAAATTTTCATTAAAATATTAATTCAAGATTATGGGGGTTAATGAAATGACATTAGTCGGAAGAGTAATAACACGCGAGTAAATTTTAGCGAGTTTTTTTCTTCTAGAAGGACAAGAAATAGTTAGTTTTTAATTTTCAATTTATAAATTAGTAACTTTTCTGTGGCATGCAGACAAATTGCCCAAAAACAAAAATATTCCTTAAACGTTGAGCCTGATTCCATTCAATTGTCGATAAAGAATCTGAACTGCTAAACATCGCCCCAAAATTACTTAAATCGCCCCTTGAAATTACCAAATTGCCCTTCCTCCTATTTTTGCTTATATATCTCACAATTTCACTCTTTTTTCAAAACTTTCTCTTCCTATACCTACTACACAAGATTACGAATGTCTCGGAGGCCAGGGAAGCAGCCAGCAGTTCCCCCGGTGTACCCGTATGAGGTAACATTACGTTATTTATTTGTTTTTAAAAAAAAAAAAAAAAAAAAAAGTCGTCGGCGTCCGAGGGAGACGCCCCCCGCATGGGGCGGGCGTCCGAGGAAGCCGCACCCCCTATGGGGGGAGCGGCTTCCGAGGACGCCCGACCCATGCGGGGGGCGTCTCCCTCGGACGCCGACCCGTAGCGGGAGACGTCTTCGGAAGACGTCTCCCCGTAGGAGGAGGCGTCTCCGACAGACGCCTCCACCTTGCGGGAGGCGTCTCTCGCAGACGCCTCCTCCTTTTTTGTTTTTTTAATTAATAAATATCATAATTACTTTAATAAATAGTGATAAATCAAAAAAATTAATTTAACAAATTCTTATTAAGTTTAACATTTGTGATATTTAGTTTTAACAAATTTTGATTTAGTTTAACAATTGTTTTAATTTAGTTTAACAAATTTTAATTTAGTTTAACAAATTTTGATTTAGTTTAACAATTTTGATAATTAAGTTTAACAAATTTTGATTTAGTTTAACAATTTTGATAAATATGATAATTTAGTTTAACAAATTTAACAAATTTGTATTTAAAATTTCAATAAATAGTCATCGGGTCACAGTGGAGGGAGAGGCAAGTCGATACCATTACACGCCTTCCGTTCTTTAGAGGATGATTCAGCACCGCGTCATCCACGTAGACGGGGGATATCTGCTTCGGTCAGGAGGGAGAGGGAGGCATTACGTCGTCGTGAGGAGGAGGATGATTCCTTCGATGATGAGCATGTGGATAGTTTTGACGACGAGAGCGACGATGATGGCCCGTATGATGTGCGGCCGGAGGTGGAGAGGCAGGGGGATTATAGCGGAGGACGTGGTCGAGCGGGTACTTCTACTTCCGCCGGATGGATGGTGCGGAAGGGTAGGGGTGGGAGGTTTACGACCGGGGATTCGAGCTCGTGCACTGTTGATCCCCGCGCTCAGAAGAAGAAGAGGGTGCAGGACGATTCTTGGATCGTGAGCAGTATGACGCCTGGTGGTCCTTTAGATGGGAGCGTCATTCCTAGTTTCTGGGGTCACATTGCTAGACGGATCTGGGACGGAGAGGATCGGAAGGTTCTGAAGTGCCAGAATCGGCACAGAACCTGTACAGCACTACAGGGTTGGCGGTCTACACTGAGTGCTGATATCAGAGAGGAGATTAGTGCCACGCATATGGGGCACTTACCGTACAGCATGTTCCCTTATCTCGACATGCCTTTGATTTCGGCGTTTGTGGAGCGGTGGCAGCCTGACACCAACACTTTCCACATGCCTTTCGGAGAGATGACGATCATGCTTCACGATGTTTTCCAGATCCTGCGCATTCGTGTGGATGGTCGTCTGGTTACTGCTCAGGGGTCGACGTCTGAGCTGAGGTGTTATGTGGCAGAGTTGCTTGGTGTCACACCTGATGGTCTGGCCAGAGATACAGCTTTATGGAGTGGTGGTGGTGTCGGCATCGACTCCCTTGAGGACCTATGCAGACGGGCACGACCTCCGCGGGCCGATGATACACAGTTGACGGCGTACCTATTCTTGATGCTCGGAGCCGTCTTGTTTGTCGACAAGAGTGGTTGTCGGATCAGACCACGCGATCTACTGGAGGCTAGGGACCCGGAGACCGTTCGTGAGTACTCGTGGGGGTCAGCGACGTTGGCATACCTGTACCGGCAGCTTGGGATAGCTAGCCGTGCGGATTGTTCTGGGATTGCAGGTTGTCTTACGCTGCTGCAGGCGTGGATATACGAGTACTTTCCTGCATTCCGCCCGCATCGTGAGCGGAAGATTATCGACGAGGGTCATCCACGTTCGGGTATGTGGGCTGTCCGGAGCGAGGACAAGAGCGATGGACGATTGCGATCCATCCGCGCACGGCTAGATCAGATGACTGCATCAGAGGTATCAAACTTTACACCATTTATTTAATTTTAAGATGTATTATTATTAATGTGTTAAACTTTAGGTGGAGTGGTTACCCTATGGTCCTGACCCAGCAGCGGATGTCCCGAGGACTTTATTGATGGGTCTTATTCGTTATCGGGATATCATAGAGCCTTATATGCCCGATCGGGTCATGCGTCAGTTAGGATATGTTCAGGTGATCCCGGTTGACATTCCGACACCAGAGCATGCGGTGCGGTCTGCGACAGCAGCGACGTACGACGTCAGGTTCCCCGCTTCTACAGCGGAATCGACTTGGCGGACATTTCCGAGATCATGCCGATTGTTCCTTGGCGACTTCAGACGTAGTCGCGACCCCTCCGAGTGTGATGCACGTTATCTTGATTGGTTCGGTAGTTACTCACATCCTATCATCGTCCGTGGTGCCTCCCGGAGAGCAGATCGACCACCAGATAGGACGTGTGGCGATCTGGTAATTTTTTCATTTTATCTAAATTTATTTGTACCGTATAATTTGTTAATGTACGCTAATGTTATTGTTATGTGCAGTGGATGGGTAAGATGATACGGGCTGTAGACCCAATCTTGCAGATGAGGGATGAGCTGCCAGACGATGCCAGAGCTGCATGCGGAGATTTGGATGAGATCATACAGTCGTGGCATACTCAGTTAGGCATATCCGACCATGATTCGGATGATGAGTAGGTTGATCTGTTGTACCGTACTCTTAGTATTTGCATTTATATTTGTTTATCTGTTGTACGCTTAGTATTTGTGTTTCCTTATCTGTTGTACGCTTAGTATTTGCATTTATATTTGTTTATCTGTTGTACGCTTATTATTTGTATTTGTGTTTGTTTTTGCTAACATGTCGTACGCTTATTGTTTGTATTTGTGTTTTGCTTATCTGTTGTACCCTTATTATTTGTATTTGTGTTTGATAACCTTTCGTACTATTATATATAATGCAAATAAAGCAAACATATCAAAACATATTACATAATAAAGCAACACTATATAATGTACAAACATATCAAAACATATTACATAATTATACAAACATATCAAAACATATTACATAATTGTTGCCAATATGCTATCCTATGTTGGTACTCCAGCTCCCATCCAATAACACTCTCATCTCGTATTTGATACCACAGAGTCGCTATAGGAGGTACGGGGAATCCCTCATTCAATTCCAAACGAATGTAATGAGCGTAACTCCCTAAATGAGCAATAATCAACTCTCTGCACGGTCTCGTCACGGTAGGCGGACTCTCCCAAGGTAGAACTGTAAGACATGGGTACAACGAACCATCATTTCCGAGAGAGAAGAACATAACTGCACACTTGTAAAAATTTGCAATGGGAAACAAGTCCGTCCACGTCTCCATATAGTGATTCTCGCCACAAGGTCCCCCGCCCCAATTAATCCGGTGACGAGCCTCCGCCACACCGTCGTAGTATACGTGCTCATAAAAAGATGGGTTCGCAGCTATCTCATTTGAAATCGAACGACGGGCGAGTTGCCAATTGTCTTCACCACCGTGGAAAACATCGGCGACACATCGAAATCCACAGTTTCCATCAGCACGTACATCATTCCACTGGTGTAGGAATGGCATAATGATTCCTGGAATTCTATCTCCATATGGGAAGTCGTCTACGTCAGCCCGCCCAGTCACTACAATATGAACAAAAAATACAGTTAGATATAATAACAAAAGATACATATTTACTGAAATAAATAACAAAATTATAATAATAATAAATATAAGGATGGTATACCTGATCCTCCTCTCACTGACGAAGAACCAGAAGATCGACCACGACCTTTGCTTCCACTACCGGAAGAACGACCACGACCTCTACTCCCACTACCTGAAGATCGACCACTACCTCGCTCTGCATACTCAAACGCACTAGGGTCCCGTCGTGTCGACTTTCCCCTTGGTCGACCTCGTAGCTTTGTTTTTACTGCAGGCTCTTTCAAATTCGAATGTTCGGGGTGTAGTTGCTCGAATAAAACCCGAGAGGCAGATCGAATTACGGTAGGGTCACTTCCTGCAATCTCATCAACCAGACTGCGAAAATGTTCGGCGTCTTGAGCTGCCTGAGACACAAACTCTGCGTTCCCGGCTCCTTCCCCAATGACAAGTGTCCTCCAGAACGAATGAATCTGCTCTAAGTAAATTCCGTTTTCTGATTCAAGACATCCACGGATGGTACATGCGCAAGGTATCCCATGAGAAGTCAGAAAAGCGCACTCGCAACGATATTCAACTTCATCATCTAACTGTTGCATTCTCTTCACCTCCTGACTCAGCAACTGCAAACAGTGATGCGAAACTCTACCATTTATGTGACGATATAGAGCATGTCCGAAATTAGTCAAATTTCGCCGTCTCGAGTCTTCAAGAAAGTTTCGAATATTCGTCAGCTGCATTTCAGTAGCCGCGTTGACGCGCTCGAAAAGAGTGTCCAGAGCTGCAGTCGATGTAGAAATCCACTCTTTTAGAGCCGAATGAGCACTTTCGACCCTACAATTCGTGGTGTTCCCAAAATGAAGGACTTTGTTCGTCCAATTCAGCACAAACTTTTCTTTATGCACCAACCACGTGGTGTCCAGATACTCCGTGATAGCCGGCCACGATCTATACAAATCTTTCAGAGCATACACAACTCTATCATACTCGGCTTCTGAAGTAGAAAGCATGATCTTCCTCCATCTTCCACGCCTCAAAGTCTCTGCCATCTCCTTATTCTTGCCGAATACGTGGTACGCGTAATTCAATACGTCTTTGTTGATGTGCCATGTGCAGAGTAAATGAGCAGAGTCAGGAAAAACCTCTCTCACTGGTCGCATAAGGCCTAACTCCCGGTCTGTTATTATTGCAGTCGGGCTGACAGTCCCCAATAACAGATCTCTCAACTTCTCCATCACCCACAAATAACTGGAGTAAGATTCATCCATCAAAATCGCATATCCAATAAGGAAATTCATGTTTGCTGGTGTGACCCCAATCATTTCGAACAAAGGCATCTTATACTTGTTCGTCTTGTAAGTCGAATCCATGCAGATAACGAAAGGATATGTCCGCAACAACTGGACTGACGTCGGATGTGCCAAAAAAGCGTGAGTGACGACATCAGTTTCTGGATCTGCCATAATCCAATGTAAGTACTCACACTGCACTGCTTGGTAGAGAAACTGCTGGACGGGATTCCGATCTTCAGATTTTGTCCTCCTCATGTAATCTCTGAAATTATAAATATGCCTTTGATTTGGATTGTCCTCCGGGAATTTTTCTTTTACTGCCTTCAAGATGTTCCGTGGTTTTGCTTGCGCCTCTGTCATATCACGAACAATCTTCTTCGCCCCAGAACTTAGACCACTAATTTGACGATGACCCTCTGGATAAACTGTCAGTCTGTGGTTGTGATGTCCGTGACCACTATTAAAAACCACAACCCATCCATCACGATCCCGTCGCTCCACCACTTTTATTAAGAAACGGCAACCGCAACCCTTTCTTTTGGTGTTTCTTCGAAGTGCAGTATCCATATCCCGAGACTCCATTTGATTTCGCCGGTCGCATCTCAAATAACAATCCATCCGACTATCTGATCTTGTTTTGTACGACGACACGACCAAAAAAAACTCAGCTCCGATAGCTACTTGTTTGGCCCATTTACATGCTTCATCGATTGTTGCAAAGATTTGTGTAGTTTGAAATAACTCACTGTAATCCACTCCATCACCACCGAAATCTGGAACCTACAAAAATAAAATCAAAATTAAAAAAATTAAAAAATAAATTCGAAATTAAAAAATTTAAAAAATAAACTCGAAATTAAAAAAACAAAATCAAAATCAAAAAAAAAAAGGCGTCTGTGTTAGACGCCTGCCCCATGGATGGGGCGTCTGTGTTAAACGCCTTCCCCAACGGTAAGGCGTCTGCGTAGGACGCCTGACCGAAGGGAAGGGCGTCTACTACAGACGCCTTACCCATGGGGAGGACGTCTACATAAGACGCCTCTCCCATTGCGTAGGCGTCTGCGTTAGACGCCTAGGCCATGGGGAGGGCGTCCTACGCAGACGCCCTCACCATGGGGGAGGCGTCTAATGCAGACGCTCGGCCCAAAATTTGCCCCGCGCCAGGCTTACCTCACCCGATGCATCACCCTCGCCAGACATTTTCGTGGTGTTTTTACTGATAAATTATGAATATACAAGACCATATGCCTTATTTATAGACACGGGACGATATGGGTATTAAATATATTGTTAAGGGCAATTTGGTAATTTCAAGGGGCGATTTAAGTAGTTTTGGGGCGACGTTTAGTAGTTCCCTAAAGAATACATCCATGCTTGCTTAGGAGTTAGGATGATGCTTGGAGGACTTATTATAATAAATACAAAACGTACAAGACCAATTTATAACTAATTACATGATTCCCTTCCATATGAAACGCACCAAAACAAATCTATACATATGAGTGATTTCATCATAGGTAGTGGCTCTTTACATCGAACAACACTTTAATTGACCACATCACATTCCTTTTCTTCTACAACACTTTCACATGGAAATTGGAAAGTGCAATCTTGTTCGTGTTGTCACATTGTGATATTGGTGTGGTGTATGTTTCTTTCTTGTAGAATAATTTTGAACCTCTCCTGGGGTATTACAACATCTGAAGCACTTCTAAAACAACCACACAATCTGGGCATAAGTGCATAACACACCAAAAGAGAAAAGAGAAATTGTAAATTAAAAATTAAAAAACTAGTGGTCAGGAGATGATGTTGAGAACAAAAAATACCTTAATGTGCTTGAATAATAATCATTTTCTGTCTGTAATGAAAACGCCACAACATACACCCAAGAAGATACAAGACGATCAAGCCCAAGGGACTGTTCATAGAGGGTAAGATCATTAATGTTTAGGGTCTTTTGTTGGTGGAATTACATACTTGTTTATTTTTTGTATTACTTACATTGGATTCCTTAACTATTTTGACTTAACACCCTATACGTCTAAATAAAAATACATGTAAAATTTTAATTAATAATAGACATAATTTATTGAATGGAGTTGGAATTGATCGACGAGATTGCTAGAATTTGACCTCTCAAATTGTGCTTGTATTTAAAAAGAGGTGGATTCATCGTCCAAGAGTGTAATTTAGCCGATTGCAATCAAATCACGCCCATGGAGATCGTGGTGTATGTGTTTGGCAGGACTCTCTACCACTACACATTTACATTCATACACTAGCACACTTCTCATTACAAATACACAGCCGATCAAGATCTATATTTGCATTCATACAGACAAATACTATATAATATGATAATATACAATTCTTATTCAATATGATTACACCCAACTCAAACATGCAATCAGGTAACCTTATGTTTGTTCCAAGAGAAACAAATTAAGTAGTAAAGCAACCAGAAATGCACAAGATAATTAAAAACGAGGGGGCGGGCGGAGGCAACACCTTCTTATGGTGACATTGCAACCAAAACAAGCACTAGTGCAGAATGCACGATAGACGTCACCAAATAGACGTCGGATGTCCAAACAACCGACGTCTATAGGTATAGACGTCGGATATTTGGACATCCGACGTCTATAGGTTTGTAGAAATGTCGGTTGTTTAGTATAACCGACGTCTATACCTCCTGAAAGAAGAAAATATTTTTTGTTTATTTTTTTGGATTTATTTCGTATAAGAATTTATGTGGATTTCTTTTGTATCAGAAATAAAGCAATTTTTTGGGATTAATTTCGCGTAAAAATTAACACATTTTTTTTAAATTTATTTTGTATAAGAAATAACGCAATTTTTAGGATTTATTTCGTGTAAGAATTTATGTGGATTATTTTGTATAAGAATAATGTGGATTTAAAAATAATTACAATCACATGTGTGTTGTGTTGTACACATGTGTGTGTATGGTGACATGTTTAGTCCCACATTGGAGAAAGTTTTTTATTGGTGGAGTTGAAGTACTCCACCACTCCTTTACTTCTAAATGGTAGTTTGATACCACACTACAAAATGCAAGTGAGATACATATATATATTTAATGGTCAAAAGATTGGCACTTAGGACACTTGGGCTTAAAATGGTTGCAACGTTTTTTTTTACTATTAACCCATGTATAGACGTCGATAGGACATATCTTTTTATTAATTATTGTTATTTCAAAGTATAGACGTCGGATGTATAACATGACCGACGTCTATAGGTCATGTTGTATGAATAGACGTCGGTCAATGTATATATCCGACGTCTATTTGGTGTAATAGTTTAGTCCCACATCGGAGAATTTATTTTTGTTGGTGTGGTTGATGTACTCCACCACTCCTTTACTGCTGAACGCGAACGACTTGGGGCACCTGCGCATGTTGGGCTTGATATTCGTGGTTATTTGTCAAAAGTTTGGCACTTGGGGCACTTTGGCAACTTGGGCTTGATTAATGTGAGTGCAGAATACCCGATATACGTTCCAATGTATTTTTTGTTAATTAACATATAATAGACGTCGGTCGTATATAGCCGACGTGTATACACTGTATAGACGTCGGTCATATAGCCGACGTCTATACAACAAGGAATAGACGACGGGGAAATAGACGTCGGGTACTTGGACCATCGAAATCCGACGTCTATACCACTATATATCCGACGTATATAGACTTTTCTGCACTAGTGAAGATTGTCCTTCCTATTGCATGAGATACCATTAGTCTCAGTCATGTCCAAGTCCTCGACCTTCACTCCTTCAGGCAGTTTCCAATCAAAGAAATACAATAAATTGGCTAGAGCCAGTTCCATGACTTGGCTGGAAAATGCGATTCCATGGAAAATTCTCCGACCCGCCCCAAACGGCACCATTTTTACATCCTGACCTAGTTTCACATCAGCATGACCAACGAACCTCTCGGGCCAAAACTCCTCCGGTCTCTCCTATATGTTTGGATCCCTACCAATCACCCAACAATTGAAAAGAAACTTTGTTTTCTTGGGTATTCGATAGCCCCGTAATTCGACGTCTTCAATGGTTTCATGGGGAATTAATAAAGGCAAAGGAGGGTGTAGTCGTAGAGCTTCCTTGATTACCCATTTAAGATAGCTCATCTTCTCTGTGTCTGACTCTTCTACCATTTCCTTCTTGCTTGTGATTCTTCTCACTTCTTCTTGTACCTTTTTCATTTTTTCGGGGTGTCTTATGAGCTCTACCATGATCCAATCCATTGTTGCATATGAATTATGTGTTCCGGCTGAACACATGTCCTGTCAATGACCAATTGGAGATAGATGAGTTGGTAGATACATAATGTTGAATTAGCCAAAACTAGAATACGGTTCCAGCATGTAATTGCATATTTGGGATTTAACAAAAATTAAGTAATACTTTTAAATATGTCCTGGCAATGCAAAACATGCATGATCAACGACTAACAGAGATGTTTGTGTGTAAAAATTGTGGTGGTTGTAATGGACGGAGATCATGTACGTACGTATCAATAGCTTAGATGATCTTATCATAGCATGATCCGAAATTTATGCCCTTATATTATTAAATAAATATATTGTACCCTATTTCATAGGTATACTATACTTGTAACATTCCGAAACAGCGGAAATTTAAAAATTTGAACAATCAAGAGATACTCAGATAAAACTCATCAACGGGAATGTTACTCATATAAATCAACAGTCAGTGCACCAATAATACAACAAAGTTTGTCAAAAGACATGATTACAACATTTGTGATATTTAGTTTTAACAATTTTTGATTTAGTTTAACAATTGTTTTAATTTAGTTTAACAAATTTTGATTTAGTTTAACAATTGTGATAATTTAGTTTAACAAATTTTGATTTAGTTTAACAATTGTGATAAATATGATAATTTAGTTTAACAAATTTAACAAATTTGTAATTAAAATTTCAATTAATAGTCATCGGGTCACAGTGGAGGGAAAGGCAAGTCGATACCATTACACGCCTTCCGTTCTTTAGAGGATGATTCAGCACCGCGTCATCCACGTAAACGGGGGATATCTGCTTCGGTCAGGAGGGAGAGAGAGGCATTACGTCGTCGTGAGGAGGATGATGATTCCTTCGATGATGAGCATGTGGACAGTCCCGACGACGGGAGCGACGATGATGACCCGTATGAGTTAGAGCGCCCGGAGGTGGAGAGGCAGGGGGAGTATAGCAGAGGACGTGGTCGAGCGGGTAGTTCTACTTCCGCCGGATGGATGGTGCGGAAGGGTAGGGGTGGGAGGTTTACGACCGCGGATTCGAGCTCGTGCACTGTAGATCCCCGCGCTCAGAAGAAGAAGAGGGTCCAGGACGATTCTTGGATCGTGAGCAGTATGACGCCTGGTGGTCCTTTAGATGGTAGCGTCATTCCTAGTTTCTGGGGTCACATCGCTAGACGGATCTGGGACGGAGAGGATCGGAAGGTTCTGAAGTGCCATAATCGGCACAGAGCTTGTACAACACTACAGGGTTGGCGGTCTACACTGAGTGCTGATATCAGAGAGGAGATTAGTGCCACGCATTTGGGGCACTTACCGTACAACATGTTCCCTTATCTCGACATGCCTTTGATTTCTGCGTTTGTGGAGCGGTGGCAGCCTGACACCAACACTTTCCACATGCCTTTCGGAGAGATGACGATCATGCTTCACGATGTTTTCCAGATCCTGCGCATTCCTGTGGATGGTCGTCTGGTTAGTGCTCAGGGGTCGACGTCTGAGCTGAGGTGTTATGTGGCAGAGTTGCTTGGTGTCACACCTGATGGTCTGGCGAGAGATACAGCTTTATGGAGTGGTGGTGGTGTCGGCATCGACTCCCTTGAGGACCTATGCAGACGGGCACGACCTCCGCGGGTCGATTATACACAGTTGACGGCGTACCTATTCTTGATGCTCGGAGCCGTCTTGTTTGTCGACAAGAGTGGTTGTCGGATCAGACCACGCGATCTACTGGAGGCTAGGGACCCGGACACCGTTCGTGAACAACGTAATTTCGACCCTTAGGGTTACGTTGTTTCGACCCTTAGGGTGGAGAAAGGATTTCTGACGATCCTAATTTCGCAGAGAGAGAGAGAGATGAGTTGGATAAGGATTGGTAATGTTCGTGGTACAATCGTAATTTTGTGGTGGTAAACAACGTAATTTCGCAAGTATGAGGGTATTTATGAACCGTAGATTGTGTGGAGATCCAGAAGCAAAGTTGTTGGGTCTTCTGGTGTACTATTCACATGTGAGTGTGCCGAATATCAGCTTCTGGTCTGACTCCGAAGCTAGAAGATGTTTAGATTTTAAAAAAATCAGAAGTTAGATTCTGAAATAGAAGCTGCACCCAGAATCCCAATGCCAAACACACCCATAGGAAAAAATCAACATAAAGAAATCTTCTTGTGAAGTATGACCTGATCACTTACATTTTCATCAAAAATAAAAATAAAATCCTACGTATGACACGTTTCTCACGAAATTTAGGCTACATATCCATTTCTGTTGCCATTTTCTTGGTGGAGTCTAAAGCAGATTCAAACCATGTTCCCTATAATTTTTGAAATAAGTAAGGAGACCTCTTAAGTGATTAATAGCAACATCTATATGCATATCCGTGGACTGTAAAAAATTACTAAGAGTATTAACAGCAAATAATATATCATACCAAATGTCCATTCCTAATAAAACTCAAAATTCTCAATCTCATAAATTGCTAAACACATGGCTTCGCTTTTATCTTAGGATCTTCACTACTTTGTGACAATTGAATTAAAGCATTTCTTATTTCTCTTACATGGAACTGTATCGCCTTGACACATTCAAATTTTAATTATACTTTCCTATCGAGTTTGAGATAGTGATTTAACAAAAAATTTACAAACATTATCTTGTAGAATTTTCCACCGTTTGGCGGATGAAGCAAACAAGAAATAAATACGTTGTAAAACCCGATCGAATCAATTTGTCAATCCTTTGTTTTTTTTTTAAAATTTCACAACCCGATTCATACTTTCTATTTTGACATCCTAACTATAAAAATATTGTACCAAACTAAATTACGAACAACAAGCAAAATATCTATTAAAATAAACTACAGTCCAAACCCATAGATATATAAATAATAAAAATGACAAATAGTGATGAAACAATATTCAATTGCTACATCACTCGTCGGTAATTTAATATTCAATTGAAATGAAAAAGAAGATCACAATGAGAGAAGTTCCTTTCCATTTTTAAAATTATGAAACGGAGATAAGAGAAGAAGAGCACAGTCAGAGAATTGTAGGGGTGTCAACCGAACGAATATGGACCAGATCTACCAATATCCGTATCCGTATCCGTGGACCAAATGCTACATCCGTATCCAGACGGATATTAAATTGAATATCCATTTTAGAATCTGTCGGATACGGATCGAATACGGATATTATCCGTATCCAGATATAAAAATCCGTATCCGATTCGGATATCCGTTCCAAAATTTTTGACACAATAATACCCAAATATTCTAATTCATGTGGAAATGATCCCACTAAAAATTTGTTTTTACACCTAAGATATAATCATATAATGATACACAATAACACAAATCCAAATAACAAACTAATAATCTTTTAAGTTTTAACATCACCACGAAATATGAAGAATGATTCCTGCTTTAACATCACAAATCCTTGTTTTAAGTTTTAACATTATACAAAAATACGAAGACAAATACAAGTTTTTTTTTGCAAACAAAAGCTTAATTTAAAGAATAACTATATATAATACATATTCGAATACGGATATGCATACGGATGTTGTACTACGGATATCTGATCCCGGATCAGATATTATACGGACTGGATGTAGGGGTGAAACTGTGTGTCCGAAATCCGTCAATCCGACCGACTCCGTATTCGAAATCAAAAAAATTATCCGAGAAAAAAAATTCGCAACCGAATTTGTATTCGGATATAAACATCCGTAAAAAAACGAAGCGAATATGGATATTGGTACATCCGATTCGAATAATATCCGGTTCGTATTTTATATGCACATAAAAATATAAATAAAAAATATATACAATATATATGAATTAAATTATGTTATTTATATTATATTTAATATTTTTTCATGTAGGCAAAAAATAAAGGCCGAAATTTATTCTTGTTTAGATCAATCAAAAAATGTTTTTAAGTCTATTCGGATTTTTTAACGAATTCGGATATCCTAATTCAGAATGGATTTTTAACTTAATTCGGATGCAAATTTATTCGAATTCGGATCCGAATTCGACGGATACGAATTCGGATCCCTTTCTCATACATTCGATCGGATTCGGATTCGAGAAAAAAAAACGGATACGAATTCGGATACTGGCACATCCGCTTCGTATCCGCTCCGTTTTCACCCCTAACTGGATGTACCAATAACCATATCCGATACACGACTTTACGGATCGGATACGAATACTGTCTTACGGATATTTTTTCGCGAATCGAATGTCCAAATTCGAATACGGATACAGACGGATGCTCGGATATTCGAATATTCACTGACACCCCCAGATAATTGCATTAAATAGAAGAGGGCTTAGGCCATCCTTAACGCATACCATGCGCCCGTACGACACTGTTTACCCCCGACCACGTATGCATTATTCATCGGGGGGATTTTCTTGCCACGCTATCCGTCCGGCCTGAAATTCGGGCGGGTTCGGGTGGGTGGGGGCACATGGCCCTCCATTGGTGGCATTTTTTGAGTTTTTGTGTTTAGAAAATGTTTTAAAATTATTTAAAATCGTTTTTATAAAAAAAAAATATGAAAAATGTTTTTTATTTGTTTATATTTTCTTGAATTTTTTGACAATTTTTTGTGTTTTGCCTAAAATTGATCCCGAAATGACGTGTAGGGGAGAGAATGTAGGGCGTTTGAGTTGTTTCTGGGTGTGGTTAAGAAAAATTTAGGAGAGTTGATTTGAGCTGACGTGGCGGAGAGAGAAGCTGACATAGCTGAGAGAGAAAACCGGGCGCCTAAGAACTGCCCGGACGCCGTTAACGGTGACCTTACATAATTTAGTAAAGAAAGAAGTTGAAGTGTTAACAAATATCCTACCGTTGGAGTCTTGAAAGTTGAGTTTTTGGATTGTTTATTTTTGTAGTGTATAGCTTAAAGTTTATTTTCGTAGACCACTTTAAATCAACTTTCCAAATTAATCCAATATTAATGAGGAGCATTGATCGTCAAAATGCTTCTACCTTAATTGCATTATTAAAGTTGATTTTTTTGGATACCCACAATATTAGAAGATGTGGCATTAACCAGGAAACCCCACTAAATAAATAAGGAATTTTTTTCAAAATAATTTTTTTATTTTTTTTGTATAAATAGACATCATTTAAAAGTAATTTTCATACTACACCTGCTGTCACGGGTTTTGCATTTTAGTGTCTAGAGAACTCGACACTGGTGATGTCGACTTCTCTTTGAGAGAACTCGACATACCCAGTGTCGAGTTCAGTTTGACTTTTATTGCCCAACACATCATATTTCGCTCGACTTGAGTTCTCAAGGAGAACTCGACACTTGTGATGTCGAGTTCTATTTGAACTGTTCTCCTGACACTCAAATCGTGCATGAGACAGTTGACACGACATGAACTCGGCATTTGTAACGCCGAGTTCACTTAAAAAAAGTGAAATCGGCCTTACAAACGTCGAGTTCCGTCGGACCATAAAAATAGTTGACGCCCCCTCTCCCCCTCCGTCGAGTTCTCACGATTTTAAGTTTAGGGTTTCGATTTTTTCGTTTTCCACTGTTTTCTTGTCTTTTTAATGTATTAGGATGATATACATTGTTGTTTTAGGTATGATTGTAGTGTTTTTGTTGGTTTAGGAGCCCGTTTTGGTTAGATTTTGATTTTGAGTTTTTTGGCCAAACTATTTATTTCTTGTTTGTTAGTTGATTATTCATTTCATTTTTGTTGATTGTAGGTCTACGGTAGTAATATTAAAATAGTTGAATTTTAGTTTGATTATTGTGATTTAAATTAGATTTTTTTGTTGTTATTTTTGTTTGAATGTATGTTAGTTTTAATGAATGTAAACTTAAAAATAATTTATTTGGGTTTGAATGTATGTTTTTGATTGTATGTTGTATTGAAGTTTGATTTTTGTAATCTTAAAAATAGAGTAATGAATGTATGTGAGTTTTAATGGAAACAATATGTTGAAGTTGAGAAATATGTATTTTAACTATGTCGTGATTTGTATGTTGTTTGAATGTATGTGTTTTGAATTTGTGAAATATGTCGTTATTTAGATGTTTGGAAGTTGAGAATGTTATTTGTAGTATCGTTAGTTCCTTTTACAATGCAGGTTTAAATTTTACGAATTTGAAAATAAAGGGGTGGTTCTGTCAAATTTTTTTTTTTGAAAAATCTAACATTAATCGTAACGTTGTTTATTGTAGTTGATTTTGCTACTACACTCATTGCTCGACGTTTACAGTCGTTTGCTAGTACACTCGATTGAGGTAATTTTTAAAACTTTTTCGTACTTTCAATTTTTTAATTAATTAGTAATAGAAGAACAACCATCTCACTCGAACACATTTTCAAATTTAATTAATATATGTTAGGAATGGATAAAGATGATGAATGATCTTTGTTGGTCATGTATAATGGGAAATTAGAATGTAACGGAGATGTGACAGAGTATATATGATCTGACCGCAAATTGGTAGTTGTTCCGTTGAACATAAAATATGGGGATTTAATGGATGTCATAAGATCCGAATGTTGTTATCCACACAGGTAAAACTCATTCCTTTATGAAATTTGAAGAGCTAACGAAGACTATTGCAGAGGAACAAAAACCGATATACGAGTGAATTCAGCATCAAGGTCCTTTGAAAAGATGGACTTGTTGTCACGACGAGGGTCGACGTTTCGGATGTATGACAACAAACATGTCAGAAAGTTTCAACAATGTCTTACGAGGGGCACGCGGTATGCCAATTACGACCATGATTTTGATGACATTTCTCTGTTTGAACAAATTATTTGTTAAAAGAAGGGACATCGTTGAGTCATGGAATGAAACATATGTACCGACAGTCCACACCGTGGTAACGACAAACAACAATCTGGCCATAACTCATACAATTACTCGATACCACCAGTTGATGTACCAGGTTGAAGCCAATGACCAGAAAAATACCTTGTGAAATTTGAAGAATGAGTTATTACTTGCACTTGTGGATACATAATTGCAATGCACGTCCCCTGTTTACATGTACTAGCAATTTGCAGCGGCAGACATGCAAATGTTAGCACTTCACATTTGGTCTCCCCGTATTATGATGTTCAAATGTACAAACCGATATTTATCCCAATTTCTGATGTGACGTATTGGCCAGATCGTGGCAACATCACAATGAAGCCTCCGCAAACCAAAAGACCTCCTGGTCTGCCAAAATCAACGCGAATCCGAAACGAGATGGACGAGCACTCTGGAAGAAGGGTACGGTGTGGGAGATGTGGCGGTTTGGGGCATAATAGAAAACGATGCAAGGAACCTATGTAGTAAAATTGTTTAAAATTGTCTATGTTACTATTATGTATGATTTCAGATAAATGTAAGACTTGAATGATGATTAAATGTAAGAGTTGAATTTGATGTGGTGTAAGAGTTGAATGCTTTTTATGATTTGATTGTGATGTAAGACTTCAATGAATGTCATTCCTTATTGGTAAAAAACTAGATGTTTGATATATGACTCCAATTTTTCGTATCTGTAATTAATATTATGTTGATTCTTAAAATATGATTTGCAACATTTCAATGTTTTCTAATATTTAATGTGTTATGTATAGATGGAGTTTGGTGGTTCTAGTACCGGTTCGGTTAGAGGCAACTACACTTCACAGGGTCCGATAGACAGATCAGTGTTGGTTTTGCAGGCCAACCACAAGTCTGACTTGTTGAAAGATTTTGTAAGCATTTTACTACTTTAAGTGAAATATTTGCACGTATGTATTAATATTTTGACATTTATCTTAAATTATGCATAAAAATGTGGATGACGTAAATTACGTTGAGCATGGATTGAAGCTCAACGAATGACAGATCACTGATGAGAGGATGTTGTTTCTGCTAGATATGGTGGGGTTTGACACAATCACTCAGTTGGGCCGTGTCTTGTTGGACCATACCTTGCTGGGGGCGATGGTTGAGCGTTGGAAACCGGAGACTCATTCATTTCACTTACGACATGGTGAGATCACTTGCACCTTGCGTGACATCTCTTTGATTACCGGCTTGCGCGTAGATGGTTTGCCGGTGTGTGAATTTGAGGAGTACGTTCGGTCAGAGGTCTGCATGGATTTATTGGGTCAGGTCTCTGATGACTTGGGTCGTAAGGGTTTCGTAACTTTGGGTTGGTTGCAAGCTCAGTTTCAACAATTGTCTTTTGATGCTGACGATGAGACAGTTACACGACACACCAGAACCTTTATTCTGTTCCAGATGGGATGCAGTATTTTGGCAGATAAGAACGACACGATGGTTCACTTGAAGTACCTGTCTTTGCTCGGAGATTTGATCGTCGCATCAAAGTACAATTGTGGTAGTGTGACTCTGGCCCACTTATATCACATGTTAGACGAAGCCTCACTGATTCCGACCAAACATCTGGGTGGTTTTCTTACGTTCTTGCAGTTGTGGTGCTGGGAATATTTACACATTGAGAGACCTTTGAAGAGCAGACCATTAGCATACCCATAGGACCACATGGCACCATTAGGTGCCCGTTGGAGACGACCAAGATCATTCATGGGTAGTGCGAAGACAACGACATTTGATTTTTATCGGAATGAGCTGGACGTGGAGGAGTTCGATCAAGTGATATGGGACCGTTATGCACATTTGGATCTTAGTCAGTTACCACCACTATGCACGGAAGGTTCAGAGATCTGGACGAGCCGTACTTGGCTTATAAATTTTGGTGAGGTGACTATGCATTGTCCAGACCGAGTGATGAGACAGTTCGGTCTACAACAGCACATTCCACAGCCGATGGAAAGATATGTAGTGAGATCGGCTCAGGGGAGGTTGAATGTTAATTGGTTGGCGGAAAATCACTGATTCATTCAGCATTGGTCGCACAGAAAAGATCATCTACAGTTTGAGAGACCACTCCTAGGTGTCACTCCTGAAGAGAGCACACATCTGTATATGGAATGGTACTGAAGCATCACCGTACGTTGGATTGTTCATCATACATTGGCTCCGACTCATAGCTTATACAGACCTCGAGCGGGTAGAGAACCGGAGATGGTAAGATCTAAACATTTATTTTAACAATTACCACGTTTTAAAATTGTGTTTAGTGTTTGATGAACTGTTTAATTATTTGTAGGTGTACGAAGTTTATGAGTTTCACGAAGAACTCCATCAAGTTCACGAGGCAATCAGAGATCACAAGACAGACTCTTCGATGATTGCAAAATTGAAGGAAAAAATGAAGGCTTGACTGATGTGTTTTGGTGTTGAAGAACCGACATTACATTTGAGTCAGGATCGTGTCGTTGAAGAAGAAAATTCCAACACTCAAGAAGACGTTGGCGGTCTGACTCAGGATACAGAGAATGCAGCACGAGGAGGGGGACGCGGCAGGGGGAGAGGACGTGCTCAAGCACGTCCTAAAAGGAAAAAGATATTGAGAGGTTACTTAGGATAAATATTTAGTTGTGTTAACTTATTTGGTTGCTATTACACTACTTTTGGTTTTATTTTAAAATGTTAAACTCCTAATTGTGTTAAACTTGGATTTTTTGGTGTGTTGAAATTTAGGAAGTGGGAAACTGTGATATTGGTTGTATTTTGCTACTTGGAAATAGTTGTGTTTGTTGTTGATTTTTTTTAATTGGAATGATTGTCTTTGTTGTCAAAAAATATTTAAACAGGAAATGAAGTTGTCGAGTTCCTAGATTAAATGAACTTACACTCTTCAAGAGAACTCGACATTGGTGCTGCTGAGTTCTCTTGATGTGAACTCGACATCACAAGTGTCGAGTTCACATCAACAGAACTCGACATTTTCAGTGTCGAGTTCAATTTAAACCACTGTTCTCCTGACCTTCCATCTCATGCACGATCTGAGTTGCCAGGAGAACAGTAGTTCAAATAGAACTCGGCATCTCAAGTGCCGAATTTTATTTGAACTGTTCTCCTGACAACTCACGTCGAACGAAATATGACAAGTGTTGGGCAATAAAAGTCAAACCGAACTCGGTATTGGGTATGCCGAGTTCTCTAGACACTAAAAAACAAAAAATACTTTTAAATGAGGTATAGTATGAAAAATATTTTTAAATGATGTATATTTTGACAAAAAAATTAAAAATATTATTTTGAATTTTTTTCCAATAAATAGTTGTTGGAACTTTGTCTAACCTAACTTTATATCCTCCACACTACATTCTACAATAACCAGAGAACTTCCTAACTATGAAATAATAATTATTGATGATTCATGGACTTTATCCAAAAAGACGGTCAGTCTTACTGTCCATGTTTGCAAGACGAGGAAATAACTCAAAGTTGTATTCCAATAAATTCAATCTTGGGTTTATCCTTCGGAACACTCCCGATCTCGTCTCGTCCACGTGCAACCGCAGAAATGAAGGTACACGGCATTTTTGGCCCATGTCCGTGCCTGGTGTTCAAGGGCTAAGCAACGTTCCGGAACCAGATCAGACCCGACCGGATCAGACCCAGATGCTCTCCAGGTTCGGATCGAAGACCGGTCCGGTCAGATCCGGTCCAAAAACCTAGACTGGTCTGGTTTTTATATTAAAATTTGGGTTTTGGACCGGACCGAAATTGGGACCCACCCCGGGGTTCGTACCGGAACCCAGACCAGTCGGATCCAGTCCGGAATGAACCAGGACCGATTTCTGCTCTCCCCTGATGGTGTTGTTTCTTCTTGAAGGGCTTTAGGTTTCGTCTGTTTACCCTTGTAAAAAATGAAATAAATTCAGATCTTCCTAAAGTCAAATTTAACATTGTTAAAGTGTAATGGTAGCTTAAATGAGTGTTGACAACGACCATATATTCTTTCTCGAAGAGCACCCTTAACGGGTGCTCTTTGGGGTCAGGTATGAGGGGGACCCGACCCCAACCCCCCTTAATGGGGGGCGGACCCATGTCGGGTCCATACCTGGGTCTGCGACCCGACCTGGGGGGCGACCCGGGTTGGCTTAAATTTTTTTGTTTTTTTATTTTTATATTTGTTTTAATATATAAATGATATATGTATAAAAATTTATATAATTAGTATAAATGATATATTTAGTATAAATGATATATTTATATAATGATATATAAATGATATATGTTAAAATTAAAATAAATAAAATAATTAATGAAAATTAATAAGATAAATGTAAGTAATTAATTAAAATTAGTAAAAATAAATGTAAATAATTAAAGAAAATTAGTAAGATAATTGTAAATGTATATAATTAAAGAAAATTACCTAACAAAATAGAACACATGAATTTACCTAGGTTCACCAAAAAACACATTAGTAACCCAAAAAGTTGACAGAGAATTACCGATAAATCTTTCATGTCAAAGGTTGATAATTTTTTTCCAAAAGATGCCGATCTCATTGTAGCTTGTCAGAAAGGCCTCAGGTATTGTAATGTTTTTTGGGGTTTTGTGGTACTTAATAATGTTGATATTAGTTTAAGTGACTCATTTCATCAAAAGAACGATGTTACCTAACTTATTAGCTAGTTTAATTACTGCAGAATCTAATAAACATCAAAGAACTGGTTTCACTTGAAGCCTGAATTCTGAAATTGTGAAGCTCTACCTTACATGTTCTTGAGCAAAATATAGCAGACTATGATGCTTTGTTGTAGTAAATGCGAATAGTGTAGTTAGATTGATCTCATATCATGGTTTCCATGTTATTAATTTGCCAGTAATACTTGAAAACTAAATTGTATTTCACAGATCACTTGCAGCCTGCGAACAACTCTACAATGCCGGCTACACAAATTTGTTCTGGGTGCAAGGTGGCTTAGAAGCAGCAGAAGAGGAGGTAAAACTTTCTTCCAACTAGAAGAAAAATCACGTTTCTATTTGATCGCCTAGTGAGCCTGTCATAAGCAGGATTTGCCAAGGGAAGGCCCTCAACCTTTTAAACTTGCTGGAATAGGTGGATTCTCTGAGTTTCTTGGGTAACGTTTTTCACCTTTCTGATACACTTAACTAAGATTCTGGACCCTCATATCCTTCGATCTTTATGGCATTCATTGTGTCTTTGACTCTTTTCTCGCTGCAGCTGGACCGATCAGCAAAGAGCTCTAGCTGCCAGGGAAGGATGGAGTTATCGACTCATCTCCACTGCTCGTTTGGCATTAAATCTCTCTTTAACACGCAATTTTAATGCCGTCATTAATAACTAAATTAATCAAAACATAATAAATGTTTCTACTGCAGCTTGGGCTTGTTGTCTTAGCTGACGCTTTGTTCATTGGCATTCAAAAAGTTGGACCCTTCCTCCAAGAAATGAGATCTCATTGATTCACACCAGAACCAGAATTTTGAGCAAGATTTTGTAAATTTTATAACTAGGAAAGAATCGTGGATAATACATTAATACTAGATAAATATTTGTTATATATTTTTGTATCCTGCCATGGATTACAAAATCTTTATTTTCAGCTTATGAAGAGTTTCAAAGTAGACTACACACATACAAGTATGCATCATTGATAGTACAAACACATACATTTAGGTATGGTATTTAGTATACCTGTAGAAGTACAAGTTACTAGTTGGTCCCAATAGGATCAGCATCCTGTGAATGTGGTGTTGCAACAAGAACAAGACCAGCCTTCCTGATGGCATTAAGGCCAGTAGTCTCTGTCATGTCCATCTCCTCACTCACCACTCCCTCAGGAAGCTTCCAATCAAAACCATACAATAGATTAGCCACACAAAGCTCCACGATTTGAATACCAAATAGAATTCCCGGGCAACCTCTCCGGCCGGCACCAAATGGTATTAGTTGGAAGTCTTGTCCTTTGTAGTCCACTTCTGCACCGTTGGCAAATCGTTCTGGCCAAAACTCGTCTGCTCTTTCCCAAACCATAGGGTCTCTCCCGATTGCCCAGGCGTTGATTATGACTCTCGTTTTCTTCGGAATTCGATAGCCTTGTAGTTCGACGTCTTCGATGGTTTCTCGAGGTATCAACAATGGTGCGGGAGGGTGTAGTCGGAGAGCTTCCTTGATCACCAACTTAAGATAGGGCATCTTCTCTAGGTCAACCTCCTCCACCATTGCTTTATTGGATGTGAGCCTCCTCACTTCTTCTTGTGCCTTTCGCATTACTTGTGGGTGTCTTATTAGCTCTACCATGACCCAATCTATAGCTGTGGATGTGGTATGAGTTCCTGCTGTGAACATGTCCTACAAAACCAGCTTCTTGAGTTTCAACGTAGAGATATTTCAAATTGATAATGGACATAACAATGACGTGCATGGTCATGTGGAGTTGTATTTTGTGAGTCTTAACATGCCTGATCATGTCAAATTGTCAACTTAATATCTTTGTAAGTAGCCAGAAATGCATTAAACCAAACGGTCCATTTGCTTAATAAGAGCAATAAGTTTGAAGTTATAAGTGACAATAGTTCAATTTAGAAGGTATAAGAGTATGATCAAAATGAACAATATAGAAAAATTTCAAAAAAAAAATAAAAATAAAATATTAAACGATTGTTGGGTCATACCAGGATAATGGCCTTACTACTCTCTCTGTCAAGAGAGAATTCCCCATCAGGATTTTTCTCAAGGGAGAGCAGCAACTCCACAAAGCTATTGTTGTGTTCCTTGTTGTTGTTGTGGTCTCTGACAACTCTCTCAAGCAAAAGATCTAATTCTCTGGCATTCTTCTTCACCTTTGATTCCAAACCACTTAACTTATCAATCCATGCAAGACATGGATGGTACTCTCCCACACTGATAGTCCCTAACAATGAAAAGAAATCTCTCAATAGTTCTTGAACTCCAACTTCTCCAGTGTACTTTCTTCCAAGTGCAAGTCTACATGTTATGTTGTTTGTGAGCTCAACCAGCATGTTGCTCAAGTTTATTGATTTTTTGTTGGAATTGGTGATATTTTGGAGCATGAGGGCCACCTCCTCCTCCCGTACGATGTGGCCGGAGAGTACACGGCGGTTGCTGAGAAGATGGACAACACAAATTCTTCTGATCTGTCGAGAAAATTTTCTGATTAATTAGTTTAGTGAAAAGTACTCCACATGATTGTATATGCTTCATTCCCAAAAATGACATATATGTTAAGCATGTCTTAACGCCATCCAATTTGGTTGCTTCGATTATTGGTTTTCACTATCTCAAAACAAAGATCTCCGACCAAACTAGCCTCAATTTGTAGATGTCTCTTATTATGGAAAACGTCTTTGAGTGGATCATGGTATAAGACAAACAATAACTATCATCAAATTATGCTTGACACAATGAACGCCGATTTCTGTGATGAGAGCGACCTGAAACGACTGAAAAAGACGGTCGCGGGTCCGACCTTATCCTACCATAGCCTGGTATATGTTGTTAGTGATCAAAATCTCTTGTTTTTTTCTGGACCAGAATTAGTAGCAAATTAAATTGTCTTCAAGAAAGACGGCCTCACATTATGTGGTCACTTGCATGTGGCAGATAGCCAGATATTGTTCTACCGTCCCGTCTCCGAACCCACGTCGAGTCCGAGTCAAGTCCGTCACCTACGATTCTACTGTACCATGACTCCCACATATTGTCGCAAAACTTAAGTTGGTTGATGTTATGGTAGTAGACTCATATCTATATAAGTTAAATAACTCACCTCAATATTATTATGTTAGGTGATATGAGACTATTATTAGAGTGTTACAACCTACCTCACTTGAACACGACATGACACTATTATTGGAATGTTAAAACTTATCCCACTTGAACATATCAAATTATATTCCTTCAATTCAAGTTTAATCCAAGTTTATATTTGGAATATTTTAGCAACATATCTTATCACGCATGTTATAACTTGTTAAGAAATATATCTCTTATCCTTTTGTGCTTTTGTTGCATTTTTCTGATATAGCTTGAGTTTAAACGTCTTTTTTTGTAGTACCTTTTCATTTTCAACAAACTGTGTCTTATTTAAATACACACACACGTGGTTGTACAAAAGAGAGTTTTTTTTACTTTCTTCAAGTCTAAATGACAAGAACAGAAAAGAAATGCTTTGTCTTCCGCAGCCAACACTACTTAGTAAGACTGTAACATACTATCTTCATACTTCAATAATCTTATGTTATTGCTTCATGTGTATTTATTTCTTCTTGTTCTCATCATCATTCTTACCTGCTTCTTTTCCTTTGAATTTGCTTTAGTGTTGTAACGATCACACCCTTCTTTTGGATTTTCTAGTATATATGTTTCCCGACGATGATTAGATATTATTTCATTCATTATATGTGACATGCAGCATGTATAATAGTAAGTAATGTACCTCAAAATTAGAATAACATTCACAAACCTGTCTCCAATATTCACCATAAGGAGCGAAAGCCACGTCCTTGCAATTGTACAATAAAAGTTCAGCCGTCATCGAAGCCGGTCGACCAGAGAAGGCGAGGTCGTGAGTCTTCATTATTTCTCTAGCAACGTCCATGGTGGAGGCGACCAGGACGGGCAATTGACCGAATTTGCACAACATGAGAGGCCCATGCTTGGCTGCAAAATCGCGGAGTGTCAGGTGGGGATAGAGGCCTAGTTGGTGGAGGTTGCCTATGATTGGGAGGCCAGGTGGGGATGGTGGTTGTCTAGGGTTTTCATATTTGGAGGAGAAAAGTCTCCACGAGACGAAAGCTAAAGAGAGGAAGACTATGGAGAGAGAGGAATAGCATGTTTGCAGTTTGCTTGTGTAGTTTGAATGTCCACAGACAATCTATTTATGGTTGTTTACATATTTGTTTGGGATTAATCTATCCACCTACCCCAAAAGGGGTCATTTGCTTGGGTAGACCCCAAAAGGTGCACAATTGACGAAATACACTTGGATTTTTACTATTCACTTGGGTGCACCTCATTTTAAACATAATTGCTTGCATACCCTCGGACCGTTTATGGACCCCACTCCGTTAAATTTTCTGTTGTTTTATTTACAAAACACACACTCTGAAATTCAAATATCCTTAATATTAAATATAAAAACACAAAACAAATATTTTCTTTACAAACACACCCTTCTTCTCATTCTCTCTCTTTTGTTCTCTCTCTCCACTCTCTCTCTTGTTTTCTCTCTCCCCTCTCTTGCTACTCTCTCTCTTGTTCTCTCTCTCTACTCTCTCTCCTCTCTCTCTCTTCGGTTCTCTCTTCTATTCTCTCTCTTTCTCTCTCTCTTTCTCTCTCCTCTATCTCTCTCTCATGTTCTCTCTTCTCCCTCTTTCTCTCTCTCTCTCTCTCTCTCCTCTCTCTCCTCTCTCTGTACCCTCTCTCCTCTTTCTCTATTTTATTCTCTCTCTACTCTCCACTCTCTCTCTCTCTCTTGTTTTCTCTCTCCTCTCTCTCGCTACTCTCTCTCTTGTTCTCTCTCTCTCTCCTCGCTCTCTACTCTCTCTCCTCTCTCTCTCTTCGGTTCTCTCTTCTCCTTCTCTCTCTCTCTTTCTCTCTCCTCTATCTCTCTCTCTCATGTTCTCTCTTCTCCCTTTCTCTCTCTCTCTCTCGAATTCTCTCTCTCGAATTCTCTCTCTCTCTTGTCTCTCTCCTCTCTCTCTCTCTCTCATCTCCCTCTCGAATTCTCTATCCTCTCTCTCTTTTCTCCCTCTCAAATTCTCTCTCCTCTCTCTCTTTTCTTCCAACTGTTCGGCCTGCATGTTTGACTTAGCCTTTGAATGATCATCCAATTCCAGGCATTCCCACCAACTCCAACTGCATCTTATTTTGGTGTTGGAAGAGAAAGGGGGTAGTTTCTTGAGCATGGGGCATTCAACCACAACAAGAAATTTTACATTTTGAAGTAGTCTTGAAGAGATAGATGTGAGCATTGGCAGATCATCTAAACACAACCTGCTCAAATGAGGAAAAGGAAAAGATGCACTGCTGCTGCTTTCCTCACTCTCTTCTGTTGTTCGGATCTTTTTAAGTTTGACAAGGAGAATTCGAGAGGGAGAAAAGAGAGAGAGGATAGAGAATTCGAGAGGGAGATGAGAGAGAGAGAGTTCGAGAGAGAGGAGAGAGAGAGAACAAGAGGGAGAGTAGCGAAAGAGAAGAGAGAGAGAGAGGAGAGAGAGAGAATTCGAGAGAGAGAGAGAGAGAGAGAGGGAGAGGAGAGAACATGAGAGAGAGAGGAGAGAGAAAGAGAGAGAATAGGAGAGAGAGAAAGAGAGAAGGTGAAGAGAGAACCAAAGAGATAGAGAGAGAGGAGAGAGAGTAGAGAGAGAGGAGAGAGAGAGAACAAGAGAGAGAGAGTAGCGAGAGAGAGGAGAGAGAAAACAAGAGAGAGAGTGGAGAGTAGAGAGATAACAAAAGAGAGAAAGAGAGGAGAGAGGGTAGAGAGAGAGAGGAGAGAGAGTAGAGAGAGAGGAGAGAGAGAGTAGCGAGAGAGAGGAGAGAGAAAACAAGATAGAGAGTGGAGAGTAGAGAGATAACAAAAGAGAGAAAGAGAGGAGAGAGGGTAGAGAGAGAGAGAGGAGAGAGAGTAGAGAGAGAGAACAAGAGAGAGAGTAGCGAGAGAGAGGAGAGAGAAAACAAGAGAGAGAGTGGAGAGAGAACAAAAGAGAGAGAATGAGAAGAAGGGTGTGTTTGTAAAGAAAATATTTGTTTTGTGTTTTTATATTTAATGTTAAGGATATTTGAATTTTAGAGGGTGTGTTTTGTAAATAAACCAACAGAAAATTTAACGGAGTGGTGCCCATAAACGGTCCGAGGGTATGCAAGCAATTATGTTTGAAATGAGGTGCACCCAAGTGAATAGTAAAAATCCAAGTGTATTTCGCCAATTGTGCACCTTTTGAGGTCTACCCAAGCAAATGACTATCTTAAGATCACGAATCTCGCTAGTTCAAATTGATATTTACATATTATCTCATTCACAGGTAAAAACACTTAAGATTTATATCACAGTTAGGTACATAAGTGCGTGGTTGGTTAGTGGTAAGTAGATTTAGCGTGCTGCTAAGTAATAGATAGGAGAGGTCGGGAGATCCTCCTGGATTTTGAGTTTCCACGTTAAGCAATGAACTTTTTGGATTTTAACCCTTTAAATTTATGATTAGGATACTAAGTGGTGTACTCAAATTTTAGACCCACTACTTGACACATCCTAGGTTTCACACATGTATGCAAATGACTCATCACACCATTTGGATTTCAAAATTTGAAAGTTCAATTTTAAAATATGAAGTCAAATGTCACATGGAAGATGTCAAAAGTTATTTGAATAGTAAGAAATTATTTTTCTAATACAACTTTTACAAAACCAAACCTTCCCCGACTACCTTTGTTAGAACCCTAAACCCGATTAGGGGTTAATTGGTGTTTAAGGGGTGGTTTTGCATGGGGAAGATGAGGTGAATAGTGAGCTGGTGATGGGTGATGGAGTAGGGTTGCGAGTTACTGTTGGTGTGGATTTGGTTGGGTTTTAGAGAAGAAAATATCTCTCTCTCTCTCTCCCTCACTTGCTCTCTCCCTCTCACTTTCCTTTCCTTCCCATTTCCGGCGCAGTGGAGGAGGAGGCTTCGGCGGTCGGAGTGGAGCTCGGTTTCACGGAGGCGAGGACGTAAGGCTTGGGCAGGAGGTTGCTGTCGAAGAGGTGACGACGTGCGCGAGCGAGGCTCCGGCGGGTTTTCGTCGTCTTGAGAGGTATGTCGGCTTCATAGTGTGTTTTGGTTGTTCACCCTCGCGTGAGGGTCGTGTTGGTCGGTCGAGGAAGGTCGGAGACCTCTCCGGCGTTGATTTTTGCGTAAATCCTTGGCTGGCGCAAGGTTGAAGACGACCAACGGTCGACCGGTCGACCGAATGTAGTGTATTTTGCCGATTTTAACCATCACCGGTTGAACGATGCCTTTTGGCGGTCGACCGGTCGTGCATTTTGCTGGTGGATCGGATTGCCTGTTTTTTTTCGGTCGACCGGTTCTTTGTGGTCGTTCGACCGGAACTTAAGTGTACTGAGTAGAATGCATGTTAGTTCGACCGATTGTTTATATGTGTTCGACCGTTTATGACTTAGAACTGCTAGGATACCCTGGTAGTTTTCGGTCGACCGAGACCCCTGGGTCGGTCGACCGGTAGTATTGAATTGATGTTGACTAGACTCCGGATTTTGACCTCGTTTCGGTCGACCGGTTTTAGATCTCTGTTCGACCGTTGGGACTTAAGTTTTGCGCAAAGAGTTCGACCGTTGCAGACTTTCGGTCAATCGATTTCCTTGAGGAAACGGTCGACCGGGTTGCCTCTTTCGGTCGAGCATTTTTGCACAAGACTGAATTCCTGGTCCATTTTAGAATGTCAACTCTGTCCACGGAAACCCGTGTCCTCGCCTTGTGCGTGAGGCAGGAGGTGACGGTGGGCGCGTACGCGTACCTTCCCACGGACCGCCGTGTGGAAGAATGTGGGTGTTCGGGACGTGTCACCTCCATGTATGGATCATTGATGCATTGCATACATTGCATCATATGTCTTTCATTTAGATTACTTTTACATCAATAAATGCTACTAAGGTATGTGTTTAGTCTTATTTACAGAATACAGGGACCTGAATGCAAATTACCCACATCCCCAGCATAAACGCATGCAAAAGACTCATTTCTATCATAAAGACCAAGCTCAAGATTATCGGGTTTTAAGTGGAAATGTTTCCAAGCATAAAAGCATTCAAGACCTAATTACAAAAAGAACAAGGACTTGAGCACAAAAGTAGCCGGGGACTTAATTGCAAAAAGACAAGGACCTAATTGCAAATCACGAGTAGCTTTTATTATCTTGGAGAAAATCTAAAGAAAAATCAATGGGGATCTCCAAATATATGAAGGAATTAATCCGGAGCTCAAAAGAATGGAAAGAATCAATCCAGACGCGCAAAGGAGGATCAAATCATACCATAAACATTCAACCAAAATCCGGACAAAATCAGAGCAATATGTGCGGCATTTCCGCCGCACATTACACATGCCATGCGGCGATTCCGCCGCACCAGAGTCGATCCGTGTGCCCAACTTTTGTCCAGTCGTGTCTGGACACGTGTACTCTCCAATTCTATACTTAGGTCTCTTGTAACAACTATAAATAGCCCCGAGAACGATGTTAGAAGGGTCATTGGCCTTAGACCTAGTTTTTAGTTGTTATTTGTACTTGTCTTTATTTTAGTAATAAAATTCTGTCTTTTATTTCTTGTTTTTTACTTTTCTTTTGTAATGCCTCTAGGATCCCTTCTTCCTCCCTCCATGAGTTTCTAACTCTTTCCAAAGGGTGGAGGTGACGGATTTAGGGTGAAGAGAAGACGAATGAATGTTATTATTTTAAGTTTGTATTAGTCTATTTTGATTACTTGAGTTTATGTTAAATCATTTATCATGTAATGCTTCATAACTAATATGATTTATTATAAGTTTCTGAATTCTCTAATCTAAACCTTAAATCTAAACCTCCACCCGACGGAATTCACCTCTTTGTTCTTGTTTTAGTTTTAATTGTTCTTGTTCTTGCTTTAGATAATTAAAACCCAAAAATCTCAAAACCCAATTTATTTCTTCTCTCCTTCTTTTCTCCAATCGAAATCACACTAATAACAAATCTCTCCCTCCTTGTGTTCGACCCGTATTTGCCACGTCTTCATTGACGCCGTGCACTTGCGGTATAAATTTAATTCTCATCAAGTTTTTGGCGCCGTTGCCGGGGAGGCGGCGCAGATTTTGTTTTTTGTTGATTTCGATTCTATTCTGTTTATCTTGTGCGCGATCTAACTATTTGGATTTGTGTTTCAGGAGACAACAGAGCGTGCGGCGAAATCTGAGCGCAGTCTGAGCAACAAGGGCGGCGGAAACGCCGCACATCAAGAGGAACCTGCGGCGAATTCACCGCACATTTGAAGCATCTGGGCTTCAACTTTTTCTGGGGGCGTCTCCATCTCTGGGTGGACGCGTAGAGCATCTGGAAATTTCGAGAGCGGGCGGTGAACCCGACTGAGCATGCGTAGGTAACCTTTGTTGCCTTTTTCCTCGTAATTTCTAGTTTCGGAAAATTTCCTTTTGTAGAACTGCACGTGTTAAGCTTAAATTCCATAATTGGCAATAATTCAACTCTGACCTAAAAATTGGCAAAACTAGAAGAACTTAGTGCATGCATAATATAATGTTTTGTTTGCATTATTCTTGCTAAATTCTTGCAAATTATTTTTATTGTTGAAGAGTGTTGGAGGCAAGGTACGTATCGCGTTTTAACGATTGCATTTAAGCATATAATTTAGTTTGCATACAACCTTGCAATTGCCCCCATCTAAAGACCATTGTTTGACTATATTTGCTAGATTTAAGTTAAACTATCTTAAGGGCAACTCCGTAGGAAAAGATACGGTGGGGATTTCACCACCCTTCCGTGGCCCACAAATCACAATCCTAAAGTGTTACCCAAGCCTTAAATTAAAATCAATTAGACATTGACCCCTAAGGACTCAGACTCAATTAAGGAGAAGAATTGGTTTGACTTGCTATGACCTGAAGCCGATCGAATTTAATTTGGTGTCTAGAAAGTGTTTTTGTGTTGACGAAAGTCTTCCAAGCAAAGTGGTTGTCTAATTGGCACCGACTCTGTCGGAAGCGCCCCCACTAGCTATACACGGCCTGGCCAAGTTGGTTTGATTAGTGAGGGAGGTGAATCAAGCAAATCAATTCGACTCAACCAGTTAGGAGTCGTCTAGATCTAAGTGACACTAGGTCTAGGATTGTTTGAACCGTGCTTGTTTGGGAAACCTCTGACCGACCTTCTTTTCTACCTTTAGAGTTAAGTTTCCCTTCTCTTCTGAGTCATCTTCTTCTCACCTACTTATACGTTCTAGTCTCCTCCCCTTTACATTCTCTATTAGCATTTTAGGGTCGAGTCGAGAGCTTGTGCTTGCTTAGCCTCATAAGGGTAAGAGTACTTGACTCAAGAGTGTTTTGATGGATGGTTACATGGGCAACCATCCATATCTTTGTTGGGACCAGGACAATGTTTCCTGGTATTCTAAAGCCATGCAGGCTGGGGTGGCTCAGACTAACACCCCATATGGTTGGGACAATCCTAATTGTATAACTGAGCAATCTTCATATTGGGGTAACATGAGAGAGGCACCGACTGCTAGACCACAATCTAGTTATGTTGAATCATATGTTGTTCAACGAACTGACACATTACAACAAACTTTTGCCTCCTTCATGCGTTGGGTTGATAACATGAGTGCACCAGTGGCTTCAGCAGCCGTACCATGCAACTGTTGCGGGTTGAGTGGTCATGTTATCAGGGAATGTCCTTATGTTCCCCCAGAGCCTGAGTATAAACATACCTTTTCCCAAAATGCTCGATATGACCGTTACACATCCGCATATAACCCAAGAGTGATGGATTCGTGGGGAAACAATTCATATCCAAATTCTTATACGTCATTTTCTCCCCAATATCCTTCTCCCGAATACCCAGAACTCTACCAACAACCCACTTCAAATCATTGGACTTATCCTCAGTCTACCAACACCCAACCTAAAAATGTCCCGAGTTCTGACTCGAACCTCATAGTTGACCACATACCAGATACCTTGGAACAAGCTTTCCATACGTTCATGACAACTACTCAACAGTCTGTAGACAATATGGTACTGCAATTGAGTCAAATGTCGCAGCAATTAAGTGAGGAAAGTAACTTTTCGTGTCAACAAGAGGACTCATTTTTTAGTATCGAACCACCACCACATACACAAATTCAAAGCACAATCTTTCAAAGTCAAATTCCTAGTCGGTCTGAGGGACTTGGGATTTCAATTCACGATCTTAGTGGAGGATTCGATTTATATTGAGAAAAACATGGACCAATTTCATTATGAGTCGGCACAGGATTGTGTCCTATCTTCTTGTCCCGTGGCCCTTGAGCCACATGATCTTCATGTTGCATCTCTTAAGGACTCACCTCTAGTGGAGCAAGATCTCCCTAGTACCCTCTGAAGGGAATGTGTTCTAAAAGTTTTACTTTTAAATGTCAATTATTATGAATTGAATGAGAAATCATTTTGTTCCTTGTTTATGTTATTCGTCTTTTAGAAGTGTTAAGGAAGAGGCTCTTGGTCCTTAACCGTAGAGCTCTAAAAGATATTGGTTTACATAAAACAAAAGATATTCGCAATCATGGTAATTAACATGGGACATTAATTACCGAGTTAAGATTGTCGTGTTGGTCATAGATCATTGTAGCTCTACAAGTGAGTGACGACACGTGTATGCAAAAGAGGAAAATATTACTTTTGTATACTGAATAGACCTAATAAGTAAAATATTATAGAAATGTGTTTCTGTGTCATTGATATTTTACTGTGTCCTTGGTCCTTTGATATGAGACTTATATCTGATCACGTAAGGAATACTTAATTAGATCAGTGTCTTGAACTATCGATAAGAGTACTGTAAAGGCATTAGTTGGTTAAGTATAACTTTCGTTGGAGAAGATAGTTAGTCAAAAGATTATCATTGCCCCTCTTAATTGAGTGATGATATTAGTGGGCCTCTTGATAAAGCAAAGTTATAATGTGCACAATGTGATTTGAGTTAGGTCACATATTTATAACTAGCTTAAAGAGATCAAGAAATGAATACTAATACAAAGATGACACAATACTACTTTGTGTGTATTCTTAATATCATGAGGCAAGGGACGGACACAAGTGGTGCACTCCATCACTAAATGGATCGGGTTTTGGTTCGAGTGGAATTAAGACATCTAACTAATTGGGAGCTATAATGTGTAGCTAGATACCGCTTATAGCTTGTGATATTAAGCTCTTAATATCACTGCCAACTTAGTTTAGATCCTCCCATAGGTCACACCGCAAAAACCGTGAAACAAGAAGCTTGATTTTTGGTTCATATGATGTGTCGGGTTTCTCATAGAAAATATGACACATGTGGTGAACAAGTAAAATCAATTATGTTGTATATAAACATAATTAGAATCATGATAAATTCATATGAGATGCATATATTATGGGGTGCAATAATTTATTGTTGCATAGGATAATACATTGCATAAGTTGTGAATTTGCTAAAACCCCCTTAAGTTCAAATTTTGTTGGAAATAAATCCAAAATTTGAAATAGGCAAAATAGGGTAGAAGTTCGGTAATCCGTTGAGGTTCGGTCGACCGAAGGATCTATGGATCAGTCAACCGAACGTGGAACGGATAATCGTAATTGATTGACCGAAGTTGACCAAAGTGCCTGGAACTTTGGTACGGTGTACCGAACCAAAATCGGTCGACCGAACAATGTTAAGTTCCGATATTTTCGGTTAACCGAATGGCACTCGGTCTTAGACGAGAATTCGTCTGATCGGTTAAAGAGAATTTTTCCCTTTAAGAATCGGTCATCCGTCTAGTACTCGGTCAACCAATCGTGATATATTCGGTTAACCGAATGGGTCTCGGTAAACCGAACAGCGGTCGATTTTCTGCCTTTGATTATTAAGAGATTAATTTGATTGATGGTTGGATTAGCTCCAAACTTGGTCAAACGTTTTGTGGGTGCATGTAATGCATTAAGGAATTAATTTATGAGAGAAAATGTAAAGAAAAACGTGGCTAAAGAATAGCCATGATTAAGAGTAAGATTGGAACCTATAAATAGGTCCTTATTCTCCCTAATTGGGTTACACAATTCAATAATTATTTTCTCTCTTAATTCACCACAAAACCCACGAAAATTCTCTTAGTTTTCTAAGTCTTTGGAAGGAGAAATCTCAGAGGCTAAGGAAGGGGTTTGTAGCTAGATTCTAAGCTTGTTTGGAGATCGATTGACTAGCTCCTTTCTCTCCAACCTTGTTTAGGGTTTCGGTGAACACTCGGAGGCATCCGGCGCGGCGAGAAGCATCCCCAACGTCTCCGAATCTTCAAGAAGTTTTTGAGAACATCTAGGTATGAATTTCGGAGCCCTTGTTTGTTTTAATAGAGTTTTGAAACTAGATGTTGAAACAAACCAATGCATGCATGAAATAAATCAAAGAAAATTGTAATTGATCCTTATTATACATAAAAATTCCAAAAATATATATGTATAATTAAACATGAAATCCTACACCCTCAATTTCAAACAACCTGATGAGAGTGTGCCTCTCACCATTGTTCCTGATCATCTTGGAAATGATGGAACATCAAACAACTACATAGCTAATGAGGGTATTAGAAGTTCCTTAGAAGATACCTTGGGTATGAGACCCACTTTTTGTTCGCCTAGTGTGTCAGACATGCCTAACAAGATTGATGATCATAACTTCAACACCGCAACGGGAGAAACTCCTCCTCCGTTGCCCCTTAATTCCCAAACTCTCGAGAGGTTCAAGCTCTTTCAGTTTGATCCGTTGAATGAGACGCCTTTGCGTCCAATTCATGAACCTCTCATTTCATCTAGCGCTTTTTGTGAAGGCGGCCCACACATGCATTTTCTGGCCCCACGTGGTGTCATGTTTCCTTTTCAGGTGCACTGACCCACTCTTGAAGTTTCCACTGACATAAATCGAAGTTCCAAAGAAATAACCCATTACCCTTTAAGACATGTATGCACTTAAATTGGATGAATCAAATCTTTGAAGTGGTTGATAAAAAGCAGAGGTTGAGGAAAATATACCGGGAAGTGTGTACTTCTAATAGCAATTAAGCCTTGAGGAAAATAAAATTAAAAATAAAGGAATAAAGTGAGGAAAGCACATTCTGCAAAATGATTACAAAAGCCTAAGCCTTTGAGTCACTGGTCCGTAGGGGTATCTTGAAACCCGGTAACTTGAGTCTACCATCTCGGGATTATCGACCAAACTCGCTACACGAATGCAAAAAGGGTAAAAGTGTCAAAAAGCAAATGTGTTGAATCACGGAAGAAAAGAAAAAAAAATACTCAAGGCCCAAAGCTAAAAGAATGATCCATGCCATGGTTGATCCGAATGATACTTCACCACCAGAGGAGGCGTGCAAAATAATTTAAGTGATATCATGTGTAGAAGGGTTAGTGGTGTGAATGTTGGAGGAACAAAGACCAAGTCATATTTTTAATGAGTTAGATTTATATAATGAGCATGCAAGAATTCTTAGTGAGATGTATAAGGATGAGGTAGGGATATTGAGAACTATTAATGAAATGTTGATTTAGGATTTTGTGGGTATATCCGCTGAAAACCCTCAGGAGACAACACTCCTCCTTGGCAACAAAGAGGTTTAAAGGCTTGTTGCACATGCTAAGTGCAACCGTGATTCCTACGAAAGTGAGTTAGGATTTCCCTGTTTTCATTTTTCTTATATTCTGTTTTGCTAGGGACTAGCAAAATCTAGGTGTGGGGGTATTTGATGCATTGCATACATTGCATCACATGTCTTTCATTTAGATTACTTTTACATCAATAAATGCTACTAAGGTATGTGTTTAGTCTTATTTACAGAATACAGGGACCTGAATGCAAATTACCCACATCCCCAGCATAAACGCATGCAAAAGACTCATTTCTATCATAAAGACCAAGCTCAAGATTATCGGGTTTTAAGTGGAAATGTTTCCAAGCATAAAAGCATTCAAGACCTAATTACAAAAAGAACAAGGACTTGAGCACAAAAGTAGCCGGGGACCTAATTGCAAAAAGACAAGGACCTAATTGCAAATCACGAGTAGCTTTTATTATCTTGGAGAAAATCTAAAGAAAAATCAATGGGGATCTCCAAATATATGAAGGAATTAATCCGGAGCTCAAAAGAATGGAAAGAATCAATCCAGACGCGCAAAGGAGGATCAAATCATACCATAAACATTCAACCAAAATCCGGACAAAATCAGAGCAATATGTGCGGCGTTTCCGCCGCACATTACACATGCCATGCGGCGATTCCGCCGCACCAGAGTCGATCCGTGTGCCCAACTTTTGTCCAGTCGTGTCTGGACACGTGTACTCTCCAATTCTATACTTAGGTCTCTTATAACAACTATAAATAGCCCCGAGAACGATGTTAGAAGGGTCATTGGCCTTAGACCTAGTTTTTAGTTGTTATTTGTACTTGTCTTTATTTTAGTAATAAAATTCTGTCTTTTATTTCTTGTTTTTTACTTTTCTTTTGTAATGCCTCTAGGATCCCTTCTTCCTCCCTCCATGAGTTTCTAACTCTTTCCAAAGGGTGGAGGTGACGGATTTAGGGTGAAGAGAAGACGAATGAATGTTATTATTTTAAGTTTGTATTAGTCTATTTTGATTACTTGAGTTTATGTTAAATCATTTATCATGTAATGCTTCATAACTAATATGATTTATTATAAGTTTCTGAATTCTCTAATCTAAACCTTAAATCTAAACCTCCACCCGACGGAATTCACCTCTTTGTTCTTGTTTTAGTTTTAATTGTTCTTGTTCTTGCTTTAGATAATTAAAACCCAAAAATCTCAAAACCCAATTTATTTCTTCTCTCCTTCTTTTCTCCAATCGAAATCACACTAATAACAAATCTCTCCCTCCTTGTGTTCGACCCGTATTTGCCACGTCTTCATTGACGCCGTGCACTTGCGGTATAAATTTAATTCTCATCAATCGTGACTAAGGTGATGGATTGATGGACTCATTGTAGAGTAGCAGGCCTGAGGGATCGTGGATCCCAATGTATGATGTGCGGACACGCAACCGTCGTTGGGTGAGGTGACTACCGGCCTATGTGGCTACGGAGGTCGCTGCCCTGCTTTTATAGCGGCGCAGTTGGTGTTTGCGGCTCGTGGAGCCTGATGACCTGACAGACTTCGGTCTGGACCCGTCCGATGCTGTGTCAGACGTACTGATGGACCACCGATGCTGTTCCGGTGATGCCGGCGATGTTGTTCCGGCGATGATGATTGATGGGTCGATGTTGTTCCGGCTTTGTTCCTCAGATGGACACCTACTGAGATGATGATTGATGGACCGACCGAGCGACGGCTCCGTTGGTGTGGTTTCGACCACGAAGTTACAGATCTGTTTCTTATGGCGCGGACCTGGCGGATGCCCCTTGCCGAACCCCATGATTAGTGTAGCCGCGTGTGGGGGGTGTCTCGTCTTGCTCCGTTAGACCGTATGTGTCTACGGTAGGCCTCCTTGCCAAACTCGATGATGATTGTCGGACTGATGTCCCATGTTACCCTTCGGGGGAATTGTTTTCCTTACTGTTGATGACATGACATGCTACTAGTATGATATGTTCATATGTACTACTGCATGCATATAGGTGAGCTTGGCATACAGAGTTTCCTTATGGAAACTCAGGCATTGTTGCTACATCTTTTTCAGGACCGCAGTAGGTCCAGTTGGGTGGTGATCAGCGGACGCGCGCATCTTGGGATCGGATCCTCTATTCGGACCACTGAGGTCGACATGATTACATTTATCTCCTTTTGTTGTTCTATTGTAATCATGTATCATTTTGACAAACTCTGATGTAATATGGTGCACCGTTTATATGTTTATGAGAAGTAACAGTCCCGTCTTTGATTATTGGTCTCTAATGTCTTGATTATAAATTTTTAAATTTCTGCTGTTTCGGGATGTTACAACCTTCTATGACTCGACGATCTCCTTTGCTAGATGGCTCCTTCTCCAGTTAAACAAGTTGCTCTGGGCGCACGACGTTAATCTTGTCTCCCTACCACAAGAGACACTTTCTTTGGATGAGAGCCAACAACTTCAGACACACTACGTCGATCTTCCCTTCCTTATTTATGCCGAGTTCAGGTTTTTGTGGTTCTTCTGCATGGTGGTTAGGAAACAACAATGAAGATGATATGTTCTTTTCCAAAAGCATCTTATTGTTAAAAATATGGTTGATTTTGAGGTTAGATTCACATCTGAATCAAGGATGCAATGAGTTAGTCACCTTCTTGATATGTTTGTATTTTTTTGTATGTAAGGATTTTCAGATCTTTTAACTAAATCATTTTTATTCCCGTGACAAAATATTGACGGGTTTTGTTTAGTCTGTGAAATCTTGGAATGATAGTTTACTCAATAGTGTGTGAAACATATTTTTGACATTGTCACTGTGCAATAAGTTGATGTTGTTGTTGGTTAGTATAATTACGAGAAAATCGTAGATAGTGTGAAATTGTTGTTGACTTTCATCAAAGATGAAACCGTTGTCATCATTTTTTCCATATTCGGCGATTTTTTTATTACAAATCTCTTATTGAATCTGTACTCGTTGTTATACTTAATTGAGATATGAAATTTTAATTCGAAGAACAAATGATCATTCTATCTATTTTCCTACCTATAGAAGGTACACAAACATTTTAAATCATCACTTTTTTATGAGAGGTAAAATATTTTTGTCCAATGGCATAACATTTTTGAGGTTGTGTGAGCAGACAACGTACGTTTTTTTACTTGACATCATTTTTAAGAAAATATATATTTTTTAAAAGTATTTACATACATTTGCTCAAATTTCTTAAGTAATATTATTTTTTAATCAATTTTATTTTAAATAAACCATGTATTAACTCTACCTAGCAAAAATGATTCCATGTTACATTATTTAAAATTATTGATTAATAATTAAATATTCTATGCAAAAGTATTGTTAAAAGAGTTTTCTAATAAAAAGTTTTATTAATAGTGTATTCTAAGAAAAGATAATGTAAATAGTGTTGTTGAAGAGGAAGATGTCAGACAAGATTGGTGTTGTCACCTCAAATATTGTCATCAAGTATTGACCAATGTTGGAATGAATGGAAATTCTGAACTGGAAAGCAAATCTCAAGTCCCTCTGTCATGAGATTGAATCCTCGTGTTAAAAATGGTGAAGACTAAGATTGAAAATGTATTGGTGGAAATTTCAATGCAGCCACACGGGAAAAAACTAGGATGCGTGCATAAATTGAGTAATATGTTGTGTCTGTCTCTCAGCATCCTTATGATTGTCAAATTTGACCTTATGCTCTTTTTTACAAATACCAATTGACAAGGAATTGATAAATGGTAAAAAAAAAGGTAAGTGGAAAGAAATTGATAAGAAGCAAGACAAAATGTAGGCAAGATAGTTAGGGAGAGATTTTCATTATATTATATATTGTGTTGTTATTTACATCAAACTCAAAGTTCAAGTCACGTCGAAGAAGAAAGAAGAGAGAACAAAACTTTTGGGAACTACTAAACGTCGCCCCAAAACTATTTAAATTGCCCCTTGAAATTACCAAAGTGCCCTTAACAATATATTTAATACCCATATCGTCCAGTGTCTATAAATTAAGCCTACGGTCTTGTATATTCATAATTTATCAGTAAAAACACCACGAAAATGTCTGGCGAGGGTGATGCATCCGGTGAGGTAAGCCTGGCGCGGGGCAAATTTTAGGCCGGGCGTCTGCATTAGACGCCTCCCCCAAGGTTAGGGCGTCTGCGTAGGACGTCCTCCCCTTGGCCGAGGCGTCTAACGCAGACGCCTACGCAATGGGAGAGGCGTCTTACGTAGACGTCCTCCCCTTGGGCAAGGCGTCTGTAGTAGACGCCCTTCCCTAGGGTCAGGCGTCCTACGCAGACGCCTCACCCTTGGGAAGGGCGTTTAACTCAGACGCCCCTCCCATGGGGTAGGCGTTTAATACAGACGCTCGAATTTTTTTTGATTTTTTAAATTTCGATTTTATTTTTGTAGGTTCCGTTGGAAGATTTCGGTGGTGATGGAGTGGATTACAGTGAGTTATTTCAAACTACACAAATCTTTGAAACAATCGATGAAGCATGTAAATGGGCCAAACAAGTAGCTATCGGAGCTGGGTTTTTTTTGGTCGTGTCGTCGTACAAAACAAGATCAGATAGTCGGATGGATTGTTATTTGAGATGCGACCGGCGAAATCAAATGGAGTCTCGGGATATGGATACTGCACTTCGAAGAAACACCAAAAGAAAGGGTTGCGGTTGCCGTTTCTTAATAAAAGTGGTGGAGCGACGAGATCGTGATGGATGGGTTGTGGTTTTTAATAGTGCTCACGGACATCACAACCACAGACTGGCAGTTTATCCAGAGGGTCATCGTCAAATTAGTGGTCTAAGTTCTGGGGCGAAGAAGATTGTTCGTGATATGACTGAGGCGCAAGCAAAACCACGGAACATCTTGAAGGCAGTAAAAGAAAAATTCCCGGAGGACAATCCAAATCAAAGGCATATTTATAATTTCAGAGATTACATGAGGAGGACAAAATCTGAAGACCGGAATCCCGTCCAGCAGTTTCTCTATCAAGCAGTGCAGTGTGAGTACTTACATTGGATTATGGCGGATCCAGAAACTGATGTCGTCACTCACGATTTTTTGGCACATCCGACGTCAGTCCAGTTGTTGCGGACATATCCTTTCGTTATCTGCATGGATTCGACTTACAAGACGAACAAGTATAAGATGCCTTTGTTCGAAATGATTGGGGTCACACCAACAAACATGAATTTCCTTATTGGATATGCGACTTTGATGGATGAAACTTACTCCAGTTATCTGTGGGTGATGGAGAAGTTGCGAGATCTGTTTTTGGGGATTGTCAGCCCGACTGCAATAATAACAGACCGGGAGTTAGGCCTTATGCGACCAGTGAGAGAGGTATTTCCTGACTCTGCTCATTTACTCTGCACATGGCACATCAACAAAGACGTATTGAACTACGCAAACCACGTATTCGGGAAAAATAAGCAGATGGCAGAGACTTTGAGGCGTGGAAGATGGAGGAAAATCATGCTTTCTACTTCAGAAGCCGAATATGATAGAGCTGTGTATGCTCTGAAAGATTTGTATAGATCGTGGCCGGCTATCACGGAGTATCTGGACACCACGTGGTTGGTGCATAAAGAAAAGTTTGTGCTGAATTGGACGAACAAAGTCCTTCATTTTGGGAACACCACGAATTGTAGGGTCGAAAGTGCTCATTCGGCTCTAAAAGAGTGGATTTCTACATCGACTGCAGCTCTGGACACTCTTTTCGAGCGCGTCAACGCGGCTATTGAAATGCAGTTGACGAATATTCGAAACGCTCTTGAAGACTCGAGACGGCGAAATTTGACTAATTTCGGACATGCTCTATATCGTCACATAAATGGTCGAGTTTCGCATCACTGCTTGCAATTGCTGAGTCAGGAGGTGAAAAGAATGCAAGAGTTAGATGATGAAGTTGAATATCGTTGTGAGTGCGCTTTTCTGACTTCTCATGGGATACCTTGCGCATGTACCATCCGCGGATGTCTTGAATCAGACAACGGAATTTACTTAGAGCAGATTCATTCGTTCTGGAGGACACTTGTCATTGGGGAAGGAGCCGGGAACGCAGAGTTTGTGTCTCAGGCAGCTCAAGACGCCGAACATTTTCGCAGCCTGGTTGATGAGATTGCAGGAAGTGACCCCACCGTAATTCGATCTGCCTCTCGGGTTTTATTCGAGCAGCTACACCCCGAACATGCGAATTTGAGAGAGCCTGCAGAAAAAACAAAGCTACGAGGTCGACCAAGGGGAAAGTCGACACGACGGGACCCTAGTACGTTTGAGTATGCAGAGCGAGGTAGTGGTCGATCTTCAGGTAGTGGGAGTAGAGGTCGTGGTCGTTCTTCCGGTAGTGGAAGCAAAGGTCGTGGTCGATCTTCTGGTTCTTCGTCTGTGAGGGGAGGATCAGGTATACCATCCCTATATTTATTGTTATTATAATTTTGTTATTTATTTCAGTAAATATGTATCTTTTGTTATTATATGTAACTGTATTTTTTGTTTATATTGTAGTGACTGGGCGGGCTGACGTAGACGACTTTCCATATGCGGATAGGATTCCAGGAATCATTATGCCATTCCTACACCAGTGGAATGATGTACGTGCTGATGGAAACTGTGGATTTCGATGTGTCGCCGATGTTTTTCACGGTGGTGAAGACAATTGGCAACTCGCCCGTCGTTCGATTTCAAATGAGCTAGCTGCGAACCCATCTTTTTATGAGCACGTATACTACGACGGTGTGGCGCAGGCTCGTCACCGGATTAATTGGGGCGGGGGACCTTGTGGCGAGAATCACAAATACAAATAAGCAAACACAAATACAAATAATAAGCGTATGACAAATAAGCAAACACAAATACAAATAATAAGCGTACGATATGTTAGCAAACACAAACACAAATACAAATAATAAGCGTACGACAGATAAACAAATATAAATGCAAATACTAAGAGTACGGTACAACAGATCAGCCTACTCATCATCCGAATCATGGTCGGAGATGCCTAACTGAGTATGCCACGAGTGTATGATCTCATCCAAATCTCCGCATGCAGCTCTGGCATCGTCTGGCAGCTCATCCCTCATCTGCAAGATTGGGTCTACAGCCCGTATCATCTTACCCATCCACTGCACATAACAATAACATTAGCGTACATTAACAAATTATACGGTACAAATAAATATAGATAAAATGAAAAAATTACCAGATCGCCACACGTCCTATCTGGTGGTCGATCTGCTCTCCGGGAGGCACCACGGACGATGATAGGATGTGAGTAACTACCGAACCAATCAAGATAACGTGCATCACACTCGGAGGGGTCGCGACTACGTCTGAAGTCGCCAAGGAACAATCGGCATGATCTCGGAAATGTCCGCCAAGTCGATTCCGCTGTAGAAGCGGGGAACCTGACGTCGTACGTCGCTGCTGTCGCAGACCGCACCGCATGCTCTGGTGTCGGGATGTCAACCGGGATCACCTGAACATATCCTAACTGACGCAAGACCCGATCGGGCATATAAGGCTTTATGATATCCCGATAACGAATAAGACCCATCAATAAAGTCCTCGGGACATCCGCTGCTGGGTCAGGACCATAGGGTAACCACTCCACCTAAAGTTTAACACATTAATAATAATACATCTTAAAATTAAATAAATGGTGTAAAGTTTGATACCTCTGATGCAGTCATCTGATCTAGCCGTGCGCGGATGGAACGCAATCGTCCATCGCTCTTGTCCTCGCTCCGGACGGCCCACATACCCGAACGTGGATGACCCTCGTCGATAATCTTCCGCTCACGATGCGGGCGGAATGCAGGAAAGTACTCGTATATCCACACCTGCAGCAGCGTAAGACAACCTGCAATCCCAGAACAATCCGCACGGCTAGCTATCCCAAGCTGCCGGTACAGGTATGCCAACGTCGCTGACCCCCACGAGTACTCACGAACGGTGTCCGGGTCCCTAGCCTCCAGTAGATCGCGTGGTCTGATCCGACAACCACTATTGTCGACAAACAAGACGGCTCCGAGCATCAAGAATAGGTACGCCGTCAACTGTGTATCATCGGCCCGCGGAGGTCGTGCCCGTCTGCATAGGTCCTCAAGGGAGTCGATGCCGACACCACCACCACTCCATAAAGCTGTATCTCTCACCAGACCATCAGGTGTGACACCAAGCAACTCTGCCACATAACACCTCAGCTCAGACGTCGACCCCTGAGCACTAACCAGACGACCATCCACAGGAATGCGCAGGATCTGGAAAACATCGTGAAGCATGATCGTCATCTCTCCGAAAGGCATGTGGAAAGTGTTGGTGTCAGGCTGCCACCGCTCCACAAACGCAGAAATCAAAGGCATGTCGAGATAAGGGAACATGCTGTACGGTAAGTGCCCCAAATGCGTGGCACTAATCTCCTCTCTGATATCAGCACTCAGTGTAGACCGCCAACCCTGTAGTGTTGTACAGGCTCTGTGCCGATTATGGCACTTCAGAACCTTCCGATCCTCTCCGTCCCAGATCCGTCTAGCGATGTGACCCCAGAAACTAGGAATGACGCTCCCATCTAAAGGACCACCAGGCGTCATACTGCTCACGATCCAAGAATCGTCCTGGACCATCTTCTTCTTCTGAGCGCGGGGATCAACAGTGCACGAGCTCGAATCCCCGGTCGTAAACCTCCCACCCCTACCCTTCCGCACCATCCATCCCGCGGAAGTAGAACTACCCGCTCGACCACGTCCTCTGCTATACTCCCCCTGCCTCTCCACCTCCGGGCGCTCTAACTCATACGGGTCATCATCGTCGCTCCCGTCGTCGGGACTGTCCACATGCTCATCATCGAAGGAATCATCATCCTCCTCACGACGACGTAATGCCTCTCTCTCCCTCCTGACCGAAGCAGATATCCCCCGTCTACGTGGATGACGCGGTGCTGAATCATCCTCTAAAGAACGGAAGGCGTGTAATGGTATCGACTTGCCTTTCCCTCCACTGTGACCCGATGACTATTAATTGAAATTTTAATTACAAATTTGTTAAATTTGTTAAACTAAATTATCATATTTATCACAATTGCTAAACTAAATCAAAATTTGTTAAACTAAATTATCACAATTGTTAAACTAAATCAAAATTTGTTAAACTAAATTAAAACAATTGTTAAACTAAATCAAAAATTGTTAAAACTAAATATCACAAATGTTAAACTTAATAAGAACTTGTTAAATTAAATTTTCAGATTTATCACAATTTATTAAAGTAATTATCAGATTTAATAATTTTAAAAAAAAAATTTGTGGAGGCGTCTGCGAGAGACGCCTCCCCTATGGTGGAGGCGTCTGTCGGAGACGCCTCCTCTTTGGGGGAGACGTCTGCCGCAGACGTCTCCTCCATCGGGAAGACGTCTTCCCCAGACGTCTCCCGCTAGTGGCCGGCGTCCGAGGTAGACGCCCCCCGCATGGGTCGGGCGTCCGAGGAAGTCGCTCCCCCCATGGGGGGAGCGACTTCCTCGGACGCCCGACCCATGCGGGGGGCGTCTACCTCGGACGCCCCCCACTTTTTTTAATTTTTTTTTATTTTTAAAAACAAATAAATAAAGTAAGGTTACCGTATACGGGTACACCGGGGGAACTGCTGGCTGCTTGCCTGGCCTCCGAGACATTCCTAATCTTCTGTAGTAGGTATAGGAAGAGAAAGTTTTGAAAAAAGAGTGAAATTGTGAGATATATAAGCAAAAATAGGATGAAGGGCAATTTGGTAATTTCAAGGGGCGATTTAAGTAATTTTAGGGCGATGTTTAGCAGTTCAGAAACTTTTCACTATCTTATTTCAATCATGTCGATCGGACTGTGCATCATTACTGCCAAGGTGTCAACCTAATGTCCGTGACAATCAGATGGGACAAAATTGGGGGGCTTGACAATTTCGATCCATAGTTTGATTCCTTAGGATTTAGGTTTAGATTTTGGGGAAAAAGAAATTTAGGGATACAGGAGAAGGTTTGTACGTTATTTTCTTAAAAAATCAAGATCATACACCTATTATAAATCCTTTAATAGTTTAACTGAACTGCTAAACATCGCCCTAAAATTACTTAAATCGCCCCTTGAAATTACCAAATTGCCCTTCATCCTATGTTTGCTTATATATCTCACAATTTCACTCTTTTTTCAAAACTTTCTCTTCCTATACCTACTACAGAAGATTAGGAATGTCCTTTCGGTGGACGAACCGACAAACTCTGATACAAACTTGGTGTGACTTTTGTGGGTGTTGTTTTGTGATCGAGAAAATAATGTTTCATATCCTGATGATACTTCTACATGTGCATATTCCAAAACTTTCTTGGGCCACAGTGGCAACAGATTATATGACGTAGAAATTGTAGATTTTAGGAAAAAACGATTTTTTAATATAGATTTTGTTTTTTCAAAGATTACTAAAATACTTTTTTAACCTAAAGTTGGTCTTTTATTAAATATAATGATTATGATATATTGTTTTTTTTGCAAGCAATTATAGTAAAATAATTTTTCACGACATCAAAAAAACACAAACTTTAGCACTGTAATAACACCAAAGCAAAGAAAACCTTCTCGGAACTTATCAACTTAAGTCGGAGAGGTGATTGTATTTATAATTGCATTATGTACAAAATACAATGAATGTAGTCATGTGAATTACTTGATGTGGGAGCTCGTGTAAGAAGCTCACCGGAGGAACGTTCGTTGACGAGGAAGTGCTCGTGGAAACTTTCACCGTTGATCTTCAAAGGTTTCTTCAAGCCTTAAAGGTATGTCAAGCTCTGCTTTTATGCTCACCTAAAATTGTATGGTGTTTGAGTAATCGACGGTAGGCCGAAAGGCTCGTCAGATGTTTTATTCAGCAGAATTCTGCTGTTTTCGGTCGACCGGTTGGTGTTATGGTCGACCGCTGATAGGGTAATTCTGGGAGGTTTGCCTTGCAGCGGTCGAACGATGCCTTGTGTGGTCGACCGGTCAAGCCTGTTAGGCAAACCCTGGTGTATTTCGATCGACCGTGTCCCCTTTGTCGTTCGACCGAATGCACTGTGGTAAGTCGGTTGGGGACATAGACCATCGAAACGGTCGACTGTCTTTTGATTTGTTCGACCGGTTGTACCTGTAGCTAAGTTGGTTGGGGTCTAGACCTATAAAATGGTTGACCGCTTATATGATTCGTTCGACCGATAACTTAAGTTAACTTAAAGTCTTTTTGACTGGTGTGTACTTTGTTTGACCGGTGTTGGACTTTGAGGGAACGTGAAGTCCTTGTTATTTTTGGTTGACCGGGTCCCCTTTGTCATTCGACCGTTGGGACGTTATTTATTATTAATAACGTTGAGGCATAGACCACTCAAACGGTCGATTCCCTCTGACTTTTGTTTGACCGATCGGTCGTTTGTTTGTTGGTAGTGGTTCGACCTGTCGTGGAGATGGTTGAGCTCTTGTGCGTTCCTGGAGGGTACCAGTCGACCGACATGCCTGTTCGGTCGACCGTTTCTGCTCAGTGTGGTGTTTTGTTGTTGTGGGATCGACTTTGAGGGCAACGGGTCCCCGGTCTTTTTGGGCGACGGTACGGACAATGTCGTCCTGATGGCGATCTGAATTGTGCTTGTGTTGTTGGCCGATGATGTTCCGGCTGTGGTGCCTGTGCGCACGTGTTGTTTGCCGAGGATGTTTCTGGCTGTGGTGTCAGTGTACACGTGATGTGATGACCGTCGATTATTCCGATTGTGGCTCCTAGGTGCATGTGTGGGTGATGGGTGAGAGGACCCTTGAGACCTGTTGTGGTTCGTGTCTGCTGTGGATGGGAGAGAAATCCTTGGGGCCAAGTTTGACGGTGACATTTTTTTACTGCATTTTTGTATCATACCATACTAGTAGTTGTCTAGTTCATTAATGTATTAGGGGTTTGGCATACGAGGTTTATTTCTGGAAACGTAGGCATTGTTGCATGTTTATTTCAGTTAGGGAGTGGGGATCGAGGAGAGGCACGTCGCGACCAGATCTTGTTTTTTCTCAGTTTGACGTCGGAGGGATTACATGTATATTTCTTTATAGCTTTTTGATGTAATCACACTTTTGAAATACTAAGATATATATGATAAATATATATGTTGGTGCACCTGGTGTTCTTTGTGTTTCTCGTAATATCCTTGTGTTGATTGTATGATTAATTTTTTTTTTAATTTTTCGCTGTTTGAGGATGTTACAACTATAGCATAAATAGTTTTTCAATATGTATGAGACTATCTCATATTAGATATCACTTGGAATATTGCGAATGATAGAAGAGGAATGATTGAGTAAAATTTTGTAGTGAAAGATATTATTCTTAATTTCTCAAAATTAGTACTCTTTAATCATTATCCACCGTTAACCTCATTTGATACATATGCAGAAGAAAATTACTATTCTGTGTTAAATTAACAATGATGAATTGGAGTACCAAGATTATAGCCTTGATTCCGTCTCCATCGGGGGTAAATTCATCGTCGGGGTTTGATTTCATAGAGAGCAAGCTAGACATCCATAAGACTACTTTGGTCGTTATCATCGTCGTGATGGTTGTCGTTGTTGTGGTTGTCATTAATGACTGTCGAGATCATATGATCAAGCTTTTTAGCCATTACATGTACCCTCGCATCCAACCCGTTTAATCGATTGATCCACGCAAGAGAAGGGATGTAGTATGCAATGTTTAGGGTTCCCAACAAAACCATAAACTCAGAGAGGAATTCCCCAATCTCCGCATTCCTGGAGTACTTCTTTCCAAGCGCCATTCTACATATGATATCGTTTGTATGCTCTGTGACCATCTGGCTTATATTGATTGGTTTTGATATGGAGTTGGCGATCCTATCGAGCATCAACGCCACTTGGTCTGATCCCTTATCGCACGACCCGAGAGTACTCGCGTAGTGTTGAGAAGATGAATTATGCAGATATTCTTCGCCTGAAGATCAAAGATTAATTACATGTAACGAGGAATTGTGTTGTATATAATTATATGTAATTATGAGGAATTGTGTTATGGATTGAAACACAAGACAACTCCAAAATGTAACATCATGTTCTCAAAATTAAATGGTGTTTCCTAGCTAGTTTGAAAATATAAGTACATTTATCTTCCATGGGCCTGTTTCCTAGCTAGTTTTAATATATCCATCTTATTTTTTCATTTTTATGTTTCGGTCAAGAATAGTCATAATTGTAAAATTACAATAAAGTTCGGATCAAATTTGAGATGAATTTGATTCCAATGTGGTTCAAATCTGATATGAATATTTAGTATGATACAAAAATTGGAATTGCCTTGTTCCCATCAACTTATGAATTACGATGGATCATAATGTTTAGGGTTAATTACAATTTGTATCTTTCAACTTTAAAATTTGACAATTACCCATCTCCTCTTTTCCCAAAATTTTCGTTTTGTTACGCTTTAGCTTTTAAAAAATTATTATTTATCCACTCATTTGTCGTTATTTTTTGAATTTTTTACATTTTATGTCTTGTAAACTCTTAATCCTAACTTTACTTTAAAGTTCAGATCAAACAAATGTCATATTTGGTTTTAACAATCTGATCCAAATTCAAACCAGATTTTACGTCCGATTTAATCTGAACTTTAACATAAAGTTAGTATTAAGAGTTTAATTAAGTATACAACGTTAAAAATTTCGAAAAAATCCGAATATGTGTTTGCATAATAGATTTTTAAAATTTATTGTGACAAAGTGTTACAAAATGGAAATTTAAACGTGGTGATTGTCACATTTTAAAATTTATGAGGTGAAATCTTAAAGTTCACAACACATATAATGAAATTTATGTTTCTAAGTATATATAAAGGTGACTGTGTAAAATTTTCATTAAAATATTAATTCAAGATTATGGGGGTTAATGAAATGACATTAGTCGGAAGAGTAATAACACGCGAGTAAATTTTAGCGAGTTTTTTTCTTCTAGAAGGACAAGAAATAGTTAGTTTTTACGACGTATTTTCAATTTATAAATTAGTAACTTTTCTGTGGCATGCAGACAAATTGCCCAAAAACAAAAATATTCCTTAAACGTTGAGCCTGATTCCATTCAATTGTCGATAAAGAATACATCCATGCTTGCTTAGGAGTTAGGATGATGCTTGGAGGACTTATTATAATAAATACAAAACGTACAAGACCAATTTATAACTAATTACATGATTCCCTTCCGTATGAAACGCACCAAAACAAATCTATACATATGAGTGATTTCATCATAGGTAGTGGCTCTTTACATCGAACAACACTTTAATTGACCACATCACATTCCTTTTCTTCTACAACACTTTCACATGGAAATTGGAAAGTGCAATCTTGTTCGTGTTGTCACATTGTGATATTGGTGTGGTGTATGTTTCTTTCTTGTAGAATAATTTTGAACCTCTCCTGGGGTATTACAACATCTGAAGCACTTCTAAAACAACCACACAATCTGGGCATAAGTGCATAACACACCAAAAGAGAAAAGAGAAATTGTAAATTAAAAATTAAAAAACTAGTGGTCAGGAGATGATGTTGAGAACAAAAAATACCTTAATGTGCTTGAATAATAATCATTTTCTGTCTGTAATGAAAACGCCACAACATACACCCAAGAAGATACAGGACGATCAAGCCCAAGGGACTGTTCATAGAGGGTAGGATCATTAATGTTTAGGGTCTTTTGTTGGTGGAATTACATACTTGTTTATTTTTTGTATTACTTACATTGGATTCCTTATCTATTTTGACTTAACACCCTATACGTCTAAATAAAAATACATGTAAATTTTAATTAATAATAGACATAATTTATTGAATTAATTGGAATTGATCGACGAGATTGCTAGAATTTGACCTCTCAAATTGTGCTTGTATTTAAAAAGAGGTGGATTCATCGTCCAAGAGTGTAATTTAGCCGATTGCAATCAAATCACGCCCATGGAGATCGTGGTGTATGTGTTTGGCAGGACTCTCTACCACTACGCACTTACATTCATACACTAGCACACTTCTCATCACAAATACACAGGCGATCAAGATCTATATTTGCATTCATACAGACAAATACTATATAATATGATAATATACATTTCTTATTCAATATGATTACACCCAACTCAAACATGCAATCAGGTAACGTTATGTTTGTTCCAAGAGAAACAAATTAAGTAGTAAAGCAACCAGAAATGCACAAGATAATTAAAAACGAGGGGGCGGGCGGAGGCAACACCTTCTTATGGTGACATTGCAACCAAAACAAGATTGTCCTTCCTATTGCATGAGATACCATTAGTCTCAGTCATGTCCAAGTCCTCGACCTTCACTCCTTCAGGCAGTTTCCAATCAAAGAAATACAATAAATTGGCTAGAGCCAGTTCCATGACTTGGCTGGAAAATGCGATTCCATGGAAAATTCTCCGACCCGCCCCAAACGGCACCATTTTTACATCCTGACCTAGTTTCACATCAGCATGATCAACGAACCTCTCGGGCCAAAACTCCTCCGGTCTCTCCTATATGTTTGGATCCCTACCAATCACCCAACAATTGAAAAGAAACTTTGTTTTCTTGGGTATTCGATAGCCCCGTAATTCGACGTCTTCAATGGTTTCATGGGGAATTAATAAAGGCAAAGGAGGGTGTAGTCGTAGAGCTTCCTTGATTACCCATTTAAGATAGCTCATCTTCTCTGTGTCTGACTCTTCTACCATTTCCTTCTTGCTTGTGATTCTTCTCACTTCTTCTTGTACCTTTTTCATTTTTTCGGGGTGTCTTATGAGCTCTACCATGATCCAATCCATTGTTGCATATGAATTATGTGTTCCGGCTGAACACATGTCCTGTCAATGACCAATTGGAGATAGATGAGTTGGTAGATACATAATGTTGAATTAGCCAAAACTAGAATACGGTTCCAGCATGTAATTGCATATTTGGGATTTAACAAAAATTAAGTAATACTTTTAAATATGTCCTGGCAATGCAAAACATGCATGATCAACGACTAACAGAGATGTTTGTGTGTAAAAATTGTGGTGGTTGTAATGGACGGAGATCATGTACGTACGTATCAATAGCTTAGATGATCTTATCATAGCATGATCCGAAATTTATGCCCTTATATTATTAAATAAATATATTGTACCCTATTTCATAGGTATACTATACTTGTAACATCCCGAAACAGCGGAAATTTAAAAATTTGAACAATCAAGAGATACTCAGATAAAACTCATCAACGGGAATGTTACTCATATAAATCAACAGTCAGTGCACCAATAATACAACAAAGTTTGTCAAAAGACATGATTACAACAATACTATAAAAAACGGTACAAGTAATCATGACGACCTCGAAGAGTCCGAAAAAGATCCTGACCCCAAAATATGTGCGCCCGCTGTCTCCACCTGACAGAACCTACTACGGTCCTGAAACACGAATCAAACAACGATGCCTGAGTTTTCCATTAGGAAACTCGTATGCCAAGCTCGCCTATATGAATGCAATAGTACGGTAAATGAATCTATCATACTAGTAGCATGTCATATCACATCTGCAATGCATCAAATCTCTCCAATGATAAACGGGACCTCAGTTCAAGAACAATAACGACCATCAACAGGGTCCACAAGGACATCAGTCCAGCAAAAACAACGAGTCTCCCTCGGAAACCTATGGTAGGCACATACGGTCTTACGGACAGTACGCGACGCACCCCCACACGCCACTACTCGAGCCAAAGGGATCGGTGAGGAGTGTCCGCACATCTGCGCAAACAACTACGTGGTCTACACCACCATCGACGGAGTCGTAGCCCGGTCGGTCAACATCCCAAGACAGGTGCCCAATCGGGGATCATCACCGGAACAACCTCGGCGGCATCACCAACACAACATCGGCGGTACAACATACGTCCGACACAACATCGGACGACACAACCACAAGCCGGAACATCGTCGGCAAAAACCTCAGCGGCATCGCCGACACAACCTCGGTGGTACAACATACGTCCGACACAACATCGGACGGGTCCAGACCGTAGTCTGCAAAGCCATCATGCTCCACGAGCCAAACGTCAACACGCATTGGGATCCGCGATCCCGCTGGTCTGCTACTCAACAAAGAGTAAGGCAACAATACGTCACAACACGGTCCATCACGGAGGTGGCGCGACCCAAGTGTCCACACTCTTCCACACGGCGGTCCCTAGGCAGGAACGAGCACGTACCCATCGTCACCTCCCGGCTCACGCTCTAATTGAGGGCACGAGTTTTCGTGGACAGAGTTGACACAACACGAGGACCAGGAATTCAGTTCTAAACACAAACGGTCGACCGAAAAAGCTTAACCGGTCGACCGGTGTTGGTTAAAGTCGGGCAAAAACTACCTGGGTCATCCTAACAGTCTACGTCATATAACGGTCGAACAATATATAGAAATCGGTCGAACAGCATGCAATATCGTCAAGTACACTTAAGTTCCGGTCGACCCAAAGACAAGGGACGGTCGACCGAAATCCGACAGTAAGCCTCAGACTCACCAGCACACATGCAACCGGTCGACCGCAACATTGGCATCGTTCGACCGGTGTTGGTTAAAGTCAGACAAAAAGGTAAAACCGGTCGACCGTCCGAAGGCACTGGTCGACCGTTGGTCGACAGCAACCTTGCACCAGCCAATGATTTTAGGTCGTTCTCTCGTCGTCGGCGAGGTCTCCGACCTCCCGCGACCGACCACAACTTGGGATAGTTAAGAGTGGGAACGAATTCCAACATTTTCACTCACATGTTTAGGATGTTTCGGATTTAAAACGAAGTGGGGGAGAGAAAGAAAGAAGAGAGAAATGTGACATATCAGATAGGTTAAAAGCATTTAATCAGTTATTAGAGTTAGTTTTTGTAAAATTCACAACACAAATAATGAAATTTATGTTGCTAAGTATATATAAGGGTAATTCTGCAAAATTTTCATTAAAACATTAATTTAAGTAACGGGGGTTGATGGAAAAAATAATAGAATGACATTAGTCGAAAAAGTAATAACTAATAACACAGGAGTAAATTCTAGAGAGTTGTTTTTTCTGGAACGAATGAAATAGTTAGTTTTTGACGGCAAATCTTCAATTTAGTAACTTCTTGTGACATGCAAACAAATTGCCCAATAAATAAATAAATAAAGATTCCTTAAACGTTGAGCATGATTCCTTTCAATTCTCGATAACGAATACATGCATGAGTTTATTAATCACATATGTACTATCGTGTTATTTTTCTAAACCATTTAATTTCTTTAACTATGCATTTTATGAATATGTATTATAATTGGAAATACCTTCAAGAAAATTATCTTAATTTTCTCGAATTATTTGCATATTTACTCCAAATAAACCCTACACTCAACCTACACGGACGAAGAGTAAAAAATTTACGGCTCATTTTAATTGGTCTATGTTAAGAATCTTACCCAACGAAGACACGACCGTTGCTCAGCTCATCATCACCCGTTCTCCCCCATGACAACATCCACTCAAGGAAAGAAATCGTATATGCATCCATTCAGGGCGGATCCAGAAATAAAAAATGGGTGGGGCAGATTGTTTCCACATTGGTTGATTTTTTTTGGAGGACTCACAACTTTAGGATGATACTTTAAAAAAATTAAAAACATCCTTCTTATTTTTAACACTTTTCCAAACCTAAATACATTAAAATTGAAACATCCAAAAAAATATACAACCATAAAACACGACATATTAGTTAAACAACTAATTAACTAAATAATTTAACATAAAAACACAAATAAAGTCATTACAAAATTTGATACTGAATTTATCAATTGAAATAAAGCCCCTACATGGCTACATATGGTCAGGAAGTTTACCCTTTATTTGTAATAATATCACTTGAAAACAAATACATCTCGTCTTCTCCAATATTTTAATAAACCCATTATTGATGCAAATCCACAAAGTACAATATCATATGTTTTCCCGAATTTCGGCCAAATTACAGATTTTTGGAGACATCTACTAATATAGTGTCACATTTTCAAAACAAACCTAAGCTAGTGAAGCCTTGCAACTTCGGTCAATTTGTCGGTACATGATCTTTCCAAAATCCAAGCATAGTCACTTCAAAGCATTTTCTTACTATTCTAAACACGTTAGTTGCTGCAAGCCGCTTTTCCATCAAGTTCCCATCTTGTTCAAGAACCCCGACCATGTTTCGATAAAGATTTGGTATCATATGATTATTTGATAAATCACATCCATGATCCAACCTCTCACTCATTTTACATCAAACTTAAGCAGAGAATCAATCAAACATATCAACTCACCAAATCTCATAAAGAAGTTAGCTCAGACTACAATCGTCACTCATATATAACATAAAAGTAGACAACCAAAATACAACCATAACCTTTTCTACTTTTAGAAAATATAAAGTCAAGTAGAAAATTCTACATAATCTGAATGCACAACCAAAATTTATCTATACCCATCAGATAAAGTAAAAGGTAACATTACCTTGGAGATATGGACCCCAAGATTGTGATGAACACCATAACATTCAGACTATCACTAACCATGACCTGGACGACCCGGTCATCAGCTCTCTCTCTTCAAAATCAGCTTTCTCTCTCTTCCACATCAGCTTTCTCTTTCCTCAACTCACATTCTTCTCTTTCCTACACTATTCACCTCTTAACCACAACCCAACACAACCCACAACAACCTATCTCTCTCCTCCACATCATTTCGGGGTCCATCTTGTAAAAATTTAAAAAAAATTAAAAAAAATTCTAAAAAATCAAAACAATTATAAAACTAATTTTCAAAAAACAATTTATAAAAAACTCAAACAAAAAAATTAAAAAATTCAAAACAAAAAATCAAAACTAAAAAAAATCAAAAACTAAAAAAAAAACCCGGGCGCACCACGTGGCGCGTCCGGATTGGCTGACCCGGATGACCGGGTCGTCGACCCGGGCGTTTCAACGCCTGGGTCAACGACCCAGGCAAACATAACCTCAAAAATTTGCTGTTAAGGAAACCTCAAAAAATTTGCTGTTAAGGTTGTGACCTCGTGAACGACCTCAAATCTCTACCGATAAGGGATGCCCTCAATGCATAGAAAAAGTTGTCAAAATCAGATAAACTACTAAAGGAACTGTTCTGACTTAGTCCGATGGTTTCCACTAATAGTACGACTCAGAGGAAGAGGCTGAACAAAATGACAACAATAACAAGGACAGAGTGAATAACCAAGATTATATATGAAATTATGAATCTTTCTAAAAGGCAGAAGATCTTAGAAGTAACCTTTTCAGGAACCTGCGAGTTCAGTAGCGAAGCAATCACTCATGTTATTTTTTCAATCCAATATATATGATCCACAACACTCTCAGGCACAAATTAACATGAATTGCTTCACAGAATCTCAAGAAGGTGAGAGAACTACCTTGGGAGAAACGAGGGGCTTCGGAATAAGGGCGTCGATGGAGTTCGACGCCGAAGAGGTTGGGGTTTGTCGGCTACAATGTTGGTGGTTGGTTAGGGTTTGGTCGGACTTCGGAGGCGACTGACGAGGAACCGAGGAGGCGAGGAGATGGGGAGGAGATCGGATTTAGGGAGGAGGAGAGGATTGGGTTTGGGAGAGCCAAAGAGGATTGGGTTTGGGTCGGCTGGGAATTGAGATTTTTTTTTTTGGGGGGGGGGGGGGGGGGGGGGGATGTCGAAAAATCTGGGTGGGGCAGGTGCCCCACCTGCCCCCAACTTGCATCCATTACCAACGGCTATATAGACACACATATATATAGGGGGGTTGAAGGCCGACTACAATCAACAGTAGCCATAACCAACATCCAGACCTAAAAAGGAAAAAAAAAATCAGAACAATGTCTGACGACACTGGAATTAACCACCCTAAGGTGGCTACATCTCAGCGCCTCGTCTTGACTCTCCTTAATGGGGGGTGACTCTTTCCCTCAGAAGTCGGGGGGAGTGGCAAACGATGGACCATCAAGTCATGTCGTGGCTTATTGCATCCATGCAACCCAGCATCGGTGAGATTTTCATATAAAAAGAAAACGTAAAAGAACTATGAGACTTTGTTCACGACCACTATGGGAAGACAGAAAACTTTGCGCATGCATTCAAAATCAAATGAAATATCCCATACACGCCATAATGCAACTGCCATCACTACGTACCTTGGTACTCTCAGAAGACGATGGGATGAGTTGGGGATCTATAAACCCACAACCACAGATGCCAAAACCATTCAAATCAGACAATAACAAAACCAGATCTTCCATTTTTTGGTAGAATTGGACCCCAGCTATGAAGTCATCCGGTTTCAGATTGTCATGGCACCTAAGCTATCGAGCCTTGCAACCATCACATGCCTCATTCAGCGCAAGGAAACACGAAGAAAAACAATGACTAACAACAACATCGATACAAGCTCCGACAACCAAGCTTTCATCGCTGGTCATAACCAAACTCAGGACAACAACAACAACAACACAAAAAGGCAATTCAACAACAAAACAAACGAGCACTATGAAAATTGTAAGAAACAAGGACACAATAAAAATTCTTGTTGGTTTCTTTTTCCGCATCTCAGGCCACCCAAGAACGGAGAAAGAAATGTTAGAGCAAATATGGTGGACGGGATCGTCAATGGCATCGCCAACCAACTTGGAGGTGGTGGCAGCCACTCAGACAACCAAAACCCTAACGCAAATGCCGAATATGGAAACAACAACATATTTTATACTCTCGATCACCAAATCGGGTTTTCTCCCAACCCGATTACGCATGGACTGGGCTTAAATGGACATGGCACGCGAGACGGGTTGTGATGAGAATTAAATTTATACCGCAAGTGCACGGCGTCAATGAAGACGTGGCAAATACGGGTCGAACACAAGGAGGGAGAGATCTTGTTATTTGTGTGATTTTCGATTAAGGGGAAGAAGGAGAGAAGAAATAAATTGGGTTTTGAGATTTTTTGATTTTTAATTTCCTAAAGCATGAAACATGAACAAATAAAACTAAAGCAAGAACAAAGATGTGAATTCCGTTGGGTGGAGGTTTAGATTTAGGGTTTAGATTAGAGAATTCAGAAACTTATAATAAATCATGTTAGTTATGAAGCATTACATGATAAATGATTTAACATAAACTCAAGTAATCAAAATATACTAATCACGAACTTAAAATAATAACATTCATTCATCTTCTCTTCACCCTAAATCCGTCACCTCCACCCTTTGGAAAGAGTTAGAAACTCATGGAGGGAGGAAGAAGGGATCCTAGAGGCATTACAAAAGAAAACTAAAAACAAGAAATAAAAGACAGAATTTTATTACTCCAAAGAAAAGACTACAAATAAAAACAACAACTAAAAACTAGGTCTAAGGCCAAGGACCATTCTAACATCGTTCTCGGGGCTATTTATAGTTGTTACAAGAGACCTAAGTATAGAATTGGAGAGTACACGTGTCCAGCCACAACTGGACAAAATTGGAGCACACAGATCGCTGAGGGGGCGGCGTTTCCGTCGCACAATGTATGTGATATGCGGCGATTTCGCCGCACAATCTTCTCTGATTTAATCCGGATTTTTGCTGTTAGTTTATGGTATGATTTGATCCTCCTTTGCGCGTCTGGATTGATTCTTTCCATTCTTTTGAGCTCCGGATTAATTCCTTTATATGTTTGGAGAACTACATTGATTTTTCTTTAGATTTTCTCCATAATAACTCGTGAATTGCAATTAGGTCCTTGTCTTTTTGCAATTAAGTCCCCGGCTACTTTTGTGCTTAAGTCCTTGTTCTTTTTGTAATTAGATCTTGAATGCTTTTATGCTTGGATACATTTCCATTCGTAACCCGATAATCTTGAGCTTGATCTTTATGATAGAAATGAGTCTTTTACACGCGTTTATACTCGGGATGTGGGTAATTTGCATTCAGGTCCCTGTATTCTGTAAATAAGACTAAACACATACCTTAGTAGCATTTATTGATATAAAAGTAATCTAAATGAAAGACATATGATGAAATGTATGCAATGCATCAAATACCCCCACACCTAGATTTTGCCAGTTCCTAGCAAAACAGAATATAAGAAAAATGAAAACAGGGAAATCCTAACTCACTTTCGTAGGAATCACGGTTGCACTTAACATGTGCAACAAGCCTTTAAACCTCTTTGTTGCCAAGGAGGAGGAGTGGTGTCTCCTGAGGGTTTTCAGCGGATATAACCACAAAATCCTAAATCAACATTTCATTAATAGTTCTCAATATCCCTACCTCAACCTTATACATCTCACTAAGAATTTTTGCATGCTCATTATATAAATCTAACTCATTAAAAATATGACTTGGTCTTTGTTCCTCCAACATTCACACCACTAACCCTTCTACACATGTTTATCACTTGAATTATTTTGCACGCCTCCTCTGGTGGTGAAGTATCATTCGGATCAACCATGACATGGATCATTCTTTTAGCTTCGGGCATTGAGTATTTTTTTTCTTTTCTTCCGTGATTCAACACATTTGCTTTTTGACACTTTTACCCTTTTTGCATTCGTGTAACGAGTTTGGTCGATAATCCCGAGCTGGTAGACTCAAGTTACCGGGTTTCAAGATACCCCTACGGACCAGTGACTCAAAGGCTTGGGCTTTTGTAATCATTTTGCAGAATGTGCTTTCCTCACTGTATTCCTTTATTTTTAATTTTATTTTCCTCAAGGCTTAATTGCTATTAGAAGTCCACACTTCCCGGTATATTTTCCTCAACCTCTGCTTTTTATCAACCACTTCAAAGATTTGATTCATCCAATTTAAGTGCATACATGTCTTAAAGGGTAATGGGTTATTTCTTTGGAACTTCGATTTATGTCATAATTTCTACAAGCAGAACTATATAATAAGGAACAAAAAATCAATGCAATTTGTACACGGGTTTTGGTAGTTCAATCTTAAGCTATGTCATGAAACATTGAATTATTTTTTTGAAATAAAAGACAGCTATATAGATAAATATATACATAAACACCCCCCCCACACACCTAAATCATGCATTGTCCTCAATGAAGATGGATTTATGCATGAAAAAGGAAAGATCTCACCAACGTGAAGTACAAAGGAAAGTTCATGGCTCTGTTGATGGACAAAAACCCGAATTCCCTCAAAAACCTGTGAGATGCTAAAGAAGGGATAAATACAACAGATGAATTTTATTTATTTATTTATTTATTGTTATACATATATAACTATGTACAAACATAAGTTCCCATCTTCATTTGTCAAGAGACATCAAATGGAAACCTCAAGAGTGGGTCAGTGCACCTGAAAAGGGAACATGACACCACGTGGGGCCAGAAAATGCATGTGTGGGCCGCCTTCACAAAAAGCGCTAGATGAAATGAGAGGTTCATGAATTGGACGCAAAGGCGTCTCATTCAACGGATCAAACTGAAAGAGCTTGAACCTCTCGAGAGTTTGGGAATTAAGGGGCAACGGAAGAGGAGTTTCTCCCGTTACGGTGTTGAAGTTATGATCATCAATCCAAACTCTCCAACCAACTGGCTGGTGTGTCGGAACGAGGTCAAGAACCTCGTTAGGCATGTCCGACACACCAGGCGAACAACAAGTGGGTCTCATACCCAAGGTATCTTCTAAGGCACTTCTAATACCCTCATGAGCTATGTGGTTGTTTGATGTTCCATCATTTCCAAGATGATCAGGAACAATGGTGAGAGGCAGACTCTCATCAGGTTGTCTGAAATTGAGGGTACCATGGAGATCTTGCTCCACCAGAGCTGAGTCCTTAAGAGATGCAACATGAAGATCATGTGGCTCAAGGGCCACGGGACAAGAAGATAGGACACAATCCTGTGCCGACTCATAATGAAATTGGTCCATGTTTTTCTCAATATAAATCGAATCATCCACTAAGTGATCGTGAATTGAAATCCCAAGTCCCTCAGACCGACTAGGAATTTGACTTTGAAAGATTGTGCTTTGAATTTGTGTATGTGGTGGTGGTTCGATACTAAAAGATGAGTCCTCATGTTGACACGAAAAGTTACTTTCCTCACTTAATTGCTGCGACATTTGACTCAATTGCAGTACCATATTGTCTACGGACTGTTGAGTAGTTGTCATGAACGTATGGAAAGCTTGTTCCAAGGTATCAGGTATGTGGTCAACTATGAGGTTCGAGTCAGAACACGGGACATTTTTAGGTTGGGTGTTGGTAGACTAACGATAAGTCCAATGATTTGAAGTGGGTTGTTGGTAGAGTTCTGGGTATTCGGGAGAAGGATATTGGGGCGAAAATGACGTATAAGAATTTGGATATGAATTGTTTCCCCACGAATCCATCACTCTTGGGTTATATGCGGAAGTGTATCGGTCATATCGAGCATTTTGGGAAAAGGTATGCTCACACTCAGGCTCTGGGGGAACATAAGGACATTCCCTGATAACATGACCACTCAACCCGCAATAGTCGCACGGTACGGCTACTGGAGCCACCGGTGCACTCATGTTGTCAGCCCAACGCATGAAGGAGGCAAAAGTTTGTTGTAATGTGTCAGTTCGTTGACCAGCATATGATCCAACATAACTAGATTGTGGTCTAGCAGTCGGTGCATCTCTCATGTTATCCCAATATGAAGATTGCTCAGTCATACAATTAGGATTGTCCCAACCATATGGGGTGTTAGTCTGAGCCACCCCAGGTTGCATGGTTTTAGAATACCAGGAAGCATTGTCCTGGTCCCAACAATGATATGGATGGTTGCTCATGTAACCATCCATCAAAACACTCTTAAGTCAAGCACTCTTACCCTTATGAGGCTAAGCAAGCACCAATTTCTCGATTCGACCCTAAAATGCTAATAGAGAATGTAAAGGGGAGGAGACTAGAATGTATAAGTAGGTGAGAAGAAGATGACTCAGAAGAGAAGGGAAACTTAACTCTAAAGATAGAAAGGAGGGTCGGTCAGAGGTTTCCCAAACAAGCACGGTTCAAACAATCCTAGACCTAGTGTCACTTAGATCTAGACGACTCCTAACTGGTTGAGTCGAATTGATTTGCTTGATTCACCTCCCTCACTAATCAAACCAACTTGGTCAGGCCGTGTATAGCTAGTGGGGGTGCTTCCGACAGAGTCGGTGCCAATTAGACAACCACTTCGCTTGGAAGACTTTCGTCAACACAAAAACACTTTCTAGACACCAAATTAAATTCGATCGGCTTCAGGTCATAGCATGTCAAACCAATTCTTCTCCTTAATTGAGTCTGAGTCCTTAGGGGTCAATGTCTAATTGATTTTAATTTAAGGCTTGGGTGACACTTTAGGATTGTGATTTGTGGGCTACGGAAGGGTGGTGAAATCCTCACCGTATCTTTGCCTACGGAGTTGCCTTTAAGATAGTTTAACTTAGATCTAGCAAAGATAGTCAAACAATGGTCTTTAGAGGGGGGCAATTGCAAGGTTGTATGCAACTAGATTATATGCTTAAATGCAATCGATGAAAACCACGATACGTACCTTGACTCCAGCACTCTTCAACAGAAATTGATTTGCAAGAATTTAGCAAGAATAATGCATACAAAACACTAGATGATGCATGCACTAAGGCCTTTCTAATTTTGCCAATTTTAGGTCAGAGTTGAGTTATTGCCAATTATGAAATTTTTGCCCTAACACGTGCAATTCTAATAAAAGGAAATTTTCTGAAAATAGAAATTACGAGGAAAATAGGCAACAAAGGTTACCTATGCAATGCTCAGTCGGGTTCGCCGCCCGCTCTCGAAATTTCAGTAGCTCCACGCGTTCACCCAGAGATGAGTCGCGCCCCAGAAAAATTTGAAGCCCAGAAGCTCCAAGTGTGCGGCGGATTCGCCGTAAGTTCTTCTTTAGGTGCGGCGATTTCGCCGCTCGTTTAGCTCCAAATGTGCCCGGATTTCTCCGCGCACTCTGTTGTTTCCTGAAACACAAATCCAAATACTTAGATCGCGCACAAGATAAACAGAATAAAATCGAAAACACAAAATAAACAAAATCTGAAGACGTCAATGAAGACGTGGCAAATACGGGTCGAACACAAGGAGGGAGAGATCTTGTTATTTGTGTGATTTTCGATTAAGGGGAAGAAGGAGAGAAGAAATAAATTGGGTTTTGAGATTTTTTGATTTTTAATTTCCTAAAGCATGAAACATGAACAAATAAAACTAAAGCAAGAACAAAGATGTGAATTCCGTTGGGTGGAGGTTTATATTTAGGGTTTAGATTAGAGAATTCAGAAACTTATAATAAATCATGTTAGTTATGAAGCATTACATGATAAATGATTTAACATAAACTCAAGTAATCAAAATATACTAATCACGAACTTAAAATAATAACATTCATTCATCTTCTCTTCACCCTAAATCCGTCACCTCCACCCTTTGGAAAGAGTTAGAAACTCATGGAGGGAGGAAGAAGGGATCCTAGAGGCATTACAAAAGAAAACTAAAAACAAGAAATAAAAGACAGAATTTTATTACTCCAAAGAAAAGACTACAAATAAAAACAACTAAAAACTAGGTCTAAGGCCAAGGACCATTCTAACATTGTTCTCGGGGCTATTTATAGTTGTTACAAGAGACCTAAGTATAGAATTGGAGAGTAAAAGTGTCCAGCCACGACTGGACAAAATTGGAGCACACAGATCGCTGAGGGGGCGGCGTTTACGCCGCACAATGTATGTGATATGCGGCGATTTTGCCGCGCAATCTTCTCTGATTTAATCCGGATTTTTGTTGTTGGTTTATGGTAGGGGTGCACATGGGTTGGGTTCAACCCGAAATCCAACCCGAACCCGACTGGTCAGGTCGGGTTGGGTCGGGTTGGGGAGGGGTTCGGGTCGGGTCGGGTTGGGAAAATCAAAAACCCGAATTTTCGGGTCGGGTTCGGGTTGAGGGGGTCGGGTTGACCCAACCCAACCCGAACCCGATTTTTATTTTTTTTTATTTTTTTTATTTTTTCCTAAATAAACCGGTCGACCGAACATCACTCGGTCGACCGTTTCCAACCCGAAAATTTCGGGTGTTCAAGCCACCGGTCGACCGTTTAAGCACCGGTCGACCGAACCCGACCAAGTTTGGGAGAAAATTTCCGAATTCGGGTTCAACCCGATCCAACCCGACCCAACCCGAAAATTTCGGGTCGGGTTGGGTTGAACCTAAACCGGTTCGGGTTCGGGTTGGGTTGGGTTTTTTCTCAACCCGAAAATTTCGGGTTGGGTCGGGTTGAGGCCCAAATCCGACCCAACCCGACCCATGTGCACCCCTAGTTTATGGTATGATTTGATCCTCCTTTGCGCGTCTGGATTGATTCTTTCCATTCTTTTGAGCTCCGGATTAATTCCTTTATATGTTTGGAGAACTACATTGATTTTTCTTTAGATTTTCTCCATAATAACTCGTGAATTGCAATTAGGTCCTTGTCTTTTTGCAATTAAGTCCCCGGCTACTTTTGTGCTTAAGTCCTTGTTCTTTTTGTAATTAGATCTTGAATGCTTTTATGCTTGGATACATTTCCATTCGTAACCCGATAATCTTGAGCTTGGTCTTTATGATAGAAATGAGTCTTTTGCACGCGTTTATACTCGGGATGTGGGTAATTTGCATTCAGGTCCCTGTATTCTGTAAATAAGACTAAACACATACCTTAGTATCATTTATTGATATAAAAGTAATCTAAATGAAAGACATATGATGCAATGTATGCAATGCATCAGGTTGGCGGGTGGATCTTCGGACCCGAACCATATAAGTGCCCTGGTGGGCCACCTCAATAAGTAGTTGCAAAAGAACACCTCCAGAACAGGTAATCTCTTTGGTATGGAAACTAAAGTTGACCTTCATATTCATGCCCTTTCAGCAATTAAGTCTAATAAGAAACATTGGATTATCGATTTTGGAGCTACTGACCAAATGAGTGGGGATCCCACTATGCTAAATAATATAAAAAATCTAAAATTATTAACTGGTGCAAATGGTAACCAAGTTGAGATTAAAGGCACATGAGATGCGGAATGGTAACCAAGTTGAGATTAAAGGCACAGGAGATGCGGAATTAATTAACATTTTTTATGATAAAATCTTGTATGTTCCTCATTTTAACACAAACTTACTGTCTGTCACCACCAAAATTCTTAATTGCAATGTCATTTTTACTCCTCATTATGTTATTTTTAATCAAACCACATGCATTAATACAACTCAACAAAATAGAATTTCTGAAAGAAAAAATCGACACTTTTTTAATGTTATTCGCTTCTTGCTATTTCAAAATAATGTTCCCAAATATTTTTGGTCTGATGTTATTCTCACTGTAACTTATATTATAAATCGCCTCACTAGTTCCACGATTGATAATAAACAACTCATAGAAATATTACACAATAAAAAAATAAACATTGACCACATTAGAATTGTTGGATGCATTTGCTATGTTCACAGGAAATGGGAAGGCAAGCTTGATCCCAGTTCCATCAAGTGTATTTTTTTGGGATATTCCTTTAGAAAAAATGGTACAAGTTTTATGACCCCAAAAATTGTAAATGTATGTTTCAAGAGATGTTTTTTTGTTAGAATGAACCATTCTTTGCTCCTGACAAAGACTTTGCAATAAGCACTTAAATAATACAATGCAAGTGACCCTTCCGCCACCATTCTGCTTCCCACCATGGACCTGCTCAACATAACTCCGAATCTTCCACCTACTCCGCAAACTAAAGATACTCTGCATGCTCCTCCTCATATGCCACAATTCGAAGATACTCCAAAAGATCCTCATGCTGGCGACGAAGGGGGGAACGACAATGAACCTCCACTGAGGAGTGTTGGCTTTTTGCCTTTATTAATTTTGATGATTAATCAAACTCATCTTAATCAATCATCATTAGCAATCAAAGTGAGCAAACATGATTACATGCATTGCATACATACTTGTATACTTACAATCATCTTAATAGGTTGATTAAGACAATTAAGGAAAGGAGCATTGGGACAAAGACAACAAGACTCAAGACTTGTAATCAAAGCTTTTGACCAAGACATGTAATCTTGTATATATTGAGTCTATAAGGTTTAATGTAAATTTGAGCACTAGTATTCTGTCCCGTCATCGAACCCCTCACGGTCCACTGAAACCCTTCTTGTTCGGTCCACCGAACACCTATCGGCCATCCAAATACTTCCCATTAGTAAACATTAGGTTGTTCTTTGGAATTGCCCTGTCGGAAGACCGAACCACCTTCAGTGAACTGAATAGCCCTGGACTGGTTTTGGACTTTGCTCAAACAGTCGCATTGGATTCGAGCCCTTAGAGCCCAATTGAGTTATCCTAATTCGGACGATCGAATACGTATCGGTCAATCGAGTCCTTATTGGCTTTAGGTGCCCAACGACTATTTACATGTGTCACTTGACCGTTGTACCCAACGACTATTTGAGCCTTAACTTTCAGCGCAAAAAACACACTAACTTCGGTCTACCAAAGTATACACGGTAAACCGAACTTGAGTAGATCAGAGCCCAACCAATCCTACTGTCCACCTTGGAACGGTTAACCGAACTTAATTAGGGCTAAATTGATAATAGTTACTGGAAGTTGGTCAACGGTGATCCGAACCCTATTCGGTCAACCGTATGCTTAGTTCAGACCAATCAAACCCTTGTGTCTCAGACTAACGTTACTGGAACGGATGACCAAACCTGGTCTAAAATCTGTCCGAGCTTAAGTCACATCTTGCTTCTCATTGATCCATTTCCCCACCAACTCTCAAACGGCTAGTAGAGCTTGAAGGCTTATAAATAGGACCTCATTTGTTGGTTTTGAGACTCTTGAACACTTCCTATCTATCTCATACTCAAAGTCAAATCCTCTTAATCTTCAAGCTCTCATTCTTCAACACTCAAGCCAAAATTTCACCACTTGCATATCCAATTCCATATCAATATCCAAATGTGCTCAAGTATAGAGTTTTAGTTAGATTGTGATTCAACTTCCATATTCAAGAATCACCAAAGAGTTATTAAGTTTCGAGGAAGCTCCTTCTCGAGTTGTAAGAGGAGACAAGAGCGAGGCGAGGATTGTTCGCGAGGCTCGATGTTAGTGGAACCGTAAGCGAGGCTCGGGGGATCGAGCGAGGCTTGCGAGGAGGACTAGGACCAGGGTGCGGTACCAAACCTCTCTAAACCCCAGTGTCGACGATTTTATGGTTTGCAATTGTCTCATCTCTTAATCCTTCAATTAGTATTTTTAATTCTGCAATTATCTAGTGATTAGAGGGTCATAGATCCTAACAAGGAGGTCCACACGTACAACTCACCCTCCTACCATACTTAATGATTATTTTGTTTCACAGATTAGCTACCCCATTCAGGTCTACTTGTCCTATAACCATCTATCTCAAAATTTTCTAACCTTTCTAACTTAAATAGACAACAATAAAGAACCACCTCATTTCATGAAGCTATAGGAAATTCAAATTGCGTTAACGCCATGAAAGAAGAACTAGGAGCCTTAGAAGCCATCAAAACATGGTCTTTAGTCCCATTACAACTCAGTATAAAACCCGTTGGATGTAAATGGGCCTATAAAATCAAATACCACAGTAATGGAGAAACTGAGAGATATAAAGAATGTCTTATAGCTAAATGGTATACTCAAACCTATGGCCTAGACTACTTAGAAACTTTTGCACTCATAGTCAAAATGAACATTGTTCATGTTCTCCTATCTGTGGCTATAAACAAAGGATGGAATCTCTTCCAAATTGATGTACAAATTGCATTTTTACAGGGAACCCTTGAAGAAGAAGTCTACATGATCCCTCCTCCAGGTTACCCAACGTCTCCTCATCAGGTATGCAAGCTTCATAAGTCTATATATGGATTGAAGCAATCACCTCGAGCATGGTATGCCAAACTTAGTCACTCTCTCCCCCTTTATTGTTTTCAAAAAGTTCTGCCGATGCATCCATGTTCACTAAACGTAGTCACAATATCACAATCATAGTACTTATATATGTAGATGAAATCATAATAACAGAAGATAGTGACCAAGAAATAAATTTAGTAAAAAATTACTTGAAATCCAAATTTGACATAAAGGACTTAGGATACATGAAATACTTTCTCGGGATAGAAATTGCCTACTCAAAAAAGATAATTTTTGTCTCCTAAAGGAAATACATTCTAGACCTTCTCAAAGAAACATGTAAACTAGTTGTTAAGCCCGTCAACACACCTATTGAAACAAACAAAAAAGTAAGACCCACCGACGGTACACCCCTAAGTGGTGTCGGTCAATTTCAAAGACTCGTTGGGAAATTAATCGATCTCACTGTCACCCGTTCTGACATTACCTATGTTGTAGGTATAGTTAGTCAATTCATGCACTTTCCTTATACACATCATTTAAACATCATAAATAGAATCCTATGCTACCTTAAAGGTACTACGGGATAAGGACTTTGGATGAAAAACAACTCTAATTTAATAATTGGTTACTCTGATGCAATTGGGCAGGTAGTCAAAATCGGGGATCCAACACCGGTTTTTGCACTTTTGTGGGAGGCAACATAGTAACTTGGAGAAGAAAAAACCAAACGTCGTTGCTCGGTCCAATGCAAAGACAGAATATCGTGTTATGGCTTCCACCACAAGCAAACTAATCTGGCACAACCATTTGCTCAAATATATGCACATCAACATCCAGGAACCAATGAATATGTTCTATGATAACAATGCAGCACGACACATCGTTTCAAATCCGGTCTTTCATGAAAGGACCAAACATATAGATATTGACTGTCATTTCATTAGAGAAAATATATAGTCAAAGCAAATAGAAGTTTCGCAAGGATCAACTCGCAGACATCTTCACAAATGCTCTTCAACACAAGACATTTTCAAACATTCTTCACAAGTTGGGATTCATCAACTTATTCCAGACCCAACTCGAGGGGCGTGTTAAGAATCTTACCTAACGAAGATACAACCGTTGCTCAACTCATCATGACCCATTCCTATGGCAACATCCACTCAAGGAAAGAAATTGTACACACATCCATTACCAACGGCTATGTAGACATCCATATATATGTGTATTTTTTAGTATTCAAATACAACACAAAAAACATAAATCAACAATATAATACAATACAATACAATACAATACAACACTTTCTTGTTCTTCCTCCTCTACCATACTCGTACCAAATTTAATAGGCTATAAACTTCTCTTTAGTTCTTTTATATGTTTCAAAAGCAACTTGCATTTTATATTTATTCTGAAATAGGATATTTTAGTATATGGATTTACAGCATGCTGAAAACCATCATTTTAATGCATTAAATGATACATCGCCACGTATGATATTGATAATGATAATTACAATGATAAGTCTCACTCGAAAATTCGAAATAAATTAAGATACCTTCCTCACAACAACTTCCGTTACTTGCATCCTTGGTTTGCACTCCAACACCAACCTTTTGCCATCGAGAACATCTTTGTTTTTCAAAGGCTACCTCAGATTAATATATAGTCTCACAGAATATCTTTTGTACCACTTGTTTACGTTCCATGATTCTCTTAAATTTATTATATTATAAAAATATAATCACTTGTTTCTCTCGCACCTAGTAATCTGAAAAGAGCTACAAAGCTAATGTTCACATGCTTAACATAATTAATCAATGCGATGTTCCACGCTAGGATAGGCTGGTACGAGTTTTTTTTATCATAATTGTTATTACAAGAGAAACCACCGCGTGTACATTGAAATAGTTAATCAATAAAAGAAAAAATGAGAGTAAAAACATGAGGTAATATGACTCACTTTGATAGAGTGTAATACCAACAATCAAGGGTTATTTACTTGGGTGTCCTTGCAAAATATCGATACTTGACCAGTACACTTGAGTTTTTCAATTTTATTTTGCTACTCTTGTAAATTCACAAATTTTTCATGGTGCACTTGGATCTAACGTCGCCGTACACAACCAAAACAGAAGTAAAAATAAACAGAAAATGGAACAAAATGGTTGACATTACAAATGCTCAAAATTCAAATCATGTCGAACAAGAAGATAGAACAAGACTTTTCACCATCTAATTTCAATCATGCCGATCAGGGGGTGCATCTTTAGTGCCAACGTAGTGTCCACGACAATCGGATGGGACGAATTTTGTGCGGTTTACCATTTTGATAAATAGTTTGATTCCTTAGGATTTAAGTTTAGATTTTGGGGGAAAGAAATTTAGGGATTTAAGAGCAGGCCTGTATCTTATTTTCTTTAAAAAATCAAGGTCATGAACCTCTTATAAATCCATCAATAGTTTAAGGTCAAATGTAAATAACTTTTTAACCAAGTTAACAACATGACACAATTATAATGTGAGATTATGCTATACATCATCACAACTACCTCACAAACACTAACGTCCAGAGGATCTACATTCTGACAAGTGAAACAAGATAATTATTGAATTTTACAAGTGTACAAAAATAAAATCTTAAAACTCTAATGTATTACTTCAATTCCACTACTTTGCAAGTACACCCTGGCAAATAACCCAACAATCAAATATGAATTCAAACCAATCAAGCAATCCGATGCGGAAGATTGAGATCTACGTAAAAAATGTTGGCTGTTGGCTAGTTGTTGGCTGTTGGAGAAGACAAAATGACTACGTGCATTATAAAGTTTGTGGAATTATTTGGGAGACGATAGAAAAGCACACAAACTTAACCATCTTATTGGACACGTAATGTCAAAATTCATTGAGCAATCTTATCGTCCCACCATTGGACAGTGCATTATGCATGTTTGTTTTGGGTAATAAATATTGAATGTATTTGGGGTGAGAGAGAGAAAAGTCCATTAGGGTAAAATGAAGCTTCTAGACCAAGAAAGTATATAAGGTGCCTAAATATTTGAAGGAAAAATGAGAGTTAAGATTAGACACAACCTGATTTAGAATGGACGGTGAGCGTACTTGTAGTCATAATATCATCCACATAAACGAGAATAAACACAGTGTGATGATTATGTTGCAAAACAAACAAAGAGGTATCAGATTTATTATAAATCTATTGATGTCTCTGCATGTGATATATACCATATTTATGTGATAAATATGTGGTATCCATGAACCGACGTGATATACTAAGTGTATCACGTCGGTTATTGAACCAACATGATATTTTTTCGTCCTTTTTACGTCTCCCTGTTATGATGTCGGTATATTGGAACAGTACAAACGACGTGATATAGGTAAAAAAACCGACATTATTTCCTTATTTTCCAGCTAAGTAATTAAAATTTAGCAAGGTAAGAAAATAATTATATATGCTTCTAACCCACCATAGTTATGTAGCTAGAAATGTAATCCACCACATCATATGTATGTATGCATGCTTAAATATTACGTACATAATGAGGCATTCAAATTAATTAAATCCAACGAGGGACTGCAACAAGACGAAGTGCATTCGCCCTTTTGATTGTAACTCCAGGCTTCTGATCGACATCCAACTCCTCCCCACTCCTCCCGCCACCCATGTTCCATTCAAAATGGTACAACAAATTGGCCAAAGTCAACTCGATCGTCGAAGTAGCGAATCTTATCCCAGGACACATCCTCCTCCCAGACCCGAACGGCAAGAACTTATATTCTTGTCCCATGTATACATCATCACCACCATTTAGGAATCTCTCGGGCGAGAAATCGCCCGGTGAGTCCCAAAACTCGGGGTCCCTTGCTATAGCCCATGCGTTGATGATAACCCTTGTGTTCTTCGGGATATTATACCCCATCAAACATGATTCTTGCATGGTTTGGTGGGGAAGGAGAAGTGGGGCTGGAGTGTGGAGTCTAAGAGTCTCCTTGATCACTGCCTTCAGGTAGACTAGTTTGTCGATGTGGTCCTCACTAACCATTGTTTTGTCGTCTCCGATCGCCTCGCCAACTTCGTCTTGGACCTTCTTCATTATCTTAGGGTTTCTCATCAACTCTGTCATTGCCCACTCTAGCACTGAATGAGTTGTGTCTGTTCCAGCTGCATACATATCCTGGAAATATATACGTAAATGCTTCTGTTACTAACTATTCTCAGGTTTAATTGTCTAAACCAATTATTTTCATTCCCAATAAATAGTTGAAAATACGCATATTGCTTATTAGAATTTTAAGATAAAATAGATTGTCCTGATAAATGAATAATATTTACTCATAATCTTGGCTTGACAAGTTAATAAGTTCTGGAGTAATAGAAGCACTTGGCACATAACACAAACGGAAGAGGAGACAATAAATAGTTAAATACTGTGTAGTACTAGAATGCACATGTTTTTAGAATAAAAATACACAAATGATGGCATCATTAGTAATTAATCGTATATTAATTGGCACTACAGTGAACATTCTTTTTCACGAAAATATATCTTACTCGACGACAAGAAATCGTCATTTTCGAAGAGACATCATTTAAGCGCTACAAACTCAAACTACCTACCTACGTACATTCAGTAATGTTTCTAAGTTTTTAACTCAAGAAGTTAATAGAGTGGCTTAAAGTACTAGGACTTCCATGTTATTCTAGATTTCTAGGGGTTAAGTCTTCTCTATGCATCTTAGGTCGTGAGTTCGACCCTTCACCTTAGTTTTTATCGAGAAACCAATATAATTTGCGGCTAAGAAGTAAGACCCGGTTGAGCAAGTCATCAAAGTGTAGGTCTAGTAAGGAAATTGTTGTAAGGCCATCCACGCTCATTGTTGTGATGACTATAATCTACTTTATTACAAGCTACTCCAACTACAACATAAAAATAAATTTGCCCATTTCATGGATGATTTTTGGCAGTTTGTCTCTTTCAATTATGATCTTGTTTCATTCACCTTGTCTCCTTAAACCAATTAAATGGCACTTTTCTCCCATAAATTATGATGTTTCACTTTTGGTCCAGTCTATCATAATTGTTTTCTTTTAATCACAATTTTTAAATTCATATTTATTTTTCTTCTTTTCTCAATTCTACTTTCTCTAAACCATAAACTAATCCAAGATTGTATGACAATACGGATCAAAAAATATGATACATAAGCAAAAGTAAATACACATTTTTCGATGTCGATCATAGTTTAAGGAGCAAATTTCTATATTTCAGTTAAGGAGGAAAACTGAAACGAGATCAAAATTGAGGGGGACAAATTGTTATTTATCTTGAACTTTCTTAATGCAATCAACTTATTTAAAGAGGATCCTACCATGACAATGATTTTGATATCATCTTTGGAGAGCTCCAAGTCAATAGCGGTTGGATCATTTTTCAGAGATAGCAAGACGTCAACGAAATTACTAGAGCCACCATCGCGATGGGAGTTGTTCGTGTGGGCCTCAACAATTTGGTTTAGAAAGAGGTCCCATTTTTTGAAAAATCGTTGCAACTTCCAATCCATACCTAGTGATGATCTTAACCAACCAAGAGAAGGGAACATATCATCCACTTGAAATCCATTAACCAAAGTGACCGCCTCCTCAACAAGCTCCTTGAACATCTTCTTATTTGTGTCGTGATCGTGTTGTGCTCCTGTTGTTGCTCTTATTACGATGTTATTAGTCAAATCATACATTAAGTCACTCAAATCGACCAACGGCTCTTTGACTTGACCTTTGATGAGAAAGTTTAAGAAAGAAATAAGACATGATGAGATTTGTAAAAACAGAATGGTTATCCATAAATAACAAATTAAAGGGTTAGTTAACCTGAATCAACCGATGACGAGCATTTTTTGATGTTTTCGATCAAGCTTTGGACTTCCTCTTCCCTTATGCTTCGGAATGATTGGATCCTCTTGGAGTTGAGGAGGTGTGTGATACACATCTTCTTCACTTTCCTTGAGTACTCACCATACGGTGCCAAAGACGGATTCTTTTGCCCATACGTTAGGATGTTTCCCGTTTTCAGTCGCGGCCGGTCAGCATAGACATGGTCTTGCACTCGTAGAACCTCTCGAGCAACGTCGGGCGATGAGATGACAATAGCAGATACTTGGCCCATCTGTAGAAACATAAGTGGACCATACTTGGCTGAGAGAGATTGAAGCGAGCGGTGGGCAAGGGGAGTGATCTGGTGGAGGTTTCCGATGATCGGAAGTCGGGGTGGAGATGGTGGTAACTTCGATCCACCACGACCACTGCAAAGACCAAAATATAGGACACTAACTAAGATGGTTAGAAGTGCTAGCCAATGACTGTTGGAATATATCCAGTTTTGTTGCTGAAATACTTCGAGCAAAGACATGCTGATCATACTGTGGGAGATTAGTGTAATAGCTATCGAATCATTGGGATATATAATTTCGACCTTGGGAGTTGGTGGCAATTATTGATGGGTCACTGTTTTATTGAAGAAAGACCCTATCTCATGACTCGTGAGAGAAGGATAGTGAAGGGAAAAGGACAGCAATCACATAATGACAGATGAAGATCAAAAAATCCTTAATAATATATTAATATGGAAGATAATTCGGTATGACGTTGCCACATGGCACCTGCAGCTAATAGAGAGCAAACACACCTAAGAAATCAGATATTTTATCGCCTCACTGACCATTATCTTATCCACCCGACTTAAGAGTTAAGACTCGTAATCTTCCAAGTTACGTGTTCAACAAGTTATGTAAGATAACCATGCGACTATTGACTCTACATTCTAGAAACAAATCGCTTCTATTGTTGGATAATTCATTTTTAGAAATAATCCTGTTTACGCGTCCAAATATTACAGCCATAAAGTTAATTTAGGATTTGAAGATCCTAATACACATCCCAAAATAATACAGGTTAACTTTACTTTGCATGCCTTCTGGGAAAATCTCAAAAACAAAGAGAGCAAGCCTGTGTCAGCAGAAGGATTCAGGCGATCGTCGATCTACAAACCCTTGCCAGACCTAAGAAGTGAGATTGTTGGGCCAATGGCACTGCGTCGGAGAGCTCTGAAAGTCCATGCAGCATTTGAATTAGTATTTGCATTTGACCAGTCACACCAGCCATCCTTCTGCATCAGCTCGGCTTTCTTCTCGCTAAGGGCAAGATCGACCTCTTCCCAGCCTCCACCCTTCTTACCTGCAAGTAGAAAAATCAAGGAAAGGTGTGGTTATACTTCCAACATAACAAGAAACAGAAACAGCATCCGTTATCAGGACCAAACCTGGGGCAGGAGCAACACAGTTGGACACATGGTTCAAACTTCCATTAACACCAGAAGCTGAGGCAGCACAGTTGTGAACGTGATCCAACTTCTCATTAACACCAGAATCCTGCTTGCTTGCTGAATCTTTATTGGTGGTAGCAGCCTCTCCGTTAGCGGATTCCTTGCTCAAGAGACGTACATTGATCAGAGAAGTGAAATCGATCTGCAACAAAAGATTTTGTCAAAATCTTCAATATTTGCTCATCAAACATCAGAGCTTTCTCGTCAGCTTTCGAACTTATAAGACTAATGTATACAGCACCTCTATGGAACCGTCCTCCTTGTAAGGATCAGGAGTTTCTTGTGTAGAAGATTCCTCGGCAATTTCCTTCGTGGGAAGAGGATACTCCGAGACAGGCACCAAAACAGCATTCATGGACTTGGGATCAAAAGATGACACCCTCCCAACCTACAGCATAACAAGTCAGCATGGGAGCATTCATAAAACAATGAGTGGATTCAACGGTATGAAAGAATACAACAAATCAACAGCGAAACAAAAAACTACAGAGTTTTGGTAATTATTGTATGTTTCGTAGAGGAAGTGAGACTATATACTCTGAAAGAAGAAATCTCGGGGCACCAAGTTGATGACAACTCAATCAACTGATAAGCAACCACTTCACCCTCCTGCAGTAAGAAACATTAATACAAATAAAAAGATTAGACAACTCAAGCAACTAATAAGCAACCACTTCAGTACTTCCCCCTCCACAAATAACACTTCAGTTTCCCGAAATAGACGCCATAATATAAGTTAGAAAGAAATTAAATTCAAATGTCTTTGTTCTTTACTCGAGCATTGTTAACTAGGAAAACATTATACAATATGGATTTTAAATGCTGCTTACAAATACATTTTGAACTAACATGTTACACTGCAAGGTAATATGAATAGATGCATTAAATTTAATTATATAAAAAAGTAACCTTAGGCAAGCGAGTCAAAGGATTAAGTTTCTCAAAGTCCATTGAACCAGATACCACTGCTTCTTCCTCAACACGTTGTTGACTACATACTTGCAAGGGAGCAGTTTCAGAGCCTACATTAACTGTTGATGTTCTCTCTCTTCCCCACTTCTGTCCTTTCTTCTTGTCGGTAGTTCCATTCCACTGAAAGTTTTCCTGAAAAGTCAATGCTATGTCAGTGAAGTAAATGTAGTAGTGGTCACGTAAATGGGCATTTCTCCACAAACATCTCACTGAGAAAAGAGATATGGCCATACACAAATAGAAAGAAAGATGGGTTTTAGCAGAGAGCCTAAGTTGTAGAATAAACTAGCCCTTCATGCCCAAAAAAACCATTAGTTCAAAAATATGTGCATGAATATGACTATATGAGCCAATACAGTTCTTTTATGTGAAACCTAGCCATAGCTTATGTCTGAAGGAAGAAGACAAAAAACATACTAATAGAAAAAAAGAAAATCATTTAAACTGCAATACGTTCGTTCACTTACAACAAGTCAGTAGCTATAAAACTTTATAAACTGACCAGTTTATGGGTGTGCTAGTGCGAAAAATATATTAAGACAAGGATGGCAGAGATATCAATAAGAATTATGTACTCGTACTCTAGCATTAAGCAATTTTATCACTATAACACTAGTTTTTTATGTTACCAAATCCAAATATCTTCTTAATACATGAAAATACAGTGTTAAGTCAGGTTTGTGGATCACCCTTCAAGATCATTGTTGACCAAAGACACGGGGTTTTACAGACGGTAAAACATGGTAACCTCCCCTCACTCATTTGTTTATATCTTGAAAATTGCAATGATCCTTCCCTATTTTTTGCTACTTACCAGATTTCTCTAAAATTTTCTAAGGTCATCAATCTGGCATACCTATGTGATCTTGTACCACACATTCTCGGACATGCTCTTGCACATCAAAGTAGTATGCAGGGTCACATGCTTCGCAATGTGAAATCATAACAAAACTTGAGGCTGCACACACTAGCATGTCTTTTAATTCTCGGAGTGATTAATATTGCCCTATAGACCTATATATGCAGGTCTTTCCAATGAAAATCACTTATAAAAAGAAAAATCATTCAATTTATTGAAGCATTAAATTGCACAAAAGAATAAACACAAAAAAAGAGGTCCAGTTTTGAGGTTTACGTGATTGACAAGGTCACAGGAGCACCAATAAATAGGAAGTAACAAAAGTACATAACAAGCAAGAAGACATCACCTGGTAGGGTTTCTGATTATTTGGTTCTTCATCTGGAAACACAAGTTGTCAGTTGTCAGGAATGTGTGGCTCAGTTAAAGCAAGCAAAAACTGCAAAATACATTGTATGGTAACATATAATCCATTTTGAACACACTAAGGTCCTGTTTGGGTTATTACAGGTTTTGAAACTTTTGTTTTTGAAATACATTTTTCAAGTTGGCATCCCTTTCAAATAGTATATTGGGAAAACACGTTATCGTATGTATTAATGTGTTTGGATAAAAGACAATTTTGGCAAAATCATAGGAAATAAGGAAAGAATAAGAGAGATAATTTCAGAAGAAAAAAGAGGTAAGACTTTTGAAAAATGCATTTTCAGCCAAAACAACAGAGATTTGTAGTTCATCACTAGCAGTGACCCAAACACTTGAACGTTTGAAAATGTTATTTTCTTTTAAAAAATACAGATTTTCTCGAAAACCATGTTATTTTGGGATATCCAAACATGCCCTAACATAAACATAAAGTTCTCAATTTTCACTTAAAATGTACAACGCAGAGCCAAGAAGTACTATCAATGAAAAAAAAAATTAAAAAAAATCTCACATATCTTTGATGGCTTTAGAACAAGTAAAACATTTTAGTTTTTCAAAAGCCAGCAGAAAATAACTTAATATTAATTTTCAGAAACTGCGATTGTCAGAAAGATGCTTTCCTGACACAATCAAGTGGAAAGTAAAAGCAAGCTACCAAATCCAATAGGGAGAGAACAAATGGTTTACCTAGTGGCTCAAACCGAATATGACCAGGCCTAACAACTATAGGAACACATTCTGTTCCAGTACCAGTGCCTTCAACTGCTGTTGCACAGTCTAGGGACTTTCTATGACCATCATTTTCTGGAAGTGGATTCTGAACAAGCTGCGTCAACCCAAAAACAAGGTTTGTAGAGAGAATAAATTCAGCACAAAAAACATAAGATCCTTTGTGCAGAAATTGCAACAGATATTAACTTAATAGACAAATTAAATGACTTTTAGGAAGTAGCATAGATGTCTAGTAAATTTCAGAAATATCAAAATAGACAAGCATATGAATGTCATTGTTGCTTCCTTTTTTGCTATCTCCCAAAAGATCTGCTCTTCCTATTTAACTACTTTCTGTGTTAAATTTGAGGACATATATGATGAAGCCACATGGAGACGGTAAAATGCAGACTTGATGATAATCCGACATTAATGAACATTGATAAACTTAATAACAATCTGGAAAATAGCAACTTGAGTCGGAAGCAAAATAAGAAGTAGATACCTTGTCTTTCTTTTCGGCCTGCTCTCGCCGCCACTGTCTTTTTGCCTTCTTTCTACGAGCACTTCTGCTGGGAAGCTATGAAATAGATAAACTAGATATTTGGCTCTGGTGACGATCCAAAAGACTATGAATTGAATAGGAATTGCTTACAAATCTAGCATTCCTAATTGCAACCATTATATTTTATTCTTGAAAACCCTTATCAGATGCTATAAGAGTCCATAGTATTACATATCATTGTGTAGATGCTATAAGAGTCCATAGTATTACAAACAGCAGTCTTGCCAAAGTAATAAGAAGCTTACTGCAGCCATAAGCCAATAAAGCATATGTGAATTAAACCAGGGCAATATAATTTGCATAGTATGAGTACGCCTGGTTCTCACAAAGAATAACAGCAAAGTGCACTAACCATCTAAGACAATGGATTGCGAAGTGGAGCAGAAGAGCAGACAGAACAATGATGCAACTAGTGATATGGACAAAACCAGAAGGCTCAATGGTAATGCAACAACCAGAACTCGATGAGATCTATGCTATAAACTATCTAAGAAAAAGATGATCCAGCAATCCCATCAAAACCAAAGCATGTATATAATTAACCAAAACAAGTAAAACCCACCTTGGTTTCATCATCTAAATGTTTGCTTCCATTTTCTTGAAGAGCCAGTTTATGCCTACATAAATTCAACAACAGTGTTAGATTTAAAATAGGAAAATATGTAGGAAATGTTACTGTTAAAGAATGAGAAGGAATAAGCAAAGAAATCATGGTGATAGAACCTATGGACAAAATAATAGTATTGCCTATAGAATATGCATCCATGTAGGCTTCTAGATCGAGTATTGTAATAAAAGTTTATTGTATCACCGTTTATTATTTCATTTTATCTCACTTAACACATGTTTTTACATATTTTTTATACTTATTGATTACATTTTAGGTTAAAATGACATGATACTCATCAAATTAAACTTAATGTAGACGTAACCCTGATGTGTTGTATCCTACTTTTTTTGAAAAATGACAAATTGACATTTTATAGTACTGTATTCCGTATCGGAATCAGTGCTTCCTAGATTTTAAATGTCCCGAGCTATATACAGGCATGGGCCGCATGGCAATGTATTTGTATCAAAAACCAAACCAAGATGGAAGCAAACAAATTTACAAAGTTGTAAGGAAATCATGGAACCTACTTTTCTTTCCCAGAAGCCGATTCAACTGCATCCTTCATAACACCATTTGAATTTGAGACTTGAACTGTTCTTCCAACTCCATTAAGTGAATTCTCAATCTGCTTACCACATTTATTTTTCTTTTCAGGGGAGCTTTTACTGATATCTGGCTGAACAGTTATTGCACCTTCAGGACTGGTCTGTTTCTCTGAACTTCCAACTTTACCTTTTTTCCTTCTGATAATTGAATAATAAGAAAGTTAAGCACAAAAGCAAAAGAAACTGGGGAAAAAATACTCTACTAAATGCCATTAAGCATCTTGAACAAACTTCATATGTATTCTGGAAAATAGAAATATATATCAGAATTGACAGGAAGACTAATGCCAGCGTTGTAAAGAAACCCAAATCCGAGAAAATATTTCTACCCATTTTCACGGACCAAATTAATGGATGAATAACTAGTAAACATACTGTAACAACTGTTGCCACCATCCTTTTTATTCCATGAAAAAAAAAGAAAAATAATGTGGGTGCTTCTATTTAGTCAGACCGACTCTACTATTCTAATACCAAGTTGGCTTATTATTTCTTCCTTAGGATGATGCTCGCAATTTTTGGCAAGTGACTTGTTGCTTTTTGATTGTCACATGCTTATGTGCTCCATATCTTGGGTGAAAGAAAAAGAGCATAATAAAGAAAGAAAATAGGGTAAGAATCTATTTAGTAAAAAAATCAGAAGTTAAGATATTCTTTTGACCAAGCAATAGCACTAACTTCTGAAGATATGAGCGAAGAGCTTCACTAGATTCCAAAATCCAAAAATACGTAAGAAAAGCAAATTACAGAAAAAGAAAAAAATAGAATACTTTGAGCCCTGGAGATTATCCGCATGTTTCCGTTTTCGTTTTGGGGATGACTTTCTGCTGGAGGTGTTTATCAAATTATCCTCAGGCCGATCAGCTGCATCCTCTTCCTCTTCACTTTGATAACCCCCTGACTCCCTTCCAAATTCCTCAATAGCCAAAACCTTATTGCATGGAAGAACAGGCTGCTTATCTACGATCCTTCTGTCTTCAATGGGATAGCCATCATCAGTGTTCTTGATAACTTCCTTTAGTTTGCGAGTTTTCCTTTTCACCCTAGGATAGAATCAGACCCTAGGATTAATATAAACAGCATCTATATATCTAATCACATCAATATCAAACAAAAAACTAAGTTCACTGGCCATTCGGCTTTTTAGCAATAAGTCAACAATATAGCAATGTTACTGGCAATTTATCCAACAGTTTTTGTACATAATGGCAAAAGTAAAGCGAAAGAATATTTTTCCTGTGATTGTTGGAAATCCAGTGACAACACAAAGAAATTAATTGTTTGAAGTCCATAAACTTATGGATTTCGTGCAGCAACATGAAGAAGAAATCTAAGCACAACAAAATTGTTGGTGTACTGACACATCCGAGCAATGAAAATGTATCCACAAAGCAGGGGAAAAACACTGATTTGAAGTCCAAAGAAGCAAAGAGTTACCTTATGACATCTTCATCCCTGAAAATAGCCGTCGACTCAAACGGTGGCAGTGCAAAGTCATTAAGCTGCAAAGGAACATTTTATTTAAAAATTAATATGAATCATGACAACAATGCTTCAATGTAGTAATGAAATATGAAAATTTTGGTTTTGATGTTACTCTATCAATGACGGAAAAAAATTGGTTTTGATGTCAACAAAATTTTGCTTTGAAGACATAATCAAACATATAAAGTTAAAAAAGTTAACATTATCAAAAAGCAGCATTGCAGCTTCTGCCAATGCCCATCACCATCCTAGTAAGCCAAGACTTGACCCTTAGGGTGGCCATTTCAAACTTCCAACAATACATTTCTGTTGCCCGTAACTCTTTCACACTTTCAAAAAACACAAACATCCACTCACACAAAAACAACATTATCAACCGACACCACACTATCACAGTTTTTCCACCTATCTAAACCCAAGCAGCACACATCGGAAAAGCTCGATCTTTCAAGTGCGTGGAAGCGGAACATCTCATTGTCAAAACATTTCCACCAATCGCACACAAATCCCTAGTCACTAATCTCCATCCAAACATACAGAAGCCTCACCTCAACTCACCTTCTAAACATCGCATTCGTCCAAACTCAATTTCCTTCCTCCACATTCCCACGAAACGCACATCCTCAAACCGAAATTCACCAATCGCACATAAATCCCTAAAAAGTCACCAATCTCCATCCAAACACACAGAAGCCTCACCTCACCTTCTAAACATCACATTCGTCCAAACTCAATTTCCCTCCTCCATATTCCCACGAAAGGCGCACATGCAAGTCCACAAACACCCCATCCCCAACCCGAACCCCACCTGACCGTCCTCCAAACCCCGAAAGATCCCACCTTTCCCGAACGAAAGCACCCGAAACCCGCATTTCAACCGAGAAAAATCAACTTCCACTCCACAACCACCCCATCCCCGACCCAAACCCCGAAAGTTCCACCTTTCCGACCAAAGCAATCATTTTCAAGTGAAAACCCCCAACTTTCTCCATCTCCGGACGCGGTTGGGGCAAAAAAAAGAGTCTTACGGTTAGGAGGAGGCCGTGAGGGCAGGAGTCGGAGAGGCGGAAGAGGAGGAGGACTTGGGCGGCGACGTCGGCGACGGTGGCGAAGGTAGGGCGGAGGAGGAGATAGGAGCGGGTGAGGCCATCGGATCGGAAGGATTTGCGGAGGATTTGGGGGTCGTCGAACTCCAGCCGGACGCGGACTGGGACTTCCATTAGGGGTTTTGTTGGGGAAGACGAGTGGGGAGAGGAGGGGTTTTGTTGTAAAACCCTTTTGGGTCTGGTACATCCTAATTCTGTGGAGTATATCTATTTGTTCGAATTTGATAGTCATGTTTGATAGTCATGTTTAGAATCATCACTATGTTTAACTCGAACTCAACTCAACTCGAAAAACGTTTGATTTTAGTTTAACTTGAAAATAAAAGATATTGGTGAAAACAAAAAATCTTCAAACGTGATTCAGTAAATGAACTGCTCGAATTTGAAAAAAATTAAAACTCGACTCGATAGTTCGATCGAATTTTATTGTTCCATTTATAATTATTATTTTTATTTGGTAATAACATAAGATAATACTTATGATTCGAAATTTCGTTCGACCTGGTTCGTTTACCCTCTTAGTCGGGTTTGAAAAATTATTCGTACGAGTTTCGATTTCATCAGATATAATGTTAAGGAAAAAATTGTCTTGCATAACATCAAGATGCATATGAGTGTGGAGTACAATTTGCCCAATTCATTTGTAAACATCATAATTTAATTCAAAATAGGTAAAAAACTCAATGAGCTTTTTTGTTTAGTGTAATTGTGTGTCTTTGAAAAAATGCACATCAAGTCAACGAAGTTCCCGAGATTTTTACGTTTTGATACAACAAAATCGTTTTTCGTGAATTTTGGGTCTACTAAATAATACAAAAATCTAGCAAAAAGTACATCCAAATTGTACCTACGTGTTTCAACTCGTCTCCTTCACTGAATGAGCCTAAATTTGTGTTTGAACACTTGTTAGCAAGCATACTTAAAAGACATTTGAAGACGCTTTTTTAACTTGTTTTTAAAAAACCTTTAACTACACTGGCAAAGAAAACACGTTAAAAGTGTATAAATACTTTTGAAGACACTTTAAAAGTGTCATCAAAAGCATATTTGTAGTGACATTCAACAACCATCATAACAACAACAGGTGCAGTTATGAATCTTATGATACACAAAAAGTCGCATTCTCTCCTCTCTTTCTTCTTTTTTACTATGATTAATATTGTCTACCAAATGTGTATGTTGTTGTTTCTTTTATTAGTTGTATTCATTTTTCTTGTTGTATTCGTTTTTTTTTCTTGGTTGACGTTGTAACTTTGTTTGGACAAAGTTTGCAATTGTAAGTTTGTATTCGGGATGGTATGTAGGTTTTCATTGAAATCATTATGTTTTTCAGTTGCGGAGTCATGACAGCCGTCCTGCTTTTTTCAACGGATTAGACTAAGAATATAAGAAGAATGTTGATGAAGCAGTAGATGAAGCAACAGATAAACCAGCAAATTAAATTTTTAACTAAAACAACCCAACAGGGACAGAAACGACAACTACGCACTCAACCATCTAATGCCTTCCCTTTAGGAAGTCTAAATGATCACTAGTTTGTGATTTCTAGTTGTAGTCCTTCAGTTGTATCTGATAAATACTAATTATGATTGTTAGGGTCTTATGTTATTTGAGCAATTAGGATTTTTTTTTATCATTTTGAGATCACTGGACATTATTAATTGATTGCATGATATTACATGTAGGAATCCAAAATACGTTGAAACCAGATATTTGGAAGTGACATCCATTCTCCTATTAATTTGTTGACAAAATATTACTGTTGAGAAGTTGTCCAAACTCCAAACAGATGTCTGATACACTTGTTTTATCAAATATTGTCCGATACAAAATATTACAGTTTTAGACAAAATCCATTATCTTGAAATCCATACCCTTGCTTTTCTTGAGAATCCTTTCTCAACTTTGGCAATATTTATCACATTTTTACACTAGAAATACATGATCTTAGTAGAGTTGTACACACCCTTGATCCCTAGGCTCTTTTTTGGGTCTAAACTCACACTAATGCATGTCTTTTAGTCTACCTTATCGAAAGAAAGAAAAATAAAACCACATTCCTTACGTAACCATGCTTTATCTGTCCAATGAAAGTATTTGAAACAACAAAATAACTTAAATGAAAATGTCAATACAAATTCTTAAATCGAAAGCAAGTCAAACATGGCTTTTGTTCACAACAAGGAGCCCCATAAGGTCACTTACTCGTTGCCTCATTCAATCATTTGTTGGTTCTCTCTATATAAACACAGTCTGGCACTCTGTGTAACATCCCGAAACAGCGGAAAATTTAAAAATTCATAATCAAGACAAAGAGCACAATAATCAAGGCGGGACTGTTACTTCTCATGAACAATAAAGCGGTGCACCATAATACATTAGAGTTTGCCAAAATGAATACATGATTACAACAAAACGACAAGGGAAGATAAACGTAATCATGTGGACCTCAGTGGTCTGACTAGAGGATCCGACTCCAAACGCACGCGCCCGCCGATCACCACCCTACTGGACCTACTGCGGTCCTGAAAATATATAACAACAATGCCTGAGTTTCCAGAAGGAAACCCCGTATGTCAACTCACCTACATGCATGCATTACATAATGGACCTATCATACTAGTATCATGTCATGGCATCTGCAGAAAGGAAAACAGTTCCCCCGAAGGGTAAAACAGGACATCAGTCCGACAATCAACAACGAGTCTCCCGAGGAGACCTACTGCAGGCACATGCAGCCTTACAGCACGCGACATCGCACCCCCCACACGCAGCTACACTACTCAAGGGTTCGGCAGGGAGCCTCTGTCACGCCTGCGCGCCGATAGAATACAGATCTGCAAATCTCAGTGGTCGGAGCCACAGGGACCAACGGGGCCGTCGCCCGGAAGGTATAACAACAACATCTCGGTAGGTGCCCAGCCGAGGAAAACAACATAGCCGGAACAGCCTCGGCCCAACAATCACCATCGCCGGCACAACCTCGGCGGCATCACCGGCACAGCATCGGTGGTCCAACACAACAGTCCGGCACAGCATCGGACAAATCCAGACCGAAGTCTGCCAGGTCATCAGGCTCCTCGAGCCGCAAACACCAACCGCGCCGCTATAAAAGCAGGGCAGCGACCTCCGTAGCCCGTGGGCCGGTAGTCACCTCACCCAACGCCAGTTGCGTGCCCGCACAAACAACAACACTGGGATCCACGATCCCTCAGGCCTGCTATACTACAAAGTGCCAACAATCATCTCACAAGTCACAGTCCATACATGGAGGTGACGCGTCCCGAACACCCACACTCTTCCCAACGGCGGTCCCTGGGCAGGCAAGCATCACGCGCCCACCGTCACCTCCTGGCTCACGCACAAGGCGAGGACACGGGTTTCCGTGGACAAAGTTGGCGTTCAAAATGGGAACCAGGAATTCTGTCCTGGGCCCAAACGGTCGACCGTAAGAGGTGATTCGGTCGACCGTTTCCAGAAAGGAATCGGTCGACCGTCCCTAACACGGTCTACCGCTGCGCACAGAACACAATCCCCCCAACGGTCTACCGAAGGTCTAAAACCGGTCGACCGAACGAGGTCAAAATCCGGAGTTTGGTCAACATTCAAATCATCCTATCGGTCGACCGACTCAGGGGTCCCGGTCGACCGCAAACTAACAGTACACTATTTTCAATCTTTTAATCCTTCGGTCGACCGACTCAGGGGTCTCGGTCGATCGATAACAGTTAGGGTCAACCTACATTTCTACGTCATATAACGGTCGACCGAACTCAAGCCTACGTCCGAACAACATGCAATATAAACAAATAAACTTAAGTTCCGGTCGACCGAACACAAGGCCTCGGTCGACCGAAACGCAACAGGCAGTAAAGATATACATGCAATCGGTCGACCGTCCGGTCATCTTCAACCTCGCGCCAGCCGAGGTTTCTTCGCCCAAACGCGACGTCGGAGAGGCCTCCGACCTCCTCCGACCGACCAACACGACCCTCTCATGAGTGTCAACAACAAACCACGCTAGAGAGTGGCATACCTCAACCACGACGACGAAACGCCGGAGCTCCGCTCACGCACGTCGCCTCCTCCGGTCTCCTCGCGCTAAGCCTCCGCACGAATGTCTTCCTCGTCTGCCCCCTCCGCGACAGCTGCACCCACCGCGCGCACCAGCAAGGAAGGAAGAAGAAATGAGGAAGGAGATGAAAGAAGAAGAAGAAGAAAGAAGAGCATTATTTAAAAAAACTCGGATGCTACAGTACCACCCAACTCTCTCTCCCCTCATCTACAGTGATCGCCCGTTCACCTTCCCATGCAACTCCTGCACACTCACTTCCCCATGCAAACCACACTTTAACATCATTAGTCCACTAACCCTAGGTTAGGGATCTAACAATCCACCCAACTTAAAAGGATTTCGTCCCGAAATCAAAGCAACCTACTCACCGAAAAGCTCTGGGTACTGCCTTCTGACATCCTCCTCGATCTCCCAAGTGGCCTCGCGCTCGCTGTGATGTTGCCACCTGACCTTCACCATCGGAATGGTCCTCCTCCTGAGCTGATGATCCATGCGATCAACAATCTCGACTGGCCTCTCCTCGAGCGACAAGTCCTGCTGAATCTCTGGCACTGCTATCTCAATAACGTGCGACGGATCTGCCACATACTTCCTCAGCATCGACACATGGAAGACATTATGCAGACCCGAAAACTGTGGCGGCAATGCAATCCGGTAGGCAACCTCTCCAACTCGGTCGAGGATCTCAAACGGTCCAACATATCTCGGACTGAGCTTCCCCTTCTTCCCAAACCTCATCACACCTCTGGCTGGGGAAATCTTCAGAAACACGTGATCGCCCACCTCAAAACTCAACACTCGTCTGCGTTGATCAGCATAACTCTCCTGCCTGCTCTGTGCTGTGGCCAGCCTCCTCCTGATCACATCCACCTTCTCTGAGTACATCTGCACAATCTCTGGCCCCACTAACTGCCTCTCGCCCACATCACTCCAGCATACCGGTGATCTGCAAGGCCTCCTGTACAACGCCTCGTACGGTGTCATCCCAATACTCGAGTGGTAGCTGTTGTTGTAGGCAAACTCTATCAGTGGCAAGTGCTCATCCCAGTGTCCTGCCCAATCCAGTGTGCATGCTCTAAGCATATCCTCCAGGGTTTGAATCGTCCTCTCTGACTGACCATCTGTCTGCGGATGAAACGTTGTACTGAACTTCAGACGCGTCCCCAACGCCTACTGCAGACTTCCCCAAAATCTGGAAGTGAAACGAGGATCTCGATCGGAGATGATGCTCACTGGCACTCCATGCAACCTGACAATCTCCTCCACGTACAACTTAGCTAGACCCTCCAAAGGCAACGTGGTCCGGATCGCTAAGAAGTGCGCCGACTTGGTCAGTCGATCGACTATCACCCAAATCGCGTCGTGGAATCTCCTCGTCTTCGGCAAACCCGTGACAAAATCCATCGTCACGTGCTCCCACTTCCACTCAGGAAGCTCAATACTCAGCATCGGTCCTGCCGGCCTCTGATGCTCAATCTTCACCTGCTGGCAGACTAAGCATCGCTCCACAAACTCTGCAATGTCCCTCTTCATGCCCTTCCACCAGAAGTTCCGCTGCAGGTCCTTATACATCTTCGTGCTCCCCGGATGAATGGTGTATCTAGCTCTGTGTGCCTCCTCCATGATGTCATCTCTCAGCCCATCAACCTTCGGCACCCAGATCCGACTCCAGAACCTCAGACCACCATCAACCCCCACACTGAAGTCTGATCCATCTCTGGAAGCTAACTGTAGCAGACTAGCTAACTCATCATCCCCCTGCTGAGCCTGAACCAACCGTGAGACAGTCTGCGGCTCCACCCGAAGTCCAGCAATCACCGCTCCCTCTGAACCCTCGGTGAATGGACTCCACTCTGACAAAGCCTCGAGTAGCCTCCACTCCTGGATGCACAGACTCGCAACAGAAACCTCCACCTTCCTGCTCAGCGCATCTGCAACCGAATTCGCCTTCCCCGGATGATAGGAAATGGTGAAGTCGTAGTCCTTAAGGAACTCGAGCCATCTGCGCTGCCTCATATTCAGCTCCTTCTGCGAGAACAAGTATTTCAGACTCTGATGATCGGTGAAGACCTCGAACTGCTCGCCATACAGATAGTGCCGCCAGGTCTTCAACGCATGAACTACCGCCGCCAACTCCAGATCATGAGTAGGGTAGTTCTTCTCGTGCACCTTCAGCTGCCTCGAAGCGTACGCGACCACCTTCCCATGCTGCATCAGGACACAACCCAAGCCTATCCCTGATGCATCGCTGTAAATCACGTAGCCTCCACTGCCACTCGGTAGCGTCAGAATAGGTGCTGTCGTCAATCGCCTCTTCAGCTCCTGAAAGCTGTCCTCGCACTTCTGGGACCAAATGAACTTGACGCCCTTCTGCGTCAACGCTGTCAGCGGCGACGCAAGTTTGGAGAAATCCTGGATAAACCTCCTGTAATACCCTGCCAGACCTACGAAACTCCTGATCTCCGTCACGCTCGTCGGGGCTCTCCACTGAGTCACTGCCTCGACCTTCGCCGGATCCACTGAAATCCCATCTGCTGACACAATATGCCCCAGAAAAGCCACCTGATCCAACCAAAACTCACACTTCGTGTACTTGGCATAAAGCTGCTGCTCCCTCAAGATGCCCACCACAATCCTCAGGTGCTCTCGATGCTGCTCCCTGTCAGGCGAGTATACCAAGATGTCATCCACGAACACCACGACAAATCTGTCAAGGTACGGCTGGAAGGTCCTATTCATCAGATCCATGAATGCCGCAGGCGCATTCGTCAGTCCAAATGGCATCACCAAGAACTCATAGTGGCCGTACCGCGTCCTGAAGGCTGTCTTCTGAACATCCGCCTCCCTGATCCGCAACTGGTGATAGCCCGAACGCAGATCGATCTTCGAGAACACTCTCGCCGTCTGCAACTGATCGAACAAATCATCAATCCTGGGCGAAGGGTACCGGTTCCGAACGGTAACCTTATTCAGCATCCTGTAGTCAATGCACATCCGCAACGATCCATCCTTCTTCTTCACGAAGAGCACAGGCGCTCCCCATGGAGAAACACTCGGTCGAATGAACCCGGACTCCATCAACTCCTGCAACTGCTTCTTCAGCTCCGTCAACTCAGCAGGTGCCATCCGATAAGGTGCCTTCGACTGAGGTGTCGTACCCGCAACCAACTCGATGCTGAACTCAATCTCTCGGTGCGGCGGTAATGCTGGAATCTCCGCTGGAAACACATCTGGGAACTCCTGCACCACCTCTATGTCCTCCAGCCTCCTCGTCTCAGGATCAGGAACAACCAGCGTGGCCACAAATGCTCGGCATCCCTGCTGTATCAGTCTCTGTGCCTTAACCGCAGACACAATCAGACGACCCCCTCTGCTCCTCGCACCTCTGATCAGAACATCTGGCAAGCCCTCCATCGGAATCAGGATCTTCTTCTCACGGCAAAAGACTCGCACGTCGTACCGTGACAGCCAGTCCATCCCCAGTATGACGTCGAAGTCTACCATCGGTAACAAGACCAGATCTGCCGGAAAATCATGGTCTCCCGAAACAACTGTGGTGCCGGGGAAAAAGCTCCACACAGTGCCCACCTCACCCATGGGCGTGCTGACCTCCAAAACATCAGTCAGCAGCACAAGGGTCCGACCCAACTCGCCAGCAAACTTCTCCGAAATGAAGGAGTGAGTGGTGCCACAATCAAACAACACGCGCGCTACAGAACCAAAAACTGAAAGCGTACCTTCCACGACGGTGTTGGAGTCCCTCGCCTCCTCAGCCTGGATAGTGAAGACCCGCCCGGTCCTCCTGCTCTGGCCCGGTGGAACAACTGACCGGCTGCCTCCGCCTCTGCCTACTACTGGTGGTCCTGGCCTCCTGCTCGGCTCTCCCTGCCTCTGAGGACAATCACGGACAAAGTGTCCCATCTGACCACAACCCATGCACGCTCCAGTCCGACGGGGACACTCCTGCCCTGGATGGAACCTCCCGCAGTAAGTGCACGCTCCTGACTGACGTGCTCCTCCTCCATCGAACCTGGGTCTCTTGCCCGGGTTTCCTGCCCCACGACCAGCTACTCTGCTAACGGTGCTCACTGGCGCCTTCCGCGCCTCCTGATTACACTCTCTCTGGTCCTGCTCAATGATCGTAGCATGCTTCACCGCATCTGCAAGGGTCCGCGGCATGCTGTTGATCACCCGAGATCGAAGCGGCTGTCTCAGTCCCTTCACGAACTTCCTCGCCCGCTGCTCTGGGGTCACACAAATCTCAGGGCAGTAACGCTCCAAAGCGTTGAACCTGCTGATGTAGCTCGCCAGAGTCATCTCCCTCTGCTCCAGCGACATAAACTCCTCCCTCTTCTGATCCCTGACATGCTGGGGGAAGTACTGCTCATGAAACACCTCTAAGAACTCCTCCCAGCTGACATCCACACGGTCATCAAACAGAACTGTGGACGTGGACCTCCACCAGTTGGCGGCCTCACCATCGAACACATAGGTGGCCAGCTCCACCCTCCTCTCCGGTGCTACTCCAATAGCGCGGAAGATCTTCTCCATCCGGAAGATCCAGTCATCTGCAACCTCCGGGGCCCGCCTGCCATCAAAAGTCGGCGGGTGCTGACGCATGAATCGATCGTGCTCAGCTCCCACTCTGCCCTGGGCGCTCTGAGCTGCCTGGCGCTCCAGAAACTCACCCAACCTGTCCCAATGAGCACCAGAGGTGTCGTCACTGGAATTACGATCGCGTGGAGAACTCCTCACGCACCTAGGTGCCATCTGACAGAAGAAACAATCACAACTTCAGCCATGTATGCATGCCAACAATATAACATGCATGAGTCCTATTACTACAAGGGTGATTTCATTGGGAACCGCATAGGAATCGACCGCTCTGATACCAAGTTGTAACATCCCGAAACAGCGGAAAATTTAAAAATTCATAATCAAGACAAAGAGCACAATAATCAAGCCGGGACTGTTACTTCTCATGAACAATAAAGCGGTGCACCATAATACATTAGAGTTTGCCAAAATGAATACATGATTACAACAAAACGACAAGGGAAGATAAACGTAATCATGTGGACCTCAGTGGTCTGACTAGAGGATCCGACTCCAAACGCGCGCGCCCGCCGATCACCACCCTACTGGACCTACTGCGGTCCTGAAAATATATAACAACAATGCCTGAGTTTCCAGAAGGAAACCCCGTATGCCAACTCACCTACATGCATGCATTACATAATGGACCTATCATACTAGTATCATGTCATGGCATCGACAGAAAGGAAAACAGTTCCCCCGAAGGGTAAAACAGGACATCAGTCCGACAATCAACAACGAGTCTCCCGAGGAGACCTACTGCAGGCACATGCAGCCTTACAGCACGCGACATCGCACCCCCCACACGCAGCTACACTACTCAAGGGTTCGGCAGGGAGCCTCTGTCACGCCTGCGCGCCGATAGAATACAGATCTGCAAATCTCAGTGGTAGGAGCCACAGGGACCAACGGGGCCGTCGCCCGGAAGGTATAACAACAACATCTCGGTAGGTGCCCAGCCGAGGAAAACAACATAGCCGGAACAGCCTCGGCCCAACAATCACCATCGCCGGCACAACCTCGGCGGCATCACCGGCACAACATCGGTGGTCCAACACAACAGTCCGACACAGCATCGGACAAATCCAGACCGAAGTCTGCCAGGTCATCAGACTCCTCGAGCCGCAAACACCAACCGCGCCGCTATAAAAGCAGGGCAGCGACCTCCGTAGCCCGTGGGCCGGTAGTCACCTCACCCAACGCCAGTTGCGTGCCCGCACAAACAACAACACTGGGATCCACGATCCCTCAGGCCTGCTATACTACAAAGTGCCAACAATCATCTCACAAGTCACAATCCATACATGGAGATGACGCGTCCCGAACACCCACACTCTTCCCAACGGCGGTCCCTGGGCAGGCAAGCATCACGCGCCCACCGTCACCTCCCGGCTCACGCACAGGGCGAGGACACGGGTTTCCGTGGACAAAGTTGGCGTTCAAAATGGGAACCAGGAATTCTGTCCTGGGCCCAAACGGTCGACCGTTTCCAGAAAAGAATCGGTCGACCGTCCCTAACACGGTCTACCGCTACGCACAGAACACAATCCCCCCAACAGTCTACCGAAGGTCTAAAACCGGTCGACCGAACGAGGTCAAAATCCGGAGTTTGGTCAACATTCAAATCATCCTATCGGTCGACCGACTCAGGGGTCCCGGTCGACCGCAAACTAACAGTACACTATTTTCAATCTTTTAATCCTTCGGTCGACCGACTCAGGGGTCTCGGTCGACCGATAACAGTTAGGGTCAACCTACATTTCTACGTCATATAACGGTCGACCGAACTCAAGCCTACGTCCGAACAACATGCAATATAAACAAATAAACTTAAGTTCCGGTCGACCGAACACAAGGCCTCGGTCGACCGAAACGCAACAGGCAGTAAAGATATACATGCAATCGGTCGACCGCCCAAGGGGAGGTCGACTGTCCGGTCGTCTTCAACCTCGCGCCAGCCGAGGGTTCTTCGCCCAAACGCGACGTCGGAGAGGCCTCCGACCTCCTCCGACCGACCAACACGACCCTCTCATGAGTGTCAACAACAAACCACACTAGAGAGTGGCATACCTCAACCACGACGACGAAACGTCGGAGCTCCGCTCACACACGTCGCCTCCTCCGGTCTCCTCGCGCTAAGCCTCCGCACGAATGTCTTCCTCGTCTGCCCCCTCCGCGACAGCTGCACCCACCACGCGCACCAGCAAGGAAGGAAGAAGAAATGAGGAAGGAGATGAAAGAAGAAGAAGAAAGAAGAGCCTTATTTAAAAAAACTCGGATGCTACAGTACCACCCAACTCTCTCTCCCCTCATCTACAGTGCTCGCCCCTTCACCTTCCCATGCAACTCCTGCACACTCACTTCCCCATGCAAACCACACTTTAACATCATTAGTCCACTAACCCTAGGTTAGGGATCTAACACTCTGGCCACAGAATTAACCACAATCCTAATATCAGAAGTGTTATCTTCAATTATGACTATGGCCGCCGCCGCCACGGCCGCCATCTTTGTCCTTCTTAGATGTTTTGTGGGCTCAGCAAAGGCTGGAATGTCTTTCAAATCTCTAAATCCTCCGACGCTTATGGTCAATGGAACTCCGAGAATAGGGCAATGTACTTCTAATACATACATGAACATGACTTTAAAACAAATAAGAATGACATGAATATCTCAACCGTAAAAACCATCACATTGCCTCTCTCAACAATAACAGTAAAGTCACTACATTGACTCTATCACTGGAACCACAATCTCACATCGATTTTGCATCATATACCGGAGTCACGGTCTCGTCTCAACAAACACAACATGCTCAGAAGAGCCACAACCCATTGATATCAGGCCAACCAGTTCGTACCGTTACCCTCAAAGGGCCCGAAAAAATAATTGTCCTTCAATCGATCAAACGAACATCACAAACACAGAACTGGGCAGAAACGGTCGACCAAACACTCCTTTCGGTTGACCGGTTTCCTCCAAGAACGCACAAGAGTTCGACCGTCTCCGCGACCGGTCAAACCACAAAACTCAAATAACGAACATAACGACCAAACGGTCGAACAAAGGACAATGGTGGTCCACCGTTTGGATGCTCTACGCCCCCAACATTAAAATACTAAACGTCCCAAAGGTCGAACAGCGAAGGGGACTTGGTCGACCAAAAATAACAGGGACTTCACACTTCCTCATGTTTACACAACCGGTCGAACAAGGCATTCACCGGTCGACCAAACTTTAAGTTAACTTAAGCTATCGGTCGAACAAGATCACAGAGTGGTCGACCGTTTTGAAGTCTACACCCCAACTGACTCAACTACAGGTACAATTGGTTGAACATATCAAAAGGATGGTCGACTGTTTTGATGGTCTTCGTCCCCAACTGACATACCACAATGCATTTGGTCGAACGGCAAAGGGGCTCGGTCGACCGAATCCAACAGAGCTTGCCTAACATGCTTGACCGGTCAACTGCACAAGGCATCATTCGACCGGTGCAAGGCAAAACTTCCCGAATTACACTAACAACGGTCGACCGTATCACCAATCGTTCGATCGAATGCAGCAGAAACTTGCTGAACAGAAATGTCCAACGAGCCTTTCGGCCTACCGTAAACTACTCAAACACTCACACTAGCTTAGTTGAGCATAAAAGGAAAAGCTTGACATACCTTGAAGGTTTGAAGAAACCTTTGAAGATTCAACGGCGAGTGCTTCCACGATCTAGCTAAACTTCGACGAACCTTGCACGAGCAATGATCACCACTTCGATGACTGAACCGAGCTCTTCTTCTTCACTAACACTCCCAGTCGAAGATCAGTGAGCTGAGCTGAGCTGAAAGAGAGCGAAAGAGGAAAAAGAGTGAGAGAGATATGAGTTTTGCTTTTATAACCCCTCACCTCAAGTCCTCCACCCAAACCAAACTAAGTCGTCCACCTCAACCCTTCCCATCTCAACCACCTAAGCACAATTAGTCCACTAAGCAGAGATTGGGTGTTATATCCATAAACCCATTTAGGGTGCTAATGAGGGTTTAGGAGGAGAGAGGAGGCTTTGCATGGGGAAGGGAAGAGGGGGTGTGCACTGTTGGTGGGTGTAAGGTGATAGGTGTAGGGTGATGCAGAGGTGTTGTTGTGGGGTTCTTAAACGTAAATCTCTCTCTCTCTCACTTGCACTCTCTCACTCTCATTCTCTTCCAATTCCGGCGCAGTAGAGGAGGAGGCTCCGGTGTGAAGTGTTTGGAGGCGATCGTGCAAGGAGGTGGACGCGCGAGGAGGTGCAGAGACGGCGTGCGCGAGCGGAGCTCCGACGTATTTCGTCGTTCTCTTGAGGTATGTCGCTCCTTAGTGTGATTTTGTTGTTAACCCTCGTGGGAGGGTTGTGTTGGTCGGTCGGGGGAGGTCGGAAACATCTCCGGCGACAAGTTTTGGTGTAAAACCTCGGCTGGCGCGAGGTTGAAGACGACCAACGGTCGACCGGGCCCTTCGGGCAGTCGACCGATGTAGTGTATTTTTGACTGCCTGTTGTGTTTCGGTCGACCGGTTCCTTGGGTCGGTCGACCGGAACTTAAGTGTACTGGACCTTTTATGCATGTTTGCGGCCAACCGTTATATGACTTAGAATTACTAGGATGCCCTGGTAGTTTTCGGTCAACCGAGACCCCTGAGTCGGTCGACCAATAGTTTTGATTTGATGTTGACCAGACTCCGGATTTTGACCTCGTATCGGTCGACCATTTTTAGACTTTCGGTAGACCGTTGGGACTTAAGTTTCGCGCAAATAGTTCGACCGATCCAGACTTTCGGTCGACCGATTCCATTAAGGAAACGGTCAACCGGGTAGCCTCCTTCGGTCGACCGTTTTTGCACAGGACTGAATTCCTGGTTCCCTTTTTGAATGTCAACTATGTCCACGGAAACCCGTGTCCTCGCCTTGTGCGTGAGCCGGGAGGTGATGGTGGGCGCGTTCTGCGTGCCTACCCAGGGACCGCCGTGTGGAAGAGTGTGGGTGTTCGGGACGCGTCACCTCCATGTATGGATCGTGACTAATATGATGAATTGATTGGACTCATTGTAGAGTAGCAGGCTTGAGGGATCACGGATCCCAATGTATGATGATTGTGCAAGAACGCAACTGTCGTTGGGTGAGGTGACTACCGGCCTATATGGCGACGGAGGTTGCTGCCCTGCTTTTATAGCGACGGCGTTGGTGTTTGCGGCTCGTGGAGCCTGATGACCTGGCAGACTTCAGTCTGGACCCGTCTGATGTTGTGTCGGACGTATTGTTGGACCACCGCTGTTGTGTCAGTGATGCCGCCGATGTTGTTCCGGCGATGATGATTGATGGGCCGATGTTGTTCCGGCTATGTTGTATGATGGGTCGATGTTGTTCCGGCTATGTTTTCCTCAGCTGGGCACCTACTGAGATGATGATTGATGGACCGACCGAGCGACGGCTCCGTTGGTGTGGTTTCGACCACGAGTTACAGATCTGTTTCTTATGGCGCGGACCTGGCGGATGCCCATTGTCGAACCCCATGTTTAGTGTAGCCGCGTGTGGGGGGTGTCGCGTCTTGCTTCGTTAGACCGTATGTGCCTACGGTATGTCTCCTCGGGAGACCCGATGATGATTGTCGGACTGAGGTCCTGTGTTACCCTTCGGGGGAACTGTTTTCCTTACTGTTGATGACATGACATGCTACTAGTATGATATGTTCATTTGTACTACTGCATGCATATAGGTGAGCTTGACATACGGGGTTTTCTTATGAAAACTCAGGCATTGTTGTTGCATCTTTTTCAGGACCGCAGTAGGTCCAGTTGGGTGGTGATCAGCGGACGCGCGTATCTTGGGATCAGATCCTCTATTCAGACCACTGAGGTCGACATGATTACGTTTATCTTCTTTTGTTGTTCTGTTGTAATCATGTATCGTTTTGACAAACTCTGATGTAATATGGTGCACTGCTTATGTGTTATATGAGAAGTAACAGTCTCGTCTTTGATTATTGAGCTCTGTTGTCTTGATTATAAATTTTTAAATTTCCGCTGTTTCGAGATGTTACATTGGGATATAACATATCTACTACTAGTCTACTATAGGTTATAAACATACGTAATTTGCTATAACTTGATCACTGCTAGGTGACGTTAACCTCTAGGTGATGTATGTTACTATGTGTTAAAAGTAATTATTCTTGAAAGAACGATGAGTGTAAAACCTTAAGAATTTTTTTTCACATGCAATGTAAAATAAGGTGGAAGTAGTCAAATATGGTTTGTTGCATCATAGTAGGTCGAAGAGAGATTGGTATTCTGATAATTTTATTATGCTCCTATAAATAGTTGTACTTCTATTCTTACCCTCTAGATTAAGCATGAAAGAATCGTACGTGTTAAAAAAGGTCGTGATGGGTTGACTGGTTACTAATGGATTGAGTTTGTGATCGGCCTAGACACAAGGTTTAAATCCTAAACGCTAAACACTAAATTGGGCGACCTTCTGTCGCGTTTAAAGCATTGGTTACTCAACTGTAAATAGGATTTTATCTATATATGATTGCACAATAGATATTTTAAAGTTGTTTATTCAATTACAGACCTATTTGGTTTCTTGAGCGGATCTGACTTTTGTAGGTTAACTTATTAATTATAAATAGAAAGGCTTTTATATATGGATGCCAAACTAATGTGACTGGGCAAATAAATATATATTTTGGTTATATCTAGATAAATTAATGTGGACCAATCGTACATGATAACAATCATAATAATCTACTAACTTAATCAACCAAGGTAATAAAAATTACGTAGTTAATCATACACAGAAGACGTGCCTTTAAATTGTCAAAACAATTAAACGAACAATAAAAGAAACTTTATTTCAATAAGAAATTAAGATTTTTTTCTGCGACTGCCATATATGTGTCTCTTCATGTACGTACGTAATTTTTCTTTGAAGTTCCTTGCATCTCAATGGGCAACTCTTCTTAGTTTTGTTTATGATCTATGACTATTCACATACTTACGTGAGAATGACTTCTCAAATTACGAGCTAAATTACTATAGTTCTTAATATATATATATATATATATATGGTCAAGCTCTAGTGAGCCCATGGCTCATCTGATTTAATTTAAGCCCCCCTACAATCTCACCATTGGATCTTATTTACAGTTAATCTCACCATTCATTAGCATAACCGTTTTTTTCTTAATCCACCTTGCAATTTGAAATGAGTGATGAATATTGTGGGGACTTAATTTAGAAAAATTAAGCTATGGACTCACTAGAGAATTCCTATATATATATATATATATATATATGAGAAATGATTCACTACCTTTAAATTTCATTGTCTCACGGTTACGCTTGTTAATAAAATCAAATATGAAATCCAAATTGAAAATCAAAACTGTAGATTTTGATATACAATATATGTAGATTAAGGATATCGAAAATCATAAAATCTGGAATATGTTTTATGTTGTATCCAAAGATGTGAAAATGAACGCACTATATTTGTTAAAAAACCGATTTGTAAATCTCATATGAAAAGAATATCAAATTTTATGATTTTCGATATCCTTAATATACATATGTTGTAAATCAAGATCTACGGTTTAAATTTTCAATTTGAAGTTCATTTTTTATTTTATTAACAAGCACAATCGTGTGTCAACGAAATTTAAAGATAGTGGATCTTACTATATATATATATAAGTTTTTTCAAACCGCTTCCGAAGTTATGTCTTATGTGCATTTATTTCTTTGAATATAATTTTCATCATTGATTTAATATTAAGTACATAATGGCAAAATTAGTCTACCATCAACAAATTGTATATACAAGTACTAGAGTATTTTGTTATAGAAAACATGTTAGGTCCTAATCTAAATTAGTGGTTAATCATGTTTGAGACGAAGTTAAGAAAGGTGGAGTCACTAGTGTAGAATAGGGTTTACTCGTCGCCAAATAGACGTCGGCCGTTATAAAGGCTGACGTCTAGTAGGGAGATGACAGAATAGACGTCGGTTGTTATTATGGATGACGTCTATATGGTCATATATACGTCGGCTATTACAATACTCAGTATAACCGACGTCTATAGGGTATAGACGTCGACATATAGACGTCGGTTGTTGGAATACCCTACGAATCCGACGTCTATAAGGTATAGACGTCGACCTATAGATGACGGATATTATGAACAGACGACGTATATACTCCATGCATATAGACGTCGAGGTATAGACGTCGGATATCTCTAACATCTGACGTCTATATGTCTTAAAGAAATCGAACAGACGCGTTTTTGTCATTCATCTCAAACGAAAACCCACCCAAACCCTAGTCGTCCCGCAACTGAACTCTCCTCCGCGACCGATCTCCGACCGATTTGCATCGTCTCCGGCACCGCAACAACGTCCCTTGTGCTCTCCTCCCCTTCTCCGTCCCTCTGCACCGTCTTCGTAGCCCGCCACGACCACCGTCACCGCACCCTCCTCCGCGACCGTCGTCACCGCAGCCACGACCTCCTCCTCCTCTGGTTCGTGCTCATACTGTTTGTGTAGTTGTGGATTGAGTTTTTTTATTTAGTTTTTTGATTTAGTGTAGTTGTGGGTGTAGTTGTTGGCGCGACAACCGGCACCACACCTCCTCTGCGACGTCGGCTGCAGCTTTCCCCTCCTCCTCTGGTTCGTGTTTCACCACCTGTAGAAAAATTAACTTCAAGTTTAGGCAAAAGGAAATGTACTAGTCTTGTCTTGTATCTTGTTTGATTAGGTTCTCCTATTTGATATGTTTAGATTGTGGTGTTTGGATTTGTATTTTAGATTGTGGTGTTTGGATTTGGATTGTTTAGTTGGTTGTGGAGATTGTGAATTTTGGATTCGTCGAGAATTGAGTGTGATTGTGTGAATGTTTTGGATTGTGTGAGTGTACATTTCGGATTGTTTAGTTGGTTGACGAGAATTGAGTGTGAATGTTTAATTAATTTTTTTTATATGTTATTGCTATATGTTATGATGATGGATGCGGCCCTTATTAATGAGATATCATTTGATTTCACTCGTTCATTGGATTGGTTTGTTTTGGATTTAGTTGAGTTGGGTTGGTTGGATGATTTAAATGAGTATATATGAGTTGGATTGGTTTGGTTTGCTATCTTAGGTCTTGAGTTGGTTTGGTTGGATGATTTAAGTAACGATGGAGAGTTGTTTGGGATGCATTATTAAGTAAATTTGAATGTAAATAAACTAACATTTTCATGGACCTCATTCATGTGTATTTCAACATGAGTAGATTTGTAATGTGAATGTGATGTAGTGGAGAAATGCATGATGTGAATGTGAGTAGATATACATTTTTCTTGTTAATTCCAGGATTTGAAGAATTTTACATATAAAATTTTAAGGGGAGGTTCTGCCAAAATTTCAATAAAATTTTATTTTCAAGTGTTATTAATAACATGATATTTTGTGTTTAAAATATTTTTCTGTCAATCCAAGTAATTATTCTTAATACTTGCTTTTAATATTTAAAATGTTTATTGCCTTGCTTTTTTGAATTTTCAATATTATGATAATAACTCATTGACACCCTTAAGTAACTTGACATTTAATAACCTAAAGCAAAAGATTAGACAATATTTGTTAAGTCATTCATCATATAGGAATTGAATTCATCGTTTATATTATAAATTGTACGATTTTTGTCGTAGATTGCTGGCGTAAGGTACGTAATATCTTTCACTCATCATTCATTAGAAAGCACGCATTAGTTAGTAGGAATTGCATTGGAACAAGAGTGAGGTGAGTGTTTGTTTAGTGTGTTGTTTGTTAGATTAAGGTATGAAAAACACTTAGGGGGCAGTCACATATAGGAGATGAGGTGGAGGATTTCATCACCCTTTCCTTTGCCCAAAAACCACTTAATAAAATAGCCTTAATAAAATCAATTAGACGTTGGCCCCTAGGATTTTCGGACGCATTAAGGAAAGGAAACCGTTTAAGACCGTTATGGCCTGGATGTCGTTGCCCATCTAGTCTCCCTGAGATTTGAGGAACCTCCGGGTTCTTGATTTCCTACAGATTAGTGGTCATCGATGTTTAAGACCGTTTCGACCTGAACGTCGTTGCCCATCTAGTCTCCCTGAGATATTAGGGACCTCCGGGTTCTTGATTTCCTACAGACTAGTGGTCCTCGGTGAGACCTCGAAGTTAGGCGTCGCCTATTACTAAGGACCCGAGAAATGTGGAAGCAATGAGTGTGGAAATCTTAATTGGAAGCTAAGCTATACAAACACGTAGCATGCATTTGCAAAGTCAAGAAAGTAATTGAAGCAAACTAACAAATAAAGCAAACCATAACACCAATATGCAGGTGGAAACCCAAATCGGAAATTACCACAGGCGAAGTTGACGAAGCTTCACTGTTTGAGAACTAGCATAACAATGGAGAGATAGACGACAAAACGGTGATAAAAGCCTGAAAGATAAGATTGTGCTCGAACGGTTTTACCTTCAAGAACATGAAACTCTCACTCTCTGAAAATAACAGTGATACACGGACGTGGGCGTCCGGGAAAATCAAAAATCAAATATTTTTTACCTTTTGAAATTAAATAAATAACTTTTTTTGTGTGTTAAATGCAATTTTTATTTTTCACATGCAACATTACGTTCTCAATGCAACATTTCGTTTCCTTATGCAACATTTCGTTTCCCAATGCAATATTTGATTTTCTCATGCAACATTTTCCCAATTAAACTTATTCTGAACAGACACAACTTAATCTGAACGGACACACAACTTATTCTGGACAGACACACACCTTATTATGGACATACACACAACTTATTCTGCAAAGACAGAACTTATTATGGACAAATACACAACATATTCTGCACAGACCCACAACCTATTCTGCACAGACACAGAACTTATTATGGACAGACAAAGAACATATTCTGGACAGACACAAAACTTATTCTGGACATACACAGAACTTATTATGGACAGATACAGAACTTATTATGGACAGACACACAACCTATTCTGGACAAACACATAACTATGGACAAACAAACAACCTAATCTGGCCAGACATACACCTTATTATGGACATACACACAACTTATTCTGCAAAGACAGAACTTATTATGGACAAATACACAACATATTCTGCACAGACCCACAACCTATTCTGCACAGACACATAACTTATTATGGACAGACAAAGAACATATTCTGGACAGACACAAAACTTATTCTGGACATACACAGAACTTATTATGGACAGATACAGAACTTATTATGGACAGACACACAACCTATTCTGGACAAACACATAACTATGGACAAACAAACAACCTAATCTGGCCAGACATACACCTTATTATGGACATACACACAACTTATTCTGCAAAGACAGAACTTATTATGGACAAATACACAACATATTCTGCACAGACCCACAACCTATTCTGCACAGACACAGAACTTATTATGGACAGACAAAGAACATATTCTGGACAGACACAGAACTTATTCTGGACATACACAAAACTTATTATGCACAGATACAGAATTTATTATGGACAGACACACAACCTATTCTGGACAAACACATAACTATGGACAAACAAACAACCTAATCTGGCCAGACACACACCTTATTATGGACATACACACAACTTATTCTGCAAAGACAGAACTTATTATGGACAAATACACAACATATTCTGCACAGACCCACAACCTATTCTGCACAGACACAGAACTTATTATGGACAGACAAAGAACATATTCTGGACAGACACAGAACTTATTCTGGACATACACAAAACTTATTATGCACAGATACAGAACTTATTATGGACAGACACACAACCTATTCTGGACAAACACATAACTATGGACAAACAAACAACCTAATCTGGCCAGACACACAACCTATTATAGACAGACACAGAACCTAATCTGGACAGACACAAAACTTATTATGGACAGACACAGAACCTATTCTGGACAGACACAAAACTTATTCTGGACAGACACAAAACTTATAATTGACAGACACACAACATATTCTGAACAGACACAGAACATATTATGGATAGACACGCAACATATTCTGGACAGACACACAACATATTCTCGAAAGACACACAACATATTCTGGAAAGACACACAACTTATTCTAGACAGTCACAAAACTTATTCTGGATAGATACATAACTTATTCTGGACAGAATAAGGTGTGAGTCTGTCTATTTTAAATTGTGGGTATGTCCGTAGGGGAATCAAATGTTGCATTAGGAAAATAAATATTGCATGGGAAATGAAATGTTGCATTGTGAACATAATGTTGCATTGGGAAAGTAGAAGTTGCAAGTGACACAAAATAAATCTGTTATTTAATTAATTTCAGAAAGTAAAAGTCATTTTACTTTTGATGACTGGACTGACCACGTCAGCGCGCGTCCCGGACGCAAACGTCCATTTATCATTTTCCCTCTAAAAACCCTAAACAAAGATGGTGGCTAACCTAATCTCCACAACACAGGATGATAAAGGACAAAGAAAACTTATTGTTGGATCTTAAGGGTCTCTAATTCTAATCACTTCTAAGCTAATTACCTACTTATTTAAGCAAACAAAGAATGCACAACAGAATTAAACAAAAACAAGCAATTATAGCAAACCACAATGATGACACCAGATTTTTATAGAGGTTCGGTCTCCCGTCTACTTCCTCTCTTGCAAGCTCCGCTCGATCTCCCTCGAGCTCCATTCGCGTCTTCACTATCAACCTCGTTCCAGACCGAGATTAAGCCTTTTACAAAAGAAGCTCCGCGAACACCCTCGCGAGCTTGACTTTCTTCTCTCACAATCTGAGAGGAACACTTCGGGCTTTCACCGAAGTCCTTGCTTCTTTACAACAGAGATGTTGAGTGGAACACACTCTCTAACTTGAGCACACTTAGCTTAAGATGTTGAATTGATACTAAAGTGTGGAAGTTTAAGCTTGGAGAGTAGATTTGGGGATTAGGAGACTTGAAGTTATCTCTTAAGTGTATATGACAAATGAAAGTGTAAGAGATGTGTAATTGTGTCATTGGAACACCTATTTATAAGCTCTAAGTGAGTTATAGTCGTTGTGACAAATTTGGTAAGTGTTTGTGGAAGAAACACAAAACAGCAAATTGCAGAACCCAAAATTGAGTGAGTTCGGTCAACCGGATCGGGCTGAACGGTAGACCGTTAGGCAAATTTGAACTCGGTTCGGTCGACCGATAAAGGTGCGGTCGACTGGATCGGGCTATAACTTAGGTACACTTAAGTTATCGGTCGAACACCGAATAGGGTTCGGTCGACCGAAAACTAACACGCTCTTTGGGGTTGACAAACAAGATCAAATTCGATCGACCGAAACAAGGTCCACGGTCGACCGAAAACCAACATGCAGTTTGGGTTTGTCGAGACATCTTAAGTTCGGTGGACCGAATAAGGTCCTCAGTCGACCGATAGGAAAATGTATTTTTGGGGTATTTGGAAAAATATGAATACGACCGTTGGGTATAAAACGACAAAACAAACAGTCGGAAAATTGTGTTAACTCGGTCGACCGAAAAGGTCTGGATGGTCGACCGAAACCGGGCAGTAAAATACTAACTAGGTAATTGATCACTCGGTCGACCGAACATGGGCAGACAGTTCTGGTTTTGGTTTGGTGTTTTCCGGTCTAAGTTTGGGTTATATATTGAAGTCTAAATAATATGAAATTTTGTGTGTGACTTCTTTAGGGAACCTAGTGTGTGTTTGAGTTGATTTTTGCTCAAGTATGTTCAATTACACAAAGTTCGTAAGACTCAAAAGAAATGCAAATTACATGTCTTCAAATGAGCTTTATTACATGTTTTGACTTGATTTCCTTTCTTCCTTGAGTTTTGATCACATGTAGAAGTTAGCACATAACAATATATATGCAATGCAATATGTGTGCGACTCTACATTGATTATAATTAAGATTAGGTTGATTAAATCATCAAATCATAGATTAAAGCCAAAATGTCAACACCTACAACCTGGAATAAGAGATTTGGGGTTTGGATGGTTTAATATATACCTCTAAAAACAAGAGAATTCACAATCTCCATTCAAATTCCCAAGGCTACAAGGTTCTACATCTTAAGCCTCCTCTCAAAACTTCTTTACTTGGTGGCTCCGGGAGAAAGTGTCTACCCTCGCACCATAAAAGGTAAAGAGGTTTATAAGCTAGGGCTAAGAAAACCATAAAATGAATTAAACTACCCAAAATACTCTTAAACAAGTTGTTGTCGTCCATACATAGACAGACGTCCGATTAGGGCCATAAGTAGAACGGGTTTGACCCTAAACAATTTTAATGTGGAAGTAGAGCAGATGGGGAGGTAGCCTAAAAATTTTAGTTTGTATTTAACTTTGATCTTTTTGTATTAGCTTTGATTTTTTTGTATATAGTTTTAAAAAATACATCGATTGATTTTATTTTTTTGATTTTTTGTATCTAGTTTTGATTAAAATGAATAATGTTAAGAAAAATGAATTAATTTTTTGTATTTAGTTTTGATCAAACAATAACTCGCCAAATCCGCATTGCCTCGCCTAGTCCACCCTTTGGTGAGACGTGTAGTATTTTATTATTTTTTTGCCTCATCTCGCTTAACTTATGCAAGACGAGTAGCAATGGGGTAAACACCCGTTCCGTCCTGTTCCGCTTACGCCCCTTCGTCAAATGGCCTTTTAGGACATCCAATCCTGAAAATCAAGGAAAATTCAAACCGACTTTGTCGAATAGGAATCAGATGTCCGATTGGCAAAGAGAGAGACATTCAATTCAGACTTGTGTTTTTCAAGACACAAAATTAACAAAAGTAATAAAAAAATTAAACGACGTATACATATTAAACATGCATTCTAAAGAGAGAGTGAATGAATTTGATGAGGTACACTATTGTTCTTCTTTTTGTGTTTTTATTTTATTTTATCTGCTTAGCTTCCCGATCCTATCTTAAATCTAAAACATGTAAATAAAATTGCTAGGCTTCCCCATCCTATAAAATTGCTCTACTTCCACATTAAAATTCCTAGGCTTCCCCATCCTAGTCTTGACAACACAAAAATCTATGAACTGAACTAATTGGTATTCCTGTGTTACATACCAACCACTATGTAATGTAACTATGTTGGTGGTCCATAATGCTGAGATATGTGTATTAAGAGAATCCCTTAACGTTAAAATTTTAAGGTCGTGACCAGGTCGTGACCAGGTCATATATGACCTTTGTTTTTAACGCTGAAAATGTTCGGTCATCTGTGACTGGGTCGATGACCCAGGCGTTGAAACGCCCGGGTCGTCAACCCGGTCGTTAAATAAAAAAATATTTTTTAGTTTTTTTTAGTTTTGTTTGAGTTTTGATTTTTTTTAATTTTTTGTTTGATTTTTTTTAAATTTTTTAAAAAATTTACCAAGATGGACCCCGAAATGATGTGGAGGAGAGAGATAGGTTGTTGTGGGTTGTGTTGGGTTGTGGTTAAGATGTGAATAGTATAGGAAAGAGAAGAAAGTGGGTTGAGGAGAGAGAAAGCTGATGTGGAAGAGAGATAAAGTTGATTTTGAAGAGAGAAAGAGCTGATGACCGGGTCGTCCAGGTCATGGTTAGTGATGTTCTAATTCAACAGTCAGACCTATAATTTGTATCATTGATGACTATTGACTTGACTACAAGCCTCCAATTCACCACACGCATTTTTATGATCGTTTTGTCTTGCACCACCTTCTTATACTCTTTCCAATGCATTAGAAAAAATCAAACATAATTGTCATTTGAAAACATTAATGTTGATGTATTTTCTTAGACAGCTAAATGCACATTTGCAACTTAATAAAGAAAATGGAAGAAAAGTTCATAATGATCATTTGAATGTACTTAAGAAATTAATAGATGTTGGAAAAGATCTTCCCCTAAATATCTAGAGTATAAGATGCACGTCTCGTCATATTATTTATGTTACAATTATGCAGTGGAAATTATTATAAGCTATATTATAAAACATTAAGAACAATGTCATAGTAGAAAAATGCTGCCAGGAATGCCACCAGGGAATCATTTAAAGTTTAAACAATACATATCTTGACATATTGTTTTGTTCCATAATGACACTTCTAAATTTTAAACTCTACCCAGAGTAAATCCTTCTGATGTTTTTTCTCTCTTCTTTTTACAATGAAATCACGTCAACCTCGACTTAGTTAGAATGTTTTTTGAATGTTTTAAACATTAAATTTTAGCAGCTTTTTCCGCAGCTTGAGAAATGAATATCACGGTCAACACAAGAGGTCTCAACAAGAATCAAGTGATCAGAATGGAATCAAGTGATTATCGAGACCCAGATCTGAAAATAATGGAGAAGGAGAATGTTATATTAGGGCTTCAAGTTCTGAGTTATATTTACTTGTGAGCATTTTATAGAAGAGTATTAGAACCCTTGTTTTGGTCAGGTTCAAAAGTACATAAATCGAGTGAAATTTGTGTTTTTGGTTTAAAGATGCGTAAATATTGGACCACTGTGTTGATCGGGTTGGAAAGGAGTCACCTAATTAAGTACAAGACCATTCAACAGTATTAATAAAATTAAGTTCGACGAGGGCATGCAGCATCAAAACGAAACCATTTGTGTGATTGGATCTAATTAGACTCAAACTTGAGACTCATCTCATCCAAACGCAAAGACCTAAACCCGAGACTTAATTGGCTAGAACAATTCACAAACATGAGTCAATTGGGTGCACGTACTGGTGGTTCAATTTTAGGAGGTCACTTTATCGTTGTCTTAGGATCCAATTCTTTCGAAGATTTCATTCCATTCCAAAGATGGGAATTTAATGTTCTTTCAAATGTGACATAATCATATAAGTATTTTTATAGGGAGCAAACCCATATGATCCAATCATCAAAGCCGAGCAATTCTAGACCAACCAAATAATATCTTCATTGATTTTAAATTATATGATCAACCACATGTCAAAAGTCAATGACACCCCCAAGTTAAAAGCAGCCAAATAGGAGGTCCAAGGGTCGACCAACTCTTTCAAATCAATGATTTGATAAATTTATTGTGTGCATCATACATATGTGATAAGTACCAATGTTAATTGGTAACGTTTGTTATAATTTTCCTGCTAAAATGACACTCAACGAAACCCTTCATTTTCGCTGGGACGGATTTACGTTTACACAAGTACAATACAAATAATTCCTTTTATTGCAAAAAAGAGAGAATGGATATTAAAATATAATGCACACGAGAGGAACGTCTCAAATACACGAACATCATTGTATAATTCATCAGTCCCGCACACAATGTACCTCTTAAGTGAAGTGAAGTGAAGTTCAGTTATTGCGAATGACAATTCATCTTGAATTTTCTTTAGAATATGCAAACACGATTGTAGACATTTTCCTGTTTGCAAAAGGCCACAAACATCTGTATACGTTCGTGTTACATTTCAGCTGTTGTGGAAGCGCGATTATTGATTGACAAATACTTAATTTACTATGTCTTTTATATATTGAGGATCAAGAAGATTGGGTTCTACAAATTCCAACATTTTTTTTTAAGTTCCATGCAAAGAATTAAAAGATTCACTCTATCCCAAACATATAAATGAACCTACACTGGGATACAAGTAAAAATATTTTATAGCACAATGGAATCTTGTTCATAATATAATAAGCTAGCATTAAACAAACCCACTCCATGACTAAAAGACAACCCAAGAAATGTATCATTTGAAATATTTAAATGAAAAGCAAGTCAAAGATGGCTTTTGAGGACAACAAGGAGTCCCACAAATTGAGCTCCAATCCCAGAGCTAGCAAAGAATCCCCACATCACATGATCACATCCTTTCTGATTCTCAAGAATTAATCCACTTCCCCATTGGCTCCTTTGACTTTTGGCTTTGGCTTACGTACTCTCAGCAATCCCACATAAAGATCTCTGATTCTCCTCTAGCTATATAATCAACAGGAATCCAACACAAATCACAACTACAAGTGGTTAGTTCAAGGTTCAATTGGCAGTTATGGCAGTTATATCCACCTCCTCTTCCGCCACCACCGCTGCCGCCGTATTTGTTCTTTTGGGATGTTTCGTCGGCTCGGCGACCGCTGGAGTTCTTTTGAGCTCTCTTGAAGAAAAACTCATTGTGGACGCAACTCCGAAAGAAGGCCAAGGTATTAATTCGTCTTCCTAACTTTAATTTCATGATCAATTATTTGAGAAAATTCGATATTTTCAAAAGAAACATGAGAAAAATAGCGACTTAATTAGGATCTGTTAACTGTAGACATGCCTGAGTCGTTTATGTTTCATTGTCATACACCTACAGGATCTCGACGAGTCTATTCATCTGTTGATGACCCTTGTACTCTAATGTGTACATAGTTTTTACATCAATTAACGTACTTGGAGGCTAATGTAATTTGAGACCGCTTTTCTGCTTGCAAAAGCACACCACAGAAAAGGGTTATAGATTTAGAAAAACATAACACAGTCGAGAGATTTTTAATTTGTTCTAAGATAGTCAAGACTAAAAATCGAATCTCAACAATCATTCGTATGGATTTAAAATGGTATGGGGGTAGTGAGAAAACTTGATTAGAGAATAATTGAACATCTAAATGAAGTGAGTAATTTTGGTTTGTGTTTCCTCTAGCTTTCTGATCAATTCTATCTACGTACATGAATGTTTTGTTTGGTTTAAACCTTTTAAATTCTTTGCATTCGGAATTGGATATTCAGAATTGATGGCCGGAGTTGACAGTTTAACGGTGACTTGGCGTCTACAAAAAGGGTTCGAAGACAGTAGTAGTAAGTACGAAACCGTGAAGACAAAGCTTTGCTACGCCAAAGTAAGCCAGAAGGATCGCGGGTGGAGGCACACGAAGGACGATCTTAAATTCGACAAAACATGCCAATTTGTAGTAGCTACCAAGAAGTACAATTCCTCCGCCTCACGGGACGGGAAGGGACAAAGTGCCAATTACACCATCACGAAAGAGATCCCGACCGCGACGTTCTTCATAAGAGCCTATGTGTTGGATGCCAGTGGGACAGAAGTTGCGTACGGACAGACCACCGATAACATACAATCTAAGAACTTGTTTATGATAAAAGGCATCTCCGGCCGCCATGCGTCCCTCGACATAGCGGCCTCTGTCTTCTCTGTGGTATCGGTGTTGGCCCTCGCTGGTTTCTTCATTGCTGAGAAAAGGAAGAAAACTGTTTGATGTTGTATGTACTATGTGATGGATGAGTAGCATAAAATTGATGGAATATGAGTTTGGTTGTTTGTTGTTGTCTTTATATATTTTTTAAAGCTTTTGGTTATGTATAAGTTTGAAGGAATGGATGTTATCAATGTATTGTATACTGGTTCGGAGAAGTGGAATAAATCTCATGAACTTCTGTTATTTATTTCGGAATTAGCATGTGTTTTGATTCATGTGATGTACACCTTTTTTTTGTGAAGAGAACTTTGCTCAAGTTTGTTTGGATTCCAGCTGGAGTAGAGATCGATATGGCACGTGTTGGACAAATGAGCCAAAAAAGGCCGTCTAATTAGCTGGTTTTGAAAGAGATGTCATTTAATCAAGATGACAATGAATAAATAGTTTAAAAGAAAATTAATCCGGTTACAGTAGGGGGCGTAATGTTTAGTTAGAAATCATTTACGATCTACGTGTCAATTATTGTGTGTTACTAATATAATCAGATCATATAATGGTTACACACATTGGAATCTATGGGCTAAACAAATAGATGGCTAATGACTCATTAAACTCACTTACCTAATGAGGTTAAGGTTAGCATAAAAGATGTCTATAAATATATGAAAAAGAAGAGAAAAAAGAAAGCAAACTATTTCTCTCCTAGAAACTCTAGCCGTCCTCTCCCTTCCACCACCAAGGAAGAAGTTTGTTCTTCCATCCCTCTCGTTATAGCTAACGTGTTGGTGGAGTTTAGTCTGTGGTTTGTGTGTCCCGAGTAGATGAATCACACTTGAGATTCTCCACACCTCATCCGTGAGAAAAAGAAATGCACACATCAAATGTATAAATGATTGTACATTAGTTTTTCTCATTATTATCATGTGCATGGATTTTGGGTGGTTGATGAATTTAGAAATCGTTTCTATGTTATTTTTCCGTTGCGTTTTTCATCGTAACCCAACAGTGGTACCAGAACCTCGTGCATATGATTTTAATAGTTAGACTGAAAAGAAAAATGTGTTTTTTCTCATTTGATGTATTTCTGAAATTATATTTAAAAAAATGTTTTTCCCTCTTCTCTTGCATTCATGTGTTTTGTATATATGTATCACCAAATTTGTTTTGGGTAGAGATGCATGTTGCATGAACACATGATTGATTTAATTGGATTAAATTTGCATGAGAATAAGTTTTATGTTTTAATCATTGATCTAAAATCATATGATGTATTTCTAGATTGTTTTTTGTTAAATTTTTCATGATTATTCGCTCAAATCGGTTAAACCCTAATTTCGATTTATGATGTGATAATGATGATTAAGATATTAATAAATTGATATTATTAGATAATTTCATATTGTTTATGTCGTGTTATTTGAACAAAAGTTGTTTAAATATTCATGTTTGATATGAACAATTTGTTATTTTAAGTACATGCATGATTTTAGGGTTTATATGTGATTAGATCATGTATGCATTTGAGTGAGAGTTATGAATTTTATTTTCGATTTTCGGATTGGGCTTGGAGCTCAATAAATTTTATGGTAATTTAATCATATATGCTTGATATGTAATATGCATGTCAATGGTAATTTAATCATAAATGCTTGATACGTAATATGCATGTTTATGGTAATTTAAATATATGTGCTTAAAAATTAGATTTACCATATATTATGCAACCTTGATTACTTTGATTTATGGTAATGTGCATGTTTATGGTAATTTAAACATATATGCTTGATAAATTAGATTTACCATATATGATGCAACCTTGATTACCTTGATTTATGGTAATGTGCATGTTTATGGTAATTTTGACATATATGCTTGATAAATTAGATTTACCATATATGATGCAAACTTGATTACTTTGATTTATGGGAATGTGCATGTTTATGGTAATTTAAACATATATGCTTGATAAATTAGATTTACCATATATGATGCAAACTTGATTACTTTGATTTATGGTAATATGCATGTTTTGATTTATTTAATTAAAACACATAAAAGGTTGATTGACTAATTTAAATGGCTGATTTGATTAGTTTAATTAAGATTTATTAATTTGATTAATGATATCTTGCATTCATAAAGTAATATATATAATATTATGGATGATATTATGCATGATATGTGATATTATGTGTGGATAATATCGTGGGTGGTATTATTGTGAATGCATGATGTATGTTTATAATATGTGATGTTATGAATGTATGACTTTGCGAGATGACTAGTATAGCCCAGTAGACGATCTACGTATCGTTGCACATTATTTTGTAATCCTAATTTCATTATGTATTCATTTTATACGATCTGCGTATCGTGATGTAGTATTGTAATAGTAATTAGGATTATTATTGTTATTTCCTTGTCTTGTAAGCTTGATTGAAGAATCAAGGATGGAGATCCAAGGCGTTCAAGAAGGTGTTCCTATGAAGATTAGTCTTTTAGGAGTAGGGGTCATACTAGGATCACGATTTATTTTGCATGCTTTGTGTATGTTTATGTTTATGAATGTTAGATGTTTATGTTATGAGTTCACATGATAAACAAACATAATAAACATAAGTTCCTAAAAGAAAATTGAGTTTACATGCCTTTCCAAATTGACGTCTGCGAATCCCTCAAAAATTGGTGATGGGTTATGCCAAAGCAAGGCGTCACATTTTCTCTTGGGACAGTATGGGTAAATTGAAAGAAGGGGTTTACATGTTTAATTTGGTTGATCTCAACAACATAATCAAAAGAGTTTTGGATTTTGAGGCAAAGGAGTGAGAATTTTAACATAAGATGTTACCTACCAACCAAGAGTTATAAGAGTTATAACTAATAAAGGTGTAGGATTTCATGTTTAATTATACATATATATTTTCGAATTTTTTTTAATGTATAATAAGGATCATCTACAATTTTCTACGATTTATTTCATGCATGTATTGGTTTGTTTCAATAACTAGTTTTAATATTATTAAAACAAACACGAGTCTACGAAATTCATACCTAGAAGTTTTCAAAAACTTCTTGAAGATTCGGAGACGTTGGGGATGCTTGTTGCTGCGCCGGATGCCAGTTAAGGTACCTTATCTTTAAAACTTATTAAAACAAGAACCTTATCTTTAGTCCGGTTAAGGTACTTCAGAATATTCTTGACCGCAATCCTATGATTAGGACTTGCGTTGGATTGGTGACCTCTTGTCACGTTTAGAGCATACGAGATATTGAGTCTTGTGCAAGTCATCGTGTACATGGTCCTTCCTTTTGCCGAAGCATAAGGGATACCTTCATGTACTCCAAGTCTTTGTGTGATTGAGCACATTGAGACTTCTTGAGTTGCACACCTATACTCTTACTTATTGGCATATTGTCCATATCGGAATTGTTCACCTTGAACATTTCAAAGACCTTGTCAATGTATACACGTTGACTTAGACCAATGAGTCTATGAGATGTATCTCTTTATATCTTGATAATCAAGATGTATTGAGCTTCACTCACATCTTTTCATTGAACATACTGATTTCAACGAAATTTCTCATTTGCTAATGCAAAGGTATATGATCGCTCATGTGCAATATGTCATCGACATATAAGATCAGAAGTACTACATGGCTCCCACTAATCTCCTTGTACCAACAAGGTTTTCCTTTACTTTGAATGAAGTGAATTTTCTTCATCTCTTCGTCAAAGCGTTTGTTCTAACTCCTCGATGCTTGCTTCAATCCATAAATGGATTCTCGAAACTTGCATTTCTTCTCGCTATTATTTGGATCATCAAAACCTTGAGGTTGTACCATGTACATATCCTCCTCCAAGTTCCTGTTTAAGGAACGCCATTTTGATATCCATCTTCCATATCCCACAATTGTGAAATGCGGTAATAGTGAGCATAATCCGAATAGATTTTAATATGGCAACCTCTCAAAAATTTCATCAAAGTCAATTTCTTGAATTTGAGTATAACTTTTGCTACAAGCCTTGCTTTGTAGGTTGTCAAGTTACTATCCATGTCTATCTTCCTCCTAAAAGCTCATTTATACCAAATGATATTTTCTCTTGAGGAAGGCTAATCAAGTTTCATACTTGATTATCATACATGGATTCTACTTTGGATTCCATGGCTTTTAACCATAGTTTGGAGTCTTTTCTATTGCTTCTCGGAAGGTCGAGGGATCTTTGGTATCTAGTACCATGATCTCATGAAGTCCCACATACTTATTGGGTTTCTTCATTTCCCTCATTGACATTCATAGTTCTTTTGGTTCTTCTCGTGTCTCTCGAACTTCTTCCACAATTTCTTGAGGAATAGGTTCATGTTCGACTCTCGAACACATACTAGGTGTGGATGATTGAGATTCTCTCACAATTTCTTGTAAGGATCTCTCGCTCATGCTCCCACTAACCAAATGAATCTCGGTTGGGCCTTCATGATTTTGAATGCAACATTCACATCATGATCTTGTAGAGTATCTTGAGTTTCCTCAAGCTCAACTCTACTCCCACTACTTCTCTCTCTTTTCCAGAAATTCCAGAAAAATCATATCTCTCTCTACAATCTTTCGATTGGAGGTGATATACCAAAAGTAGTATCCTCTTGTCACACGAGGACAACCTATAAAGAAGCACTTATCCGCTTTTGGTTGAAGCTTGGTCGACATCAATTTCTTGATGTACACCTCACAACCCCAAATCTTGAGAAAGTCGAGCTTAAGTGTCATTCAACTCCATAGCTCACCGGACTTTTTCTCCACGGACTTGGATAGAACATTATTTAGTGAGTTTGTCATTATTTGTAGTGCTTAATTCCAAAAGTAATAAGGCAATTTAGATTGACTTATTATTGATCGAACCATGTCGAGCAATATCATGTTCCTACTTTAGGAATAAGTCAAATTAGGTATCCTAAGCACTCACCCCTACGAACCTTTCATAGAGACTCGATATTCTTGTTGAGTCGGTTCACTACTTCATCCTCGAATTCCTTGAACTTGTCAAAGAATTCACTTTTGCTTCCCATTAGACAAATATAGCCATAATGACTATAGTTGTCCGTGAACAAAATGAAGTACCTTAAACGTCCCTTGCACCTGTACTTATCGGACCACATACATTAGAATGTATCATATCCAATTAGTTATTCGTTTTCGTTCCTTTCTTCTTGAAAGGTCTCTTGGTCATTTATTTGACCAATCCGATAGTGCTACAAGATTGTATCATCTACGTGAGTTATCTTAGTTCCTTTTGTTATTGTTTGTTTGAGTTTGTTTATTATTTATTTCAAGCAAATAGAAATCATTCTATGCGAATGTATTTGCATAGAAAATTCCATTCTTCGATATAGACAAGCAAGAATTAAAAATATATATTAAGTTATCCATATCCAAAACATGATACAGAATAGTTCTTGCTAATCGAAGGTACATAACAAACATTCTTCAAAGCATAAATTTAAATCACTAGACTATTGAAGTTCCATAAAATTTTGTACAATCGCAGCGATGCTTGTACTATTTCCAATCTTCAATATCATCTCGTTCTTCACGAGTTCCTTCCTATCCTTCAACAGCTGCACATCAAAATTATGTGAGCATAAGATCCGGTAACCTTTACCAAATCAAGGACAGAGGTGATTAAATTTATCTCAATAACAAACATACCTATGGTGTTTCTCGGGCGCCTACGTTCAATCATCCCATTTTCAAGGTCTTCCTTGTATTTGGGGCAATTAGGTCGGATGTGTCCCTTTTCACCGCAGTGAAAGCACTCCGTGTTGGGAGTTGGAGATTTCAAAGATTTCCCCCTTGAGACACTCCTTTGAGCACCTCCTACTCCCTTGCTCTCGATTGACGTATCTTTGGTAAATTTGCATTTACCTTTGTTGATCTTTTTTCTATTCTCATGGACGGCTAGGACGTGATTGTCCCGACCCTTGCCCATGTCAACTTCTGCCGTTTTGAGAGCGTTGTGAAGCTCCTCAAGACTCACCCCTTTTTCACGCACATGATAGTGCATCACAAAGTCCTTGAAGGACGGGGCTAGAGAGCCAAGAATCAGATCTTCGGCAATGTCATTGGGCATTGGAGAAGAGAGCTTCGACAATTTCTCAAGGTATCATTGCATCGTGAGAAAATGCATGGACACCGATGTTCCCTCCGCCATATGGCACCTTGTGAGTGCGATGTTGGTCTTATAGCGCTCCTTCCGGGCACTATCCATGAACACCTTTGTTAAAGCTTCCATGGTCTTCTTGGGTTTTGAATCCAAGTATTTCGCTTGAAGCGAGTCACCCATGGATGCCAACATTAGACCGTGAACTTGGTTCTCTTGGTCTTCCCACTTGGCTATCGCCTCTTTCTCATTATCGGTTGTCATCTCATTCAATTTTGGGATTTCACCATCCAAAATATGAGATAGTTTTTCAAACCTCAACACGATATTAAGATTGAGTTGCCATTTCATGAAGTTTGAGCCATCATTTTGCAAAGGATTCTTTTTGATCATAGATCGCATAATAGGTTGGATATTAGACATTTCTACAAAATAAATTATATAGGATTTTATGTCAATTTTATGTTTTAAAATACATACATATATATCGAATATAAATGTAAATGTTGCAAACAAAAATTTTGCCCATAAATGCAACAATCCAAGATCCCATCAATTGTAATATAGACTAGCTAAGGGCTATCGAATACATTACAATATCAAGGTAAGAAAACATTTTCTAATCACAACCTTTTTGAATTTTAGCAACATTTAGCATCTTCAAACTTTTGTGACTCTTGTCATTTTAATTATGAGGGAATGCGACCTATCCTCGTAAGAAAAACTTTTTCCCAAAACCGAGCGAGGGCTCTAGGTAATGTTAAGAAAACTTATTTTCATTTGATACGAGATACGTTTATCCATTGTATTCACAACTAAACACACTCGGGGTTCACTAGGGTGATACACACCTCATACATTTAATTGTGGCACAACAACAGACAACCATTATATCTCCCACTATTCCCAAAGATAAAGGGAGCTATCTCCCGCTAAGGGCGAGCAGAGTATCCCTCGATCAATGGCTGTTAGTGGATGAAATAAGAAGAAAATTATTCTTAATTTTTGTTGGACAATTTCATATTTTTACATGTGATTTGGAATTTTAGGTTATCACGCATATTAATATTCATACACCTCCTAACATTCACCACATTCATCACATGCATAGTAGAAATTAAAAACAGAAATTAAACATTCACACAATCCACATCGTGTGAGTTTATATGTTCCCTTCGATCCTTGATCCTCGATCCCCGATCCTCGATCGATGCGCTACAACGGCGACTTTCTCTTGCACCGGAGATGTAGATTTTACAGAAAATAAACATGCTCCTCACATTCGATAAAAACCGACTAGTGCAAGTCCTATGTAAAACCTCTCATATGCATATGCAATTTATCTAAAAGATGGAAATAGAGAATTTGGCTTTTACATACATAAGCCCCTGTATTATAACAATTATAAACATTCATAGCTGCTGATGTGGAACATATAAACTCACAATTCCTGCAAAACAACTCGAGCATCCATGCACGCAATATTGCTATAAACTATCCATCCTAGTTTATCAAGCATCTAGAATATTAAACAATTCTTTGAAAAAACGTTTTGAAATCCATTAAAAACATTTTTCATGCATCCATAGTTCACAAATTAATTATGAACCGCTGTTCATCCAATTTCCAATGGAAAGATGAATCGCAGTTTTTCGGTTTTGTTGATTCTCTTACAAAATAATCGTTTATACTTAAAACGAAATTATTGCAAGTTAGACTTATGTCTAAATCATAATTCTAATAATTACATGTCATGTTTTAAACATTCAAAACATTTAAAACGAATTATTATAAAGAATTATTTCAACAAACATTTAAAGACCGAAAAACTGGTAAAACGAATTGTTTAAATCCTAGATGGTAAACTAAATTTGTTTACAGCCATAAATCATGAGAAAATTGAACCCTAAGCTCTAATACCACTGTAGGATTTCATGTTTAATTATACATATATATTTTCGAATTTTTTTATGTATAATAAGGATCATCTACAATTTTCTACGATTTATTTCATGCATGTATTGGTTTGTTTCAATAACTAGTTTTAAAATTATTAAAACAAACACGAGTCTACGAAATTCATACCTAGAAGTTCTCTAAAACTTCTTGAAGATTCGGAGACGTTGGGAATGCTTGTTGCTGCGCCGGATGCCTCCGAGATTTCACCAAACTCTAAACGAGATTGGAGAGAGAAGAGCTAGCCTCTCGATCTCCAATAGAGTTTAGAATCCAATTACTAACCCCTTTAGTTCCCTTGATAAGACGACCTCTTGAAACTAAATCTAAACTTAAGAATTTGTGGAAATTTCGTGGAGAATTATGGAGAGAGAATTTTTGCACAAGAAGTAATGAATTAGTTAATTGGGTAATGAAATAAGCTTGTATTTATAAGCTCTCTCCAAATTACCTATTCATGTGCAACCCCTTGCCCATGATCTCATGCAAAATTCCATCTAACCATCCATTATTTAACAATAAATAATATTAGCCACGAATTAAATCAATTATGGACCAATTCCATGCATGATCTAATTAATTCTTAAATTAATTCTGCAAAAAACCGTCTGGACCGGTCGACCGTTACGAATGTCTGGTCGACCGCTCGAACCCAATTTCGGTCGACCGTGCGAGATTCGGTCGACCGTTCTTAACGTAGAATATTTCATCGCAATGTTCGGTCGACCGACCGATAGATTCGGTCGACCGTTCCGAACAGACGAAAATTCCCTGTTATCGGTCGAGACACGTCCGGTCGACCGTGCACCTTCGGTCGACCGTTATCCATTAACCGGTCGACCGTTTGCACAGTCTTGCAGACTTGTCAAATTTCGGTTTAACCCCTACAAAATTTGACATTTCGGGATTAGTAGTAAATTCACAACTTATGTAACATATTATCCTATGTAATGATCAATCATTACACCCCATAATATTTACATCACATATGAATTTAATTTAGATTCTAATTATGTTATTAATCACAACATAATTTTGATTTTGCTTGTTCACCCCATGTGTCATATTTTCAACATGAAACCCGACACATCTTATGAACTCAAAATCCCCATTACTCGTTTCCCAGTTTTGTGGTGTGACTTATGGGAGGATCTAAACTAAGTTGACAGTGATATTAAGAGCTTAATATCACAAGCTATAAGCGGTATCTAGCTACACATTATAGCTCCCAATTAGTTAGATGTCTTAATTCCACTCGAACCAAAACCCTATCCAATTAGTGATGGAGTGCACCACTTGTGTTCGTCCCTTGCCTCATGATATTAAGAATACACACAAAGTAGTATTGTGTCATCTTTGTCTTAGTATTCATTTCTTGATCTCTTTAAGCTAGTTATAAATATGTGACTTAACTCAAATCACATTGTGCACATTATAACTTTGCTTTATCAAGGGGCCCACTAATATCATTACTCAATTAAGAGGGGCAATGATAATCTTTTGACCAACTATCTTCTCTAACGAAAGTTATACTTAACCAACTAATGCCTTTACACTACACGCATTGATAGCTTAAGACACTAGTCTAATTAAGAACTCCTTACGCGATCAGATATAAGTCTCATATCAAAGGACCAAGGACACAGTAAAATATTAATGACACAGAAACACATTTCTATAATATTTTACTTATTAGGTCTATTCAGTATACAAAAGTAATATTTTCCTCTTTTGCATACCTGTGTCGTCACTCACTTGTAGAGCTACAATGATCTATGACCAAACACGACAATCTTAACTCGGTAATTAATGTCCCATGTTAATTACCATGATTGCGAATATCTTTTGTTTTATGTAAACCAATATCTTTTAGAGTTCTACGGTTAAGGACCAAGAGCATCTTCCTTAACACTTCCAAAAGACGAATAACATAAACATGGAACAAAATGATATCTCATTCAATTCATAATAATTGACATTTAAAAGTAAAACTTTTAGAACACATTCCCTTCAAAAGGAGGTTACTACCCTGATCACCTAGTGTTGAGGAATGGTCAAAGTCCGCTTAATATTATGTGAAATAGGGTCTTGGAATCACTAGTTCAATAGGGACAAATTATAAATTGAGTAGTGTGTTTAACTTAACTATTTAAATTGTTTAAATGTTTTGAGTTATTTATGACAAACGTAATAAACTTGCAATTCCTTTTTTTTCAAATGTAGATTAATGGCCGGAAATAGTAATACCGCTTTCAATCTCTGTTTTATCCTTGAGAAGGACAAGCTAAAAGGAAATAATTTCCTTGATTGGGAAAGGAATCTGAGAATTGTTCTCAGGTCAGAAAACAAGGAGGATAAGAAGAATGACGCATTAGCTTCTTTTTCAGGTACCCTTGTTATTGATGTTAATTTAGCAAATTCTTCTTCATAAGTATTTGATACCGGATGTGGATCCCACATTGTTTCCAATGTGCATGGACTAAGAAGAATTAGGAACTTGGCAAAATGGGAAGTTGATCTACGAGTTGGAAATGGAGAAGAGTTGTTGCACTAGATGTAAGATCTTATGATTTATGTTTGCCCTCAGGCTTAGTTCTAGAACTTAATAATTGTTATTTTGTTCTCGCTATTGGTAGAAATATTGTTTCATCTTCAGTATTGGATATTGAAGGTTATTCATTTATAATAAAGAATCAATGTTGTTCTATCTATAAAGATGGTATGTTTTATGTCAGTGCTAAATTAATTAATGATCTTTATTTACTTGAATTAGATCATCGTATCTTTAACATAAACACCAAAAGACAAAAATCAAACGAATCGAATCCCACTTACCTCTGGCATTGTTGCCTTGGTCACATCAACCTGAAGCGCATGTAGAAGCTCCAAAAGAATGGACTTCTAACATCATTTGATTTAGAATCATACGATACATGTGAATCCTGTTTGATGGGAAAGATGACGAAAACACCTTTTACAAGAAATGGTGAGAGATCAAGTAACTTTTAGGACTCATACATACAGATGTGTGTGGTCCAATGAGTTCCATGGCTAGAGGAAGTTTCAATTACTTCATCACATTTACTGATGACTTAAATAGATACGGTTACATATACTTAATGAAATGTAAATCCGAATCATTTGAAAAGTTCAAACAGATTCAGAATGAAGTAGAAAACAAACTTGGTAAGAAAATCAAGTCATTATGATCAGATCGTGGTGACAAGTATTTGAGTCAAGAATTCGATGATCATCTTAGAAGTTGTGGAATTGTTTCACAACTAACTCCACCAGGAACACCACAATGGAATGGTGTGTCCGAAAGGAGAAATCGAACATTGTTAGACATGGTCTGATCTATGATGAGTTTTGCCAGTCTTCCAGTATCCTTCTGGGGATATGTTCTTGAAACAGTTGCTTTTACACTAAATAGAATTCCGTCAAAAGCTGTGGAAAAAACTCCATTTGAGATATGGACTGGAAAAATTTGAAAGTTGTCTTTTCTGAAAGTCTGGGATGTGAAGCTTATGTAAAACGTTTACTCTCTGAAAAGCTTGCACCTAAGTCAGACAAATGTTTCTTTGTGGGTTATCCAAAAGAAACTAATGGCTATTACTTCTATAACCAGTCAGAGAACAAAGTGTTTGTTGGTCGTGATGGTGTCTTTTTGGAAAGAGAATTTCTTTCCAAACAGACAAGTGGGAGTAATGTAGTTATCGAAGAAATTCGAGAAGAGCAACAAATGGATGTGGTTCAACCCACATCAGAGGCAACAACATATGTGTATGACACCTCAATCGAGGTGGGAGTATCTATGCCGGAGGTAGAGGTACATAACTCTGAAACCCGGACAAGGGTTACAGATAATATCTCTGAAGTCATGCATTCACCACACGACCCTATTATTGTCCCACTCGAATTTAATTCATGCAAAGATTCGCAAACCATTGTGAACACTTCTCCTGTTGCTCCAGTCCTACGTAGATCTGATAGGCCACGATCTCGGCCCAAGAGGTATGTTGATTTCCTTTTGACAGAGAGTTGTGAAATCCTACTTTTGAAAAGTCAAGAGCCTAACATCTACAAAGAAGTTATGACGGGTCCAGATTCCGAAAAATGACTTGGAGCCATGAAATCTGAAATGGAATCCATGTCTGAAAATCAAGTTTGGAACTTGGTAGATTTGGCAAATGGGGTAACACCTAGGGGTGTAAACGGAGCGGGTAATACCCGTATACCCGGTCACCCGCCCCGGGCGGGTACGGGTATGGGTACAAAAATCCATACCCGTTTAAAAATTCAAACTCGTATACCCGTACCCGTTTACCCGCTTAATGAACGGGTCAGGTACGGGTATACGCATTACCCATACCCGTATACCCGTATACCCGTTAAGATATATTATATTATATATATAATATTTTTTTAATATTTTATATGTTATATATTATATATTTTTTATATATAATATATATTTTATATAATATATATTATATTTTTATATATTATATATTATACCCGCTATACCCGTTTACCCGCCCCGTACCCGCTAACTTAACGGGTACGGGTCAGGTACGGGTATATATGTTTTTTGCCGGGTATATACCCGTACCCGTACCCGCTAATTTAGCCGGGTACGGGTAGGGGTATACCCGACCCGTTTACACCCCTAGTAACACCCATAGGCTGCAAATGGATTTTCAAATTGAAAATAGACAATGATGAAAACGTGAGCGCTTTCAAAGATAGGCTGGTAGCAAAAGGTTACCGACAGGTTCATAGTATAGATTATGATGAAACATTTTCACCAGTCGCATGCTTAAATCCATTCGGATACTCTTAGCAATTGCCGCTCATTATGATTATGAGATTTGGCAGATGGATGTCAAAATCGCCTTCCCAAACAGGGTTTTGGAAAAGGATGTGTATATGACACAACTTGAGGGTTTTGTGGACTCCATGAATGCTGGGAAAGTATGTAAACTTCAGAAGCCCATTTATGGACTGAAGCAAGCATCATGGAGCTGAAATTTTCGCTTCAATGAAGTCATCAAAAGGTTTGGTTTCCTAAGAAATGAAGAAGAATCTTGTGTGTACAAGAAGGTTAGTGGGAGCTGTGTTGTTTTCTTGGTCTTATATGTATGTGACATACTGATCATATGAAATGACATTCCAATGCTTGAATCTACAAAGATCTGGCTTGGAAAGTGTTTTTTAAAGAAAGACCTGGGAGAGGCAGAGTACATACTACTGGGCATCAAGATCTATAGAGATAGATCTAAAAGGATGATTGGATTAAGTCAAGGAACTTATATAGATAAGGTACTTGAAAGATTCAACATGAAAGACTCTAAGAGAAGATTTCTTCCCATGTCTCATGGCACAACGCTAAGCAAAACTCAGTGCCCATCTGGGCTTGATGAAGGGAAGCGTATGAGTATGATCCCTTATGTCTTGGCAATCGGATCTATTATGTATGTCATGATGTGTACTCGCCTAGATGTTGCATATGCTCTGAGCATGTGTAGCAGATTCCAATCAAATCCAGATGAGGCACACTGGACTGCAGCTAAGAACATACTTAAGTACCTGTGAATGACTAATGATAGTTTCTTGGTGTTTGGAGGAGAAAGTGAGCTTATTATCGAATGCTATGTTGATGTGAGCTTCCAAAATGATAGAGATGATTTCCGATCTCAGTCCGGATACATTTTTCGTCTGAATGGAGGAGCAGTGAGCTGGAAAAATTCAAAGCAAAGCACTATCGTTGATTCTACAACTGAAGCAGAATACCTTGCAGCTTCAGAAATGGTTTTGGATTAAGAAGTTCATTACTGAGCTTGGTGTAGTTCCTAGCATTGATAGAGGAATGAACATTTATTGTGATAATAATGGTGTCATTGCTCAAGCAAAGGAACCTAGATCTCACCAGAAATCCAAACATATTCTCAGGAAGTTTCATGTTCTACGAGATATCACTGAAAAGAAAGATGTAAAAATTTGCAAGGTTCATACGGAGGACAATGTGGTCGATCTGTTAACTAAACTATTGCCTCAGCCTAAGCATGAGAGTCATGCTAGGGCCATAGGACTAAAGCACATTGCAGAATGACCTTGATTATGTAATATCTAGTATTATGAAGTAGTTCATGAATATTGGTATTGTTTACATTTGTCAAATGAAATAAAATTTCAGTATTTATTTAATTGTGGTTTAGAATTAAATAATTGTCCAAAATAAATTATAAATTCAAATAGGTTTGTCAAATACGTGATTTGATAAATGAAACCCTATAATGTGAACTTGAATGTATATTTTATTGTTGTCCCTGGTTTAGGTCATTGAGTTGGACGTCAATGACTTGTAAAGACTAGTTTGTAAGTTGATTGATGACACCGTTTCATGGCTATAGAGGCATTTTGATGTCTAGTCAATTACGTGGATATATGTTAGAGAACATATATTGGACTAACCCGCTATGAGAATCTTTAAGAGATTTGGAATGTCATAAGATTTCTCATTGACTATTTATGTAGATTCCTCAAACATGAGTGCATCACTTTACTTATATGAGAATTGGTATATTCTTGACTCCGTCAAACGTCACGTCGTAAAAGAAGGCTATAAAAGTGGATGTCAGAATTGACACGGATCATATAGAGAATTGTGGAGGTACAAGATTGGATTGTCCTCCCATTTAATAGGATGATTGTCTTTGGGCCTCTTGAAGAGTGAAAACTAAAATGCATGGTCGTGCTCAAATGGATTAAAGTTAATCATTAGTTTCAGCAGTTTGAACTCGGATTTCAAGAAATGGTCTGAACGGAATGGGATGACATATTATCTTACATGTTGTTTATATCAAGACAATAAGAGACACAAGAATTTATTATAACACACTTGTTAAGCACAAGTGGGAGATTGAAGGAGGTGTCATTTAATCAAGATGACAATGAATAAATAGTTTAAAGGAAAATTAATCAAAGTACCCTAGCCGTCCCCTCCCTTCCACCACCAAGGAAGAAGTTTGTTCTTCCATCCATCTCGTTCTAGCTAACGTGTTGGTGGATTTTAGTCCGTAGTTTGTGTGTCCTGAGTAGATGAATCACACTTGGGATTCTCCGCACCTTATCCGTGAGCAAAAGAAAGGCACACATCAAATGTATAAATGATTGTACATTAGTTTTCCTCATTATTATCATGTGCATAGATCTTGAGTGGTTGTTGAATTTAGAAATCGTTTCTATGTTATTTTTCTGCTGCGTTTTTCATTGTAACCCAACATGTTTCAAGTTAGCAAACAAACATCTACAAAGCATTTCAATGGTAGTGGAAAAACCACTAAATGGCTTGAACTGTTTGGATGCACAAAATCAAGAGAAAAGAAGAGAAATGGAAAGAAAATGGAGTTTCTCTTATTTAGATGTGATCGTAATTAAGGAGAGAAAAGAAGAGATATTCTTCCCTACAAATTAGAGCATCAACTTTCTCTCCGGATTAGGAAGAAAATATGAGAAAGTTGTCACCAATCTTTACATTTCCAAATTATCCTTTATCGTTTCAGCTTAACAATCCATACTAATTTGGTCATTTTAAGCTATGTTTTAAAAACCGGACCGAACCGGCGGTCGGACCGGGTTGGACCGTGAACCGGTAGCAAACCGGTCGGTTCGGTCAAAAAACCGAATTCTCTTGTGAACCGGAGCGAACCGAAGAAAACCGAAAAAACCGATTGGTTTTTTCGGTTTGGTCGAACCGAAAAAACCGGTTTTTTCAATTTAAACAAAATTTTGGTTTTTATTGTTTTATTTTTTGTTCAATTTTGACCCAAATTCTAAGATTTTTACTTTTTACTACTCCTTCCCCAACCCCTCACCACACCTCCACCCTCGTGATCTCCACCGGTCCACCCCTCATCGCACCGCCACCGCTCGCGATCTCCACCATGGTCGGCAGACCGGCGGAACTCTACCACCCCTACTGTTTTAGATGTTAAGTAAATGTTTGTTCATTTGTTAGAAGAAAGACTAATATTACTTAGTTACATGTTTGTTCATTTTTTTACTGATTTTAATTAAGTTATTTTACAAATGGATAAAATTTGTTGAATTGTTCATAGTTTAGGCACTTGGTTATTACTTATTACGTTAAAAAATAATAGGAAAAATCAGTTCAATCGGTTGGACCGTCGGTTGGACCGCCGCTACGGAGTCGGTTCGGTTCAACCCTCGGTTCACAAAATGCTGATGTCATGCTGACGTCATCATCGGTTGGACCAGATTGAACCATCGGTTCGACCACTTTGAACCAAACCGAGCTGTTTTCGGTTCAATCTTCGGTTCGATTTTTAAAACATTGATTTTAAGGCGATCTATTTTTTTTATTTTCTCTTCACAAAAGAAACTTTAAATGATTTCAGGTTCTACTTGTTAGTGGATGAGCAAAGGTATCTTCTCTCATTTCCTCAGGCTTGTTCAGACGCAAGAGAATTGTGTAAACCGACAAACGTATCATTCGAAGTATAATTTTAGAGTGTTTGTTTTATTGAAAATAACAATGGTAGTTTAGTCATACGAGCAGAGTAATAACTTTTTCTCCACTCCTGTGGAGGAAAAATTGAGATACCAAACAAAACAAAAAAATCTCTCTCAAAGTTGTTATCCGAGCAATAGAAACTCATAAGATATTAAGGTTGTTGGTGTTGCCTTTTTTCTACAGTTGGAACCCAAAAGCTAAACCAAATATGTGGCTCAAGCTAGAGATAAGAACGTGAACCAACTGAAACCTTAAACCGAAACCAACCTTGTATTTAGTACTTTTTGCAAGACGAGGTGTTATGACTTATGATCGTACTGTGTAAGGGTTTAACCGTCCAAAACCGAAATGAACCGGACTATGAACTGAATTTCCGAAATGTTAGGAAATCTTATAAACCGGACCGATCGAGGTTCAATCCAAACTTTTTTTTTTTTAAATAATTGTTTTATGTTAGAATAACATTATTCCAAATTAATTTAGTGTAAAATTTATTGATTTAAGGTTAGTTTAGAGCTAATGTAGTGTTAATACCCTGTTAAACTAATGAAAAATCTATGGAAAAAAAACCCAGGCTAGCCTGAGTCAGATCTGAAGTCTGAACTAGCCGACCAGGGGCCGATTTCCTTACTCCCCTAGAGTAAGGAGCAAACCGGATCCAATACAGTTTCGGTCACCGGATTATGTACAGCCCTAGCTGTGAATGATGGGTTCATGTGTGGGTAAGTGGGGTTCTAGCTTAATTGATCAAAGAAACCAGGACAGATTGGCGGCATGTTTTTGAAAATCAAATTAGGAAGGAGAATCTTGATAGCAAGCCTATGTCTTGGGATTCAATCAAACAACCAAATCATGAAACGTGAACTAAACAACTATAAAGAACAGAAATAAAACAGCACAGAGTTCTTCCTTTGAACAAAACAAAATTTCACAGGCAAAAGAATAAACTAAATAGATCATAAATACAAAACCACCATACAGCAAAACACACCGAATATGTACAGGTTTACAACACACTTTCGGCCGAAACAACCTCTAAAACAAACGACAAACTCTAAAGCTAGCATCTAACCAAAAACAACTTTGCAACAACATGGATGATAAGAGTAACGTGTGATATACCATTATTTCCTTCTTTGGAAAATATTATTCCTAATTCTGATTGAAAACTCGTCATTGTATCATGAAGAACTTAATTGCTTTCGTGAACTGAAGAACCGCTTCTGCATCGTCTTTTCTGTGAATCGCCCTGAGAAATATAGCATATTGTAGATTATTTTAAAGAAGTGTTAAGTTGGAAAGTATGTAGAGCATAGCAAAATATATTATAGCTGGTAAAAATAGGAAAAACAACCATATCGATGTTTTTTTCAGAAAAAAAGATCGAATAACCAACCAGACTACCAAGCAACATGACCATATTACAAAATCAGCAATTAGATGTTTCGTTTTGCTTGAATTGACCGATAAAGTTAATAACAAAACCACCTAATCGCTACTAATTACCTTGTTTAGTGGTTTATTTTGATTGATGCAACAGCCAGCCAATACTCCAAGATGCATAGCCCATTTTATCTTTCAATTGACCTCATATAACAATTGGTTCTGTTTCCAGGATTATTTACAGATGTTTGTGCATTTCTTTTCTTCTTCTTTTGCCTAGTTAATCGAGACCCTTGGAGCTCTGTAAAACATTTGCAAACAAGAAGAAAATGCAAAAACCTCCTCAACTTGGTGAAACCAACATCAATTCTGAAGGGGACACGGAAAATTCTAGTGACTACGGTAACATGTACCGTGAATTGTATGCTGATTCATTCAAGCACGGTTAATCAAAAACATCAACACGCTTATGATATAAACAACTAAGAGGTGGTCTGACACAACAGTTTCCGCTTTAGAATACGCCGTTGCATTGGAGTCCAATCTCCCAATTAATGTCTACCGCTTCAAATAAATATATAAACATATGGACCTCAATGTGAGTGTGTACATGTGCCAGTATCTCTTAGTTTGATTAAATGTATCATCTATCCCATTCATTCAATTGCAAATTGATATCCTGGTAGAAAGGATCGAACTGATGAAAAAGATTTTAGGGAGATGTTATATTCATACCTTAGACAATGAAAGAGGTAACGATGCTCGGCGAATGTTCTTCGTATCTGCTAGTTGCTTGATATCTTGAAGTTGCGAAGCTATGTCCTGTAAGAGTTGCATCTGCAAATTTTCCCTCTGCATCTGCTCCCTGGAGAAGTTTAACTTCTCTCTTCCATGTTGAACAACCCTTAGCCTGTGCCTCAACCCCTCAACTTCATCTTCGAGTTTTGTCCGTATGACATTCACCAAAGATATCGAATGGTCAAAAGGTGAAGCTACTTTGGCAAGGGAACTATCCAATGATCGACGAGCACTTGTCAAACCCACTGCAATTTTAAGAACATTTTGCTCCTCCATTAAGCTTGTACCTGAACTTCCACTTGAAATTTCAATGTCCCTAATTCCATTAGGTTTGGGAGTGAACTGACATTCTGATTGACCCACTGTGGGAACTCTATTTTTTCCATTTCTTTTCCTGCAAGATGCAACCTCGTTATCAATGGCATGAACATCAAGAGTGTTCAAATGTGGCTCCAAATGAGAAGGTTCACTTATCTCTCTCAAACCATCACGTTTACCCCTGTCAGGAACATTGTTGTTCTGCTCTTCAACTGCACCACCATCGATGAAGGAAGGAGCTTTATTTAAATCTTGATCGCAAGACTCATCCATTCTGACTAAGTTATCTTTCACCACATCTGAAGTGTGGCTTCTATTAGATGTGTACACGTTGACAGAGACGATGCCTTTCTCTTGAAAATCTAGATTGTCCTCAGAATAACCACTTATGTTTTGCCCCTTATCAGATATCATAGAAAAATATTCTTCAGCAAAAGCCGTTTGCATCACTTTTTCCCCCATTACACGAGTGTTTGGTCCATCAGTATTTTCCGTTTGATATTTCATTGTTTCCTTTCTCTCATTAGATGTGGATATCTCTTGCACGGTTGCCACGGGGTTCTTTTCCGACTCAAAAGGAGAATGACCAACAGCCTTGGACATGCCTACTGTAATATTAGAATTCTCATATGGCAAAAGGTTATCACCCGAATTCCTATACATCTCGACCTCTTGTCTCAATACATATAACTCTCTTTCCTGCTTCACAACAATGTCTTTAAGAAGCTCCATCTCTTCTTCATCATACTCATATTTTTCCTCTGCAATCCTTTCATACTGTCTAGCGTCCATCAGAATTGCTGCCTTTTCCTTTTGGAGACGTTCGATCATCGCCATGGCTTCGTCAGCTGCGGATGCAGCAGAACTCCTCTCTTTCTCCAACTCGACGTGAAGAGTAGAACGGGCTGATTGTTCTTTCTCAAGTGCCTCTTCTAAAATCCTAATAGTTTCTTCATCACTTCTCTTAGGTTCTTCCACATTTTCCTGCTCGACTATTTTATATTTGTCGATCTCCCACTCAAACGTGCCATCTGAATTGGTGTTGCTACCAGAACCACTGTACTCCACATTCCCTATGAGAAAGATACGATTAGTGTAAAATTCTGCTCTACTACGACTTAGATTACTTACACTGACCTCGAATTTTTATTTTTTTTCAAGCTGATGCCCAATCACTCAACCAAATAAGTATAATTCTCAATCATAACCAACTATTGCCTTTTAAATTTAACTAAAATTGGGTAACTGAAGTTGCTCCATCTAAAACTCATAGATTTAACGGATAACCAGTACACCAAAATAAAAACTAGTATACAGTAATTCCATGTAAGTTACCAACATGAACTGTGGGTACTACAAATTTAGAATAATACAGTACTCGTCAATGTCTGGTTACAGGACTACTCAAAATTTAAGCCTGTACTAGTTACACTGTATGTACTTTTAAGCATCCTGATTCCCTGAAGCAGAATCGACCAAATCAACAAAACAAAGACTTTGAATTTTACATAAATACAAAAATCACTAACCTGGAAGTGGATAATAACCTCTGGCATCCATGGAACGGAAACTCCCAGGAGCTGTTGCAAAATTAACACATCAGAATGTAGTTTAAAGAACAAATCCAAGTGTCAGCAATGGGGGACTAGGGTAGTTGTCATTGAAGTGGAGGTTTATTGTCTATAGTGTTTTTTTGCCCTTCTTCCTAGAAAAAATCTTCAAATGTACATTTTGGAGTGACAATCAAGTTCCATAACTCCCTGCAGACATTTAGATGACATAAATGAACTCTAATCCATGGTTCAGCACACATTTTAGTTGTTTCAAAACTACACATTGCTGCTATTGCTTTGATAAGTTAAGTAATAGATAGTGATCGTTAAAAGTTGAATTAGTCCAAATTATAAGGGTATGGCTCATGACGAATATCAAATTGCCCCCAGAAATAATTTTAAGGAATACTAAAATGTTTTGACACAATCATTTGGTACTACGTCTTTCATTAGTCACTAGCAAGTAATGATCCTAAAATCATACCAAGTACTTGACCAGCCAAAATTGTGAAACTATACTGAATTTCTAAATGTTGCACCAAGAGCGAGCGCGAACCCCCTTCACCATCCTACAATGCCTGGTTTATATAACTATGCCTTACCCCCATCACGTGATCTAGTGGGGCAGGTTGCAATACCCCAATTACGGTCTCACATTGCTTAGATAATAAAGCTTGTGGGATCAGAAAGGTCGGATGTACAAAAACCTACCTCAGCGAATCAGAATTCAGAAAGGTTGTATCCAATTGTCACATTTAGGTGTGATTGGTACTCAAGAAAACTTCAAAGAAGATGAGAACTGAACTTCCAAAATTATTTCTGGATGATTGGCAGTCTGAAAAACTTTTAAAAATATGAAACTTAAGTTCCAGAAGAATTTCATGGCTTAAAAATATGTACTAAAAGTGACTTCCAGAACTTTAACTCCAAAATGAGCGGAAGTCAAGGATGTGAAGTTTCATACTTCCATGAACTTCCTAGGTACCAATCACACCGACGAAGTGCAATAGTGATCTTTGATATCAGATAGTCGAATAACCGAAATACAGTCTTAAACCACACTAACCAATTCATATAAAATTGGTTTGCAGAAAGTGAAGAAAAATTCAAAACTCAAATCCATGACTTCCTTAGAATTCGGAGTAAATGTAGGGTGTAGGGCTTATGGAGATATGTATCTAGATGTAATGAGTATTATTAGGGATTTTGTAAGGTTCTCCTCCAGAACCATTCAGGAATCAGTTCTCCTCCTTCTAAGTTGAGTTCTTTTGCAAACCAATCGCACTAATAAACCAAAACCTAAGAAACAAACCTGGCAGAGGTTGAAGATCAGCTCCAGATCCAACAGACCAAGAAGATTCATCCAACTCCTTCCTCTTCCCTCTCCGCCGCCTTCTCCGAGCCATCAACTTCCTCCTCCTCTCCTCCTCCTCCTCTCTCTCTCCCCACTCCTCCTCCTCCTCGACGGCCTCCAGAAGCGGATTTTCCTCAACTCCTCCGCCGTCCACGGGCCTGAAGGGGAGTCTGGCGAGGGACTCGGCCTGGACGGCGGTGATGCGCGCGCGGGGGGAGAGGACGAGAAGGTGATGGAGGCGGAAGGAGAGGAGGGAGGAGGAGGGGAGAGGGAGGCGGAGGCGGAAGAGGGAGAGGGTGAGGGTGACGAGATGGAAGAGGAGGGAGCCGAGGAGGAGGACGTAGGCGATGGTCAGGTCGACGAAGGCCCCGATCAGGGTCGGGAGGGACCACGACGGGATGGAGTCCGACGAATCCATGGAGGTTTGGATGTGTCGTGTTCTTGTTGGGTTTTGGTCGGAAGTTGGTGGTGGTGGTAGAGGTTGTTGGTGTTGGTGGGTTTTTTTGCGTTTTAGGACCTCTGTTTTGGACACATTTTTAAGTCTGGAAACAAAACGAAGACCCAAAAAATACAAACCTCAAGTTTTTAATCCTTATATGGGTTATACAATGCAACGTGCGATAAAGTCACATGATAGATTCAAAAGTCCAAAAGTGAAGCACGAAAAGTCCCACGAGAGTTTTTCATCTAATCAGTTTGAAGCCGTCTCTTCTCCCTAAGGGTGTAAACGGGTCGAGTCGAGCGAATTTTCGAACAATAAATATTAATTTATGTTATTATCAAATACAAAAAATTAATACAAATGGAACAATAAAAATTTCGAACGAACTATCGAGCCAAGTATCAAATGTTTTCGAGTTCGAGCGGCTCGTTTACCGAATCAAATTTGAATTTTATTTTATTTTTCATTAAGATATTTCATTTTCAAGTTAAATTAGAGTTAAGCATAGTCGAATTCGAACCAAACTATCGAACCAAACCAAAGTTGACAGTCTTACTTCTCCCGCAATACTGATTGTCATTTGCCAACCATATCCCTCTAGTTCTACAGTTGTAAAGTTTTTTTACAAATCATTCATCTTTTCAAAAGTCTAGTTACTTACTTTTTCAAAAATTTACTACAAATAAATTACAATCTTTAACTATTGTAAATTCTCGTTCTTAAAAATTGAGCTACTTGGATTTGACATAGGGACGACATTTGTGTCAGTTATTTATTTAGCACGAATTGGGTATAACTATACGTGATCCGTTGTATCCTACAACGAATGCTGGTTTGATATCTTTTATAAGTTAACTCCTATTTTCGTTTGAGTGTTGAGAATGATTATTGAAGATGTTTTATGTAAAGAGAACGCTATATACAAGATTATTCGACTATTATCTATAATACGCAAACGACAAGATACGACCGATCGGCATATCTTACGATATTCCATGGGTTTTGATTTTTGCAAGCATAAAATTCCATGTATTTTAAGAGCATCGTTGACACCAACTCCATTTTTTCTTCCAACTCCGTTTCTCTCTCCGTCACGTCAGCAAAAACCATTATGCAACCTACCACCCAACTCAACCCATTTTTCACTTCTTAACCCCAACCGCACTTTCAACACTCTCTCCTCCAATTTATTTCTTTTTAGCTCATTTTTTATTTCACCACAAAAATACACAAACTATTAAATAAATTAGTTTTACAACGATTTTATCTTATTAATTTTCATTTATTTTAATTCTTAGAAATTAATTCTAATTATATAAAACAATATACATATCAATTAAATAATTTACCTAATTTTTTTAATATTGATAATAGTTAATAATGTTAATATGTTTATTTTAAAGTTATTTTAAATCTTTTTTCAAATCTTTTTTTCTGAAAATGTGTTTTTTATTTGTTTTCATTTTTTAAGATTTTTTAAAATTATTTTTTTTCCAAAGATTGTTCTCCAAATAACGCAGAGGGGAGAGAATTAGGGGTGTAATCAATCTCTAAACGAGCGATCCGAGTCTGCTCAAGATCGGCTCGTTAAGGGTTTCAAGCGGAAAATTCTGCTCGTGCTCGGTTCGATCTGCTCGCGAGCGGCTCATTAATCTAAACCTTTTTTTTGGTATTGAATTCCTAATAATGTTGTCCTAATAAGTAAATTATAAAATTACTTAAGACAAATATAATAATAGTTACTAACACAATCTTAAAATTAACATTTAAAATAAAACACAATCTTATAAATTATACGACAACATTAACATCTTATAAATAAGATTATACACTTGGATCAAACAAAATCAACACAATATTAAAATCAAACACAATCTTCTAAATTGTAGGACAACTCACAACATCAACATCTTATAAATAAGATCATCTACCTGACCTAAACCTTAATTTATTTGAACTTTTGGTGTAGAAAAGAATGAGAAAAAAAAATAATGAAAAAAATGAAAAGTTTGGTACTAATATGGTTTTGATTCTAATGAGTATTTTGGTTTGGTTTGTTAAATGGATTGTTGGGTTTGGTAAATTAGTTTATTTAATGAGTTTAACACCTTACCGATCGGTTAATTGGATAGAATATTCAGGTTAATCAAATAATTGGATATAGTAATCAGGTTTCGAGCGATAATTGAGCGAGCATCGAGCGAGCGGGGTCTGCTCGTGCTCGGCTCGTTACTAACCGATCCGAGCAATTTCGAGCAAAATCAGAGCAAAATCGAGCGAACATCGAGCGATCTATCGATCCCGAGCAGAACTTGACAATCCTAGAGAGAATGTAGGGTATTTGATTATTTATTTTAATTTTCAAAAAATAATTATAATTATATAAAAAAAATATATATCAATAAAAAATTATTAAACATATAAAAAATTAATTTTAATCATTTATTTAAAAAAAACCAACCCGGGTTGGCCACGTGGCCAACCCGGGTCACAAATCAGGTCGGGTCGCCAACCCAGGTCGGGACCCGACCTGCCGATTTCCGACGCTAAGGGAGCTGGGGGTGGGTTGAATCCCGCCCGTCCCGGTTTCTTCCGCGTTAAAGATGCTTTAAGAGAATAAAATTGGACTTTTGAGGTCATGATGTTTCTTGTGGTGTACGTAAGCTTATGGTTGTATCTTGTACATTATAGAAATAATGGGATTTTTAAAATAGAAAGAACAGAGAATTCAACTTCCACAAATTCACAACCAAATATATTTATATAATACTTAGATTCATTTCATCACATCATGGATTCATGGACACTAAGAAGGATAAATAAGTAAAACTAATTATACCTCTCTTGCTAATAAACAGAAATGGTTTGTTTACCTCAATCATTTAAAGTGGATATTTACTTAAACCCCCAAACAAACATTCTAATTTACTACAATCCTCCAATTCGACGTCAATATCTTATAACCCCTCAGATTATTGAAGTTTACCTTAACCCAATTATCATGATAATTGCTATATATAGAGTTTTGCCCAAGTAGGTGAATTGAAGTTCCAACCCATGGTTGACCAAAATTATATAACTTCTTTTAACCTTTTATTTTCCACAAAATAAGATAGGCTTGTCTTTAGGGCTGTCAAGTTCTGCTCGGGATCGGTGGATCGCTCGATATTCACTCGATTTTGCTCGGATTGTCGTTCGGATCAATTAGTAACGAGTCGAACACGAACAAAGAAATCTGCTCAACAACCTAAACCAGCTGAGCATGAGCATACCCTGCTCGCTCGATTGTTCACTCGATGTTCGCTCGTTAGTTCGTTCGAATGCAATATACATATCTACTATTCATTTATTGAGACCGAATTACTCTATCCACTCAATATATTATCATTTCCTTTCACTCTACCTCTACTATTGGGTCTATATATAGACTCATCCAACATGCAGAACTACAATATTAAAAAACTCATAAGAAGACCAATAAAAGTCCAACCCATTCCACAAACACCAAAAACCCACACATTCCACGTCATTCACACCCGTTTCTTCTCTCCCAAGATGCCTACAAACACCAAAATCCCACCGAAACCATAAATCCACAACCCACTCCATTCCCTTCAGAGATTCAAACCCCTCGCCGACTATGAACTTCAAGAACGTCAATATCCTTGGTCGTGGCACCTCCGGCCTTCCCAAGCTTACCATCGTCGGCAATGTCGACCTCTAAGTCACCTCAACATCCTCTACAACATCGACCGTTGTCACCACGCCATCGTCTTCAACCGCCTCTCCGTCAAAGGTCCTCTTTTATTTTGTCCTTCCTTGGTTTGGGTGGCTTGAATGAGCAATGAATGTGGCTTAAAGGTGGAATTTTAAGGTTTTTGTTGTTGTTTATGTATGGTACAAGTTCAACGACGACGAGGAGAAGGCCAAGGTCACCACAATCAACGTCTCGCCGTTGTCTCCGTCGTCGTTGCCTCCGCCATTGTGTTCCTCACCGTCGTTTCCCTCTCCATCATCTCCTCTTATCGAGAACTACAGCGAGCCGAGCCGCTCGCGAGTACGGGTCGAGTCGAGCACGAGCAGTATTTTTGGCTCGAAACTCTTATCGAGCGAGCAGTGAGCACGAACAATTTTTTATCGAGCCGATCCCGAGCGTCCTTGGATCGCTCGATTAGGGATCGATTGTTGGAATATTGAGTTTGGGCTAGGCCCATGAATAGCTCAATTGAAGAAATCCAATGTTGAGATGAAGATGAGAACTATTGCCCCATGTGCCATGTGCTCACCTCTACTTTTTAGTCCCACATTGGTAAAGCTAACAAGTTGAAGGATGTTGATAAACATACTATTCACTTGTCACTTTGTAGGTGGAAAGAGAGGAGGAGAGAATTCTCCACACACGCGTGCGCGCGCCCGTCCCGTCCCGTCCCGGTCCGGGGCGGGGCGTGGCGAGGCGAGGCGTGGCGTGGCAGCGGGAGATTTGGGGGAAATTAGAGGCTTTAGCCTCAGGGTGATGGGTGTATTTATTTTTGGACCTCAAGATAATTGTTTTTGCAATTAAGTCTTTGACGGTTACAAGAATAAATACATATATATATATATCATGACGGTTTCCTCCTGTATACACACGTTCTATTTCCCATCATCTCTACGGAAACCGTCCCTCTCCGGCGATTTCCTATCTCCGAATCCAAAGTTGTTCAACGCCCGATTCTTGCGAGGTTCCGCGCTGCTTTCGTGGTCCGTCGACTCCGGTGTGCGCCCGTTCGACGGTGAGACCGTTCTATCCTGGGAGAAAACCGGCAGACCATCAAACGCACTGGTATGTGGGCCGATATTTTCTCTGAGGCAAGTCGCCTACCGACGGCTCGGTCTGTGAGGTCCTTTCTGATAATTGTTCCTTCGTTTCTTGTTTTCCGTTACATGTTTTTGTATGTTGGCTTTATCTGGATCCTTATGAAATATTTATTCGACATATATAACCCACTGTATTACATGATCATATTTGTAATTGTATCAACATCGATTACACCCCTACTTGTCTTGTAGGGATAAAGAAGAAAAAAAGTTTCTAATTCGGCGATCTAGATTATCTTGCAGAGAGTAATTAAGAATGCATACTAAACAGAAGAACATGCTAGAGTCCATTCTTAGTTACAACAGACCAAACACACCATAGGATCATCTTTTAGGAGTAGAATTGAGATAACCAGAATAACAAAGTTTTTAATCGTAAATTAGTTAGGTAGACTAGAAATGGAATTCAACAATAATCATGCTTCCAGCACATGAATCGTATTCTTCCATATACTCTATCCAATACTGCACAAAAAAATACAAAACTCATTTGATGAAGATTATCTTAAGCTGACAAGCAAAATCGTAAATAATAAAGCATAAACGGTTTGGAAGATTATATGATACTTATATCCCATTCAAAGGTTTGTATGTAGTTATGTTTTTCAGGAGGTTGTGAGCAATTTATCTTCTGAAAATGAAAAACACTGCACATGTCTACGTCCACGTTCTTGCCCCCACCATTATAATTTATAACACGAAAACATTTATAATACCTGAAACGTAATCGTCAAACCATTATATATCAAACAAGAAACCAAAACATTGCTAGTCCACGTAGGAACATTAATGGTCGTGAACTCCAAACAGGAACAAATAAAACTAACAGTTTTTTTAAAGTAAATTACTTTAGAAGAATTTAATAACTCGACTACATGTGAAAACATTGTCGATACCTTCAAACAGTCACAAAAACATTGTTTATCAAACAAGAAACCTAAACATTACTTGTCCAGGTAGGATTCATAATCAATGATCATGGATTCCAAACACAACCAATTAAAGCAGAAACATAAGGAACCACCACATGTCCCCATATTTATGGCAGTGCCTGAATAATAGGTTAGGGAGTCGGAATATATAAAGAGTTAAAACCTAAAAAGGGTCGAAATTTAAAGGAACAAGATTCCCTACAGATTAGATGAAATCTAAAAATACAAAGGACGAAATCTTCAATTATCTTTACAAACCAGATGAGATGCATAAATTAACGTCCTCAAGCCCCTCCCAATATCAAGTACCACCCTATTCCATCCCTAACAATATTTAAGTGATAACGAAAATAATATTTAAGAAAAAAAATAGTATTCTAGTGACAGACGTTAATAACCCAAGGGCTACATGTGAAAGCAGAAAGTAGGAATACCGAATATCAATAACACTATGGTATTTATTTAATATAATATTATGGTTTTATTATATTTTAATAAAGCGGTTTGGCGTTTTATTGAATGTCTTCGGAAGATAAAAGGTGGGCGAAAGAAGTTGCGACATCCAAGGAAGAAGCCGACAACTACAATATATGTTCAGTTCTGGATGACGTCATGCCGCACGTGGTGAGGGACCGGATCACGATCCGGATCAGTCGAAGGGGGATATAGATATAGAACTTGGTCGTAGTAATCGGATCCGTAACCGGATAAGTGGATCTGCGAACCCAACCCGATAAAGTTGGTGTTCGCCCGATAGTGTTCGTGGGTTGGGCCTTTGTGTTTATGGGAAATATTTAAATAGGGTCACGTCGACTGGGCTTATTTTTGCTTTTGCAGTAGGGCTTTTTCTAAAACAGTTCGTTTAGGTGGTGGTAATAGAGAAGTTTATTAATATTTAAGGGCTCGCTTAAGTCCATGTCATTTTTAAGTGACAAACTAAAGCATCTCATCTTGTATGTTGACCGTACGCAACCATATTTTTGGTAATCAGATGGGTTGTTTCCAATAACATGTTGTATGATGGTATAATTTTGAATCATATTTGGTTGACGTTCCATTCCCTAAATGGTGTATTAATTGCCGATGTGATAAGTTCAACGTCAAAATGGATACACTAAGATATAACTAGTCAAGTATACTTTAAAATCATTACATAATCCTACATAAATAGAAAAAGAGATAACTTCACGAAGGTCACATCTAATTGGAGTTAAGTGAAATACTAATTAGGGACTTATTGGTCATAATTGTACTTACTAATGTGCAACTTTCTTAACAAATACAATCTAACAGCAGTGTCGACGTTATAGAATTCCGTACAAGATGTTCAACACTCACACCACCTTAGACAATATTTAACCACACCCGGGTTACTCCGGGCGCCCTGCTCCATCTCTCCGTCACGTCAGCTCACCCCACTCACACAAACAAAACCTTAACCACACCCGGGCTACCCCACCCACCGTACACTCTCTTTCCTCCACATCATTTCTTAATTAAACAATTTTAATTCTTACACAACATTTAACAAATTACATTTTACATAATATTAATTGTAATTACTACTTCTAATTACTTTAACTCGAAAATATTTAATTTTTACTATTAAATCACGAAATTATTAGTAAATGTTACGAAACCACATTACATATTACATAAACTTAAATTCGAAATATTACATTCAAAGTTAACAAATGACAATACATAGTACATAAACTGGACTTCAAAATAGAACATTAGAAATTACGTTAAACTCATGTTCAAACTGCTCCTCGTCCGTAGCGTTGCCATATATGCTCGATTAAATCACCTTTCAGATCCAAATGTTGATTCTTGTCACGCACCCGATCTTGATTGACAAAAAAACTCGTGAATATCCACTATACGATCGGTCGAATATCGTGTTGCCTTAGCAGAAGTTCCATGTCGATCTTCCATAAATTCGCGAATATCTCCAAATTGGCGTAAGAGTCGCGTTCGTCCTCCACAATCTTGTTATGCATGATGATGCAAGTTGACATTATTTTTGATAGTACGTCCTTACTCCAGGCGAGAACGGGATTTTTGATGATCGCTCACCTCGCTTGCAACACTCCGAAAGCGTGTTCTACATCTTTACGTGTCGCCTCCTGCAGTTCAGCAAACAACCTGTGCTTCGGGGTTTGAGGGTGAAGGAAGGCGGTCCACTGTGGATAAATATCATCAGTAAGATAGTATCTCATATCAAATTTAACATCATTTTTCTCATAATTTACACAGGGAACTCGACCTTCAAGTATGTCGTCGAAACCGGAGATTGTTGCAGGACGTTCAAGTCATTGGACAAATCCGTAATTCCGAAGAAGGAATGCCAGATCCATAAGTCGTACGATGTCACCGCTTCAAGGATCAGAGTTGCTCTTCCAGAACGCCCTTAATGTTGTCCCTTCCAAGCAGTTGGGCAGTTTTTCCAAACCCAATGCATACAATCGATACTCCTCATCATACCTGGGAACCCACGTTGCTCACCAATGTGGAGTAGACGTGTCAAGTCATTTGCTGTTGGTCGACGTAAATACTCAGGGCCGAAGATGTTAATAACACCTTCACAGAATTTGAGAATTGTATTTCTAGATGTTGCTGCACTCATTCGTAAGTACTCATCGATCTCATCAGCTGCCACACCATAAGCTAGCATTCGTATTGTTTCCGTTGTTTTTTGTAATCCGGAAATACTCATTCTACCAGTTGCATCCGGTGCTCGTTGGAAGAAGACATCAGATGCTTCAACGACATTGTGAATGCGCAGAAAGACATGTTTTCGCATCTAAAATCTTCTCCTCAAAATAGAATCAGAATAGACAGGGTTGTGAAAAAATAATCGTCACTAAGGCATCTGTAACCAAATTCACGATCTCTATATGGGTTCGTCGTTCTTCTTCGACGAAGCCTAGAATGTGTACTATGTTCATACACAGCCCGAGAAGCCAAATCAATAGCACGGTCCACCATATTAAATGTCTCACTACAGTTGTCATCGTCGGATTGCACGGGGTTTGAACTACTATCTGACATTGAGTTGAGAAGCTAATAAGAGTGAAAAAGTTAAGAAGATGTGAGGAGTTAAAGAAGATAGGTAGCTGTATTTATAGTTGTGAGTAGATAGAGGTATCTGTTGCACAGTACACGCGTGAATTCACAGTGCACGCGTGACTACATAGTGTACACGTGATTGAATAGTTGAAGCGTGATAACACAGTACACGCGTGATTAAACAGTGATCTCACAATAATAAAAACTTATCACCCAACATTACTAAAAATACCCAATACATTATCAATTAACTCTAATAACAAATCCTCTACTAAAACAGTACAAAATTAAAATAAAAAAAGCAATGGGAGGCAACACGTGTCCCCCACCCGACGGCGCCCCGGGGCGTCCATTCGGGAGCTCCAACGCCCGGGTGGGTGCCCTGGGCGCCCAACCCGTTAAGGGTGCTCTTAGTGTAATGTATTGCACGATTTTATGACATCAATCTTTGTTCATGTTTGAATTTGTACGGTTTTTGTCGACCCCAGTACATAGGAAAATTATCAGCATCAAAACTAGGACATTTGACTAAAATAATTTCAGACATGCTTGTCCATCTTCTCCTGTTGAAGTTCAATTTCCAACATACCTAGTAATTCGTTGCCGTTGTCCTTAACCTAGTCTTATATATCTTGGTATCCTCCTAATACTACAAACTAATGTAAAACATTACTTAATTAGCTCCTGTTAAAAAGACTTCAAACACAATTGAAGTCAACTTTGATATAGCTCTTATGTCATTACTTAATTCTATGCATCAAGTCATCAACCGATAATGTTGTATTAAGACTTTTGTGGCAATGAACACAACTGCTTTTAATCTAACGGGAACTGGCTTTTGTTACTTTCAAAAAACTGTTAATGTTTTCGTTTTTTCGCACGCAAACTAGCCCTAAGTAAAGTCAATGGTTTATGCTCATCCACACATTTCACTAATCAAATGACTTAAAATCTCCACCATGATTTCTCCCAAAAATGGGGAGACGATAAAATAGGGGGACGTTAATTTCCTCTACTATGAACGAGTCAAAAAAATATTATAAGAAATTCAAATTCATATGACAGCAATGATGTCACAATTACTTCGAAAGTAATTTCATATGGTGGTCTTCATTTTATTATATTGAACATTTGAAGATGGATAATAAAAGATGTTCAATCCGCAAACAAAGTGTTCGAAAGGTACGACAAAGATGGGGTTCTACTTTGTACCTTAAAAGTTAAAACTTGTGTTTTAAAAATCGAACCGGTTGTTGGACAAAAGTTCGACCGAAAATCGAAAGTTGCTGGTCAGTTTAACAAAAAAAACTTAAACTAAAATTTGCACCCTGAACTATATAAGTAATGGTCACCTCCCAAAAATATTTATTTTGTTTCAATTTAGCCCCAAAATCGTATCTTGCTATACAATGAACTTTTCAAAGATAATTAGTGTTTTGGGTTTGTGAACCGGTAGATTTATAACAAAAAAAAATTGTAACCTTAAACATCAACTCTTCTTTTGGTTTATGGTTGATTATCACTATATAATAACTGACATGTTTCAATGTTTTTGTGAATTTTATAGTTAACTTTAGTTACATATGTTATCTAAAAACTTTAGGAAAGTAAATACTTGGTAAAGTATATGTAAAATTTGGTTCAAGTAGTTAGACCATCAGCTGAACCGTTATCCTGAAGTTGATTTTATTCAACTCTTGATTCACAAAATGATGATGCTGACATCCTAATCGGTTGCACCATCGATTGGGCCAGGTTAAACCAAACTGAGCATTTATCGATTTCACAAACCAAGCATTTATCGGTTCACTATCGTTCGCAGACCTTGGTTAAAACCAATTAAACTTGGGTGGAAGTAGCTGGACCTTATACGTTGCAACAGTAAGTCAAACCGTATAATGCAGATTTCTAATCATCTGCTGCAACATGTTGAAAAGAATGTGTTCTAAAAGTTTTACTTTTATATGTCAATTATTATGAATTTGATGTCCAAACATTTTGTTCCTTGAGTATGATATTCGTCTTTTGGAAGTGTTAAGGAAGAGACGTTTGGTCCTTAACCGTAGAGCTCTAAAAGATAATGCTTTACATAATCAAAAGTTATTCACAATCATGGTAATTAACATAGAACATTAATCACCAAGATAAGATTGTCGTGTTGGCCATCGATTGTTGTAGCACTACAAATAATTGACGACACGAGTATGTAAAAGAGAAAAAATTACTTTTATATATTGAATAAACCTAACAAGTAAAACATTATGGAATTGTGTTTCGTGTCATTAATGTTTTACTGTGTCTTGGATCCTAAGATATGAGACTTATATCTTTTCACTCAAGAAGTGCTTAATTTGATAATTGTCAAAAGTTATCAATGAGCATAGTGATACAGGTAATAGTTGGTTGAACATGACTTGTGCTGGAAAAGATAGCTAGTCAAACGATTATCGTTGTCACTCTTAATTGAGTGATGATATTAGTGGACCCCTTGATAAAACAAAATTATAATGTGCACAATGTAACTTGAGTTAAGTTACATAGTTGTAAATAGCTTAGAGAGATCAAGAAATGAATATAATACAAATGTGACACATTTCTACTTTGTATATATTCTTAATATCATGAGGCACAAGTGGTGCCCTTACATCACTAAATGGATCGTGTTTAGTTCGAGTGGAACAAAGACACTTATGTTAATTTGGTAACTATAATGTGTAGTTAGATACCGCTTATAGTTTGAGATATTAAGTGTTTAACATCGCTGCCGATTTAGATTAGATCCTCTTATAGGTCACACCACAAAACTGGGAAACAAGAAGCTTGATTTTCAATTCATATGATGTGTCGGGTTTCATGTGAAAAATGGACACATGTGGTGAACAAATAAAATCAATATGTCATGAGAATTGACATAATTAGAATCATAATAAATTCATAAGAGGTGTGTGTATATTATGGTATGTAATAATTTAATACTACATAGGATAATATATTACATAAGATATGAATTTGCTAAAAACCCCAAAAGATCAAATTTTGTTGGAAATAAATCCAAAATTTGACAAAGGCAAAATGGGGGTCAAACACGGTAAACTGTTTAGGGTTCGGTCGACCGGGGTGTCTTCGGAACGGTTAACCGAACGGGGGACGGGTAAACACAATTGGTTGACCGAAATTGTCTGGAGTGTCTAGACAATTTGGTTCGGTTAACCGAGTGTGGACGGTCAACCGAGAGAAAATATCTTGGGATATTTTCGGTAGACCGAATGTGACACGGTCGTCCGATGAATGCTCGCCAGGAGAAATTTTGGTGGGTCAACGGTCGACCGACAAAGACGCGGATCGTCCGAATTTTTCCAAAGAATTTTTCTCATGCATATTCGGTCGACCGTCTAGCTCACGGTCCACCGAACATGTGTTATAATCGAATAGTTCAGTTAACCGAGAAAAATTCTCGGTCAACCGAACAATGTGATTTTTGCCTGAATTATTAAGAGAATAATTAGATCATGGGTTAGATTACTTCTGGATTTAATTAAATGTTTTTGAGGATGCTTATGTGGCAATTTTAGATTAATTTTAGGATAAAATAAGCAAGAGATTATGACTAAAGAATAGTTCTTGATGAGGATGTTTTGGAAGCCTATAAAAGGACCACTCATCCTACTTGTTTATGTTAATGCAAAAATTCTTTCTCTCATTAATCTCTCCCTTAATCACCACGAAAATATCTTAGTAATTTTAAGTTTTGGAGATAGAAAATCTCAGGAGGTTAAAGAGGGGTTATAAGATAGATTCTAAGCCTAATTAGAGATTGATTGGCTAGCTCATTTCTCTCTAATCTCGTTTAGAGTTTTGTGAACACTTGGAGGCGAATCGACAGGCGATTCAACGGGCAATGCGACTCCGGATTTTCGAAAGGTTTTAGAGAACATTTGGGTATGATTCTCTCGTTCTGATTTATTTTAATATATGTAGGATTGCATGATATTAGAATAAACACAAAGTAATGTACATAAAATTGTTGAAAGTATGAAATCAATCTTGTATGTTGTATTAAAATTTTTAAAATATATACATACATGGTAACACAAAATCCTACACATGTAGTGTCTCATAAATTCATTACGCCTGCTTAAATGTGTAAATGCAGATTTCAAGTTAAGAGTGGAGTGCAAATCAAATATTTTGAGTCGGATATATAGTATATCCAAATTCGAATCTGAAATTCCATAATCTATTATCAAATTCGAATTCAAAATAGTAGAACTATCCAAATTCGAATCCAAATCTTTAGAATTTTCGAATACTAATTGATATTCAAATATTATCTAAAATTGAATATATATGTATATTGTAATTAATTTTCGAATATTAATGTGTGTATGTGACCATGTGGGTGTATCCATATATGTATAAGTATATATAAATATGTGTATTGTAATTAATTTGGTATTCAGATAATTCAAATTTGAAACACCTCTATCCGAATTCTAATTGGTAATATTTTAAAACCAAATCCGTATCCAAAATTAAATTTGTATAATGAAATTTACCAAATGCCAACTAAATAGAAATTTTCAAATCGAATATCCAGATAGTTGGTAATCATTTGCACTCTTAGTCAAGATGTCATAATTGATATGACATCCTCAAAAGATTTAAGGGGTTCAAAAATCCAATATTAGTATACTTAGGTAAAACCCAAACTCCAATGAGGTATAATTCAGTTGGTATATACTTAATTAAGTGAAATTCAAAATTCAAGAAGAACAAAATCTTAAATAATATACATTTTATTAAATAAAATCCAAAATCCAGTAACAACCCGACCATCCTGGCCCCTATACGGCGCTGCAATTGTCAGACTTTTCGAATAAAAGTGTGGTTTTCCAGCCGGGACTCTTGGAGTATCAGCATATATATGCAAAAGAGTCCTTATACACGGACGCGGGCGTCACGGACGCGCCTTACGTGGACGTGTTGAGTCAGCGTCCAGTCAGCAAAATTTCTCTTCACGTGCTTTGGTCTTCTTAAAAACGCCGGTTCTTTAGGTTGAACGATTCTTTTCCCAATACACAGATAGTGCAGACCCTAGGACAGCGTGCAGACCCTAGGACAGCGTGCAGACCCTTTATTCGTGCAGAGTCCAGACTTATCATAATAAAATATTGTTTTTAACTTTTAGGTTGGATCAACTTAATCCAAACAGACACACAACATATTCCGAACAGACAGTCTTCTTATTCCGAACAGACGCACAACTTAATCCGAACAGACAGACTTCTTATTCCGAACAGACACACAACTTAATCCGAACAGACACACAACATATTCCAAACAGACACACAACATATTCCGAACAGACACACAACTTAATCCGAACAGACACACAACTTAATCCGAACAGACACACAACTTAATCCGAACAGACACACAACATATTCCGAACAGACAGACTACTTATTCCGAACAGACATACTTCTTATTCCGAACAGAAAGACTTCTTATTCCGAACAGACAGACTTCTTATTCCGAACAGACACACAACATATTCCGAACAGACAAACAACATATTCCGAACAGACAGACTTCTTATTCCGAACAGACGCACAACTTAATCCGAACAGACACACAACATATTCCGAACAGACAGACTTCTTATTCCGAACAGACGCACAACTTAATCCAAACAGACAGACTTCTTATTCCGAACAGAAAGACTTCTTATTCCGAACAGACAGACTTCTTATTCCGAACAGACACACAACATATTCCGAACAGACAGACTTCTTATTCCGAACAGACGCACAACTTAATCCGAACAGACACACAACATATTCCGAACACATAGACTTCTTATTCCAAACTGACATACAACTGTTATACATGAAGAAAATGAAGAAGAATGTGATCATTCCTACATTTGTAAGGATGACTTTGGTCTTGTTTGTTGTATATGTGGAATTACACGCAAAAGCATAGAAAGTGTGTCTACAAACGGAACAGAAAGTTTGTATTATTTATGTAGAAAGATTGTCTTGTTTATGTAGAAAACTTGTCTTGTTTATGTAAAAAGTTTGTCCAGTTTATGTAAAATGTTTGTCCAGATTATGTTGAAAATTTGTGCAGAAATGGAACAGAAAGTATTCCGAACATACACACCACTTAATCCGAACAGACAGACTTCTTATTCCGAACAGACACACAACATATTCCGAACAGACTGACTTCTTATTCCGAACAGACATACAACTGCTGTACATGAAGAAAATGAAGAAGAATGTGATCATTCCTACATTCTTAAGGATGACTTTGGTCTTGTTTGTTGTATATGTGGAATTATACGCAAAAGCATAGAACTTTCTGATTGAACTTTTAACAGTAGAACATCACGCCAAAATCCTCGGAAGCTTTGACACCATTGCATCTCGTTCCAGCACATTAACACTTGACCCAGAGGTAGCAAACAAACGGGTGTGATGCCTTTTCTTAACACAAAAACCACAAGAATCGGCATAAGCAACGTAAAATGTTTGGGCTTCTTCGAAAGAGGGGAAAAACATCCCCTCCTTAGGAACGTTTGTCGGCTGCTCCACTTGGAAAGACACATGAACGATTTCCATCAAAGCATAGAGGTAGGACCACAGAAGAGAAATGAAGAAAAAGGAAGACGCATGTTGAGATTTATAACAAGTCTCCTGTGCTGTGTAGGAGAGCCAAAATGTTCATGGAAAATGAGTGATTTGAGACGCATTAATGAGGGATGGAGGGATGTAGACATTTGTACGAAACGAGGAATAAAATAAAAAATAAACTTTTTCTGTGGAGACTGCCAACTCAAACGCGTCTGCTGACTGGGCTGGCCACATAAGCGCGCGTCCCGAACGCTAGCGTCCACTAATCGTTTTCCTATGCAAAAAGGATCAAAATACAAGGTAATCAAATATTCACGAGACTCAAAATCCAAGAAGGTCCATGGGAGTAAAACACGAGAATTGCTTACAAAATCTGATAGATCATGCAAATAGATCACATTTTCCAATAAATTTTACCTGTTGTTATCAACTAGTAGTTAAATGATTGAAACTTGAAAGTATTAACAGGACAGTGACAAGAACGCTCTCATTAAACTAAACCAAAGATAAACCTCCATATTATAAACAATCAAGAACTAACCCATCAAATAACAGCCTACAAAAAGAAAACCACAGCCACGTGTAAACACGCCATTTGCCGAGAACTTCCTTTCAGCAATCGTCGTTTCATCTAATTTTCTAATTTTTATTCGATTTATTTATTATGGCAAAGGAACCAACTGATGCTCTAATAGTCTAATCTTGTCTCCTATCCCACTTTCAGATTTTTAAATCCTCAACCTACTCTTCTGCCCAATGTGCTTTGGTTCCAAAAGTCATGTGAAGGCAAACCAACTTAGACAAACATGAATTGTCACTACAATAGATCCAATGGTGATGACAGATGTAATACAAAAATAATGTCTTTATACTTTCCACATGTTTTAGACCATCCAAATATGAGCAGAGGATTAGAGGGAAAAAATGGTTGTGATAATGTTAAATAAGGACATGTTGTGGAGGTTATGATGCTGCATATCACCAAGAACTAAATGATTGTAGACCATGTAAGCAAGATAGGTTTTTCTATGTTATCTATTATCTATACCCTTTTCTGTAAAGAAATTTGAACTTGGTAGTGTCAGATGATGATGGTGATGATGCAAAGATGACTTGGATGTTTGCAGAAGAAGGAAAGAAATTATATTGGAAATGTGTGGTTTGGTGTTTTTGTTAATTTCAGTTATCAACCTTGCATACCTTTCCTCCATTAAAACTTGCAAGTGTGTGGATGAAGAAATTACAGTGGCAAAAAGAAACAACATATGTGATTTTTAAAACTGAAAGAGAGACAAATATTTGATAGAGAACTGTAAATGATTAATATAACTTAAAAGAGAAACTGTTCTTAGTGTAAAAGATTTGATAATATTCTCAAATAGTCAAATGTTAAAAGGTATGGTGCTTCTTTGGGTATTGATAATCAAAACTATTAGCAAAATTCCATAAATAAATACTCTATTTCTTCGAACAGAAGTAAAACCTTTATGATCCTTGATTAACTACGGTACACCAATGTTCAGTTTTTAACAAAAAGCAAAAGGCATGTGTAGCTGATGTGGCACATTTATGAAGTAATATATAGATTGGAGTTCCTTAGCATGTGTGCATGCTAATAAAATAGAAGGAACATCAGAACTGGAGCTTAGTAGAGCAAATAGGGGACATGGCTTTTAAGAATAAATGCATTGGAACTCACAAATGGAAACCATCAACTCCAAACCACTATGACCAAATAGCATGTTCACTTTCACAACAAAACTTTATACTATCAGAAAAGGTATGAGAATTAAAGGTTGACACTTTGCAACTCAAATATTACAAGTTAGCTCTGGCCATGAATTTTGATTAGTTAGTTTTGGAATAATTTATCTGACAAAGTTTCAAAATGAAATGACTTCATTTATTAAAAAAATTAGTTGATAAAGGAGTGCAATTTTTACTTTTTGCACATGAAATGTCAACAGCAGACTAAAGTGCAAGCCATGTTAGTAGAATCCAAAGGTGACAAAAAAATTCCAGGAGATTCCTCTTTTCTTGATACCAAGCAAAGTAGTGGGAGGCCTTAAAACATCTCAGGTAGCCATGCACAAGATTGCTGTTGCTGATGCTAGATGAATGAAACAGCACTGCCAACAAAGGTTTGGATTAAACATCAATAGATTACAATTAAACTTGCCATTTTTTGTTTTTTGTTTTTCCATCTTTCATGTTACATTTGTAGTCAATGAACAGTTCAGAAAGTTTAATCCTAGTTTGGTGTACTTTAGATTCTGACCCCACAGTGGGATTAAAGTGTTGATATTGTTGATGTCTAAAAGAACGGTTATTTTTATAGTTAGATGATAGTTTAGACTAAACAAAGTCACATTACATTCCACAGGTTATTGTCCCATACTATACTCATCTTCTGATCCAAACCACTAATAAATTCTAAACAAAGTTTACATCATTGTCCTAGAAGTTCTCATTGATATAAAAAAATGTCAATCACATCAGACTCCACTGATTGGAGGAGGGTTGAAGGAGACAGGATCCAATGGGTCCTCTCTCTAACCATCATCATAAACATATAAGAAACATGCAAGTGGTGGAGAAACATACCACATTCATGCTTGTCTCTGCTGCATAGTTTCCATTCTCATATTTGCAGCACAAATCTGGTCGGATTCTCATCCTTTTGCTGATAATTTGTTTGGAGCAAGTGGTAAGAGATGTTTTTCTCGGAATGCCAACAAAATCAAACCTCTTCTTTTTGTGTTCCTTCCTCCACCACTGCAACTGATGCTGTTGCTGCCAGAGAAGGGGTTTCGTTTCACACCTGGGGTGAGCCTACTTCGAAAAACTTTGTGTTCTTTATTCCGGAGTTGGCTGACATTCAAAAGAGCGCCTCGTTTGACATAAACTGGCTCGAGCTAAGGCACCATAACAATTCAAGAAGCCCAAAACCGAGAGGAAGGGCACCATCCTTCCCAAAGCAACAACCGGGAACAAAGCTATTCAGAGGAGTAAGGCAGAGGCACTGGGGGAAGTGGGTGGCTGAGATCCGACTGCCGAAGAACCGGACGAGGCTTTGGCTCGGGACATTTGGCACCGCCGAGGATGCTGCCATGGCCTACGATGTTGCTGCGTATAGATTAAGAGGAGAGGATGCCCATCTCAATTTCCCCACCCTCAAAACCCAACATAACATGAATTCCCACATGTCCACAGTTATTTCTCTTCTCGATGCCAAGCTCAAGTCCATTTCCGCCTCGGCTCCACAAACTCTGGTCCCTGAAGCAGCTGCAAAACCCAAGGGACAACCACACACTATTCCACTAGCAAAGAAACAAAAAACATCGACCTTAAACCCATGTAAGGAAGAATCGGATTGCCCACTTGACGTTTCCGAGAATAATGATAGTGGAATGCTGCTGCTGAGCAGAATGCCTTCTCTGGACATGGAGCTCATCTGGAATGCTCTTCCTGCCACTGGATCTTCAATAGATTTCTAGTTTTTTTCTTTCTTTCTTTCAACATTCCGATATTTATGGTCTCTGCCTTGTATCATTTTGTCCGTTTGAATCTGTATTGGTTGTGATGAATCAGAGTAGTATATTTTACCATTTTGGATTTTGAAAAGAAACATCACACTGAAAGAACTTAATTCACAAAGCGATTCGTTATCGAAAAACAACATATCATTTCCAAATAATGACCTCTCTGATCAACAAAACCTCAACGGACGAGGAACTGAGGTTTCAATCTCAACTAAATCGGGATTCTCCCCCTTCAAATTTATAACAAATTTGTCTGATTATAACCTACTCATCGAAGTGACTATTTCTGCACAAATTCCTTTATTTAATTTTTTGTCTTAACTAGCAAATGACCTGCTCTTTGTCCAGTGTCTAGTGTATTTACTATTTAGATAAAACATCACCATCTTCATATGTACCCATCTCAGGCATCGCTGGATGCCCTAATCTGTTAACATCGTTACTTGGTGGGAATTTCCGATTCATCGAATGTGCTACCTAAACTGTTGTCAATGTTATTCTCTTGTGACTCGAGTCAGGCTTTATAACACAAAACTCAGTTTTCCATTTCTTCTACAACTTAAGACATATGAAGTGTTGGTTTGTTGTTTGACCCGTATCTGTCCACACAGTTTGCCTTGCCCTGTGTGGTCATCAGAAGCCATTGAAATTAATATTGGAGTGATAACCATGGCCATTTCCAGTTCTAGGAAATCACCATTCATTATACTCCGACAAGCATACGGGTGAATCATATAAGCTAAGTTAATGCAATTATGCAAACAATCATTATGGAAAATAGAATGCACTTCAACTTCATTCTCACCTAACCCTAAATTCCATTTGATTTCACAACCTCACTCCAAATTGTAGCTAATCAAAACCAAAGCACTTCAAACGTAAAAAAGAAAATTTAAACCAGTTGTTTTGCATATCAAGATACAATCAGAGTTTCCATTAAAATTGCATGCATTATGAATTAGCAATCTTAATCCGGGAATTGAGCTGTCTCTCATTGCTTACATGTTACGTTAAATGTACGTATATTGCTGAGCTAAGTTCACACACTTTCAGTTTACTTTGGAAATAAGTTTCTCAGGAAATGTTTTGAAGTGAATCTAAGAATAGGGGTGTCAACGACTCGAGTCAAGCTGAAATTTCAAACCGGCTCGTTTACCTATTCAAGTTGGAGGATTTTTTTAAATTTTCATTTAACTCTTTTAATTTCAAGCTAAATCGGAATCGAGTTTTTACCGAGTTGAGTTTCGAGTTCGAATCAGAGTTAACCCCCCCGACCAAGAACCTTTGCATTTCCAAAAACAATTCAAAACAAAAGAAAATGCTCCATAATGGATCGAAGAATCACTTAAAAATAAATTTAGGGTACCAAATCAATTTTCAAAACAAAAAAAACGACAATTTTATCCCAAACGCTGGGCGAACTTAACATGACCAGAATCACACCGAACCAGTCACTGGTCGGCACATAGAGCTTTCGAATTGTGAAAATTGGAACTCAGATTGAACGCAGAGATCACCTTAGATTGGAATTTGGGGGATTTTCTCCAAATCGAAGCTGGTGGCGGATTAGGGTTTGGGATCGTCTGTCCTCTTGGTTCGGATGATTCACGTCTTACGTTTGAGATGGGCCTAAGTAAGGGCCCAATCTCACCTGTCAAATGGACCGACGAGATAAAAAATAAGGAAGAGCCCAATGGTATGTCTTGTCACGTGGATAAATTACTTTTAGCAATGTAAACTATTGGGTTCGTTTGGATAAAATTCAAATATTTTATTTCATTTTCAGGTACAGGTATATATCAGTTCAAGTTTTGTTGTAATCGTACCCACCACGTACATTTTTTAAAAATGGGTAGGGACGGGTATAATGAGTATGAAGGGTGTATATGACATCCATTTTTCATATCAACATGTAACAAATTCTAGTAAATTAACTCGTCTAGATTCAACTCCAAGAAATTAACACATGAATCACAACAATTCAACAACAACAAAGCATTTTATCCCAAACTAGTTGGGGTAAAATAGAAATAAAACTCTAAGAAGTCACGGTTCAGACACGTGAATTGTCTTCTTCCACGCGTTTCTATCTCATGCAAATTCTTGAGGAACATTTCAATTTTTTAAATCTCTTTTGACCGCTTCCTCCAATATATGAATCACAACAATTAATGTGGAAAAAAAACAACAAATCAATTGATAATCACAAATTCACAATATATATGTAGACTAACAAAAATGCTAATACGAGTCTAAAATCATCACACAAAAATTGAAACATATGCAAACTAACAATTATGTGTATTATATATTATGTTATGTATTTATATTATGTTAAGGGTTAAGGTATAAATATATTAATATTTAATGTATTTTTAATATTAAATGTGTAAATGGTATGTGTAGAGTCGTACCTATACTCATCCCATTCACTAACTAGGTAACGCGGGTATGGGTAACGATATAATTTTTTAAATTAGTAAATATGTATCACCAAAAAAAACCCTAGATGCATTGGGTTGCAAGTTGAATGAGACGGGGGTAATAACCACCCAGTTACTGCCCAATTAAACTCATTTCATTGGTTTGATAAACCTGACATTAGGGTTGTAAATTGGGCACAGCGGATAGGGTTATTTTTCTACCACTTCCACTCACACCTAAGTTAAGTGGGTAAACAAGGCAAGGCGAGGTGGGACAAAAAAATGACTACCGCTACCCAACTCACCAAAGTTAAGTAAATAAATAAGGCAGAGTGGGGTAAGACCTTTAGCTTTTGTATATTTATGAGATAGACCATAAAAAATCATAAGAGTGGGGAAGGAGGGTACGAGGTGGAATAATCAGATTAATCAGGTTGACCTTTAGCTTTTGTATATTTATGAGATAGACCATAAAAAATCATAAAAAATTCATATGTATCACACACAAAAAAACTTAGACAACAAAAGTGCACATAACATCATTTATTTTCACAACATATAAACATTTAAGATAAAATTACAGGACAACGTCATGTGACAAGAAATAAAAACCATCTATAAAGTTCATACGGTTATTATGATATTTCTTAGTTTTTTTTATTTCAGTTGTTTGTTAAACATTATCGTAAAACCTAAGAATTTTGTGGATCTAGGATTTTTACATTGGCTATGCAAAACTATAAATCAACAAAATAATATAATTCAAAATAATGCTATTGATATTGAAAAATACAACATGGTAAAAAAAAGCCCAAAATAATAAAAAGATAACATGTGAATATAGGGGTGTTAATTAGTCGAGCCGAGCCAAAATTTTGCATATTATTTAGGCTATTACTAAATAACAAAAAATACATACAATTTGAACAATGAAAATCTCGAGTCGAGCTCGAGCTATTTTGAGTTCGAGACGACTCGTTTACCGATCCAAGTTGGAGAATTTTTTTTAAATGTTCCATTTAGCTCCTTATTTGCAAGCTAAATCAGAGTTCTAACATTTATGAGTTCGAGTTTTAAGTTCGAGCCAGAGTTGACAGCTTGTGTGGATAATAATATAAATCACTTTAGAATAAGTTAAATAATTACAATTGTAGTTGTCGTACAAATAAGCAACTAAATATTTATCTTATCGTTATGATTTTTGAAATCGAAATTCGCACTGAAAAATGTTTTGCTTTGGAATTTTTGAATTTCATATTTTTCTATTTATTATAATGCAATCTTCTTTACTCTAAAAAACAATATAACTAAAATGAAATTTCCACCTACAATTTTTATATAAGATCTACAACATTAATTTAGTTTCAAAATATACAACAACCCGAAATTTATTATTTTAATAAAAAAATAATACAGATTTTAATATTTAGGTAAATACGTGAGAAATTTCAAGATGAACTCCACTCGAACCTTCCAAGTCTGAGGGATAGGGGTGGAAGACCTACAAATAAATTGTTAGGAAACATATCTTTCACGTAGTAGCTAGAGAGAGTGTTGGGTCTATGAGTCTGATTAGGAATGCGGAGGTGACAGAGGTAGCAAACTTAAAAGATTATATTTGCCACAATACATTCTATGCCGCCCCCTGCCACCTCTGCATTCTTAATCAGACTCATAGACCCAACACTCTCTCTCTAGCTGCTACGTGAAGGAAATGTTTTGAGTGTGCTTCTGGTTTTCATGATGAAGAGAATACAATGAAAAGAAAAGTAAAAGCTCGATATGTTCCAAAAACCAATCCAAAACTAATAAAATACATGCAAGATTTTGCAATGCTAGTTAACAATTCAAATATTACCTTATAATTCAAAGATTTTCTTAGTGTTAGCGGAGAAATAATTGAAGACGGAGGGGTCGTTCACCCCTCGAACTTGGCAAATCCGAGGGGTGGAAGACCCCTTGGATTTGTCAGGTCTGATGGGAGTATATCTCCAAATTTCTCTCATATTTACCTAAATATTTAATTTTGTATTAAATTTTTATTAAAATAAAAAAAATTCGGACAACAACTAAGTCTTTACTCTCAAACAAGTTGAGTTGCCTTAAAATGAAACTCATTAAAAATCATACTTTTGGCCCATGAATCACATTTTTCCACGCACTCATATGAAAATTCTTGTATATGTACAACTAGCAAGAACCTCGTGTTGTGACGATACATTCTTAAAAACGAAACTCTGAACATATAAAACAAAAATGAGTATTAGACTCGTGTGATAGTTACAATAAAATAAATCATAGTCCTTAAAATTATAAGTCATTCTATCCAGGGGTGGATCCAGGATTTTTCGATTTGGGGGGGGGGGGGGGGGGGGGGGGGGGGGGGGCAAAAAATAGGAGTGTGAGCAGGGTCGGGTGGGGTGTGTTTTTGTCTCACCGTTACCTGGCCCACCCAAGTTAAGCGAGGCGGGACGAGTTTGACGGGTTATTTTTTTAATTAAAGCTAAATACAAAAAATCAATAAACTTTTCTTACGATATTCCATTTTGATCAAAACTAGATACAAAAAATCAAGAATTTTTTTAATTGATGTATGTTTTAACTAAATATTAAAAAAATCAAATCTAAATACAAAAAGATCACACCTAAATACAAGGAAAATATGGGTATGAATTATTGAGTTATGTGGGTTGCAGGTTATGTGGGTCAGGTTACGAGAAAATCGTTACCCGCCTGCTTATTGTGTGGATTGTGCGGGTGGCGGGTTTGGTTTTTTTTGTGGGTAAAACCCACCCCATTTGCAACCGTAGCCAAAAACCATATATATATTTTTTAATAACATTCATTGCGACTTATGTCTTGAAATTGTTTTATAATTTAATCGTCTTCAATAGATTGAAAAACATCATTTTCTATGTAAGTGATTAGACAATCATTCAACCAATTATCGCCTATTTAAGTCTGAAGCCGTTTGATCGTGCTTAAACTCGTAAAAAATATTCTATGTATTTATCCATTCTAAAAAAATATCATCAAAGTCAATAGTCGCATTGTATGATATATTTAAAATAATCTTGACGTGATTATCGTTAGTTATTAAACGTGCTTCATAATGTGATATTAATGTTGGATCAATAACAAAAATAACTTCATGAGTAAGTTGAGAAAATAATAAAAATTAACAATTTGAGATATACACCTAATAGGAAGGTCATGCGTAAATTCCTAGGATTCTAATCTTTCATAATTCAATCTTAATATTAATACTATCGAAAACTACAAACTATCCATAGTATAAATCCACCAATAAATAATAACAAATAGATAATTAGTAATTAGTAATGACTTTGTTTTTAATTTAGTGGGTGGGCACATGCCCACCCGGGCCCAAAATGGCCCCAAATGTAGGTCCGCCCATGCTTGTATTAACAAACCAATTATTGAATAAATTAATAAAATTTGCAAAACACGTTAAACATTGTAGAAGAACCTATAAAGTCATTGAATAAAAAATATACAATCTTATCCTTGAAACACTATAGAAAAAATTTGCATACTAAATTCTTATAGGTCAACGATATTTTAACTTCAAATCAAATGACTACCATATCAAGTCATGAAATAATATATAACTATCTTCTTCCAACTTTTAAATTTTTTGCATGTTGCAAGAGTAATTAAGCCAAAATCTTCAAAACTATCAAAAAAGAGTACTTTCAATGATTGTAGACTACACAACCAAGACTTGTGCATGTCACACTTTTAAAAAAATAGCCGAGAATAAATAATTTGTTGAACAAAAATCAAATTAGATGAGAAATTAATTTTAATGAAAAGAAGGCATGAATCTTATGTTAAGGAAACTAATCTTAAGAAGTTACAGTAGGATCGTGAGGATCTCTAATTCTAATCACTTTTAGGTCTTATTACCTACTTGTTTAACGATCAAAGATATGCAACGGAATTTAAACAAATAAACAAGCAAGTAAGGAAAGACAAGCAAACCACAAAGAGTCGGGTGATTTTTATAAAGGTTCGGCACCCCACCTGGGTCCTAGTTCTCTTTTGCAAGATCCACTCACGACTTCACTAACTACTCCCCGTTCCGGGCCGGGAGAGAACGCATTTATAATCTTCAAACTCGCGAACAACCCTCGCCGAGCTTTGCTCCTCCTCTCACAATCCGAGAGGGATACTTCGGGCTGACACCGAAGTCTATACTCTTGTCTTGGGCTTTCACCAAGACCCTTGCTTCTTGAACAAACAATGAGTGGAACAACACTCTCAAATCTTGAGCATACTTGAGTAAGATATGGAATTGATTACTAAGTGTGGAAGATTTTGAGCTTTTGAGTGTGTGGAGCTTTCTCTCTAATGAATGGGACAAATAGTAGTGGGAGAGTTGCTTTAAAATGTGTTTAAAAACTCTATTTATAAGCTCCTAAAGAGTTATAGCCGTTGGGGATGAATTTGGTAAAGATTGTGTAAGATACACAAAATAGAAACTGAGAGAACCCAATTCTGAGTAAGTTCGGTCGACCGGATTGGGCTGAACGGTCGACCGTTTGACAATATAGAACTCGGTTCGGTCGACCGGTAAAAGCACGATCGACCGCCAAAGGCTATAAACTTGGTACACTTGAGTGATCGGTCGAACACCGAGATAGGTTCAGTCGACCGATTCACACCAAGCACTTTGGGGTTGACAAATAAGATCATATTCGGTGGACCGAAACAAGGTCCACAGTCGACCGAAAACCGACAGACACTTTGGGTTTGTCAAGGGACATAGGTTCAGTTGACCGATACACAAAATGTATTTGGGGTATTTGGAGATAATACGAATACGACCGTTGGGTATAATACGACAAAACAAACAGTCAGAAAAAATATGTTAACTCGGTCGACCGAACTTGGGCAGTTAAACACTGACAGAATATATGATCACTCGGTCGACCGAACGGTCTGTTTCGATCAACCGAATGTGGACAGACTGTTTATGTTTTGGTTTAGTGTTTTCTGGTCTAAGTTTGGGTGATCTATTGAAGTCCAAATTATGTGAAATTTCGTGTGTGACTTCTATAGAGAACCTAGTGTGTGTTTGAGCATTTTTTAACTCAAGTATGCTTAATTACACAAAGTTCATAAGACTCAAAGAAATACAAATGACATGTCTTCAAATGAGTTTGATTACATGTCTTGACTTGATTTCCTTTCTTTCTTGAGTTTTGATCACCTGTAGAGTCCTAAGTAATGCAACATGTGTGCTACTCTACATGATCACAATTAAGATTAGGTTGATTAAATCATTAAAACATAGTTTAATACCAAAAGCCAACAGTTACTCCATGCTTGATCGTCAACTTGGCTAGCCGTCCCACACGTGTTGATGTCGGCTTACAACATGCGAAAACCAACGAATAAGAAATTGTGAATGAGTTTTTTTATCAATTAAGAGAAGAATAAGATTCTTATCGTTTAAAAGTGTATATATATAGGAATTTCTGGTTGGATCATAGAAACTATTTTTTATTGATAGGAGTCAAAGATGTGAAAATGTGGATTTTGAGTACGGAGATCGTGGGAGTGTGTTTCTAGAAGTGCATCACACAAAATAAGACAGAAAAATGAAAAATTGTAATTTTAAGTTGTACTATAAATTTAATCAAATCATCATTTTTCAAATTGCTTGACTTTTCGAAAAGATAAATTAATATATTGTTTTCAAAAAGTAAAATTCTTAAGTTTTTAATTTTAAAAATAAAATTGTATGTATACTGGAACGTGTAAAATTCATACATATTCGTTGAGTAAAAATAATTTTTATTTTTTAATAATTAACCCATAAACCTATGATCAATCCATAACCCCCATGATTTCACATTGAGCACATAAGAAAATCATAATTCATTGAATATAAATTTCTTATTTGGTATGATGAAAATTCATGTCATTTTACTGAATTAACAATTTGTAAAACAAAAATTGTATTATTTTATTAACTTGCACATTATCTTTTAACCTTTTTTTTGAATAAATCGTGTTTTATTTTATCTTGTCAATATGAAATCATAGGGGGTCATGAATTGATTATGGGTTAATTATTAAAAATTAAAAATCATTTTTGGGTTAATTATTAGAAACTAAAAACCATTTTTACTCAATGATCGGTTGAGATCGATTTCAGAGACCAAAATCTAGTGGGGTATTAATAGACAGCTGAGATCGATTTGAAAGTCCAAAAAATAGTAGGATGTTAATAGACGATCAAGATCGATTTAAATGACTTAATTAATTAACAAACAATGAAGATTGATTTGAATGACCAAAAATTAGTGGGAAAATCTATATTGTGCATTCCTTAAATCCATTTTGATAGTCTTTTACCACGTTAATCTACATTTGCATCTTTTCGCATCTTTCTCGATTCCAAAATACACAATTTAAGTATGTTTAGCATGAGAATAGTGGGTTTCAATATTTAGCGCATTACAAAGGTGCAAGATATTTTTGCAAATAATGGCCACGCAATTGCATGCATGCCCACCATACATGGTGGATATGCCCCTGAAGTTAAGGATAGGATTAGCGTAAATGTATTATGTGTAATAGTATATTATAAAGTTAGGTTTAAAGATTTAGTACCGAACTCCTAATTTTATATTTATAATATATATTAAATAAGAAATATAATTTAAGCAAGACCGATTGAGATCCATTTATTAAGGGAATTGACAGGTGGTGAGTTGACGGGGCGAGATTGTAATTTTTGACTGTTACTCTTTTTTGTGCGACAAAATGGAACAGGTTCGTGGGTTGAACCCGCCCACTTACGACACACGAGTTTAGATATATATATATATATTTGTATTATCGAATGTTTTATTACGATAATTATAAAATAATTGTTACACGATTTGATACGAACACAACACGATTACACGATATGTTGTATTTTTTACACGAAACTGACATGAACTGCATTTTTTGTTAGATAATCAATTATTTTTTACTTGATAATAATCAATTAAGATATTAATTAAAATATAAAATATCAATATAACATTTCAATCTAAACATGATATTTTTTCTTCAAATTGTGTTATACCCGATTACACGAAATCTTAACACGACTACAAAAATATCTGACACGGTATACGAACACTACACGATTATTAAACCAAGGTCTACTTGATACTTAATACTAAACTTTTCGTCAATTATTAAACCAAGGTCTACTTAATACTAAACTTTTCAGCTTCCAGCCGATTTTATTATTAAACCAAGGTAGGACAGTGCATCCGGTCCGGACCGGATTTTTATCCGGGGTCCGGACCGAAGACCGGACCGGACCGAATCGGTCTGGTTCGATCAAAAACCAAATTTTTTAAATTAAAAAAAATGGACCGAACGGACCGAACCTGAAATATTAAAATTTGTCGGATCGAAATCCGGACCGGACCGACCGGACCTGACCTGGTCATCCCGGTTTTTGCTCAACTAAACCAAGGTTTTACGAAGTCCACGTCAAACCACATTTGAAGATTTACCTTCCGTCAATTGACACTTGTTGCGGTACTTCAATTACAGAGTGGCAAAATTATACGGTGAGGTGGTCTACTTACCAACTTAGCATCTGGTCATTCTTATCGTTATCGTCATATAGAAGATAAAGTTTTGCTCATTTATCAACGCATATGGAGGTGTGTGCATATCACAAATTTAAATGTTTACGCTAAATTATCATGTAAATAAATATTTGCATCTACGTCTTATAACTTGTTAAATATTTGTCAGATACCCAACAATTCAAAATGATAATTTCGAGGCATCTAGCCATCTACGCAACCAAGTATAGTTAAATACTTAAATTGGTATTCATAAGATTCAAGAATTTAAAATTATACGGTATGAGATGTAGATGTATGATCCCGGATCGTACCACGTATCTAAGATAAACCTAGAAAAATCGAACTGCATTTGATGCATACGCGGTCGCACATGCATTGCATGAATAAAATGTTATTTTTTATTTAATTAGATTTGGATTCAGAAAGAATCCTTTAACTCAAAACTGAAGACCTAAAATGTTCAAAATCCCATTCTATACAAACAAAAACTACTTTCCATTAAGTTGTCTATTAGGGCACCCTTAACGGGGGTGCCCCGCCCGGGTGCCCGGGCGCACCCCCGTTAACGGGCGGGGCGCCCGGGACGCCCGCCCGGGCGCGTGGTCGGGCGCGTGGGCGTCCCAGGCAGACGCCCGGGCGCCCAAGGGAGGGGGACACGTGTCCCCCTCCCATTGATTAATTTTTTTTTAAATTTATTTATTGGATGTTTTGTTATTAATGGATTGGGTATTTGTTATAAATGTGGGGTAATAATTTTTTGTAAGTGATTAAAATTAAGAAATTGATAGAACCAACAATTTCAAGTTATATAGAAAAAATATTAATACAACAATACCATAAGAACAATACATTAATAATACTAAAATACGAAATACAACCAACCACATGAAACATAAAGGAAAATACAAACCATACAGACTACTACAACCCGAAATACAAACTAAGTGAAATACAAACCATACGAAATACGGACTACAACAAACCCGGCTCTTGCTTGGAGCAAAGACGTTCTGTCCAAAATAATGACAACTTGTATCGTCATGCATAACATGATAGTGGAGGACGAACGCGACTGTTATGCTAATTTTGGAGATATTCGCGAATTTATGGAAGATCGTCCTGGAACTTCAGCTGAGGAAACGTCGTATTCGACCGATCGTATAGCAGATATTCACGAGTTTTTTGTTAATCAAGATCGAGTGCGTGACAGGAACCAACATTTGGATCTGAAAGACGATTTAATCGAGCATATATGACAACGCTACGGACGAGGAGCGGTTTGAAAATCGGTTAACGTAGTTGGTAATGTAGTATTTGAAATTTTAGTTTATGTAATATGTACTGTTGTTTCTTAACTTTGAGTGTAATATTTCTATTTCAGTTTGTCTTAAATGTAACGTGGCTCCGTAATATTTAATAATAATTTTGTGATTTACCAGTAATTATTAACAATATTTCGAGTTAAAATAGAATTATAATGTAATTAGAATTAGATTTATATAAAATGTATTTTGTTAAATGATGTGTGAGAATTAAATTTGTTTAATTAAGAAATGATGTGGATGAAAGAGAGTATAGGGTGGGTGGGGGTAGCCTTGACATGGGTAAGGGTTTTTTTTGGGTGGGTTAGGTGAGCTGACGTGGCAGAGAGAGAAGCTGACGTGGCAGAGAGAGAGTGCATGGCGCTGTTATTTGTGCTCTTAAGCTCGAATTCAGTTCAGGTTGATGTGCGTGTAAATATTTACACATATATAGGTACATATGTATTTACAAGTTATTATTGTCATTTATAATAATATTACAAATATTATCACATTTGCAAGTTCATTATTTAATTCCTATCGTACAATCTTATCACATTTGCATTCCGCATGCCTGAGCTTTGATATTCTGAACACATACTGACATACATGTAATTTTTGTACTTAAATAAGTTTGAATTTCTAATTACAATTATCAACCAGTATTAATCATATGTTCATCGTACTTTATATAAAGTAAATAATTGTAAGTTAAAAGACTTAAGTTGAAGGTTGAAGATGCAAACATAAAAAAATGTGCTTGTAAAACTTAGTATAAATAGATATGTAACCTCCTCTCCATAGTGCACTCACACATTTTATTGAAACTTCACAAATGGGAGGTAAAGGTGGTGGAGGTAAAGGTGGTGGTGGCGGTGGCGGGGGCAAAGGAGGAGGTGGTGGTGGTGGAAGTGCAAAAGGAGGAGGAGGTAGTGGTGGAGGTGGCAAAGGTGGAGGCGGTGGCGGCGCAAAAGGTGGTGGTGGTCATTCCGGCAAAGGTGGTGGTGGTAACGACACGATGAAAGCTCCGGGAGGAGGAGGTGAAAATATTTCGAGGTCAGGGTTTGAAAGTAACCCCCAGGGCTACTTTCAAGGGTTGCATGGCAGTGGCAAGTGAAATATAACGTACTTATGTACTAAATAAGGTGGTGTTAGCCACTGTCATGGTAGTTAATTATGTATAATTAAGTGTTGATCAGTTTGTGTTATGTCAGTTTATGTATGACTTAAGTTATATATGTACGTGTTAATTGTGGTCTATCTATATATGTACATGTTCTGAAGATTCCGGCTTCGACTTTATCACGTCCACAAAGTAGGAATGAAGCGGCAAAAGTAGATCTTACATCCGTTAAATTTGTGCATCCAATTTAAAATACATCGGATTCTTCTCAGAAGTCATAATTAATTCTCAGGGAATAGCAGCTCTTGATCGGTTGAGTCCGATTCTTCCAATTAAGATGATGCTCAGAATTTTCCGATGGCACACTAAGAGAGATTATAAAACTAAATTAATCTTTGTTGCTGGTTAAGAACACATAGATCAAGGCAGCAAAAACAAAGAACGAAAGAAAATCGTACAAAAATGGAAAAAATCTTCGAAAGATGGCAGATCAGAGACAAAATAGTAGATCTACATGAGAATCGTAGAACGGAGCTCGAAAACACGAAAAAAATCAGAAAAAAATCGGAAAAAATTAGCAGAAAAAATAAGAAATTAAAGATTTACGGTGAAACTCCAATATTTGGTTAAGAATGGAGAGGAAAAGGGAGCGCAGCCAGAGAGAATTAGGGTTTTGAGATAAGGTATAATGGGGGAGGTGTGCTTTGAGCTCTTAAATGATAGCCGAGAGCGAACGATGAACGGATGGATTTGGTTTAAAAAAAACACAGCAAGGGAAGTGGACAACCGTTGGATCAAACTGTAAAAAAGGCGTGAATCCAAGAGAGACCACGACAGCCAATCAGAGAGGAGTTGGTTGTGCTTCTTTGATCGGACTGTAGCAGTGAGTTAGGCTAATGAACAAGATTTTGGTGTTAAACCCAAAAAAATTGCTCTTCATTTCACATTAGAGTAGAGAGTTCACACAAATATATGAAAGGTCTCTCATTCATATTGACGAGGTGAGAGCATGATTCTATTTATGCGGTAGAGTTGACTTCATCATCAGGTTATACATAGCATGTAATAGGGCTGTGCATTGACCGGGTCAAACCGGTCAACTAGACCGTTCGGTCTGGAAATTTTTGAAAAAATCCCGTCCGGTCTGAGTTTCGGTCCGGCAAATTTTAAATTTTCCGGTCCGGTCCGGTCCGGTCCGGACCGGTCCAATTTTTTTTTTAATTTAAGGTAAAAAATCGGGTTTTTGGACCGGACCGGTCCGATCTTCGGTCCGCCTATCCGAATTTTTTCCGGTCCGGTCTGGTTTTCGGTCCGGACCTAAATTTTTTTTCCGGTCCGGTCCGGTCCGATGCTTAGCCCTACATGTAAACATGAAATTAATGTAGACTATATAGTGTACGTATTTGAGCCGAGAATAGATGGGCCTAGACTAATGGGGCGGACTTTGTGCTAACAGATTGCATGCCAGTGTTAAAAATAAACAACATAAACTACCTATTAACGGGAGTATCCAAGTGTTATATATATAAATTAGAAAAAGAAATAGTTTCCAAGTCCAAAGATCTTTTTGATTTCCAGAGGTAAAGTTGATATTTGGTGCGCGCGACAGCCTTTGGTTCTCTTAATTAGTTATAAAAAATGAATAAGTATATCTTATCAACAACTCAACAACCTCTCAAGTTGCACTAAAATATTAATGCCACTCCTTATACCACAACAACAATGTCATCAACCCAAACACAAGTCAATTCAACTAAAAGTCAAACAATCAATCTTGCACCAACACTAGGGGATCGGATATGGACCGGATATAGGTATATCCATATTCGTATCCGCATGAAATTTACGGATTCGGATACGGATACCGATTGTTTGCGGATATGAAAAGTCTATATCCGTTCGGATATTTGACGGATTCGGAACAGATACGGATAATATCCGCATCCGTAAACATAATTCTCAACCTTATAACCTTTTTTTATTTTCGTTTAGACAAATTCTTATACATAGTCACATTTATAACTTTATTTGGTTTCAAATATTAATTTACTTTATCTTAATTTCTAACTCCATATTCTGAAAATGAAAAATATTCAATGCTTGAATAAATGTGATCAGTAGATGTATTTTTATTTGAATAAAAAAATTTAAACTATATATTCAAAATATAATCACACAATGTTGAAATAAGAATACTTCTAGGTATAATAATGCATTGCATAAGTATATGATACAAATATGGATACAGATGTTGAAATACAGATATGTAGTTCTGAAGTGGATATTAATCGGGTTAGTACTTTAGGGTTAATAATTTAGAATAGTTTATATATTTGGGTAATTTATAGAAAAAAATCCCTAACTTATACATATCATTAATTTAAAGAATAACTATATATATAATACAAATACAAATATAGATGTTGAACTATGGATATTCGATCCCGGATCAGATATTATACGGATCAGATGTACTAATAACCATATCCACTCCACGACTTTACGGATTGGATACGATCTTACAAATATTTTTTCTCGGATCGAATGTTCAAATTTGAATACGGATACGGACGGATGCTCAGATATTCGAATATCCACTGGCACCCCTAACCAACATGGATGTCAAAGGTGGCGGTGACAAAGGCTCAAAAGGCAACGCCGGCGAAGGCATCTCCGACCGCCACAATAAGGGGCAGGAAGACGTGAACGCGGACGACGGTGGTGTTGGCGGTACACTGAGACACCCGGGCATGTCTCAAAACCTTTTCCGAAAATCGATTGCGAAAATAAATCACAAGGTCAAGAACAACAAGTCAAAAGAGGAGAAGAAGTTTATATGACGTAGTTGTTTTTCAAGGAGATAATCAAGAGATTACTTATGTATTTATATGTTATCCATGTCTTCTTTCATTAATGTTTATAACTTAGTTTGGTAATCTTATTCAAATTGTATTAAACACGATAATAAGAAATTCTAACATGACTACAAAATTGTATGACATGATAGTACACAAACACGATATGATTGACAGGTCTACCACAAACCCTTAACAACAATACTAACATTGTAACATTTACCTACTTGAACCATGGCCGACCGCCACAGGGGCCACCATGCTAACAAGGGTGTCGGCACCGGCACGACCGCGCAAGGCAGAGGTGGAGGCGACACGATGAGGCACTCGGGACATATGAAGCCTTTTCTGGGAGCTAGGTATGAGAGCAAGCCACATGACCAGGAGCAACAAGTTAAGGGGGAGGGAAACGATAATGAAGAACAACAAGGAAAATAATAGTACATAGAGTTTAACATGAAAATAGTATATATGGTCTTTATGTATTTAGTAAGGGAAATTTGACTACATATGCTTCAAGTGGTCCAACATCTGGAAAAAACTCATACTTTGACATCCTCTGAAATATATGCTTATCTTTCTACTTCTTCCCAAAATACACATGTTTATCTCGTGGGAGCACTAACATCCTCTGGAACACTCTCTCTGTCTCTCTATGTCTCGATATTTTAAATTGTTTCAGAAATCAATAGGATTCGTTGGTACTCGACGGTACACGATAGATAGTGTGGCATTCTTTCCTTTAGAGATGACACAACATTTCATTATTGCACGAAGAGGCGCAACCCTTCATTACAGGGTCTATAAAATCGGAGGTCATGGTGTATTTACATTTTGTTGTGTATTTGATCCCGTCCCAAGTCCCAACTAAGTGTATTCGATTCGTCTCCTCCACCAAAAAATGGTCTTCCAACACAATGTCTCAGACGACTACTCTGATGAAGCTGAGCATATAGTCGGTGGACCAATATGGGGAGGTTGTCCCCCCCATACTGGGAGCTTTACCTCTGCCTTATCGCACTTGTAGGTGCGGGCTGAAGGCAACAAAGTTGTGGTCCAACACTCCACACAAGATTAACAAGAAGTTCTACGTTTGTGGCTCCTTAGAGCCAACCCGTCGTTGTCGGTACTTCGTCTGGGACGATGGAACACCAATACCACCAGTGGACGAATCCGACCAGAGCGTAAAGGACTCAGGTATGCAGAAGCTTCTCTAGAAGGCTGCTAAGTTGAGTCAGAGCCAAAAGATAAACAAAACTATCTTTTGGGCTTGCAGGCGACATATGAGCAGATCATTCTCTACCAATTGACTTGGAAGATATTTATAATTTTTGTGTGTTTGTGTTTGTGTTTGTGTTTGTGTTTGTGTTTGTGTTACTATCAAAATCAATAATAGCTCGATGTTTGTGTTTGTTCTCTCTCTTTTAACCTCGATTGTTGTTCGATGGTAGTTCGATAATCACTCGACGGACTAGGATTAAAAAAACACCATTTAGTTGAGTCTTTTCAAACGAAGTCTGAATGAAGTCTCTCCTTCAACATCAATTGTGGTTCGATGATAGTTTGATAAGCACTCGACGAACTAGGACTTAAATGAACCACCATTTATTTGAGTCTTTTCCAACAAAGTCTGAATGAAGTCTCTCATTTAACCTCGATTGTGGTTCGGCGGTAGTTCGATAAACATTCGACGGACTAGGACTTAAACGAACCACCATTTATTTGAGTATTTTCAAACGAAGTCTGAATGAAGTCTCTCCTTTTAACCTCGATTGTGGTTCGATGGTAGTTTGATAAGCACTCGATGGACTAGGACTTAAACGAACCACCATTTATTTGAGTCTTTTCTGTTGCCATTTTGGCCTTAATCTGTATTTTGATGATTTAATCAACCAAATCTTAATCGCAATCAAATGTAATGTAGCATACATAATGCATATAAGATATATTGTATTGTGCTAACATCTACAGGTTATCAAGATTCAAGAAGAATGAATTTGAAGTCAAGACATGTAATCAAAACTATTTGAAGACATGTAATTTTACTTTATTTTGAGTCTTATGAACTTGTGTAATCTTGAGCATACAAAAGTTAAAATCTACTCACTTACACACTA